>CM062818.1:1056089422-1057317636 GCA_031772625.1 Pinus tabuliformis | reverse complement strand
CCCAAAGTGTACCCTCACTCATTCAAAGAAGAGTTTAGAAGTGGCTTACGATGTGATATTCTTCTTGCAGGCCGCCATAATGGTCATCTTCGAGAACCTGTCGACAACCACAAAAACACAGTAATTTCCATGCTTAGTAGAAGGAAGGCCGGACGTGTAATCCATGGAGATGGATTCCCAAGGTCGAATAGGGGTAGGTAGCGAGGTATAGAGGCCTTGCTTCTTGATGGTCGGTTTTGGCAATGGTGTAGGCAATGCATGATCTGATATACTTCCCGGCATCCTGTCGAAGATTCGGCCAATAGAAATACTTCTGCAGTACTGCCACTGTTTTCTTGACCTCGAAATGCCCAACAGCCGACTGTATTATGCTTCTCAAATAATCTTGGCACGCTCACTTGAAGGAATACAAAGGTGACCCAGTGGCATAACAAGGCATCCTAGAGGTGAAATATGGAACATGTTGACCCTCCAAGAGTGTTTGGTATGTGTGGTCGAATTTTGGGTCACTTCTGTAGAGAAGTGGCCAATCAGAAGTCTCGTGCCCACAAGATTTGAGCACGGTGGTTAACACCATGATTGGTGGTCGACTAAGGCAATCTACAACATTATTGGTGATGCCCTTCTTATACTTGATATTCGAATGGAACTATTGTAGGTATGTGGACCACTTCTGATGGCGATCATTCTGCAATTTCCATTGGGTCTATATGAACTTCAGAAGCTCATGGTCTGTGTGGATGAACGTTTCCTTCCCCAAAATGTAACGGTTCCATTGTCGGCAGGCCTGCACAATTGAATACATCTCTTTGTCATAAGTTGGATACTTCCAGACTATGTCTAAAAGTGTCTCACTATGATATGCCACTAGATGCCCGTGTTGAGTAAGGACTGCCCGATAACATAGCATAGTTAGAGGCATCTGTCTCGACCTCAAATCGTGTTGCAAGTCTGGTAATGCAAGCACTGGTGTCGAGCAGAGGCGATGTTTCAACTCTGTGAATGCCTTCTGTTGAGATTCATACCAAAATAATTTTACTTTCACTCCTCCATTGGTGACTTGAGTCAAGGGCCAAGTGATATGAGAAATTCCCAACACGAACTTGTGGTAGAAGTTGGCAAGACCCAGAAAGCTGCGGAACTCTGTTAGAGTGGTTAGAGATGGCCAATCTCGAATGACTTGGATCTTTGCTGGATCTACATGCACCCCCCGTTCATCAATAATGTGTCCTAGATACTGAACCTGGGTCATGCCAAAAGTGAATTTCTCCAAATTGACACATAACTTGTGTTGCCAAAGTGTTTGGAGAACCTGTCGGATGTGGTGGAGGTGCTCTTCCCAACTCTAGCTGAATATCAATATGTAATCCAAGTATACCACTACAAATGAGTTGATGAATGGCCGCAAGATGTCATCCATTAGCCTCATGAAGGTTGTAGGAGCATTCGTCAACTCGAAAGGCATAACCAACCATTCGAAAAGGCCCTCCTTGGCTTTGAAGGTAGTCTTCCACACATCAGAGGGTTCAATTGGTACTTGGTGATATCCTGACTTCAAATCGATCTTGCTGAAATATTTTGCCCCCTTCAATTGGTCCAGGAGGTCTTCAATCCGTGGGATCGGTATGTATTACGGACAACGATCTTGTTCAGCACCTGATAGTCAATACAGAGTCTCCAAGTCCCATCCTTCTTATGTACACACATGATCGGGCTCCCACAGGGTGATGAACTCAGATGGATGTGACCTTTCTGTAGCAGCTCCTAAATCTGCTTCTTGATTTCATCGTTCTCTAGAACGAAGCGCTGATAGATTAGTTCATTGGGCAGCTGTGCACCTGTGGTCAGATTGATGGAGTGCTTGACCTGACAGTGCAGAGGAACCCTTGCGGGGAAGGTGAAGACGTCCTTGTACTCCTCCACGACCTTGTCCATCTATAGTTGTCGTGCAAAGGGGCCTTATTTGGAGGTTGTGGCCACCGTCTTCTTCTTTCCTTGAGGGCGTATCATTATGAAAATAAATTTCCCAGTTTTGGAAATGAGCTTACTACATTGTTTTGCAGTAACCAAAGAGATGGCGGTAGGCGGTGCTACCTCTAGTATCTTGTACAAATTACTTCCCAAGTAACAATAGCAACACGAGGCCTTGATTCACACATAGCATGTCACTTCCACAAGTATGGTTGGCCTAGTAATACATCACAAACATCAAGGGGGCAAACGTCACACAATACCTCATCTGTGAAGGGCTTGATGTTGTATGGAAGGCGACACTACTGGCTCACACAAAGATCCCATCCTTCGTGAAGCCACCTGATGGTGTATAGTTGTGGATGTGTTGTGGTCGGTAAGCCCAGTTGCTTCATGACCTCTATCGAAATGAGGTTCTTTTGGCTCCCGTTGTCGATAATGAACTGTAGCGGGGAGCCATTTACCCACATCTGGGAGTGGGAGAGGCGCTCCTCCTCCTCTGGATCTTCGGGTCCTCCTTATGGATCTTCGTGGTGGCAACAGTGGTGTTGGGCTTTGCATCGATGATCTACTTCCCTTTGTCATTCCCCTTATCGGGTTCTGACTCAGAGTCAGAACATGCATCTGATTCTGAAACCTTTAGCTCGGCACGAGTGACTGCTTGGCCCGACACTCACTTGTGTTGTGAGTGGAGCTCTTATGAAACTCACACCACTTTCATGTCCTTTTTTGGCTTCGCGCACTATTCTTTGCTTGCAGCTTTGGTGGGTTGTCTTGGGCCACCCCGCCTTGGCTTTGTCCTTTGTTTTGCAGTTTGGGGCACCTTTCCCTTGCTTCAGATTCGCAGATCCAAAGTATCGCTTCTTCTGTTTAAACTTTTTCTCGATCTTGACGGCATATTGGTATGTCTTGCTGGCCGAGGAGATGTTCAAGAATTCTATTTTGTCTTGGATGTACCTATGTAGGCAGCCGCAGTATTTGAGTACCAAATGCTACTCCGAATCCTTGATACCCAACTTTCTACGAAGGGTATGGAAAATATTGGTAAACTTCGGCACGTCCTGGTCCCTTCCCTGCCGCAACATGGTCCACTTTATGTATTGATCATCATAGCTTCCGACAGGGTAGTACTACTTCTTGATGGCAACCCAGAATGAATTCCAAGTGGGTGTAACTGAAAACAGTGAGGCTGTACTTTCACCCTTCTGCTCGCAGTAGGTTTCCCACTAGTCCTTGACGTGAGGGGTGACTTTGAGAAGAGCAAAAGTAATCTTTTCCTGGCCGAAAAATTCATGAACAGAAAAATACCCTTCTAGCATATTTAACCATTTATCTACAACGTCTACATCTATCTGACCCTCAAATATGGGAATGTCAAAGTTAACTTGTACCTTAAAGGGTGTGGCGCTTCCAGAGTAGCTTCTGGAAGTAGATGTGTCACCCTTGGGTAGCCGCTGAAGGATCTGGGCAAAGTTTTCCATCATCACGTTCCTTTGTTGCTCGAGGGTCTCTTCGAGCAATATTTTGATAGGATCTCCTGCCACCTCGTCTTTCTTTTCATCCGCCATGGGAGGCCGTCGATATTTTCGAGGCTGGTCTTGCAAAGGTTCAACCAGTTCAAGCCCTAACTCCTTATATCCCAACCTCGTTGGGGACATGCAAAGAAAGATAGAGAAAGGGCAGACCGCTATGATACCACTGATCCATATTTAAACAAGAACACAACAAATTACACATATAACCATACATACAAAGATGCAGCAGAAACAATACTTCATTTCATTACTGTAAAATACTGAAATATGCTTACAAACAGAAATGTAAATAAACTAGCTAGGGCGATGGTAGCTTATCTCTGAGATGAGATGTGGCGGCTACATGCCTTTGAACTGTCTTACAATGAGGCTCGAAGGCCTATTTATTGTTGAGAAACAATGGAAAACCCTAAACATCAAAAAACATAACCCTAGGAGATGAAGCGCCAAACTATGGGCCCTGTTTTGGGTAAATTGGTACATCAACTTCTCGGGGTCATAACTTTGGCATATGATCTCTGTTTGATGCGCACACCTTGTTAGAAAGATCTATCCAAGGACTACAACTTTGAGAAGAGCAAAAATGGTCCATGGACCCATGTTTCTCCCATTTTTCCCAAAAAATTTGTTTAGGGCCTAAAAATGGCTCTGGAAGTTTAGGATCCGAAGAACTGCTAAAAATAGTAAACTATGTTACAATTAAGGAAACTGAAAAACTGAAAGAAACAATGATGGGGGTCCAAGTGGAATTGGCGAGTGGCGGCAAATATCCACTTGGATCATTCCTCCCCCTTAGGAAGCAATGGTACCCATTGTGTTGAGTTCCTCCATGAGATGAGCAAACTTTTGCTGAACTTGGTCCTTGGTGAGCCACTTGCCTTGGTGAAGGAGTTGGCCTACTTTGACAACTCGATACAGTTGGATATTCTTCTAGCGAGTGTTCTTGATCTGTGTTTCCATGATCTGATCAGTTGAATCTTGTTCCATGCAATTTGGATTTAACTCTGTGGGCATGAGCTATTCTGCAATGTTTGATGTGTCTAGTAATGGTGGAAAGTATGGTTGAAGGCGGTCCACATTGAACATTGGGTGCGGGCCAAGGAATGGGGGAATGTTGAGCTCAAATGCGTTGTCTCCCATAACCTTGGTAATGGTGTAAGGACCATATCAGAGTGGTGTGAGTTTCCGATAGGCTCCAGTAAGGCATTCCTTTTGAAAATGCAACCAGACTTCGTCGCCCACCTGAAACTTGTGTGGCACCCGATGTTGATCATGTTTCTGCTTGTACTTGGAATTTGATTTCTCTAGAATGTTGTGGACCTGCTGGCAAATATGTTGGATGTGGTCAATGAATTTGTTTTCCTTATCTATTTCGAACTGGACATGAGCCGAATCTGCTTGAGTAGCTGCAAATGACATGGCCACATCAATGGACATAGTGGCTAGCGAGTTGTGGAGAGCCCGATTATAGCTGTGCTAAACATAGAGGAGGCTATCATCCCATGTGCGTGGATGCTTTGAGTTGTACATGCGCATAATGTGTATGATCATCCTGTTGACAACCTCTGTCAGGCCATCAGTTTGGGGATTGAAGGTTGTGGACTTAGTGAGTTTGGTGTCCGGCATCAACCAGAGACTGGACCAAAATGTACCGGGGAACCTATTATTCTGATCTGATATGATAGACTATGGGATCCAAAAGTGTACACACACTCGTTCAAAGAAGAGTTTAGCAGTGGCTCCTGTTGTGATATTCTTCTTGCAGGCCGCCATAATGGCCATCTTCAAGAACCTGTCGACGACCAGAAAAAAACACATTCTTGTCCATTCTTAGTAGAAGGAAGGCCCGACATGTAATCCATGGAGATGGATTCCAAATGTCAACTAAAGGTAGGCAGTGGGGTATAGAGGCCTTGCTTCATGATGGTCGGTTTGGCAATGGTGCAGGCAGTGCATGATCTGATGTACTTCCCAACATCCTATTGAAGATTCATCCAATAGAAATACTTCTACACTACTGCCACCATTTTCTCAACCCCGAAATGCCCAGCAGCTCGACTGTAGTGTGCTTCCCAAATCATCTTGGCACGCTCGCTTGAAGGAACACAAAGGTGACCCAGGTGGCATAATAGGGCATCCTGGAGGTGAAAATCTGGAACATGTTGACCCTCCAAGAGTGTCTGGTATGTGTGGCCAAATTTTGGGTCGCTTTTGTAGTGAAGTGGCCAATTAGAAGTCTTGTGCCCACAAGAGTTGAGCACGATGGTTAACGCCATGATCGGTGGTTGACTGAGGCAATCTACAACATTATTGGTGCTGCCCTTCTTATACTTGATATTAAAATGGAACTATTGTAGGTATGTGGACCACTTTTGATGACGATCATTTTGCAATTTCCCTTGGGTCTGTATAAACTATAGGGGCCAGTGGTCTATGTGGATGATTGTTTCCTTCCCCAAAATGTAATGCTTCCATTTTCGGCAGGCCTGCACAATCGAATACATCTCTTTGTCATAAGTGGGATACTTCCGAACTGTGTCTGAAAGTGTTCATTGTGATGATATGCCACTGGATGCCCGTGTTGAGTAAGGACTGCCCCAATAGCATAGTCAGAGGCATCTGTCTCGACCTCAAATGGTTGTTGCAAGTTTGGTAATGCGAGCATTGGTGCTTAGCAGAGGTGATGTTTCAACTCAGTGAATTCCTTCTGTTGAGATTCAGACCAAAAGAATTTTTCTTTTGCTCCTCCCTTGGTGGCTTGACTCAAGGGCCAAGTGATATGAGAAAATCCCAACATGAACCTGCGGTAGAAGCTGGCAAGAGACAGAAAGCTGCAGAGCTCTATCAGAGTGGTTGGAGATGGCCAATCCCGAATGACTTGGATCTTGGTTGGATCCACATGCACCCCCTGTTCATCAATAATGTATCCCAGATACTGAACTCGAGTCATGCCAAACGTGCATTTCTTCAAATTGGCACATAACTTGTGTTGTCGAAGTATTGGAGAACCTGTCGGATGTGGTGGAGGTGCTCTTCCCAACTTTGGCTGAAGATTAGGATGTCATCCAAGTACACCACTAAAAATGAGTTGGTGAATGGCCGCAAGATGTCATGCATTAGTCTCATGATGGTTGCAGGAGAGTTCGTCAACCCAAAGGGCATAACCAACCATTCAAAAAGGCCCTCCTTGATTTGAAGGCAATCGTCCACACATCGGAGGGTTTGACTGGTACCTGGTGATATCCTAACTTCAAATTGATCTTGCTGAAATATTTTGGCCCCTTCAGTTGGTCCAGAAGGTCATCAATCCATGGGATCGGGTACCTATTATGGACAATGATCTTGTTCTGTGCTCGATAGTCAATACAGAGTCTCCAAGTCCCATCCTTCTTCTCTACCAACACGATTGAGCTCCCACAGGGTGATGAACTCGGATGGATGTGACCTTTCTGCATCAGCTCTTGAATCTACCTCTTGATTTCATCGTTCTCCAGAATGGAGAGCTAACAAATCGGTCCATTGGGTAGTGGTGTAGCTAGGCTCAGATCGATGGAGTGCTTGACCTGACAGTGCAGAGGAACACCTGTGGGGGAGGTGAAGATGTCCTCGTACTCCTCCATGCCCTTTTCCATTTGTAGTTGTTGTGTGGAGGGGCCCTGTCTGGAGGTCATGGCCACTGTATTCTTCTTTTCTTGAGGTCATATCATCAGGAAAATAAATTTCTCGATTTTGGAAATGAGCTTATTGAATTGTCTTGTAGTAATCAAAGAGATGGTGGTAGGTGGTGCTACCTCCGGTATCTTGTACAACTTATTTCCCAAAGTAACAATAACAGCATGAGGCCTTGATTCATACACAACATGTCACTTCCACAAGTATGGATGGCCTAATAATACATCACAAACATCAAGGGGGCAACGTCACATAGTAATTCATCTGTGAAGGGCTTGATGTTGTATTGAAGGTGTCACCGCTGCCTCACGTGAAGATCTTGTCCTTGGTGAAGCCACCCGATGGTGTACGGTTGTGGATGTGTTGTGGTCGGTAAGCCCAGCCACTTCATGAACTTTACGAAATGAGGTTCTTTTGGCTCCCACTATCGACAATGAACTGTAGCGGGGAGCCCTTTACCCACATTTGGGAGTGGAATAGGTGCTCCTCCTCCTCTGGATCTTTGGGTTTTTCCTTCTTGATCCTCGTGGTGGCAATGGTGGCGTTGTGCTCCACATCGATGATCTGCTTCCTTTTTTCATTACCCTTGTCAGGTTTTGACTCAGAGTCGGACCATGCATATGATTCTGAAACCTTTAGCTTGGCTACCAGTGACTGCTTGGCCCAAAACTCACTTTTGTTGTGAGTGGAGCTCTTATGGAACTCACACCACTTTCCTGTGTTCTTTTTCAACCTCGTGACACTGTCCTTTGCTTACAGCTTTGGCAAGTTGTCTTGGGCCGCCCCTCCTTGGCTTTGTCCTTTGTTCTACAGTTTTGGGGCACCTTTCCCTTGCTTTCGATTCGCAGATCCAAAGTCTCGCTTCTTTTGTTTAAACTGTTGCTCAATCTTGACAGCATATCGGTATGTCATGCTGAGCGAGGAGATGTTCAGGAATTCTACTTCCTCCTAGATGTACCTATGTGGGTAGTTGCGGTATTTGAGTACCAAATGCTGCTACGAATCCTTGATACCCAACTTTGTGCGAAGGTTATAGAAAATATTGGTAAACTCCAACACGTCTTGGTCCCTTCCCTGCCGCAATGTGGTTCACTTTATGTATTGATCCTCATAGCTTCCGACAGGGAAGTACTGCTCCTTGATGGCAGCCCGGAATGAATTTTAAGTGGGTGTGGCTGAAAACAGTGAGGTTTTACTTTCATCCTTCCGCTCGCAGTAGGTTTCCCACCAGTCCTTGACATGGGGGGTGGCTTTGAGAAGAGTGAAAGTAATATTTTCTTGGCCGAAAAAATCATGAACAGGAAAATACCCTTCTAGAAGATTTAACCATTTATCTACGATGTCTACATCTATCTAACCATCAAATATGGGAATGTCAAAGTTAACTTGTACCTTAAAGGGTGTGGCGCTTCCAGAGTAGCTGCTGGAAGTAGATGTGTCGCCCCTGGGTAGCCGCTGAAGGATCTGGGAAAAGTTGTCCATCATCAAATTCTTTGTCGCTCGAGGGCCTCTTTGAGCAAGATTTTGATAGGATCTCCTGCCCCATCATCTTTCTCTTCATCCTCCATGGGAGGCCGTCGGGATTTTCGAGGCTGGTCTTGCAAAGGTTTGACTGATTCAAGCCCTAACTCATATCCCGACATCGTTGGGGACATGCAAAGAAAGACAGAGAAAGAGCAGACCACTCTGATACCACTGATACGGATTTAAATAGGAATACGAAAAATTACAGATATAACCATACATACAAAGATATAGCAGAAACAATATTTCATTTCATTACTGTAAAATACTGAAATATGCTTACAAACAGAAATGGAAATAAACTAGCTAGGGCGATGGTATCTTATTTCTGAGAAGAGATGTGGCGGTTACATGCCTCTGAACTATATTACAATGAGGCTCGAGGCCTATTTATTGTTGAGAAACAATGGAAAACCCTAAACATCCAAAAACCTAACCCTAGGAGAAGAAGCGCCAAACTATGGGCCCCATTTTGGGTAAATTGGTACATCAACTTCCCGAGGTCGTAACTTTCGCATATGATATCCGTTTTATGTGCATAATACCTCGTTAGCAAGATATATCCAAGGAATACAACTTTGGGAAGAGAAATTTTGGTCCATGGACCCATGTTGCTCCCAATTTTCCAAAAAACATCGTTTAGGGCCTCAAAACGGATCCGGATGTTCAGGACCCAAAAAACTGCTAAAAGTAGTAAAATGTGCTACAATTAAAGAAACTAAAAAACTAAAAGAAACAATGGTGGGGGTCCAAGTATAATTTGCGGGTGGCCACCAATATCCACTTGGATCACTTTACTCCTAATATTGTAATGATCATTTTGCTTTTGTGGTTGCTTCGTGGTGTTTG
This sequence comes from Pinus tabuliformis, assembly GCA_031772625.1. Lineage (NCBI taxonomy): Eukaryota > Viridiplantae > Streptophyta > Pinopsida > Pinales > Pinaceae > Pinus > Pinus tabuliformis. Next base: position 1,057,308,085 of record CM062818.1, on the reverse strand, counting down.
TCTTCGAGACTACTTGCGAGGATTGATATGTGTTCACCACATGCCCAGAACTTGGTGCTTCATCAGCTGCAACCTCTTCGTTATCATAAGTGTCTTCTGGCTACTCCTGTATGTCGCCATCTACATAAAGTGTATGAGTACAGACAGAGCTAACAACTCGCTTCCAATTTGAACAAGAGTTCTTGGGGTGAAATTCTTCATGGAAGGAACAATACTTAGGATCAACGCATTGATCGAGTTGGAACATAGGCTTCTACACAAATTTGGAACCGAATAGACTATTGCTTGATGAGTCGATTGATGAATTGCTTGCCTGTCTCTGTCTGGGTGGATGACTATTCGCGAATGTGTCTGTCTTCCGTTGCTTGAGTTCAGACATTTTGGTGGTCAAGTTCTTGACAAGGCGAGTGAGGGTCTCAATGTCAGTTGCTTCCTTGTCTCTGCCTTTGCTTACCATTGCTTGGGGCTTTCTTCTTGCATCCTTGGAGTATTTCACTAATTCGTCATCCTTGATGACTCGAATGGTGCGCAAGTATTTCTCAACAACAATAGTCTCTTCATAGCTTTCTGACAGTGTCAGTTTCACAGCTCGCTTAACGAACTGTGCAATGGTGGTTGGTAGTGCAGATGTGTAATAGTCGACAGTGATGGAGTCATGAGGTTTGGTGTCTACTGCAAACTTTTTCAAGATACACGTAAACTTCTGATTGAAGTCTTTCACCTTCTCTTTTCCCTCCATCTTGGGGCTTCCTAATTCTTTGAGTAGCATGGCTGGGGTCTTGTCAACAACAAAATTTTCAAGGAACATACGTTTGGAAGAACCCTAGTTCTGTATGGAGTTGGGTGGAAAGCTGTGATACCAAGCAGCTGTCCGGATTTCCAAGGTACATGGAAACAATCTACATACTACGTAGTCATAAGGTACCTCAAGGGTCTGCATTTGTAGGTAGAAGTTGTCTAAGTGGTCTTCTGCCTTCACCGTGCTGTGAGGGTTAAACATGATATTCATTCTCTCCACTCACTTCGACATCTTGTGCAGAACATCTGGGAGAGCCAATGGTCCCTGAGTCATCCATTCAAGATTTGGGCTAGCCATCTTTTCGTCCTCAACATCTTCTTCCTCTCCTTGGAATCTAAAGGTTCTGGAACTGAGTTCTGTCGGTTTGTCTCCACCTCCATTCCTCCCCTGCCTTCCCCTCCGCCTATATACTAGAGTTTGATCCCAAGACCACAAGAGTGCCCTCGTTCATATTCAAAGAAGATTGGAGGTTCCTCTCCATCTTCAATAGCTTCTTTCAAAACTTCAAGTGTAGCAAGGACTGCTTCTTCCACCGATGATACAAAAAACCCTGTGGGAGTGGATTTTGGATTCTTTGTTGTGTGCGAAATATATTGTACACCTGGGATTAGTCTGACTGCTTTCGCGAACTGGTAAGTGTGATGCGGACGGAGGAGGGGAGTAAGGTGTTGATATAAATCTTGTTTGATTTGGGAGGTGAGGAGTAACCAACTGCTAAGTCGTGAGACAGGGAGTGCGAGTTATTGGCTTAACCAGATGGTTGATGAGTGAGTGTGAGGGGAATTTTGGCCATGTACAACTCGCTGCCCTCCTACTAGTGCTAGAAATGTTAACAGTGCTAGACCTGCCAACATTCAGGGTATCACCCCGGTATGAAGTCCCAACTCGACCTCACACCATTTGGTGTGGGAGTCTTATCCAATATGATGGCCCAGTTTCCATTATATTAAGGATTTGCCTCTACTATTGCTTATCAACATAGGAGAGTGGCTCGCTTTGTCTTCGAGAAGTGAGGTTCGCATGCTTGGTAAGTGTAAGTGTACTTGTGTCAATGGTTCTTTCACTGTGAGGGGAAAAAGGTGAAGATGAGTTCCAGGTTGAAAGGGATCAATTCCAACTCGACTAGGAACACGCAACATAAAGGACATACACAAATTCCGGCAAAGCAGTCCAGTCAGATGCGACAGTCACAACATACAAGGTAAGATAACGCGTACAACACTCACGGATTAGTCCGAGACAAGTGCAATGGTTGTTACAACAAGGATCATGTGAAAGGTCTGTCTGATGTCCGGCAGAGTAGTCCACGTGGACGAGACAACATTAACAACATATACAACACATTTCCATTAATAGATTATGCCTTACAACAAATGAATCAGTTCAGATGTAGAACACATGGTTAAAGAAACATGCACTACAAGTGTTAAATATCAGTCTAACAAAAAATACATTACATGTGTGAAAATTTGTTGGCCTGTTGACAGGATTTTGAATTAAGCGAAAGTTTCAAGACACATTGTTACACCATACATCACTAACCCTGTCAACGGGGGCATTGGAGCCACTACTTACTCCTCAAAGAAAAGATTATAGACTCGCTTGGCTATGTGGGAGGAGCTGAGGTGAAAAGTCCTTTCATGTACAATGAGGGGGGTATTTATAGCCAAGGGTGAAAACTGACCTTGTGGCTATTCGACTACCCTCATGACCATTCGACTTCCACGAATTCCCAACTTACATGACTCTATGTTCAACAAGTGGGTCTCTTGGACTTCCACGTTACATCACATTGATTGACAACAAACCCATAGTAGAGATGTGGGCAACATGACTCATGATGACATGAGAATGTTGGTACATGCGTGCTGCTGTAGGAGTGTATGTCGAGCTACAATTCCGTTGAGTGATGGACATCTTCATGGTGTATCACAGCTTCACCTTCCGCATGGAGAAGTGTGCGTAGTCTTCGATGGTCCTTGGTTCGCTTGATGAATCTCTAGCATGTTGTTTTTCTTTTATGTTAGAAGGCTTGACCGGCTCACTTATTCACGAAGGTGCATGTTCGTCACATTCGTCTGCTTCGCATGCTTCATTTGTTCATCTGTTAGTGAACCTGTCCATCTGCATGTGCTCCCTTCATTCATCCCAATCGTCGTCTTGACATGTTTGGTTGTGTACATGTACTTGTAGTCACTCATGACGAGACGACATCAAATCCAGAACCTCCTAATCTACCATGACACATGATCATTCGAATGCAGGTGACCGAGAGAGGCAACAGGGCTGTGATGTGGGATGATGACTCCGAGAAACTTCTGATGAAAATTGTGCAAGAGTCACTCATGGATGGAGACAACCAATTTGAGTCAATAGTGACTGCCTACAAGGTCTGGCTCGGCTAGGAGGAAAAATTGCGCAAATTTTGGGAGGGACAGTCTAGGCTACAGGAGGGCAAGGCAGGCATGCTCTGCGCATTTTACAAAATGAACAGTTAGCAGGGGCTGGATAACCTTATTTGCACAATTTTCCAGAGGAACGGGCCAGGCTGCATGAAGGGTCAGCAGGCAGGGATTGTGCAGTTTTTTTGGGGAACTTCTCGAGAGACTGGTAGCCAGAACTGCACAATTCCCAGAGGGAACTGCTAGTTGGTTGCTGGGGTCACTAGCATCCAGACTTGTGCAATTCCTAGAGGGAATTGCCAGTTGGCTGTTGGGGTCACTAGCAGCCAGACTTGCATAATTCCTAGAGGGAAACGCGAGTTGGCTACTGGGGTCACTGGTAGCCGGACTTGCGCAATTCCCATAGGGAACTGCTAGTTGGTTGCTGGGAGCTATTGGCTGGGAAAATGACACTAAGGCTGAAAGGCTGCCTGCTGATCACCTCTGCACAATTTCTGAGCTGAGTTGACTAATCGGAAGCGGGAGGTCTGCTCATGAGCACTACGAATTTCTGAGATGAACAGTTGGTCAACTATCTGGGTGGCCAACATGAGTGTTGCTTGAGTTACTTGTAGGAAGCACTGCTTGAAGTAACTAGCTTGGTGCTTTTGCGCTTTTCTGGTTGACAATCGATCAAGTCGAAAGCACAGTGGTGGTCTGGCTACCAATGAGAAGTCTGGTCATCAAAACTTGAGCAAAAATGACCAAGTGTGTGAACAATAGAAAGATGCATAGGTGATTATACGAACACACACTCCCATGACTTGATGATGAAACGACCAAACCATCCAGACACACATGTTCAACACGATTGACCGATAGTGCAAGCGACAAGTGCGACACTCGTGATTGATCGTTCATGATCAAGATGACGCTTGTGTGACAGCGAATGTGACTTCGTGTGTGAGTGCAACAGATGCTTTCATGGCGAACACAACAAACACATACGAAGCAAAGGCTTTGGGCATAACCAGAACATAGTTGCAAGCATGACTTAGACATCAACATGCAGAGACTTGAGTGCAATAGATAAGCAAGGCGAATGTAAAGAACCACAAGAGCTCATGGAGTGAACCCAAGTGTGTGTAGTCATCAAGCAAAAATCTTCAAGGGAGGCTCTAAAATGGTGTAGGCCAACATTTTGGAGGGTGGTTGTAGCGCTACAACAGGTTTATAATATCAATCCCCTCGCTTTATTAATTTAAGGGTTCATATTCCTAGGGTATAATATTATTCATAGGGTTTCTAATATTAATCCTTGGGTTTAATATAAATCTATTGGGTTTATAATCATGGTCAACCATGATCAACCTTAGTCCACATCATATTGTGATAAACATTTCCTCAATATGAAAATAAGCCATGGTCAATCATTGTCATCTATCATAAACCATGGTCAACAATGGTAAACTATTATCAACCGTGTTCAAGCATGATTAATCATGGTCGACCATGGTCCAATGTCACATTCTGACAAAGATTGTTTCACTATCAAATTCAACCATGCTCAACCATAGTCAAACATTGTCAATGCCACATTGTGACGAAGATTGTTTCAATATGAAAATAAACCATGGTCAACCATGTTTATTTTAGGGTTTATAATATTTATTTTAGGGTGTATATACCTTGGGTTTATAATATTAATACCTTGGGTTCAATATTATTCCCTTGGGTTTATAATCCCTTGAGGCTTTAGTATTAACCCCTTTGGTTTATTATTCCCTTGGGTTCATAATATCAACCCCTTGGTTTTATTAATCTAAAGGTTTATATTCTTAGGGCACAATATTATTCATAGGTTTATAATAATGTTCCTTGGGTTTAATATAAATCCCTTGGTTTTATAATGATGGTCAACCATGGTCCAACATCACATTGTGACAAAGATTGTCTCAATATGAAAATAAACAATGGGAAACCATGTTTATTTTATGGTTTATAATATTTATCTTAAGGTTTATAATATTAATCCCTTGGGTTTATAATATAAATCCCTTGGTGGTATTAATCTAAGGGTTCCTATTCCTAGGGTCTAATATTATTCATAGGGTTTACAAAGATTGTATGAATATGAAAATCAACCATGGTTAATCGTGTTTATTTTAGGGTTTATAATATTTATCTTAGGGTGTATATACATTGGGTTTGGTATTATTCCCTTTGGGGTTTTAGTATTAATCCCTTGTGTTTATTATTCCATTAAGTTTATAATATCAATCCCTTGGGTTTATTAATCTAAGGGTTCATATTCCTAATATATAATATTATTCATAGGGTTTATAATAATAATCCTTAGGTTTATAATAATGGTCAACCATGGTCAACTATAGTCCAACGTCACATTATGATAAAAATTGTCTCAATATGAAAGTCAACAATAGTAAACCATGGTCAACCATGTTTATTTTAGGGTTTATATACCTTAGGATTACAATATTAATCCCTTGGATTTAATATTATTCCCATGGGTTTATAATCCCTTGGGGTTTTAGTATTAACCCCTTGTGTTTATTATTCACTTGGTTTTATAATATCAATCCATTGGGTTTATTAATGTAAGGGTTCATATTCTTAGGGTATAATTTATTGATAGGGTTTACAATATTAATCCCTTGGGTTTAATATTATTCCCTTGGGTTTATAATCCCTTGGAGTTTTAGTATTTTAACCCAATCGATTTATTATTCCTTTAGGTTTATAATATCAATCCCTTTGGTTTATTAATCTAAGGTTTCTTATTCATAGGGTATAATATTATTCCTTAGGGTTTATAATATTAATCTTTTTCAACCATTCTCCACAATCGTCAACCATGGTCAACAATGGTAAACCATTGTCAATTGTCATCAACCATGGTCAATCATGGTCAACCATGGTCCAAGGTCACATTATGACAATGATTGTCTCAATATAAAATTCAATCAAGATCAACCATGGTCCAATGTTCGCATCGTGACAAATATTTTCTCAATATGAAAATGAAGCATGAGCAACCATGTTTATTTAGGGGAAAAACTATATCTTAGGGTTTATATGCCTTGGGTTTATAATACTAATCACTTAGGTTTTATATTATTCTCTTGGGTTTAATATTATTCTCTTGCGTTGTTAGTATTAATCCCCTGGGTTTATTATTTCTTTGGGTTTATAATATCAATCATTTGGGTTTATTTATTTAAGGGTTCATATTCCTAAGGTATAATATTATTGGTAGGTTTATAATATTAATCCTAGGGCTTAATATAAATCCCTTGGGTTTATAATATAAATTCCTTGGGTTTATTAATCCCTTGTGTTTATAATATTAATAATTGCTTATGTTTATAATATTAATCTCACAAGGGTCTATAATATTAATGTCTTGGGTTCTCCATATTAATCTCTTGGATTTTTAATATTAATCTCTTGAGTTTAAAATATTAATCCTTTGTGTTTAATATTATTTCCCGGGGTTTATAATGTGTTGGGTTTATAATATTAATAATATTAATATCAATAATTAGTATATTATTGATAATATCAATAATATAATAATTCTTATTATAAATTGTCATTAAAATTATTAGAATTATTATCATATTTTAATATAATGATAATACTATTTTATAATATTTTATGATTGATATATGTCTAACTCATATATCAATTGCATTTACTAATGTAGTTGTGCTAGTTAAGTTACTTGTCCTAAATTTTGATGTGTTTAAATAGAGATTAAGTTAGAAAATATGTTTAGTTGAAGCAATTATTTCTTGTCACCATTCCTTGGTTGATTGGATGGAAATGATATTCTTATAAATATAAAAAAGAATACAAAAAAATATTGGGGTAGTGGAATTCTAGTTAGACACAATTAGCATACATTTCATAAACAACTATTTGGTGTTATAGTGTTGGATTAGTGAACTATTGTGCTTTCTTTAATGATAACCACCTTCATACCTTCCTCTCAATTGTTATAAAAAAAACTCCTATAACAACACACAAAAAAATTGGTGCTCACGAATCTACATAAAACGTAAAATGATAGTTATGAAAATAAAATAACCGTCATCAAATTTCCATTAGATAGGAAAGATAAATTTGAAATTATAGGCTTGATGGTAACACTAAAGAGCATGCCACTAGGACATGGAAAACCCAAGTCTTCACCCTTTCAATTAGGTTCATTCATTTGTTAAGTTATTTAAAAATATATGGATAAGTATCGATGGCTTAAAATGGTTTCTGAACAAGAGCTAAATGGTTAGAAAAAGACATAGATGAAACAAAATAGAAAGTGGTTGAGGAAAATGGGACATAAATATGCATGATTGTCCTCATGTAAGAGATAAAAAAATGGGTGTTGGAAAAATTATGTGGACAAAACAAGTAGGCAAAAAAAAACATATTATGTCAAAGAGTATTTGAGATCTTCAACCAAGGGATAAGCTAAAATTTTAATTGCACAAGTGAGGACTAACTCCCATAATCTAAGATGTGAAATTGGTAAATGGATGGTCCTAAAGAAGATTGGAAAAAAATGACTTGCATTTTTGCAACAGAGAGGTGGTAGAAACAAAATGAGATTTTATCAAAGAATGTATAGAGTATGGAGATATTGATAGTGATTTTGATAACAAAATAAAGATGAAAAGTCTTAGCTAACTTTTTAAGGATGTAAAACATTAAAAAAGGGCCAATTTCTTATTCAAAATTCATAACAAGAGAGACATCATGAAAGAAATTTGAATAGGGATTAAATTGTTATGCGATAGTCCCTTAGACCGAGAAGTCTAATAGATGTCTTTAAAAAATCATTCCTTCATTGGGCATAATTCTATAATTAATTATATTCATCTGAATACGATATAATACTGGGTAAAAATATTTTCTAAACTTATTAGCAATTTATGTAAGCCAACCAACTTATAGGACACCTAGGTTGTTTACATCCTTAGTGAAATCAACAAACAATAGCCTAAACATTATGGCAAAGATCGAAGGAGATCGTGAGAGACATGACTCTCAAAGGTTCATTGAGTGCTCCAGGACCGTAATGAAAACAGACAGATTTCGACGTAAGGGTTAGTCCTGTATGAAATTTAAAAAATCATATTCTAACTATAATTTGTTAAGATTACCTCTTTTTTTGTCCCTAAATCTGTGATACCTGCGTCATATTATAGGTTACATATTCCATACATTCATACATTACTTTGTCACAATCATTTAATCATAAACATATCATATAAACCCACAATCATCACTGCGTTGTAATAAAATGCAACTGTAATAAACTCCTATGCTACAATAGATAATAAGCAAATATACACATGAAGACACATATTTTAACATGGTTCATCCCAATGTGGGACTATGCCCACAAGAACTATTGCTTATAATAATAATTCTTGTACAACAAAGATTTCTTGACTTGAACACTAAGCTGCAGGTCGTTTGCGCTCTCAGCTGCAAACTCAGGCCTTTGCACACTTAGCTGTTGAGCCTTTCCTTTGCCACAAACTACAAATCACAATAATTCAACCATAAACATCGATCTAGACCATAAACATGATTATTATTCTTATTAGTTTACTCTATGTATACTATTACATCAAGGGATATATCATTGAAATACCATGGTCCATATACCATGGACTCCCCTAATACAAGCTACGATGGTTCGAAAACGATTCATCTTTTACAATATTACTTGATTTCTAGAAAAAGGAGGTGCTTTGACCCACCTCGAAGCCCCCACACCACGTGATATATCTACTGTGCAGTCTGCTTGGCACTCCGTTGCTCCACTACATGGTCCACTTCGTGCTCCGCTGCATTCTTTACTTCGTACTTTGCTCCATAAAATGTGGAGTTTTCACCAAAATCTAGGCCAAGTTGGGCTGCACCCAATAGGCCCCCAACACTCACATGTGACTCGTCCCGAGTCACTCAGCTACTTTGCCTTTGATTTTTGCTATGATGTTGTTGTAGGCCTGGTTGAACTGCTGTAGAGTCTCTGTTACCTGTTTTTCCTCGCTGCGCACTTCCTCCAGTGGTGCCTCTACCACATCTTTTGTAGCCTTCTGTACCAATGCTATCTCCCTCTGTCGAAGTTTTTGAATCTTCTCATTTATTGATTGCAATAGTTAGAGGGCCTCATCCTGCCAAGGCTGAGTCGTCTCTGTTGAGACATGTTCTTCCTTCTTTAGCTCCTCAATTTTCTTTTGGAGGGTATTTGACTCACTAATCTTCACGAGCTTCTACAAGATTGGTAAGGTCCTCGCAAATGCCCAAATCTATTCTAACTACTGATTCTTTTGTTGCATTTTTTCTTGCAGTTTCTGTACATTCGGATCTTCCTGCAGCAAAGTCCAAATTTGTAGACTTTCATCCAAGAGTTTTCCACAGTCTGCCATTATTGCAGAGATGCTGGTCATTGTAGTCTTTAGATCAGTCTCCCTATGGTCTCTCACTTCATGTGGTGTAGTTGGCTGCAACTTCATTTGCAGCTCATTGATCTGCATTTTGTACTTGAATTGTACTGCAAAAATTTTCTCCATGTACTCCTTCACTACAAGGCTGAGCTTCATGACCTTGTCTTCTACTGACTCTTCCTCTCAGACATCAAGGTTCGAAATTTCTCTGCACGTTGCTTCCACTGCCTCCTTGATATTCTGGTGCTACTGTGCTACTTGATCCCTTTCTTAGATCACCTGCTCAAGCTTCTGCCAAAGAGCAACTCGCTCTTTTTCTACTTGAATATTTAGCTGCGAGGTGTGTTGTTCACACAACTTCAACTCTTCTATAATTTCCAAGTGTAGCTTGTGTAATCTTTGCAACGACACTACTATGATGTTCATATTGACATGCTTCCATTCCTTAGCCTATTGTTGTAGTTCGACAGAGTCAAACTGTAGGGCTCCTATAGGTATCTGTGCTAACCTCACTGCAAGCGTAGGCTCTATCTACCTTTATATTCCAACCCTTTCCTCTATCTTCACTGGTTGTTTGATCACCTGTGCCACTGTCTTCAATTATGTGATCCACTCTACGACACTGGTCAGAAGTACGTCATAGTGATCTTCTACTCCATTCCAGGATTCAATTGTCGCCTTGTGAATCCTATCTTCAATGTTCTCTAGGTCACGATCAGTAAGGACCATTGGTGTGATATCATTTGTCTTTTCTACCTTATGCTTTTTCTTAATCTTTGTGGCAACTTTGCCCTGTGCTTTTCTCTTTTCTACGACAGCTTGTTTTGTTTATGCCTTTTTAGCCTCCTTATTCTGCTTATCTCCCTCAGGAGGATCCTGGTGAACCTCATCATGTTGCTCCTCTTCCTCTAATTCATGCTCATCCTGATCCTTGTCCTTGTTTTTTCCACTTGCTTTGACATGTTCTGTTGTATCCTCCTCTTTCACATTGTCTTCTAGCTCGGCCTCTACCTCTGCCTCCAGCGCAGTTATCCGTTATGTTGGCCATTATTGTACCAGTGATAAGAGGTCATCTTCTATTACGAAATATGGCAGGGGATTTTATTTCTTCTTTGCGTCTCTGCGAGCCTGCATATAGACTTTATGAAAATGATCCTTGAACTTCACAACAACACTATATTGCTCGTATAGGCTCAGTGACAAGAGAGGGTGTTGGTTCACCAGCATACGCAAATCCATATGATACAATATGAAGAACATCCTATTCTCCATTTCTCATGATGGTTGAGTGGTAAACCATAGTGGAGCATACCGCGTGGCTTCAAAGAGATCTGATGCTATAGGGGGGAACTGTGAATCCTCCAGATTTCTCTATGATAACATTGCAATAATAAAATTTAACCACGCATAATGGAATGTGGTACCTTTCTCTTGAACTTCATTGAAATGATCTAGAAATTCCTTGCACAGGTATTCAGCCCAGTTGTACTGAACCCCATTGGCCAATTACGCGGACTAATGAAATCACCGATGCAAGAACTTCATTCACTCGACACTTTCTCATGATCTTCCCAGCCAATATATGTGCTGCAAAGTGAACTGCTTAGTCACTGATTGAATTGATGTCATATCCCCTCTTTCCTTTTTCTAGCCCAAAACTTCTTCTTCATGCTGTCCGCTATGGCGCAATCCTGATCCTTTTCGACAATTCTTTTGTGGGGTTCTGCCCTTGGTATGGTAGTCTCGTGATCCTCAAATCAACATTGGTTCTATAGGGATCTTATTTCCCATCCATGGTCCTCCATCGCATACACGTCGTGTTCACCGGACTTTTACCGAAGTGCATCACATTTAACATATTCAATAATCACGATTTCACCAATCCATTTGCCCCCTACTTTAGTTCTAGCCTTGTCACTCTACTGTCTGAGTATGCACCTGTTTCAAATATCGAGCTGGTGTGAACTGAGGGTACTTCTTCCTGTCGTTAAAATAGTAATCTGCGAACTTCTCCCGAAAAGGGTACTGCTTCTGGCAATACGGGTGCAAAGGTGCCATACTTCACATCCTTCGATTCTTTGATTGGTTTAGCATTCAGTTTCCTTGGTGGAATGTATTGTGGTAGAGACAATGGAAATGCTTTGCCACCTATTTCCATCTGAACCTCCTCTACTTCTTCTTCGTTGTCTTTGGCTTGCTCAAGTTGTGTTGAGGCTTGAAAAGTTTCTTATCCTATTTCTTTTTCGTTCTTTCTTCCTTGGTTGGTTTCTTCCTCGGAGATCTTCATTGTTTTTGTGTTGATGTTATTGTGGTTGATGCTATTGTGGGCATCTCAGCTGATGCTCCAGGCATACCAGTGGCTTCCATGATACCAAATAAACCTTTCTCGCGAAAATCATGCACAATTTCTTCCTAAGAACGATCATACAACATACGAAAGCTAAAACGTCTGCAATTTCTTTGCACTTTCTAGACTCAAATTCTCAATTAAGCAAAGTGTTCGATCTGGAAGAGAGGTGGCTTCTTATAACAAGTAAAAAATTCGAACCCCATCATTAGATCATATCTTTTCCAGATTGCATTCATATTGTGTTCGTTAATTACATATCTATCCTTAGATCTTTCCAATTTGTCCTCATAAATGCAACTTTCCATGTATTTTACCCCCAACACTCACATGTGACTTGTCCTGAGTCACTCAGCTGATTTGCCTCTGATTTTTGTTGCGATGTTGTTGTAGGCATGGTTGAATTGTTGTAGAGTCTTTGTTACCTGCTTTTCATCGCCACACACTTCCTCTAGCAGCGCCTCTGTCACATGTTTTGTAGCCTTATGTACTAACGCTATCTCCCTCTGTCAAAGTTGTTGAAGCTTCTCATCTACTACCTACGATAGTTGAAGGGCATCATCCTTCAAGGCTGAGTCATTTCTGTTAAGACATGTTCTTCCTTCTTCAGCTCCTCAATTTTCTTTTGGAGGGCCTTTGACTCATTGATCTTCGCAAGCTTCTGCGAGATTGGTAAGGTCTTCGTAGATGCCCATATATCTTCTTACTATCTTTACTTCTGCATTTCTTGGTACAGTTTATGTACATTTGGATCTTCCTGCAGCGAAGTCCAAATTTGTAGACTTTCATCCAAGAGTTTTCCACAGTCTGCCACTGCTGCAGAGATGCTGGCCATTGCAGTCTTTAGGTCAGTCTCCCTAAGATCTCTCACTTACTATGGTGTAGTTGGCTGCAATATTCGTTCTCGCTAATAATGGGGATAATGTGAAGGACTCATTTCAGAAGATGCTATTATTGTTAACGAACCTTTCAAAATGTAAATGTTATTATTAAATGCTTATAGGTATCTTTATTTTGGAATAGGATTTTAGAATTAGAATTTGATTATTATTAAATAAAATTAAATAGTTTGATATATATCAATTTATAATAAACATAAAAACACTTATTTTATTAGATATTTCAAATTGTTAAAATTATAAAACTTAACACAAATTAAAATTATTATTATTATTGATAAAAAAAAATAATAATACATATATACATATACATATATACATATATACATATATATATAATATATAACAATATTTTTAATTGTGGAGATTCATTCTCACTTTATCATAGAGATTCTTAATATGTAAATAATTGTGGAGATTCACTCTCACTTTATCTTAGAGATTCTTAATATGTAAATAAGTTTTGTTACAATAAGATGGACTAGTACCATAGTTTATCAATACCACATCCCCAAAAATCCATAACTCATTTGATAGACACTTGTTTATAAGACACTTTTTTTAATTAATGAATTTAATGAAAAGAGAAAAAAAATACATAGTTACTTTGGAAATAAATCTTACCATTGGTTTCTCTTTATGGACGTTAAATCCTTGTCATCCACCAAAAAAATATTGAAAATTAATTTAGAATTTTGTATCCTATTCTAAAATAGACATATCTGTCAACATCATAATTAGGTGGATGGTTGAGATTTAACATCCATCGTATATTAGAGGATATTGTTAATAGTAGTCATAAATTAGAGGTTGTATTTATTTCAAAAAGTAGTTATGACTTTTTTTACATTTTTAATTAGATTGATTAATTGAAAAGATATCAAATGAACAAGTGTCATCTAAAATAAATTATTAGTTTTTAGACATGTAGTTTTGAGAAGCCATATATTGACTCATGATATTGTATCAAAACCTATTTACAAATTAAAAATATTCATTATAAAGTGAGATGAATCTTCACAAATAAAAAACTTTTTACAAGATTCAAATGTATATATTTAACTTATATTAATATTTTTTTATGAGTAATAATAATTTAAATAAATTTATAATTTACTAGAAAATATTAATTATTATAATTATTTTTGTAATAGTAATAATAATTTAAGTAAAATTATAATATAATTATATGTCGATTTAACTTAACGTTGTGTCAATTGTTTAGTTTAGTCCACATGTCATAATCATTAATGGCCAGCCTGCATATAGATTTAACACTACTAATGAATGAGTTGGATTTACTTGGAACAAAATTGTTACAATTTACATGTGACTAGAAACATCAAGAATTTGCATATATCCAATGCGTGATTATAATGTCCGGTGAACCAGGTTTGTCCATATGGTAATAGGAACATGCCTCGTCAATTCCACATATCGGTGAACTTAATGCTTTGTCAGAACAAGACGCGACAAGGAAGTAAACCCTTTATTGAAACGATGTTCAAGTCGAAAGTTCGCAAGGCGCCAAATGAAAAGTAGTAAAAAACAACGTTAAATTTATTATAGTAAAAATAACATTAAAATTTTAAAATCTTAATTATTATTTACGTAGTCATATAAATTAAAATGCAGTTAAATATGGATAGGTATCAATTTATAATAAGTATTAAAATTTTATATTAGTATATAATATTAGATTTAAAAATTATAAGAAAATATAATTAAATTAAAATCAAATATTTAAAATAATGTAATAATATTTTTAATTATAAATATTTATTTCCTGAGATTTTTACTTTGTAAATAAGTTTTATTACAATATCAAATGTCTAAAAAATTATCTCTTTTTATATGATATTTGTTTATATGTTTTTTTGATTTTTTTGTTTTTGTTTTGTTTGTTTATTTGTTTTTTTATAATTTAAAAATTTAATTAAAAAGTTAAAAAATATAATTAATTTAAAAATAAATTTACATATAATTTGTATATATTATAAAAATATTTTAAAATTAAATCTCTCTAATCCACTTATAATTATTAATATTTAAATTAAAATTCTAAAAACCTTAAGCTAAAATAAATATCCCTATCAATAAATGAAATATTCTAACTAATAAATAAAATAAAATGTGATTACAAGATGCAGCTAAAAAGTCATTTCATCTAATAAATAAAATATGTCATTAATAATTACATTTTCTTAAAAAGAAAAGACATGCGAGATTCTATAGCTAGTTTTAGGAACTGGTATAATATAACACGTGTTCCAGATAAAATACAAAACACTAAAATTTAATATGCTTTTCTTTTCTTCTTTAAGTTGAGATGTTGATACTTAGTATTTATGATGAAAGGATTTATACATGATATCTTATATGGAGTAGTAAATTACGCATTAAATATGCAGATATTATGTACAAGAAATTTGCTAATCTCTATCATACCATCCATGTTGGTATGCTTAGGGTAGGGTTTATGTTTCAACATTATTTCGTTCAAGCAGCGTGTAACTGTTTTATTTGAATTTCCCGTGAATCCATTCTGTAATAGCTGTTTTATTTAAATTTCCCATGAATCCTCACTATAATCGTTGTTAATCACCTTCAAGTATATCCACGAACTTTTTATGGAACTAAACCTGAGACTCTGATAGGAAGTAACATCACTAACTGATTTGTAATGCAGAGCTGCCATGCATAGATGAATATTGATCACTCACTGGTTCATCTGTGAAGAGAAACAAAGAAAGTTACAAATCTTGGATTGGGTGGATTGGAAGTTATGCGAAAGTAATTCATTGATGGGGAGACATATCAATATCGATCACTGGTAAATCTGTGAACACAAACAAATCTTGAATTGTAGGGTGGATTGGAAGTTGTCCGAAACTAATTAATTTATATAATTAGACAAAATGTTTAAATTCTCCTCCTATAACAATTAAAATGTTTAAATTTTATAATAAAATAACTATTTATATATTCTCTTACTTATATATACATTGAGAATTAAAATGTTTAAATTTTATAATAGAGTAAATATTTATATATATTCTTACCTATCTATACATTAAGAATTGATAAGATACCAATAACTTCACTAAAAAAAATACTGATTTCTTTCCTTCAAAGACACAATTATTATCCTCCATGCTAAAATGGAGACTGATCTCTTTCCTTAAAAACAATTATTTTTACTAGTTTAAACTCATTTTACATAAAATATTATATTTATTTTTTAAAATTAATTAACATAATTAAATTAAATAAAAATAAATAATTAAATTAAATAAAATAAATAATTACATATTAGTATTATATTTAAAATTTAAAATATTTAAATTTGTTTTATTTAAATAACATAATTAAATTAAATAAAAAATAAATAATTACATATTAAGTTTTTTGATATTAATTTAATACGGAAGAGATGTTGTAAAATTATGTTATATGATGTTATGCTATCTAATTATTTTAACTAAATCAAATTACATAATAAGAAAATTAAAAATAAAATAAAATGATAAATTAAATATAAAAAAATAAATTAATATTTAAAATTATTAATTAAAATATTTAAACTATGTGAAATTACATAAAACATAAAATAAATAATTATCAATTATTAATAATTAAATTAATCTAGATTCATTTTATATTTTAATTTAAGATTTATCAAGTCAAAAGAAATTAAATATCTAGACATATAAAGGTTTTTGAATTTAATTCTTTGGACTCTTTAGGTTCAAAATTAAGATTAATTTAGGCAAATTACTTTAAACCCAAAATTCATCTGAATATATGAGACTAATTCTTACCTAGGTCATATGGGTGTGGATGTAAACAACTAGTGGGTGAGGACAAAGAATACCTTGAGATAAGTATCAATGGCTCTGTAGAGGCCATCGTCACATGTTCTGGCGCTATCTGGCAGTGCCTCGGCCAGGCTTTGAACTTTAGCAAGGAGGAGATTGGGATCTCTTGCAACTTCTGCTAAGTACTGTCCACAAGTTTGGAGACCTGCATTTTAGCATCAATTGTACCTTCATGGATTCGCAGATCATCTTCACCATCATATGCCTGTTGCACATCATAAATAATTTCATTGGCATTATAGGTGCAGGGTTCAGTGAGGTTGGAGCCAACGTCCCAGCTAGTACTCATGTCCTCTATTCTAGTCACAGCACTGCTTTGCTCTAAGTTTAATATCCCTGTAGAGGAATAATGCATAATTGCTGCACCCAACGAATTGGGTTTCATACCCTTTACTTTGATGGCCGAGATAACCCTAACAAAATGGTCAATGCGCAGCATTGAGACATCTTCAAACAACCAGTTTTGTGGAGCTGATTGACCCTTGTTACTGTTATAAAATTCGTGATGATCTTTGATTTCATCCCAAATATGAGGAGGCTCGGTATTTAGGTGGATGTTCCTGTTGGTAATTGCAGAGGTATAAGGCCAGTTTATGCCCCTTGGATCTGTGCACGCCTTCCATGCTATTGAATCGCAACTCCTCCTCACTAACTGGAGATTTTCCGTCCATGGAGAAAGTTGCTCGCAACTTTTCAACACAAGCATAGAGTCTTTCCAAGACGACCACACTGCAAGGCCCAGAAAGATCTCAGTTTTGGAAATAAGATTACCTTCCTGCAGCTCTTCTGTCATTTCCAGGTATTCTGCTGCGCATCTTATAGCGGCTATGTTCATTGCAGTCAGGTCGATTGATATTCCATAGCAGAATTTGGCTACCAATTCGAATGCTTTTTCCCCACCAGGAATGTCGTCCAGCTTTACACAATCCTGATTCGTTGACTCACTACAGACCAGTAATTGATTCAGTCGTCCACTTCTCGACAGCAGAGGGAACTTGCATAATAGTAAACACATAATTTGGTTAGAATGTGGACATAACTTACAATTAGAAATCACTAAATGAGTTTAATCTTTCGTCACTGAAAAGAAGAGCTTGTAGAATAAAAAAAATTATTTTTTCTTACTTTGCAGGAAATCTCTATACATTATATCTCTATCTCTATGCAACCATAGGAAATCTCTATGCTCTGTGTACAATTAGAAGAATTTTTTTGTTACAAAAATGATTTAGGGTACAAAATTTCATGTGGGTAAGATATGTAAAAGGGGAGTTTATTTTGCACAGCAAGTAGATAAAGCCAGGCAGTGAGCATACTTGAATTTTCTATAATTATACCTCTACTTAATTCGTTAGATGGTAAACTTTACAAGCTGCTAAGACCATTCATTTCTCACGTAATATATCTCGAAAAAACATTATGGACTCTTATATACCTTGTGCAAATAAATTCTCCAGCCATTGATCTCCATAGTTAGATCACTATCTAGGTCTAGCTCTACAAACCTGTGAAACCAGACCCAACTTTCAGATTCCTTTAATTACTAGGCCAGTAAAGGGAGGAGATTGAATTTCTTGATTGAGTTGAAGATGTGACAAAATGTTGGAGAAACGATTGACGAAGGCATGAGGAGGTGCATTCTCATGGTTTGGACGCAATGGTTGGATTAGCTACCCAATTAGTTCGAATCATGGGGTGACCAAGTTCATGGATGCATGGAAGAGTTGAGTTCGAGTATGGTAGCAACAATTCACATGATGATGATATGCAGTGGATTAATACAATATGAGTTACAACAATGCATTGCAACCAAGTGGAGGGAGTAGCCTTCCATGAGTTGGAGAAATATGGAAGATTGTGACGAGTCATGGATGATGACCGTAAGATTGTGGAGTCTTACCCACATGGAGTCATGAGGCTTAATGAAGGTTCGTGTGTGATGAAGGCAACGAGTTCATGTAACATGAACGATTCGCATTGGAGCCGGTGGCACTTTGCGAATTGGTCTTGGCGATAGAGTTTGTTGAGATGGTGTTGTTGAGGGCGAAAACTTTTTTGAGGTGGGGGAAGATGTGAGGGCCCCGAGTTGGCACTAAGGCCAACAGATGCCCACGACAAGCGATGCTCACTTGGTGGCGAAAAAACATCTTGGAGGCAAGACGAGCCTGCCTATGCAGCAAACGTGCCCACATGGAGGAGGGGCACCTAGGTCCATGTAAGGGAATTGTGCACAAGTTGAGGGTTACACTCCCTTGGCGCAACCGCAGGAAGGCAGAGTGATGGGTTCTGCATTGAGCGAGGCATAGCAGGCATGTCACAATGGGCGCGCTCATCCAATGACATGACATAGCGGAGGGCGCATGAGGTAGAGTGTGCACTTAGCATATCAACAACCTGAATTGACAGGACCACACCCACTGGCATGCCTGCACCCAAGTTCGGAAACTCAAGTGTCATGATGGGCAAGATTTAGTGGGCAAGGCAAGGAGGTGTGACCACGACAGGTGAGATGTAGCGAGAGGGGGCGTGACAAGCAAGCGAGTGAGCAGCATGATGTGGAGTGTGCGACATGGTAGTGACCAGTGGTGGTAGCATGGGCAGCACGATAGGCGGAGTGCCTAGGAAGGGGCACCCACACACACCCAAGCAGGTCAGTCTAGGGGCCCGCCCGCCCATGAAGGGGTGCTCACACAAGATGAAGGGTTGACTTAAAATGTGAAGGGGCATTAGCCCACTTAAAACAAAAGGCTATAGCGACTATATGAAGAGGAGTTCAACACTTGGAGGAGGCAAGCAACCAAGCAAGTTTGTACAAGAGAAGTAATATCATAGAGCAGATCCTGAAAAGGTCAAAGTCTACGATATCACTTAAATGTAAGGGGTGAAATATCGCAGAACCGCATGGTGCACATCACAGAAATTGAAAACGCAACTAAGGCACGTTAGAAAAGGAGGAGAGCTTGCCTAAGCGAGCTCGTTTCTAGGAAGGGTCGAGAGTTGGCTTTCTGGGTTGTTTTGGGGCATCATTTTTGGATTTTATGTTGGGAAAGATGCCAACCTTGGGTTGGGCATGCCCTGGTTGCGAAACTTGGCATTTTTGGCTAGTGCGTTGGGTTGGTCCGTCAACTTCTACTTTTTTGTAAAGCTAGGAAAACACATGAGTTTGGGCATGGTTCCCCCTTTGTAAATCTATTGTAACATTACTTTGAAGTTTAATAGAAGCAAAGGGGAAAAGTGTTTTGGGAGTTTCCCCCTCATGTTGCATACTCTTGTATATTACTGTTTATGACTATTAGTTTTATGATATTGCAAAATTGTATAATTGTCGAACATTAATGGAGCAAGTGAATTGAAGTTTATTTTGCTACATATTAAATAAGAAGATTGAATTGGAAAAATTGACTAAGTGTTGAAGTGTGAAGTAGTAGGTGTTGTCTGAGTTAGAGTAGTTGTACAATTACGACGAAATATTGCTAGTGTCACACGTCGCCCACAGTGAACTTAAGGCATCAAAGCATGGGGTTGTGACATAGAGGAAGGTGACCTATGGTTGGTGATAGATAAATGGATAAGATAACATGGAGAGAAAATCAACAAAAAGGAGATACAATTTTAAAAAATAAGGAAATTTTTTGAATAATTTAAGAGAATTTTTTTATCAACTATAGTTTCAACATGGTTTTTAGGTTTGAGGATTTCTCAACCTAAATGCTAAAACAACTTATCTTTTTATTTGAAGTTGTGGATAAATTTAAATTCTAAAACATATTCAAAAAATGGAAAAACTTAAACATTTTGGAAATTTTTACAAATTTGTCAAATTTAAGTTTTTTAATTTAAAAAACAACTTTGTAATTTTAGATTATTTTTAATAATTATTAAGTTTTATTGTTATTATTTAAATTTATTTATTTGTAAGGTGATTGGTTAAGGTTTTATTATGGGTTGTTTATTAACTTCCATTTCTATTAATTACTATTTTTTTGTTTTTAGTTTTATTTATTTTTTATTTAACTTTTTGATTTTGATTTTTTCCTTTTTCTATGATTTTTATTTTCATACATTATAATTTTTTCTTTACATTTTCAATTTAAGATGATTTATTATTATATTAAAAATATATTTTAATAAACTTAATTATAAAATATTATACATATTAATAAAACATAAAACACATAAATATATATTAAAAAAACAAACATATATATTAAATTGTATATACCTTAATATAAATAATATAATTAATTATATTTCTTAATTTTTTATTATGTCATTAACAATATATTATTATTTTATCAGTTATTTTATTTTTATGATGAAATGTTTATGTTTTTATTGTTTTTTAGTTTAATTAAACTATATTTAAACTAAACCACAAGTATTAATTACTATATAGTCCTTGTTTTATTTTATTTTATGTTTTTAATTATAATTTTATTTTTTAGATGATAATTGTATTTTTAAATGTAAAAATAAAATTAACTTTTTTAAAAATATCTAACTCTAATATATTTAAACTAAATTACGATTGGTTTATTTTAAAAATCATAATATTTTATCATTTAAATTATTATTTTTTTGGTCATAATAATAGTTATATTATTAAATTATACTTTTAAATATAAAAACAACATCACACTCTAAAAAAATTCTCAATAACAATTTTCATCCATTTTCAAACTTGTTTAAAAATTTTAAAGTCTTAATTTAAATTGTTGACTTTGGTACTAAAAGAGTTTTCCCACGGTCTTATAACAATTTTCATCCCTTTTCAAAACTTGTTTTAAAATTTTAAAGTCTTAATCTAAATCGTTGAGTTTGGTACTAAAAGAGTTTTGCCACGGTCTTAGTAGATACTGAAGAATTTAAATTGGCTAGGCCACAATCTAGAAAAATGTTTACAACAATTTTTTTATCTATTTTTAAAATTTGGTTAAAAATTTTAGATTCTTAATTTAAATGTTGAATTGGGTACTAAAACAATGTTTCCATGGTCTTCGTAGATATTCATATCTACCAAGACCATGGAAACATTGTTTTAGTACCAATTCAACAATTATCTACTAAGACCATGGAAACATTGTTTTAGTACCCAATTCAACAATTTAAATTGGCTAGGCCATAATTTAGTAGGTGGTGAAATTTGTTTTGAAGAAATTTAATTGTTGCAGTTTTTAAATAGTGTTTTGATGGCAGAAATGGATTTAATACAAGAATCTCTCAGCAAAATCTTGAAGTTTGACCATTATAATTTAGATTTTCAAAAATTTCTACCATATTTCACTACTACACAAGGGAACCTTAAGACATTTTTTAAGAAAAGAAATAATTTGTTTTAAAAGGTCACTTTTCATTTTAGTTATTTTACATTAAAATTTAATATCAATTGAATTGTCTTAAATATAAAATTTAAGACAAAAACAGTTTGAGACAAATATATTTTAAGACAAAACTTTATATTTAAGACAAAAACAGTTTAAGGCAAAACTTTATATTTAAGACAGAAACTGTTTAAGACAAAAATATTTTAAGACAAATCTTTATATTTAAGACAAACAATTTGAGACAAAAATATTTTAAGACAAAAACAATTTAAGACAAAATTATTTTAATGCAAAACTTTACATTTAAAACAAAAACATTTTAAGACAATAATTTATATTTAAGACAATGGCCACTTAAGATGAAACTCATTTAAGACAATTAACAATTAAGACAAAAACATATCAATTTAAGACAATATTATCTAACGACTACAAAATTAGCTCTGGCAGTGTGCCCTAAGTCCGCCAACTTGCATGCTACTACCGCCTTGCACCTATACCGAGGTTGTTATTTCACTTACCATTCATGTTATCTTATATAAAGACAACAATTTGTTGGGCTCTTCGTTTTGTGGGGTAGCCAACTCTAAAGAATACGACAATATTTCCTGGCACGATTTCTCGGACATCAATTCCTCTTATATCCCTTCGATCTTTGTTGATACGATTAGAGACAACTTGTCTTTTGTTGCATTTGACACTACTACACAGAGGGGGATTTTAAGAAAAGACAAAAGAAATCTTTTGTCTTAAAATTTAATTTGTCTTAAAATTTTCAATACGAGGCGCTAGTAAAAAAGGTAAAGGTAAAGGATTAGGAGTTTGTCTTTACATTGTTGATGGGTTCTTCAAGAAGCAGAGAAATGGAGGCCAACAACAACTGATGGGATTTAGGGTGATGGAGGTTGACAACAGAGGTGTGCTTCATGAGAGGAGCAATGGAGGCACTTTCGTTGAACGTGGATAGGCAGTAACATAGTTGGAGTACTTTTTGGGTCTCCATCGATTGTGTTTTAATATGTGTTTTTTTACTGTTTCATTTATTTTGAACGCTACTTATTATTATTATTTTTTTGTGTTAGGTTCCTAGAATAATAGGGATCATAATTTTGAATTGATTATGTTAAGTCTTGAAATATTGTACATAGCTTTGCTTTTCTACAAATGTTTTCCATATTAAAAATTAAAAAATGTAAAGAGGGTATGTCTTAAAAAAAATATCAAAGGAAAAAAAGAATAACAAAATATAAAAAAAAAGTGAAAAATATGAACCCCAAACAAAAACAGATCATAAAAGTGTGCAAGTCCAAGTGCCACTACTTTTTATTTCACTGTACAAAATAATGGTTGTGTGCAGCTTGTCATAAATGCCACAACCCATGATAGTCAAACAGTTTAATCTTGACTACTTCAGGCTTTAAATATCATGTTTATAGATCTAGAATAAAGATCTAACTCAACTGTTTAATCTTGGTAGATCAATACTTAGGTAGAGAAATAAAAATATGCTCATAAGCTTAATCCAGCCATTGGAAGATATAAGGTTAGAATTAGATAGTTTACTTTTCAAAAGAAAAAGGAGAGAAATGATTTGTTAGTTTAAATGCACTCAATAAAGTGAAGAAAACTGTTAGGGTAAGTAAAGGATAGGTACAAGAAAGGTTGCAGAAGTACAAAGTTGTTAAAGCATAAGCACATTTATCATGCTTAATCTTATGTTTCAGTATGCAGGAGCAGTTATGAAAGTGAAAGGATGTTCACAAGTTGATTTGGTTAATTTCCCCTCATTTCATTTCACCCCCCATTACTTATTTACTAATTTCCCCCATTATCCCATCATTTTTCATGAAAACACTCTTTTCCTTCATTTTAACCCTTCCATCTTGTTTTCACACATTTTCCTAGAAAATTACCCTCCAAAGGTCATTTCCCAACCCAAAACCCCTTTTCCCTAGTGTGAAACCCATTCCCCTTGAAAAAATACCCTTTCCCCTCATTTTAACCTTGTTTCATTAATTTCAACCCTTTTCCCTAGACATTTCCCTTTAAAAATCATCCCCCCACCCCTTATTAATTTCCTTTTTCCCTTGTAAACCCACTAAAACCCCCCTTATCCTAAGTTTTGTTTCCCCCTCCGCATTACTTAATTAACTCTGCCTTATACTATATTTCGCCTAAAAAGCCCACAAAACCCCTTTATTCTCGATTTATGTTTCCCTGTCCCGATATTAATTTTACATTAGAAACTTAGTGTAATTTTACAATCCCACCCATATATTAATATTAACATTTAACTCTAATTATTTAATTCCCGCATTTTATTAACCCACACATTATAAAAAAAATCCCCACTTTATTCATTAAATTAATTACAATCAGTTGTAATTAACCCTCACGCCTCGCAAATCTTCGCCCGATTGCCCTCCGTGCAACTTCACCACGCGATAGTTGTTAGATCTTTCATCCCCAAATCTGATGGTGCGCATCCATATCACGCGGACTCCCTTTCTGACCTTTACCCGCCCGAGAGCACGCGAGATTCGCGGTTTTGCTCGGGCCCCTTTTGGCTACATGGCATAATCAAGCGAACTCACGTGCTCTCAAGGAAATACCGCTCGATGGCCAAAAGTGGTTTGATGGCCCCTGAAACCACCTCCCCGTGTACAATGAAACCGCCTACTATTCACACTTTAATCTTGCACCAAAAAGTTAACCATTACCCATTAAAAGGCCAAAGATGCTTATTTGCGCTCTTTTCACTCATTTTTCACTAGAGAGCTGCTTAAGCCTTCCTGCATCACCCTAAGCCTCTGTACCTAATTTGACCTCTGATTACCCTTTGAACATGCTATGGACTCTTTCCATAGACTTCCCTGTTCCCTACAACCATTATCACCTCCCTTCCAACCTATGTTCTTATTAACAATTGTTGTATTTTGCAAGTAATTAACAAGGCAAGGAGATTGGATAAACAAGTTTTGATACTAGTCACAAAACCTGTTTGCTCCAAGATTCGCCAGGAAATGTGTTCAAAAGCTTCATTGAGCAAGAGTTTTGTGTACAAAGAAAAAATCAAGTTTAATACAATAATAGAGCAGAACGAAATAATTTACACAGTAAATGTTAAAAACAGAGATGAAATCATTTTCACCAGCACAACAAAGGATTCTTACAAACTACTATCCAAACAACATTATGTATTCTACATAGTAAAAATCATTTTTACTAAAAACACAGAAACATGAAAGAGTGAGTAAGATTTGTAGTAAAAGGTAAAAATGAAAACAAGTGACAGAGCATTCATGGTAAAAGACTAAAAATAGAGGAGATAGATGAAGAAATACAGTTGAAAGACAAAGAGATGTAAGTGTATCAGATGAAAGGTCATAAATAAATATGACATCCAGCGTGAAAACCAAATAGCCATTCGGCTTAAAGGGCAAAAGATCAGAGACTAAAATAGAGTAGAACCTAAATAACGGGGACATCAAATAGTAGTTCAACAACTGTCTCTATCTTCTTGCATGAAGATATTTCCTTTTCCTAGATTAGTTCTCAATGCAGTTTGAGATATTTTCTAAATTATTTTTTTATAAATACTTCATAATTCGAAGTATTAGGTGGTGTGTTGATTACTATACATTTGTAGAGTTATTTTGATCTTGAACCTTAGGGTTATTGTACCAATTTTCAAGTCAACAGACTGGAGCAAATAATAAAAGCATTGCATTACAAGATTCATGAGATGAGCTATTTGCAGTGAAGTATCTTCTTTGTCTGATTTTGTCACTTTCTCATGTATTTCATAATCTTAAATGTTATCCAAATTTGAATGAATTAACTAGAAATATCACTTAAAATTTGTTTAAGTACACTCTATTTTTCACAGTTAGTCATTTATATGTTTTCCTTTGATATCCGGATTTGAGAACTCTTAATTTCTCTCCCATCCCAGTTGACCTCTTTCATTCTTTTCATAATCCGGCCTAAGGAACTCTTAATTGCTCCCTGGATCCAATTAAAGAACCACTTCACCATCCAGCCTTTGAGATTTGCAAGAACTCATCTATCTTGCCCTGTAGACACCGTCTTTTAAAGGCTTGATCCAGTCTTGTTTGTCTCACATTTGACTCCATAGCACAATGGTAAAATCAACCCTCTTTTCATCTACGTAAGTGATTCCGCCACCCAAATTCAAATAAAAACCAAAGCACAATCATAACTAGCCTAAAATCACATAACTAAAACAAAGTTAAATCATAAAGAGAGAGCCCTCTATGAGATTTAGGAAGGCTAGATCCTAATCTCCAAAGTAGGATTGTGGTTACCTTGGTGATTTCTTTCTTTAACCTTGAGAAAACACTGAGTGCTAACATAATGATGACCATTCTGGGGACATTTTCTTCAGAAAGATTATACAAAGATCAGATCTGGTCTATGACGGTGGAAAGTGATCAGACACACAAAGGTTAAAATCATCCACCTGGCGAATCCAGCTCCAAATCAATTTCACAATCAAGACTCCACTGGAGGAATGAACCTGAAGGAACGATATGGGAAGATCAAGCTTCTAACTTGGATTACACTCCAAGACATTATGTTCTTTCTCATCAAGAATTTTTTTCAATGTATATTGTCTTTTAGTGATCTTAGATTAGTTTTTGATTATTTTCCTTGGAAGATTGTAAATATAAATTCTCCTTATCCATTTGAGCAGATTCCTTCTGAATCTTGTGATGATCATTTTCCAATTGAGAAGCCTCTAGCAATCAAGACTAACCTTACAATCCATGTACATATTCCTATACCTTGTAAAGTTCATGATAGATATAAGTCCATCATGTTAACTCCTATACTCCATGATTTCCCTGATAACTACTACAAATATCTTCCAAATTTTGATGGAGAGAATGGTATCACTACCCAAAAACATATTCAAGGTTTTTGAGAATTATCTAGACCTATTTGAGATTGATGAAGATGATGTTAAAATTAGACTTTTTGCTCTTTATTTGCGAAGTAGAGTAAAGAGTTGGTTCAAAAATCTACTTATTGCAAACATCTCAAATTTGCAACAATTTGTCAAAATTTTCCTTGATAGATGGATAATCAAAGTTAATCTTTTTGTGATCATAGAAGAATATAATCAATTGAAAAGACAGCCAAATGAAACAATACAACAATTTTCTAACAAATTTAATCAAATCTATTATTCAATGCCATCAAATATAAGACCTCCTCTTGATTCAGCTCTCTTGCATTATCCAAAAGCATTTGATCCAGAAATAGAATTTCAGCTAAGAGAAAGAAACCCAACAACTCTTGAACAGATGCAGAACATTGCAGTAGATGTAGAAGTTAATCTGCAAATTAGAAGAGAAAAGTTGAAAGCAAAAGCAGAGAAGAACAACATTGCAAATGTAAAACTCGACATTTTGGTAAGAAAAATAGAGGAAAGGATACAAAAGATCACCATGAAAGATATTTTTTTGCTTAAGATCACCATGACACATTTATTTCACAAAAAGAAGAGGTTGATAGCCATGAACAAATTCTTGCTAATTCCAACTATCATAGATCAAAAAATGGATTTACAGATCAATATGTGGAAGAGGAATCTACTGATTTGGTGTGTATGTTTGATGATTTGACTAAGTATGATATTAATTATGTTCTTCGAACTCAAGCTAGCTTTACAGAGCAATCAGAAACTAGTTTGGAGGATGAGGAAATTCAGTTTTAGCAAATCAAATATAGTGATTAGCCCATACATATCATCTATGAAAGTGAGGAAGAAAGTGCAGGAAAGTTGGAAATAAGTGAAGGTTCTTTGCCTCTTTGTTTAGCTTCATTTCAGTTCATCAGAGAAAACTTTGTAGCAATAAAAAATCAACAGTCTTTAGGTATTGTTGTTGATAACAAAGAAGACAATGAAACTCTTGATCAAGATTCTTTAGTTTCACAACTACAGTTATCAAATTTCATTGAAGCACCTGATCAAATGACACAGGAAAGTTCTATACCACTATGTTTTGAATCATTTCAGTTTTTAAAGGAAATGTGGTATAAAATCTCTAAAGAAAAGGATGAGCAGCTTGTAGAAATCTGTGAAGTTCCATTCAAACCTATGAGCAATAAGTTGCAACAATCCTTCCAAGTCTTTTATGATCCAATAGCTGATATGTTGGATAATGAATGCAATCAGAATTTTTCTTCATTAACTAACTATGAGATTCAGGATCAATATGATAAAGGTTTCATCAGTCAAACATTTCAATCAGTAGAAATATCATCACAAAGCTTGTTTGAAAATCTGCAGGGGGATGAAGATAAAAATGACATTTTAGTTTCATGGCATGGAGGCCATCTAGAACAATTGTACAGTTTCTTAAATTAGTTGAACAATAGTGTATATATTTTGGAAGATCCTTTTGTACAGTTTTTAGAGTCAACAAAGGAAATCAAGTATTTCCTTATCTTCTCATTTGTTGACAAGGTTATATTGGGCTGTAGAACTTCAGTTTTAATCACAAACAAGCACAAGCAGCAAAATCCACCAATGTATATGATGCTTGAATGGTTGCATTGGCTGTTTCATTTTACCTAACCAACAGTTGGACAACTGATTAGAGTAAGTAGGTAGGATTTCAGTTTGAATAAATTCAGTTTTCAACAGCAAGTATTGAAATAATTCATTAAGATTTAAGACCAAGAAGAAGGCCCTTAGGTCTTGATGATCTAGTAGTTTGGTTTGAGGTTAGCAGTACCTTTTTTTAGTTTCATATCAGATTTCAGTTTGTAGAAAACGTTGTGATTTCAGTTCAAGATTTTCAGTCACAGAGATTGTGTAATGAAGCAAGTGCAGGCTTGGGATTGGCGCAATGGATCAGGCCACTAGTCAACGATGATCTTAACATTTCACAAGGAAATGCCATCCCCAGGGGGAGCCACTTTTAGGTTCCTATAATAATAGGGATCGTAATTTTGAATTGACTATGTTAAGTCTTGTAATATTGTACATACCTTTCTTTTTCTGCAAATGTTTTCCATATTAAAAAATAAAAAAATGTAAAGAGGGTATGTCCTAAAAGAAATATCAAAGGAAAAAAAGAATAACAAAGGATAAAAAAAAGTGAAAAATATGAACTGTTGACACCTAATCTTCATGATTGGGTGAATTTTATGTAAATAATTAAATTAGGAATGTGAACAGTCATCGGGAGATGAACTGAATAGTCACTCCCTATTGTATATAACAATGACCTACCTATGGAATAATATGAATAAGTTTTACTGCCTATTGGAGTTACTACCTGGCCTGACATGGTATCAGAGCCAGCTCCTTGTTTTAGCTATTATGCTCCTGTAACTCCTCTATCCTCGCCTCTGCCTCTACCTCTGTCTTATTCCCCTCAGTCCTGAAATAACCTGCCTCTGCCAGCACTGCACATCTGTCCATACTGTCCAGACAGAAGCCCTGTACGTTAAATTTTTTATAGCGCTGTCATTACTTTGATTCCTTAGCAATCGATGTTTCCTTGAATCTGCGTTGAATGTTGAGTGGTGTATGTTGAATGAATCTGCGTTGAATGCGGTATTGAATCATAGTAACGCTGTCCATATCTGTTGAATCAGATTAATGTTGTTCCATATCAGTTGAATGCGGTATTGAATCATATTGACGCTATCCCATATTAACGCTACGTTTCCATTTGAATGTGGTATTGAATGGTATTAACACTGTGTTTCCTACCATGGTAACAGTTGAATGTGGTATTGAAGGGCGCACTTTCGAATCCTCACAGGCACCTTAGTAGGAGGAGCTCTGGGATTCTATATCAAGTATCATGTCGAACTTCGTTACAAGCAAAAAAAAAATGAGGGAGGAAATGCTTAAGTATGATATTGAGCAGCGACTGAAAAGTGAGAAAAGCACAGCAGATTCATCAGAGCTCTTATCTGATTCGTGAGAGATTTGAGAGTGACAAACTGTATCCGTCCGAGTATTAGTCGTACCGTGTCATAGCCTTGTAGAGGCCAGTCTAGTATGTTTTAGGATCTGTTAGTAGTCTATTGTTAAATGTTTTAGTTCTAGGAGAGAACTTCCATGACAGAACGATGATGCTTCATTTTCAAGATGCTGCAAACTGAAAACCAAAAAGGTTGTTTATGAAGAAACCTTCTATGCACGAGATTCAGGGCAACATTTTAACGTTGTCCCATATTTTAAACACTGTCCAGCACTTTAAAGCTGCCATATTTTTTATTACTGACTTTAACGCTGCCATATTTTTTATTACTGCCTTCAAGGTCTAGAGAATCAAAGGGATTTATGGTGTTTTCCTTTCAGTGAGCTTTGAAATTGTGATGTCGTTGCTGCTCCAACTTTGTAGAGCTCGCGGTGAATGATTGATTATTGACTATGATATGAATTAAACAACCAAAATTGTTTCCCACAGAAATTTTTGAGTACAATTTCACTGTATATCAGCAGAAGTATTTTTTTTATAGAATGCATTCAATCATCTCTATGGTAGGAATAGTTCTCACTAGCAAGGAGAACTATCCTGAATGGTCCCGGATGATAAAACACACCCTTATCTTCAATGAGTTGTGGAAAGGAGTGTGTGTCAGAGAAGGAGACAATGAACCAGTACAGCCTACCTCAGACAAAGAGCTCGTCATTTGGGAAAACAAGAACAACAAAGCTTATGCATTAATCGCAGCATCTGTAAATGAAGAGGTGATTCGCCATATTTCATCATATTCAACTGCCTTTGAAGCCCTACAAAAACTGAAAGAACTCTATGACTCCCATTCTGCACTTGAATTCGTCCAGCTCATGATTAAACTCTTCACTCTTGAACTGCAAAATAATGATCCTCTTGCTCTTGCATCTGAAGTAAAGTCTATAATGCATGATATCAAATCCACTAAGGTTGAGCTGGATATCCCTCTTATTGCTTTTCTCAAGGCACTTTATCCTACTTACTCCAATTATCTTGAGTCTTTACAAGCAAATGGAAATCTTAAAGATATAACCTTTGACTCTCTTGTGAAAAAGTTTGCTGAAAGAGAGAAAGCTTTCGGAAAGAAGACAACCCCTGAATCTTCTGAAGAGACTGTGTGCCTTGCCCATAAAGAAAAGCATCCTGCTCAAGATTCTACAAGAGGAAGAGGTGGACGAAGAGGAAGAGGAAGATATTTCAGAGGCAGGGGGGCAGACATTCTCAAGGAGAAAAGGTAGACTTACACTACATTCGCTGCAAAAGAAATGGATCACATGATGCCTCTACATGCAAGGTACCATGGGACAAAATTGAGCAGAAAAGAAACCAACAGAAAGGTAAAACTGATGATACAGACAAAGGTAATGCACCTGAATCCACTCACTATGTTGAGGCACAATGTAACATTGGAGTAAATGAATATTTGTTTAATGCTTCACTTGCTTCTTCGAAAAATGATTGGTTGCTTGATTGAGGAGCAACCTGTCACATGAATCATAGAAAATATTTTTTTGATGATTTCACTGACAATGTTGATGGAGCAGTATACTTTGCAGATCAGTCAAAAATCAAGCCATCAGGGCTTGGCACAATCAGGCTTAAACTGCCTGGTCTTCCAGACTTTCTTCTGGATCATGTTCTATATCTCCCACATCTCAAGAGAAACTTGCTGTCCTTGGTCCACATCCGCCAGCAAGGTCACTCCATTCATATGTTTGATGGCAAGCTTGAGGTAAGAAAACCATTTGACCACTCACTTGTCATGAGGGGAATAGAAGAAGAAAGGCTTCTCAAACTGCAAGGAACCTCTACTCATGCACAACATTTCTCATATATTTCTCATCATGAAGAAGGTACACTCCCATCAAGTTTATTATGGCATGCTAGATTTGGACATTTAAACTATGATAGTCTCTGCTTATTGAAGAAAAATGGTGTTGTTGGTTTGCCTACAATTCCTAGGAAACATAAGCAATGTGATGCTTGCATTCTAGGAAAGCATAGCAAACAGTCTTTTCATGATTCACATTCAAGAGCACATAGGAAGCTTGAACTCATTCATTTAGATTTATGTGGTCCAATGCCTATTGCTTCTGCAAATGGAAATAAATATATCATGACATTTATTGATGACTACACCAGAATGTGTTGGGTTTATTTATTGAAGAACAAATATGATGCTTTTCAAACATTTAAGAATTTTCATAAATGGATTGAAAATGATGCACAATCTCATATTGGGTCTATTCACACTGATAATGGAAAAGAATATGCATCGAATGAATTTGAAAACTATCTTCGCCAACATGGGATCAAATATCAAACAATTGTGCCTTATAATCCCCAACAGAATGGTGTAGATGAAAGAATGAATAGAACAATCTTGAATATGGTACGATCCATGCTTTTCTTCAAAAATGTAAAGATAATGTTTTGGGCTGATGCTGTTCTATGTGCTACATATATAAAGAATAGATGTCCATCTAATGCTATAAGAAACAAGACTCCTTATGAATTATGGTATGGACATGTTCCTTCGGTAAAAAATCTCAGGGTCTTTGGTTCCACCTGTTATGCTTTGATACCAAAGGTACATAGAAACAAACTTGGTGCTAGAAGTCGTAAGTGTATCTTCCTAGGGTATTCAAACACTTCCAAAGCATACCGCCTCTATGATGAAGTAAATAAAAAGTTTGTTGTATCTAGAGATGTAATTTTTCTTGAATCATCCAAATCTGACAATGTTGTTGAGCGGCAACTTGATCGCTTGGATAGATTCGCAAAAACGAAATCATTTCAAGAATTTGATAATCAGATTCCACATCTTGAAGGGGCGATTCCTATTCTTGATCAACATGTGGAATCTTGTTCTGAAGAATACTCTCCCCCGAATGAAACTCCAACAATGGATGATGCTTTAAGTGATGTAATTGATAGAATTGGGAGACTCAATCTTGATTCAGTCCCAACTCAATCAACAGAACAGCCTGGACCATCTCAGAAAGGTCCCCCAAAGTGGCTGACAAAGACACTTGAAAGTGTTCATCCTGATGAAATTGGAAAAATAGGAACCAGAAATTCAAACCGGCAAAATGGAGGTGATGTAGATGACTCTAATTCACCTGTTGATATGGATGTTTCTTATGATTGTGAATTGAACTTGTCTACAGATTTTGAACCAACTTCCTTTAAAGAAGCTGCTTCTCATGATGAATGGAAAGAAGCGATGAAAAAGGAGTATGATGCCCTCATACAGAACGACACTTAGAAGTTGGTTGATCCTCCATTTGGAACCAAACTAATTGGCTGCAAGTGGGTCTACAAGAACAAGTACAAAGCTGATGGCTCACTTGAAAAGAACAAAGCTAGGCTTGTGGCAAAAGGTTTTGCACAGAAGAAAGGGGTCGATTATGAGGAAACTTTTGCCCCCACAGCAAAATGGGCCACCATTCGGACACTCTTTGCACTAGCAACTCAGAACGGTTGGAAAGTCCATCAAATGGATGTAAAAACTGCCTTCTTGAATGGAGATCTAAAAGAGAATGTTTTTATGTCCCATCCTAAAGGATTTTCTGTGAAAGGACATGAACATAAAGTATGCAAACTTGTGAAGTCCTTGTATGGCCTCAAACAAGCACCGCGAGCCTGGTATGAAAAACTAACTGAGCATCTTCTGAAACTCAACTTCAATCATTTTGATCTTGATGATGCTACTTTATTTGTCAAGAAAGTTGGCAAAACAGTTGTATATCTTGTGGTATATGTAGATGATCTTTTAATGACAGGGAACAATGAAAGCTACATTGCATCCATAAAGAAGGAAGTAGGGAAAAGTTTTGAAATGACTGATTTGGGCTATGTTCATTACTATCTTGGCATTGAAGTAACCCAACATCCAAAGTCCATATTTCTTTCTCAAAAGAAATACATTGGAGATTTGTTAAACAAATTTGGCATGACAAAGTGAAATCCTCTTACTACTCCAATGGAACAAAACTTAAAGCTCACATCTATTGATGGAAAGGAATTTGAGGATGCAACAAAGTATAGACAACTTGTAGGAAGTCTCATCTACCTCACTACTACCAGACCAGACATTTCATTTGTTGTTGGAATCCTCTCTAGGTTTATGCAAAAGCCTTGTGAGGGACATTGGTCTGCTGCAAAAAGAGTTCTAAGGTACTTGAAGGGAACTCAAGACCTTGGGATCAAGTATACACAGGTGGACGACTTCAGCTTGATTGGATACTCTGATTCAAACTTCGATGGAGACAAAGAAACTAGGGTATCTACTTCAGGATATGTTATGAGTCTTGGATCAGGAGCTGTCTCCTAGAGATCACGCAAACAATCAATTCTAGCAGATTCCACAACAGAAGAAGAATACGTGGCAGCAGCTGAAGCAACGAAAGAAATTGTGTGGCTCAGGAAAATTCTTGAAGATTTGCAGGTAAAACAAGTACAATCAACCTCACTCATGATTGACAATACCTCTGCAATAAAGTTGGACAAGAACCCAAAGTTCCATGATCGAACGAAGCACATCAATACTAAATATCATCTGATTCGACATCATGTTGAGGCCAAAACAATTCATCTTTGTCATTGTTCCACAAATGAGCAAATTTCAGACATCTTCACCAAAGCACCTGGAAAGGAAAAGCTTGAACGATTCAGAATGATGCTTGGACTCACCAACATCCCTTCAGATTAAGGGGGGGAATGTTGATACCTAATCTTCATGATTGGGTGAATTTTATGTAAATAATTAAATTAGGAATGTGAACAGTCATCGGGATATGAACTGAACAGTCACTCCCTATTGTATATAACAATGAACTACCTATGGAATAATATGAGTTAGTTTTACTGCCTATTGGAGTTACTACCTGGCCTGACATGAACCCAAACAAAAACAGATCATAAAAGTGTGCAAGTCCAAGTGCCACTACTTTTTATTTCACTGTGCAAAATAATGGTTGTGTGCAGCTTGTCATAAATGCCACAACCCATGATAGTCAAGCAATTTAATCTTGACTACTTCAGGCTTTAAATTTCATATTTATAGATAGAGAATAAAGATCTAGCAAAACTATTTATTCTTGACAAATCAGTACTTAGGTAGAGAAATAAAAATGTGCTCATAAGCTTAATCTCGACCATTGGAAGATATAAGGTTAGAATTAGATAGTTTACTTTTCAAAAGAAAAAGGAGAGAAAGGGTTTGCTAGTTTAAATGCACTCAATAAAGTGAAGAAAAAATGTTAGGGTAAGTAAAGGGTAGGTACAAGAAAGGTTGCAGAAGTACAAAGTTGTTAAAGCATAAGCACATTTATCATGCTTAATCTCATGTTTCAGTATGCAGGAGCAGTTATGAAAGTGAAAGGATGTTCTCAAGTTGGTTTGGTTAATTTCCCCTCATTTCATTTCACCCGCCACTACTTATTTACTAATTCCCCCCATTATCCCATCATTTTTCATGAAAATACTATTTTCCTTTATTTTAACCCTTCCCTCTTGGTTTCACACATTTTCCTAGAAAATTACCCCCCAAAGGTCATTTCCCAACCCAAAACCCCTTTTCCCTAGTGTGAAACCCATTCCCCTTGAAAAATACCCTTTCCGCTCATTTTAACCTTGTTTCATTAATTTCAACCCTTTTCCCTAGACATTTCCCTTTAAAATCAACCCCCTTATTAATTTCTCTTTTCCCTTGTAAACCCACTAAAACCCCCCTTATCCGAAGTTTTGTTCCCCCTCGCATTACTTAATTAACTCCGCCTTATACCATATTTCGCCTAAAAAACCCATAAAACCCCTTTATTCTCGAATTATGTTTCCCCGTCCTGATATTAATTTTACATTAGAAATTTAGTGTAATTTTACAATCCTACCCATATACTAATATTAAAATTTAATTCTAATTATTTAATTCCCGCATTTTATTAACCCACACATTATAAAAAAATGCTCGCTTTATTCATTAAATTAAATACAAATCAATTATAATTAACCCCCGGGCCCCGCAAATCTCCACCCGATTGCCCTCTGTGCAGCTTCACCGCGTGATAGCCATTAAATTTTTCACCCCCAGATTTGATGGCGTGCATCCATATCGTGCGGACCCCCTTTCCGACCTTTAACCACTCAGGAGCACATGAGGTTCGTGGTTTTGCTTGGGCCCCTTTTGGCTATCTGGCAGCACCAGGGAAACTCGCATGCTCTCAAGGAAATACCACTCGATAGCCAAAAGTGGTGCGATGGCCCTCGAAACCACCTCTCCATGTACGATGAAACTGTCCACTATTCACACTTTAATCCTGCGCCAAAAAGTTAATCATTACCCGTTAAAAGGCCAAAGATGCTCATTTGTGCTCTTTTCACTCGTTTTTCATTAGAAAGCTGCCTAAGCCTTCCTGCGCCACCCTAAGCCTCTATAACTGAATTTGACCTTTGATTACCTTCCGAACATGCTCTGGACTCTTTCCACAGACTTCCCTATTCCCTGAAGCCATTATCACCTCCCTGCCAACCTGTGTTCTTATTAACAATTGTTGTATTTTGCAGGTAATTAACAAGGCCAGGAGATTGGACAAACAAGTTTTGATACTAGTCATAAAACCTGTTTGCTCCAAGATTTGCCAGGAAATGTGTTCAAAAGCTTCATTGAGCAGGAGTTTTGTGTACAAAGAAAAAATCAAGTTTAATACAGTAGCAGAGCAGAACGAAATAATTTACAGAGTAAATGTTAAAAACAGAGATGAAATCATTTTCACCAGCACAGCGAAGGATCCTTACAAACTACTCTCCAAGCAACATTATGCATTCTACATAGTAAAAATCATTTTTACTAAAAACACAGAAACATGAAAGAGTGAGTAAGATTTACAGTAAAAGGTAAAAATGAAAGCAGGTGAAAGAGCATTCATGGTAAAAGACTAAAAACAGAGGAGATAGATGAAGAAATACAGTTGAAAGACAAACAAATGAAAGTGTATCAGATGAAAGGTCATAAGTAAATATGACATCCAGAGTGAAGTCCAAACAACCAAGTAGCTTAAAGGGAAAAAGATCAGAGACTAAAAGACAATAGAACCTAAACAACAAGGACATCAAACAACAGTTCAATAGCTGTCTTTATCTTCTTGCATGAAGATATTTCGTTTTCCTAGATTAGTTCTCAATGCAGTTTGAGATATTTTCTAAATTCTTTTTGTATAAATACTTCATAATTTGAAGTATTAGGTGGTGTGTGGATTACTATACATTTGTAGAGTTATTTTGATCTTGAACCTTAGGGTTATTGTACCAATTTTCAGGTCAACAGATTGGAGCAAGTAATAAAAGCATTGCATTACAAGATTCATGAGATGAGCTATTTGCAGTGAAGTATCTTCTTTGTCTGGTTTTTTCACTTTCTCATATATTTCATAATCTTAAATGTTATCCAAATTTGAATTAATTAACTAGGAATATCACTCAGAATTTGTTTAAGTACACTCTATTTTTCACAATTAGTCATTTATATGTTTTCCTCTGATATATGAATTTGAGAACCCTTAATTGCTCTCCCATCCTGGTTGACCTCTTTCATTCTCTTCATAATCCAGCTTAAGGAACCCTTAATTGCTCCCTGGATCCAATTAAAGAACCACTTCACCATCTAGCATTTGAGATCTGCAAGAACTCATCTATCTTGCCCTATAGACACTATCTTTTAAAAGCTTGATCCAGTCTTGTTTGTCTCACATTTGACTCCATAGCCCAATGGTAAAAGCAATTCTCTTTTCATCTAAGCAATTCCACCACCCAAATTCAAATAAAAAACAAATCACAATCATAACTAGCCTAAATCACATAACTAAAAAAAAGTTAAATCATAAAGAGAGAGCCCTCTCTAAGATTTAGGAAGGCTAGATCCTAATCTCCAAAGTAGGATTGTGGTTACGTCGGTGATTTCTTTCTTTAACCTTAAGAAAATATTGGGTGCTAATAGTTCCGAAAGAATTTTTTTTTATCTTTGTATTAAAATATAAGGATAGTACATAATTTAGATTTCATTCATTATATTATCCTTTCATACTTATCCTGTCATTCCTATGCCCATACATTTCTATTTTCCTATTCTATAAAAAGTGCCTTTTTTAACATCAAACTTTAGCTTATAGCCATTACATTTTCATAAATGAACAATTTCATTATCTAAAGATACAAAACTTCCATCAATATCAGGTCTATGTTAAAATGTCTCCTAAGAGTAATTGATGTTGCCTTCATTTACCATGATACCCTGCATGAAGATTGAGAAAAGAAATGTACTTGTTTACTTCGAAATACCTCGTTTAGATAGGAGATTTTCTATCCAATTTTGTTCTCTGTATATATATTGGAAATGAATATGATTAAAAATCCTTATTAGGTTTTGAATCCTCATCATACAATTTGAAAGTATGAAGGGATTGAAATTAGTATGCTTGTTTACCTAGTTAATGATTCCTTTTGCATCTCCATATACCTGAATTTTGCCTAACCTTAGCCATTTTGTTGCGATAAGGACTCCCCATAATTTTGTAATCTCTGATTTTTTGTTTGATCCCACTCCTCCCTCCCCTCAGAAGTGGAAGAAATTATCAAGCTTAGTAACTTTATAGAAAATGACTAAAAATGGAAGAACCCAAATGGTTTGATAAATTTTACCCACCCATCAATTTCCAAGACCTTTGCTATTATTTTGAACCTAAATAGAGAGAGTAGAAGAAGAAGAGGAGCCTGGATGAGGTGGACCCTGACCTTCTTGATACTTTTTAAAAGTTGGGCATGCCCTTGACTAGAAGAAGAGATTGACCAATGTTGTTGTAGATGTTGTTTTTGACAGTGTTTTCATTGCTACCATGCATAGGTAGACTCTATAGGCAGTTGAGGTTATCTTTTGTTCATTATAAGAGGTAATTCGGGAGTATCTTTATCTAGTTAGGAAGTAGCTTGGCAGGGTTGTTCCTCATGCTGATAACTATTATGTTGCATTGTAATTTTTTTTTAGTGATAGCTCCTTTTATTAAATCCCTAAGCACACTTTGTCACCCATGGAAATATCCACTTATTTCAGGATGAATGAGATGGAG
Organism: Pinus tabuliformis; assembly: GCA_031772625.1. Lineage (NCBI taxonomy): Eukaryota > Viridiplantae > Streptophyta > Pinopsida > Pinales > Pinaceae > Pinus > Pinus tabuliformis. Next base: position 1,057,268,844 of record CM062818.1, on the reverse strand, counting down.
ACCAGACAGTTTGAGAGGATTCTTATTGTTGTAGATGAGAGGAATTTTGTGACATATATTGAAGGATGCACTGCACCATTTTATGACACCAATCATCTCCATGCCACAGTAGTGGATCTCTATTGCACCGAGGGAGCAACGATAAAGTATTCCATTGTAAAGAATTGGTATGTCGGGGATGAGGAATGCTGATGTGGGATTTATAATTTTACTATGAAAAGAGGTTTGTGCGATGGAGAAAAATCAAGGATTTCGTGGGCCTGAGTAGAGACTGGTTCGAAAATCACCTGGAAATACTCAAGCATTCTTTTGAAAAATGATGATGCATTTGGAGAGTTCTATTCTGTTGCCTTGAAAAATAACTATCAATAGGGTGGGACAAAGATAATCCATATCGGGAAGAATTGCAGGAGTATGCTTGTTTCTAAAATTATATCTATAGTTAATTCAATGAACTACTACAGAGGATTAATGTAGGTTCAACCAAACTCTCATAATGCAAGGATTTTTTCAGAGTGTGATTCGATGCTCTTCGGTGACCAGGTAGCTGCAAATACTTATCGTTACATTCAGGTACAATTGAGTTGCATTCTAAAGTCTCTAATTTCATTTATTGATAGTCCTTCTTGTGTCCTTGTCTCTCTTAATTTCATTGTGGTGGGATTGGAATAGGTTAAAAAATCAAGCATATCATTGAGTAAAATAGACACCCACATGTCACTACATGTCATTGTGCATACTCTTTGTTTTTTATACAATTAGAAGTGAGAAATATGATGTGTGCAGAACTAAAAATCCTAGCAGGCATGATGAATCTAGTCTTAGCATGGAAATCGAAACCAAGAATCATAAAATATCAATAAACTATGCATAGTAAAAAACACAACAAAAAATTCTATGACAACGTTGTTTATTTAATGCAAGATACTACTAATATTTCATAATTTTCAGAGATGGTGGATGTCATGAAGATTCCCTCAAGCAAAGTTACTGATTTCAAGATAAGATGGCCAGTGCAACTATATACTTTAAATAGGATAAATTTAGGTAATTAAAACAAGTTTGAAAATCACTAGAAACACCACCCCTATTTATTTCAAATAGGCTAAATTTAGGTAATTAAAACAAGTTTGAAAATCACTAGAAACACCACCCCTGTTTATTTTAAATAGGCTAAATTTAGGTAATTAAAACAAGTTTGAAAATCACTAGAAACACCACCCCCACATCATTTTATTTCCAATTGTACAAGATAATATTGAATAAAGTTTTCAGCACTTCCATTTAAATTGACCTAAATAAAAATACAAACAATGTTGATGCTTTTAAAAGCTATATCCGTCATTAAATATAGGATATGACAAGGATGGCTCATAATTTTAAAGGCTATGTCTATCACCAACTATAAGGTAAGAGTTAATGAGATGAGAAAAAATTTGACTTGATATAACATGTAAACGTCATATTACTTATAACTCATGCATATTGTATCTTATTGTGCATATGTTAATTGTATAACTTCAATCTGGGTAATTTTTTACATTTAAATTATCAAATATGTAGAAGTTACATTACACTGGCTTAAATTTGCACACAAATAAAATATCAAAAATACGGCAGAGGAATTATTAAGCATTTTCACACTGTTTTAAAATTTCCCCTTGGTTGATGAATACCCAATTCAATGCTATTTTTGGTGGAGTATTAAGTTATTAACCGAAGATAAAAAAATGTTAGTCTCTTAAATGACTGAAAAAGGATATTTAGAATGTTATATAGAAGTTACATTTCACGTAGCTATATCTACCGTGACGTAACTATAATGTTCCAATTCCATTTTTTTATATAGAAGTTACATTTACGTGTTTTATATAGAAGTTACATTTTACATAGATATATCTACCCTGACATAACTATAATATTCCAACTCCATTTTTTTCGCACTTCTCAACATTTTAAAGATTTGTCTATTTTAATGTGATTATGTAATTAAATAATATTGTTTAAGATATCTTCTATTTCCAACATTTTGAATTCATAAGTGGGATCTTGGGTAAGTTTTTGTTACTACCATATATCATGTTTTAAGTAGACGATGTTTTATAATTCATCCAAGAGACTTTAGGAGCAACCTTGAATTGTATGCTTGTTTCCATTATACATCTAATATTTGCAACCTTTTCGACGTGAAGTACCCAATAGCCCATGTTGAACATGAAGCAAGTACCTCCAAAATTGGGGAATATCAATTATTCTATTTCCATAGGGGGATAGATCCAGAGAAGGCAACGAAAACTATCATAAATGGCATTTGTCAAGTTGTATTTAATGAAATCCCACTAGAATTTGCTACTAAAGTAAATCAATTGATGAATTTCAAGCTTGAAGGTACTGTTGAATAGGTGTTGCAATGTATCTCTTTAACACTATCTATCAACATGATTCTAATTCCATGAGATGGTATCTTAATAACACTATTGTCTAGTGATGTATCCTAGATGTAGACAGCTTTCTCATGTCCTAGAGGTAAATCGTATCATTATATTTTTATGAAATCTCGGAATGTGTTCAAAGTTTGTCTCAGATAAGGAAATATGTATATACTCTTGAACTTATCTATGTTGTAATAAGATCAAGAATAAAGTTTTCATTGCAAATAATTGGGATCTACCATGTAAGTTTACTTTACTACATGGAATTCTTGATTTGTTAGATCCCAACTAGTTATGATTGAATTTCTTTTTGTTGTAATGAGATTAAGAATAAAGTTGTCATTTTAATCACTAAAATATATCATGTAAGATTTATTCACTACATGAAATTGTTTATTTGTTAGAGCCCAACTTATTAGGATTATGAAGGGTCCTCTTTCATGATAATATTGATAAATCACTACAACAAAACCAGCGATTAGCGTCCCTTTTTACTTCTTTTTTTGCATCTAGAGCCCATTTTTGGTGCTATTTGCATCCATTTATCAAATATGGTGCAAAACGTGACACAAAATTTGCATCAAGTTTTGCACCAAATCTTACACCAAGTTTAGCACTAGGTATTGCAATAGGTTTTGCACCACGTTTTGCACCAAATTTTATGCCAAGTTTTGTGTCATCCTTTACACCAGGTTTTGTTCCAGGTTTTGCATCAAGTTTGGCACCTAATTTTGTTTGACATACTTTTGCATCCTCATTTGCATCCACTTTTTGCACCTACACTTGCATCAACTTTTGCATCCTTTTTTGCATCCTTTTTTAAATCATTTTTTGCATCCATTTTTTCATCCATTTGTGCATCCCTTTTGCGCCAAGTTTTACATCGTGTTTTGTGTCTAGTTTTGCATAAAATTTTGCATCTACTTTTGTTGCATCCACTTTTCCCTCTTGTTTGGCATCCATATTTCCATCCTCTTTTGCATCTATTATTGTACCCACTATTGCATCTAATATTTTTGTGCCACAATTAGCGCCTAGTTTGGCACCTCCTTTTGTACCCACTTTTGATTATAATTTTGCATCCACGTTTGCATCCTCATTTGCGTCTAGGTTTTCATCAACTACTACATCTATTTTTGCATCCCTTTTTGTATCCAATTTTGGACCGGGATTTGCATCGGGTTTTGTGTCTCGTTTTGCATCTACTTTTGCATCGACTTCTATTGCATCCACTTTTGCACACAATTTTGCATCCACTGTTGCACCCATTTTAAATTTCACTTTTTGCATCCCTTTTTACATCTTCATTTGCATCATACTTTGATTCTTTTTTTGCATCTATCATTACATCCACTTTTGTTATGCCACAATTTGCACCATGTTTTGCACTCACTGTTGTATCCACGTTTGCTTCCAATTTTGCATCCATGTTCACATCCTCTTTTGCATCAAATATTGCATCTATTTTTGCATCCACTTTTATGTCAGGTTTATGCATTGAGTTTTGCATCTCGTTTTGTATCTACTTTTGCATCTACTTACATTATATCTATTTTTTGCATCCAATTTTGTTTTGCCTGTTGCATCAATGTTTGCTTCCACTTTTACATCCATTTTTGCATCTTATTTTGCATATTTTTTTGTCTATTGTTACATCCACTTTTGTTGCACCATATCTTGCGCCTACCATTGCAACCACATTTGCTTCCACGTTTGCATCCCCTATTGCATCCACTTTTGTTTCATCCATTTCTGCATATACTTTTGTTTCCGTTGTTGCATCCACATTTGTTTCACCACAATTTGTGCCAAGTTTTACACCTACCATTGGACCCATGTTTTCTTCCACTTTTGGCTTCATGTTTGCATCCAAGTTTGCATTGACAACTGCATCTACTTTTGCATCCACTTTTGTGTCAGGTTTTTCATGTTGTTGTGCATCTACTTATGTTGTATCCACTTTTCATCCAATTTTACTTCTATTGTTGCCCCCATTTCTATGTTCGCTTTTGCATCCCTTTTCCAACACTCATCATATTTTCTGCATTGATGATATTCCTTATGTCATTGACAATTATGAACAATTGATGACAATGTCAATAATATTGACAATGATGAAAATGAAGATGATGGCGATGACATGAATTGTGATTATGATGATAAAGACGATAGTGGTTACAATGACAATGATGATGATGGCAATGATTATGATGATGACGATGCTAATGACGTTGGCGAATCTTCCCAATTTTAGATGTTGTCATTGTCAGAATCATAAGAATTATCTTTGGTGTCATGATCATCATTTTCATCTAGGTCATCATCAAAAACAATAATGGCATGAATGATGATGATCCATGATTACAACAATGTCGATAGAAATTGCATTAATGATGATGATGGGGATGATAAAAATGACAATGACGATGATAATGGTGGTGATGATGATCATCATCGATCATCTGTCAAAAATAGAGTTGTTATTTCTCTTACGTATATCAATGTGTCCTAAACAACCCTTTTCTAGCACTGATCACATTTTTTGGGTTGATGATATTTCTTACAACATCTACAAATATGAACAATTGCAAACAATGTCCATAATGATGATGATGATGGCATGAATGGTGATTATGATGATAATGTAATGATGGCAATAACAATGACAAGGATGATGGTGATGATGATGACAATGATTATGATAATGAGAATGACCTTACAATATTATGGATTCGTGAACAATTACTAGTTTCAATACCATCTTCTGGATACGTATTACTATCATACTTTTTAAATTTTCTGTCTCTCTTGAGGTATCTTACTATAATGGTGTTGTCAACACTAGAAAGATATCTTGTTGTAATGGTGGTTCTAATGTTAGCACTAGCAAAGTTTAGTAGGGAGGATGCTACTACAAGAGGAATTCCTTCTAAGTGACTATGGCATTCAAAATGAGGCTTTATGGGCTGCTTGTTAACACATGTTCTCATGCTCATATAAAATTAATGTGAAAAGTTGCTTTAATTGGTTCCCATGCATAATTGATATTGATAATGGGGTGGTATAAAATTGTAATGGGCATATCCGTTCGTTAGTTATGATGGGTCAACAACATTGAAACCATCCAAGTGACATTTCACCTTGGAACAATCGTCGCTCGTGCGAAAACACGAAGTTTATGTAAATGAAAGTTGTGATTGTAGTGGAATTAAAACCATTGAGAAATACCAAAGAAGACGCTGCCTACCAGTTTTGAAAGACACCCAAGGCATTGAACAACTATTTGCCTTAGGATGTAGTGAGGGAATCGAAGGAAATTTGGTAGCCCTAAGTTGCCATTACTATTGCCAATCACACATTCAATAGTAACCATAAAAGGTAGCCACATATAAACAGAACCTCGAGGTGTTGACAGTCAGAATCTATTGTAATAGCTTTGACATATATATAGTTTTGTGTTTAGATGAGAATGAAGTGGGCTTCATCCAGGGTTCGGCTCAATCCTCGTCCATTCCATGCAGTGGTGTTTAATTCGCCAAGCAAGAGAATATTACGTGAGTGTTCAGAGTTAAATCAACAGAAATCAAGGACGTGTGATTGTCAAATTATTGCTCCTCCCTTATGATTGAGCGCTTGATGCGATGGTCATTATCCTTGGGTGATACTTTTATTCCCCATTTTCTATTGAAAAAGTAGCATTTTTCTATTCGATTATGATAGGATTGGATGAACGCCGGTTTGGGTGGATGTAGACCCATGTTTTTTTGTGGTGATCTTCAAATGTCTTGAGGATAAGAAAAAAATCCTTGACCAAGGTCCATGGTTTTGGGGATGAGTTGGTCTTCTAGTGAAGCCATGGTTTCCCAACTTCAATCCTCTCACTATGTTGCCGATGACTACTCTAGTATGGGTAAGATTCCCAGTTTTCCATTCAATTTACCCATCTAGATCTCTTAGAAAAAGTGGGAAATTTTATTGGAAGATTCGTCAAAGTAGACAGGGAAAGACTTTTGAAAGGCATTTTCACCTATGTTTGCATATGTGTTTAGGTAGATCCCAATGAAGTTTTGCGAGATAAAATTGAGCTCAAGTGGATGGGAATTGTGTATTCCCAACCCCTGGACTATGAAAATACAACTTTTCGATATAGGAATTACCAACAAGATAGAAACCTTCAAACTGTCTGTCCCTTTCCAATAGGGGCTTCCTCCTTACAGTCATCTAAGAACTCTAGCTGCAGTTGGAGGGATCTTAAGGAAAGAGAGGGATCCAAAATGTAACACCCCTCCCTTGTGTGTCAAACTTTGCAAACCTAAGCTGAGAAAAGCTAGGTATGATGTGTAATATAAAAAGTAAATAGATTATTAATAAATTAATCACTTGGAAAAGCGAGACACCAAGAGATGAGATTCTTGCCAAATCACATTGGTGACTGGGAAAGGATAATTCTTTCATGGTAAAGCTTCTCGATTTAATTCTAGATAAGTTGGATGGATTGGAGATAAATATCCATTGAGAAAAACATAAAAGTTGCGCGGGAGAGAAAGGCAATCTTCTATGAGGAAAATCCTCATGGGAGAGAAAGGTGAGCTTTTATGAGATAAGCCTATGCAAATGGATAAAAAGATCCATAAAAGCGAGACACCGCTAATGGAAACCATATCATGAAAGAAGGTATTAAATACCCATTGCATAGATCAATTGGAGGCGGTTGATCCATGGCAAGAACCTCGACTCGGTGGTGAACTGAAGAGTCATTTCTAGGTTGGGTAGCGGTGCTCTGTTTTCCAAGTGTCATTCTCTCTTTTGATCTAGTTTGACTCACTTGCGTGGATTGTTCTGTATGTTGGTTTCTTACCCTCTATGTTATAAATTCCTTAGCATATGAGAGAATTTTCTTGAGTTTTAAATGCACTGCATGTGGCGTTAATGAGATGATTTTATGGATGCACATAAATGAAATTCTAATTACAGTCACAGTATGTGGATCTTATGTAGAATTGGTGTTAACCTGTCTTTTGTTAAGATAGTGAATAGTCGTGCTTGAGCCGCTATGCAAATTTGTTAAATGTGGTTAAGGCTCGACTGTATAAACTATGGTACAAGTTATTTGTGCTATGCATCCAATGCTGCGCTTCTGATTAATTGTGCATAATCCCTAAGATACACATGTTAACGTGTCATGCAACTGTGGCAGACAGATTATTGATAATGTATGATAAATGATTTTGTTTTGAAACGGTAGAGCCTATGGTTCGGGTTATCTAATATATGCATTATTCATTATAGGATGAATTGCATCCATTGAGGCGGTCTAATTATTTATTCGTATTGCATAAGATATATGTCGGTGGTACTTTCGGCCATGACAATAGGAATATGAACATGCTATATGGCAAAGCTAGTTATTGTAAATGGATGACCTGATCTCCATAAATGTTGGATTGAATCCTCAAAGGAGGGATACTCGAATGCGGGATATTGAATAATATTGATTGATTCCTCCTCTGTGATGTGATGTAGGCATGGGTAGAAGTGCTTGTGTTAGCTTTGTTATGAGGTAGTTGTATATGAACGCGTGTGACAACCATTACATCTAAATTTATTACAAGCTAAAATTAGTAAAGGAAACCAATATGTTGCCTTTAATACTGTGGCTAGGAGGTGTCTACTGAAAGAGGACCCAAAGTTGATCATAATTCATGGAACAAGGTACCAATCAACCTTAAGCACAATGGAAGAATAGGATGAAAACCTTAAGCATGACCACCAACTCATCGAATGGCCTTGAGGCTGCAATATGCAAGAAGAGGATGAAAAACATTGACTTTGAAAGCTTTTACAACCAGAGAACCTTAAAACCCCAACTCCCTCCTTAGGACAAGTGTATTTGAGTTTACCAAGAGTTGGCTTCCAACACATCCAACGCTCAATGCCAAACATGACATGGTACACTAAAACACAAAGACTGTAAAACCTTTCAACATATCGACAAAGTACACATTCTTCCTTGAAATACACATTCTAAGGAAACCCACAAATGACTTCTCCTCATTTTGAGGATGGTACCTAAGTTAAATTGGATTGCATAGGGATTTCTTAACACAGGGTTCAAAATTATTACAACAATATACTCATTAATCACTAAATATGTCATTTGTAGGAATTGCAGTTAGGTGGGGAGGATAACACTCCTATCCATTTTTAAAGCTACACCCAATTAATAAGTTCTCCATGTGCCACAATAAATGCAATTTTTATGACTATAGTGACACATCCCTCGAGATTTCCTTCCACACCAACACTTTTATCCATGAACTAAAGAGTGACTATTTCATTATTATATTATACATACATGTTAATATAAGCATTAAAATTTGTATTCCTTTGTAAAAAATGCTAGTCCAAGAGATACATTTGATCACATTGTCTTGTATCCAATATCCAATGTTGAACCCTATATCCTTAGATCTAGAGTGAAGGTTTCATTTCTAATGTTGTGTTTGAGCTTAAATTCTAATTAAATATTTGGGTTAGCCAAGGTCATTACTTAACTTAATGGCTTTGCAATATACAATGTATCATATTTTTTTTAAGTTCAATTGGTGAGATATGTCTGGGGGATTGAACTTTCGATCACTTGGATACACAAGGGCTTGCCAACATGCTTTTTTCCAATTGTGCTACTACCCTCAGAAAATATACAATGTATCATATTAACATCCACTTAAACCAAATTGACTTTTGGGACACATGTCTCTTTGATGATGAAGGGAATCCAATTATGCGATGTCAAACACATTCCCTCACAAACACTCACAAAGACCCTACACTTTTTAGGGTTTGAACCTAGGTTGTCTGTTATGAAACCAACTCACAAAAAGATAGAAAAGATAGATCAACAACTTAGAAATCAGCCTCTTCGAGGGGGCAACCTCCTTTACATTACACAAAAGAACAATTATTGGATGATACAAATGACAAAGCCTCATTTCTATATATAGGAGTCTAAGGGGTCACAATATAATCAAAGTCAACATAACAATAATAATATAAGGGCACAAAAATAACAATAGTGGGCTTCTATGGGGCACAATAATAACAATATGGGGACAATAAGGGCACAACAATAACAGTAAGGGCCACAATGACACTAGTAATGGGGGAATCACTAGTGTTATAGGGACCTAACATTGTCTATATGGAAACACTGTATAATTTTTAATTTATTTATTGTAGATTTGTACATAGATGGATATTCCTTTCTTTGCATTTATCTTTTAGACTTCTTGCTTTCACCAATTGATTTAGAGCTTATGGAGTCTCAAGTAGCACCAATCCCCTTGCTTCTATTGGATTGAATAACATGATTTCTCTTTTGAAATCCATAATATCTCATTCACATGCTTCCTATTTCTCCCATAAGACTTTAGCACAGACTCCATGATCATGTTTGTGTCCCTCTTAATAACGCACTCCTTGGAAGGGGCCATAAAATCTTTTATTAGGACTAAACTTGGATGTCTCTTCTTTCTTGCCCTTTGATTCTTCATTCAATCATACCACCCATCAACTTGTTATTTTTCCATTTTTCTTATAATGACCTTTGTTGTTGGGAAGGTGCCTTTCAAGTATTTTGTCTTTGCATATAGATACACATAAAGTATCATTATTTTAATCTAATGGACGTGGTTGTTAAAATCACCAATATTTAATTAAATATGCATTGTTATACCTTTGCTCAAGTCAACTTCAATTCAAATTCTAACACATGTGTGTATACCCTTCCTTGCTTAGTTTGTATATTGTTGTAAGTCCCCAATATATTTATGTTGGCTTTTGAAAGATCATCTCATCCAAAAATAAGTAGGGGGGATTCAATATTCAAATCCAGCAGAGTGGGGTTGAAGAAATGGATATTGAAGATGGATTCAATTATAGAAACTATCTTTTGAAAAAAGGTTAGTTTTTCCCCAAAAAGAAAGTCCCTCCTTTGAGACCTTGCCACAACTTCCATAGTTGTGAAATTTTACAATAATAGAACCTCTAGAGTAGAGGTTTACCATATACTTAGAACTTAGGTTGGAATTGATTTGATTCTTGAACTCTTTAGATGATGACTAGAGATCATTAAATACATAGTTTGAAGCGTTTGCTTGTAGTTATTAATGAACTTGTTAACCATCCATAGATGAATACTTCCCTTGCACATGTGCTTGATTTTGTCAATAATGAAAGAATCCTACTATGTTTTTGGTATATTCGACAAGACTACATCTTTAAAATAAAGAAGATTCAATTCTTAATGCTTTGCAATCCTGTAAGAGGGAGGGACAATCGAAGTCACGCAGGAGGAGGTATTCCCTTTGTTTAGCGAAACTCTACAGAGATAAAACACTAAATGCAAGATTAACCCCTTGTTTATGTGATAATTAGGGAATATATATCTATTCTCTCAAAGATTAGTCTTATATATTCAAAAAGAATTTCTCATTTATTCTAAATAACACTTAACACTGTTTATAGAATAATTTCTCACCATTACAATCACAATAATCATTTTTCAAGGCAAAAACTACATCAAAACTTTTTGAATATGCAAGTAGATAATCTCCACAAATGAAGATGAAAACATATTTTGAGCATGTTTAAAGTGGATTAAAATATAATAATAAAAGACACAACAAAAATCTTGATACAATAATAGCTCAAATAATTATCTTTAACAAAAATCTATTAAAAATTACTATAAAATTATAAAATGAAATTAACATTAATAAATAATCAATTAATTTATATAAAATCCCAATTTAATAATGAATAATTACTTAATTCTTTAAGTTCCACTTCAAAGAAAGCATTGACACATCAGCTAGAGAAGGGTGCATTATTGTTTTGGAGTAAGAGAAGGGTGCATTATTGTTTCGGAGTTTTATGTCCGTCGCATCAATATTTTATTTGATGTGCCCAATTATTTTTCCAAAGTAAAACTATTATTCAACTTAAATAATAGAATGTATAATATTTCAAATTCTATAAAATGTATAATATTTCAAATTCTTTGAAAATCCGTTTTACTAAAACACAAATATATGGCCGTTGATGACATGATCGGACGGTAGATATTCTATCCCGCCTTTAAATTCAAATCCTCTTGGTAGTTTGGCGCCATTGCGCGTATCCCTCTCAACGAGCTCAGTAGCTCGCGTATGAACAATCATGGTTTGCAATCGCATAAAAATTTCCCCAGAATCGATCCACGAGCCACCAGATCTCTCTCTGCACAACTTCCAACAGTTCATCTGCATTTCTTCGTGGTCAAAACGATTTCAGAAAAGGTATTTTTCTGCAAGAGAGTGCTAAAATTGCAAAGCGCCATTATTTTCTTGTCGCCGTCATGAATCCTCTACACCTTGTCCTAATGAAATTATTTAGAGTTCTTGATTGGAAAAATTTGCCATATTTCAACTTTCTGGAAATATTTCATTTAATAAGCTACCGTATTATCTAAAATAAATCTGAAGAAAGAGGCCGTGCTCAAAACAATGTTTTAAGCAGCAAATTTCACAAGGGTTATTTCTGGTTCAGTTATTCTGAGCTTTCAATGGAAAATTTTGACTCTATTTTGGCTTACAGGCAAGATTTCATAAACTAACGCTCTCTATAAATGGACTAGACAAGGTTGTGCTCAAAATTTTGTTTAAAAAATGGCAGAGTTTGGGAAAAAGTTCTTTAAGTTAATGGATCAGCATTCAAATGCATTTCGAGTGGTTTGATTGAATGATTTCTGTCTCAGTTCCGCACATTTAAAAGTTTTGGAGAATGGGAATTGATAATTCTGGTATTTGATGGTGTTCTATTCAAATTACACAGAAGAAGATAGAAAGCTAGGGCTTTTAGAGGCTAAGCGTACACAATGGCACAATCTTTACAGGTTTTCGTGAGATTTTTAAGATAGGCAAATAGGATAGAAAATTAGGGATTTCACTAAGCCAAGAAAGCTAATGCTACATTTTTTACAAATTTACTTCAGAGTTTTGAGACTGAACATTTTTGATGTTCAAGTGGTTCGTAGATATCTTCATGTAGTTTCTATTTCCATGGAACCAAGAATTTGATACCTCAACATGAAATACTGTGCTCCGAAGGGTTTTCCCTTCCAGCTCATCTTTGTGTAATGGAATAGAATCGTTAATGCTCTTTAGTGTCTGGAGAAGTCAAAACTAATGGATCAGGAAGCAGGGGCTATTGGAACGGTTAGTAATTGAGGGAAACACTATCCTTCACAATATAACAACGTAGAGGAAAACTCATGGTACATTTTTGTAGTTTTGGTCAGATTAGGCCATCCAAGCACGCCGTTAGAGATTTCAGAGAGAAGCTCTTTGTTTTCTTTAGCACTGGATGAAGGGGAGAACTTTTGCCACATTCCGGGGTCATCTCTGTTCATTATAGAAGGAGGTCTTGTAACCTGCTCCAAACTGCCAGTTTCTCTCTCTGAAAGTTTGTATTGAAAACCAGTGCTGGGTCGAAGGTTTACTCATATGAAGGATGCAGAAAATGAGAGTCCTTTAGTGAGTCCATGAAAAAGGCTTGGCGAAGATTTGGGGCAAAATGATACCTGCAGCAGAGCCAACAAAGTTCCAAAATTAGAGCCAACCTCACCAATTAAAATCTGCAAACAACCTGGAATCCTATCTTTAGGACGAGATTGTTTGAAGCACCCCGAAAACTCAAGTATGTTATTACTATGCTACCTTTCTATAGACTGGAATTATTTCTTTTATTGCTGCAATATCCGTGATATAGTCCTGGTTCAAGCAATTGAAAGATAGACTTGATTTTTCTTCTAGTTGATTATGAGACTCTGTACTCAAGGTCATAAGAAAAAAAAATCCAAAACTTTTTAGCTAGTGAAGTATAAGTTCCTGAAAGTTAAATAGTAACTATCTCTATCCAATTACCCACTGTGTAGGCAGGCATATCATTGATTTTAGCAAGCCTTAGCATTTTCCTGTCTACCTGGATAAGGAAGCAAAATACAAACGAATAACTATCTTATCCCTGGTTGAACAGGACAAGTAAAAACCATTGTTTCCTTAAATTAGTTTCATCTTTTACCCCTATAATAAGTTATTGTGTCAGGTTTCTGAACTCTTCCCTGACACATGAAAGTCACATGCAGTTTCAACAATGGTATTGATAAATTATAACAAATTCTTGTACAAGAACATTCTTATAGTCGTTGCCTCTCAATGCCAAGCAGATGTTGCAATGAGAATTTTGTCCAACCATCCAAAATAGTAAATACATAGCTCCTCCTTCTTCCTTAGTCTTATAGCTATTGCAATATGATTAACAGAGCAAAGATTTAACCGTGTCCTTAACATTAGCACTGAGATGATATACACTAAATCCTGCCATAGTCACTCTAGCTCTCCATTTTCCTGTAACTTCATACCTCTCAATCCTTTCTTCTCCCTCACAAGCAATTATGTTCACTGTGTTGAACTCGAATGAGGCATCCTCTCAAGAGGGGTTATTGGCCCACATAACAAAGGCACACACATCAAGAGGGTTATTGAGCCTACACAATGAGGGCATACAAGACAAGAAGGTTATTGAACCTATATATCAAGTTTTCCTAGGTTGGAATTAACCACAAACCTAGTTTCAAATAAATCAAATTAAATATGGCCTTACCCATAATTACAGGTATGATACCTACAAATGATTTAGGGCCACACGTATAGATACACCAATAAATTTCAACCACAAACCTGTAAATTTCATTTTCCTTCGCACCTGTAAAATTGTTGAATGCCTTTCCTCCATAACAACCAAACAACTCTAGCATAACAAGTGAAACAACTCTTTAACAAAATGGAGAGGGGAGGTGCAAGTAAAACAACTCTTTCAAAAAATGGAAGCTCTCTCAAATCGGGCAATGATGACTCCAAGGACTGCCTTTTGAGTTCTTTAATTTCCTTCGAACTCTCCTCTCCTTTTAGCAGACATTTCAAGGGCAAAGATAATTGCATTTCTAGCCTTCCCATTTTTTGTTCCTTTCTTGTGGTGGTTTTCCCAACAATTTCCACCCTAAGTAGCGTTGTTGTGGAAGAAGTTTACTATTTTCTTATAAATGACATTTTTCTCCTTCCTTCGAACGTTTCGAACAGCTTTAGGTACCATTGTTTCCTTTAGAAATGACGGTTCCTTGTTTAATTCATTGTTTCGTTATGATGTCCTCTCTTTAACCGTGGTGACCTACGTTGCGTTGTATTTGGTATAATGGTGTCTCCTAAAAATTGTACCTATCTCAGTTGTATCGACTCTGAAGGTCTGGGAAGTATTTGATTTGCTTGAAATTTCTGCTATATTTCAGTCTCACTCTCTCAAGCAACAATTGTCTTGAAAACAAGTTAGCAATTCTTTTGGCAGCTTTATATGGTTCAGTTTACAATCCCCTGCCATAATTCTCAGAGTACCAAGATAATTATATGTTCTCTTTTTTGTTTTAACTGTCTTCTGTGTCTGTTGATGTATGAATAAATATAATAATATAGTTGAACTACTCATATTTTATTGTTCTCATGTAGTTTTTACTACACGATAGAGTTGAGGTCTCTCGGGTTTCCCCGTAATCTTACCCTTGGTAGTCTACCGACATCTTTGAGGTCTTTTCATAGGTTCCAACCAAATCATGTTACAAACCACACATGATCAGAGTGACATGTGGACTAGCTGAAGAGGAAACCAGAGCAGGGTACCTCCTAACTGTTATTCTACCCCGGATTCAGAGGAGTAGCCAGGATTTTATCCATAGTTTCTTTCCTTCCAACTTTAGATGGGATCTCACCTCAACCTTCTGCCTTGGTGGTCGATCAACATCTTTGACGCCTGTTCGGGGTTGTGCCATATTAGGTTACAGATCATACATAATCAGACCGAGTTATGGACCAGCTCCAGACAGATCCAGAGTATGGTGCCTTCCACCCATTAGGGGTAAATCAGCTCCAGACTGATCCAAAGTATGACACTTTCCACCTATTAGACTAGGCCATACATAATCAGAGCGAGTTATGGACCAGCTCCAGACAAATACTTTGCAGATCCAAAGTATGGCACCTTCCACCCATTAGGCGTAAACCAGCTCCAGACAGATTCATAGTATGTCACCTTCCACCCATTAGGGGTAAACCAGCTCCAGACTGATCCAGAGTATGGCACCTTCCACCCATTAGGGGTAAACCAGCTCCAGACTGATCCAGAGTATGGCACCTTCCACCCATTAGGGGTAAACCAGCTCCAGACTGATCCAGAGTATGGCACCTTCCACCTATTAGACTAGCCCTACATTCAGCAAAGCAGAGATAATATTTTCAAGAGTTTCCTTGCTTTGACATTAGATGATAGGAGAGCCGAGCATCATCATTCCTATGCCTCCCGTAGGATCACACAATTGGATCCTTTCTTAAGCTTTTGTCAATTCCAACAGTGATCCAATAGCCTGGTTCCCACCATCATTGACATCATCCCATCCCTCTCTCCAGACTTTTAGTGCAGACACTGTGCTGTATCCCTACATTTATGCTACTATTAGATAGTTTGATTGTTTTTTTTTCCCATTTTTATGCCTTGAGACGTGAAGATTCAAGAAATTTGATCGTTTTGATGCCTTGAGACATGAAGGAATTTGATCTTGTTGAAGGCTGAAGCTCCGCATTTTTTAATAATTCTTTTGTGCCAATGGGCTGTGTATCACTGTTTGGAAGAGACGTGCACAGTAGCTCTTAGAATAATCATTGAATCACCCACCACTGTTGCCTAGCAGGCCCCTTGAGCTTCAGGAAGCTGGAGGCCTTTGAAGAGGGCTTGAGCCTTCACTTGTTTGTTCACGAAAATACCAACCTGCCGTAATATCGACTCTCTTGATTTCATCTAAAGTCAATGAAGGCTCCCTGCCCCTACCATTCCAGGTTTCTTTTAAAGGTGCCATCAAGGAAAAGGGTTGTTATACCTTGATCCAGCATCCAGGGTTTCACGTCTTAGAGAGACACATCTTGAGAAATAGGTGGATGGTCCATACTGTCTTCCCAAGCTTAATGCACTTGCCATTGCGTGGGATATGTTAGTGTCGGTCTTGAAGCCCTCCATCAGCGATCAAAGCTCTTTGCATTTTCATAGGTAGGTGTCTCATCAGTGTCAAGTTTTGCATCCCGTTAGGAATGTCATAACCCTGATGGAGGAGCTGGTCTATTTATACCCCTCTTGGCTTTGCTGGATCAGGTCATATCAGTCATTAATCTCTTTCAAGCTTGTCTTGTTTTGTCTTGAGATCAAAGTCCTAGGTCTAGGGTTTTGGTCATTTATCTCTGCAAGGTCGTGTCTCTGAAAGTCCATGGGTGCTCAGCAAGCCAGAGGGAGGAATTGTAAACATGTTTCTTCGATATTTTTATCTTGTATAGTGAATTTTCACCTTGGATTTAAAAACTCTGTTTTTAAAGCCAAGGTCATTTTTTTTTTTAATTTTTGTAAAAAGTGATGAAATTTCAAAACTCTGCAGTGGACATCATGAAAACCCTGGTCCCCTTGCCGAGATCCCTCAGATGATCTACCTGCAAAAAGAATCAAGAAAAAGCACTAAAAGAGTCGATTTCAGGGCAAAAGGAAGCCAAAAAGTCAGTTTTATAAAGTGTCAAAGATAAATTTTAGAAAGTGTGTTTGAGCATTAAATTTTTTCAAATGGAGTTTATAAAAGCTCAATTTCCCTCCTATTAGTCTCATTGTGCATCCAAAGCATGGTTGAGAGAGAATGAGCAAACATCAAGAGCATTGGGCGAAAATTGGTCAAGGTTCGAGCTCAAGACAGGCGCGCGACCCGTCAGGCCAGGCGCGCGACCCGTCAAAGACCATCCAGTAGTTCAGTTTTTGAACGAGCGCGACCCGTCAAGCGCGCGCGACCCGTTGGGAGGGGCGCGCGACCCGTTAACCTGTTCTCTGCAATCTCCTTTCAAATTTGCTCAATCTTCCTCCAAGTCATCGAATTTGTTCAAGGTAGGCTCTCTACACATCATTTTGGTGGTTGGTTATGAATGTAAGCCCTCATGCTTGTGCTTTAACCTCAAATCATGCAAGTGAAAAGACACTATATGGCTGCATTGTTAATGTTTAAATGTGCTAGGGTTTGTGTTGTTTCAAGGTATTTCCCTTGGTAAATTGTTTCCCTCCTTCCCTTTTTACTCATATTTGCATTCATATCTATTTTCCCATACTATTTTATAAATAAAATGCAAACCCTCCCTTCTCCCTAATCACTAAAAATGCAAACCCTACCCCTCTCCCAAAGCATCAAAAAACTCAAACCCTAATCTTGCTGCACCATATGCATGTGTAAACACAAGAATTTGTTGGTGAATATGTAAAGAGTTTTGTAAATATGTTTCCCTATCTTTCCCTGTTAATGCATGTATTCATATTCCCATATGTTCACTGTTTATACATGTATTCCTATATGCAGTGATTTTGTAAATGATTCCCTATATCCTTGTTATGTACATGTATGCCTGTATATATGCAAATATTTGTTTGCAATGTATTCCCTAAATTCCCTGTTATTCATATATTCCCAATTCCTTGTGCAAGAGGTCCCTCCCCTAACATTTCCCTCATGTCATTGTCCCCTTGAAACAGCATAGAGTTCAGCACTTTTACAAGCAGAAACAACAGTACATTTTGTCCACTCTGCTCCTCAAACATGTCAGAAACCGAAACATATGAGCAGAGTGATGACCAAGCATCAGTGTCAGAGGTTGAGGTACAGAGGAGGCCACATAGAGGTGGAAAAGGTGGCCATCACAGGAGAGAGGAGCCTACTTCTTTGGCAGGTCTACAAGCTTGTCCTTTGGCAGTTTCTTGCTTTCAGTACATGTCCTGTTATGAGTTTTGTGAGAGGATCTCTCGGATTCAACATCACCGAGAGTTGGCCCGCCTCTTTGTCTTGCGCTTGCATGAGGGACATGTTAACCTTGCTGGGGTGGATTTCATTTTGACACCCGAGATCATTGCACAGGCTACAGGGATTCCAATGTCAGGGAAATTTGGAATAAGCGTAAGGTATTGGATACAGTTCACTTTGAGCCTTTTTTCTGGCCACCATTCATGAGACATTTGGCCGGTGTGTTTCCTTTCAGGTTCCTCTAGAGTCAGTATGCCCCATGTTGAGACTCATTATGCTTTATTTCACCTGTGAGGGCAGATTTTCCCAGGGATACTCATATCACATTCGCCTCTTGATGCACTTCACTCGAGTGCGGATGATGATCATCCCGGTCTTCTTTTATTAGAACATTGAGAGGATGGTCTCCGTCATGCAGAGGAAGAGCCCGGCCCAGCAGTACAGGAGCCTATGTCATTATGGTTTGATTCAGCTCGTAGTCTTGCATCAGTTGGCTCAGCACAGCATCTCATGGGAGGGGTTCATTTCCCGTGAGTTTTTCACAGCACCACCCCAGCCACATCCTGAGGTCATTGAGGAGGAGGGAGGACCATCTCAGCAGCCTAATATTCCGGTCACTCGACATGTTAGTTTCTCACCTCAGCTCACTTATCAGAGAGGCCAGAGGGCCTGTTTGCAGCAGCTCAGCGAGTACTATCTCCACAGCAGGTGGAAGGGGTCTCGCCTTCATCATCGGCTCAGCGAGTGTTATCTCCACATCAGGTGGAAGGGGCCTCGCTTTCTTCACCAGCACAAGTACCAGAGAGGGGCAAACAACCCATGATTGATGAGGGTCCATTAGGAGTTCCCGATATTGAGTTTGTTGACCTTGAGGCCAGTTCTCCTAGCCAAGAGGCAAAGGAGATCATTCAGCATCTCAGAGCTGAAAATGATGCCTTGCAGAGGAGATTAGAGGGGGCACAATGGACCATCACCTACCTTGAGTAGCGCAACAAACAGTTGGAAGATGAGCAGGCACTTGATGAGTTATGGAGGATTCGTAGTGACCGAGTCTTGAACCGAAGAAGACCTGGTGATCCATTGCCCGCTGACCGAGAGTCCATGCTCATCCAGGAGAACGCACACTTGGAGAGGCTATTGGCTAAGGCCAACCAAGAGAAGAAATTGCTGAGGAACATGAAAAACCATTACTGGGCAAGAATGCATGTGTGCAAGGCCAAGATGAAAATGTTTCAAAGGCGGTTGTCCGAGGCCCTTAAACGGAAAAAGAGGACCAATCCACTCCGTATCTTGGCTGAGGCTTCCCTCAAAGATCAAGGCACTAATTAGCCCAGCCACAGCACAAAAACCAAAAATTTTTGAGAATTTTGGGTGAATTTTGACATTTTCAGGCAATTTGCAGGTTTTTCCCATTAACGGGTCTCACCCCGCGCGCGACCCTTCATTATGGCAACTCCTTTTGGTGAAAACTCAGTATTTCTAGATTTTTCATGCAAAGTTACATATGACCATGGATGGACTTGAGATTTTGTGCAGTTTTGGTCCCCCAAAAGGTCAAAAAACTACCAAAAAATGACTTTCTGGCCCTTTTTTGAGTTGCAGAAACCAGTTTTGGGAGAATTAAGTTTTGACAGGGCAAATGACCTCCAAATTCAAAAATTCTAGTTGGGTTGGAAAGTAGACTCACAGACCTTTCCAACAAGCCCACTTTTGCTCAATTTTTACACCTGCAAGTGCCTCAAACATCGCTCCAAAGGCGCGCGACCCGTCAGGCAGTTTTTGCTAGATTGCATTGTACAACCCAAAAAACGCAGTTTTGACCCAGTTTGACTTTTTGGGGTGGAAGATGATTATCTTTGATGTAATTATTGTAACTCTAAGACACTTTTACTCTTGTTTAACACTTCTAGAAGATTCATTCATGTAAAGGGTAAATATTTAATGAATGGATTGGTTTCCTAGCTTACAGAGGCAAGTTGTTTTGACTGCCTAGATTGTAGTGCTTAGTTTAGAAGTGGTTGAAACAGCTCCTAGGATAGTGAACTCGACGCATGGAGGCAGGGAAAGAGGTTAGATCATCTATATTATGTACTTTCTTGCTCATTTTCATGGTTGGACTCTTGAGGGAGAAGCTATCATTGCATTATTTCACTGTATCTCTGCAATTTTTGGCTAAGGAAGACCAGGGTTTTGCAGTCCTCTTTGGGATTCTTGTGGACTCATGCGTTGATGGTGTGTTTCTCAATGTACTTGTAAGCTTGTTATGTGATTCATTTCCTTTCTTTTACTTCTGCACATTAAACAAATGAAGTGTTAAAGTAAGAATTCATGCTTGCCATGCTCTGCTTTTAAGTTTGTTTAATTTCAATGTTTTCTTCTGTCTAAAGGGAATTCAAAGTTATTGTTTGCTCTCTTTAGCTATTCATTTTTCATTCCTGGCCATCCACCTCAATCAAAGGCATCAATACTGTCTCCTACCTCGCCCCAAGGAACCCTCTGCAGAAACTGTGTCCAATCCCCGCACCCAAAATTGCCCTCTCCTCAATTTGCCACCAAAAACCCAAAAAAACCCCAAATCAAACTCTTTGATCAGTTTACTAGCCTAATATCAGTGTTACCTTATTGGTCATCTCATCCATTGAAGATTTTGCGAGATAGACCGGAGAGAGCCTTCTCCTGCCCCGTAGGGCTAGCTACGAGGCTAAATGGTTTGATGTTGCCTTGAGGTTTACCTTTCTCATCCTGAGGTGAAATTTCAAGCGCTAACATACTGGCGACCATACTGGGGAGAACAATTGATTATTTGTTCATTGACGTGTTATTTCATAAGTCTTAGACGGAGCCTGAAGTTACGCCAGGTAGCCTTCGAAAACGCTCTTGTTTTACATCAGCGTTAGTAGATAAACGCTGCTTCAGTCAATCTCCGTGAGCTTGTGAATGTAGCGCTTCATTGACACTTTATCCCAGTATAATTGTGAACTCTGAGCCGTGGATGATAGGTTGAGAGTTTTCACAGGCTGAATGGTTTTTCTTTCCTAGTCTTTTTGAGAAAAACAAGCTGGCTACAGATCCTAGACCCATTTTCAGATCTCATTCATGCCCAGCTATTTTTGATTATCTTGAAGATTTAGATTTTGACGAAAGCTTTGAGTTGTCTCTGTTTAAAGCCAAGTCTGAAAGTGCGCTCGATTCTCTAGTCCTTGACCCTGATTTTGCAGCTGCTATTGAATTTGAGAGACATAACAAATTGGTTGAAAATTTCATCTTGAGACATCTCCAGACACGTGTTCAAGCTACTACCCTTGCTGATTTTGTTGAGAATATCTCTGATCACATTGGATCCACTATCATGGCTCACGAAGAATCTTATCCACCTTATGTTTCAGTTTCGCCTATAATCACATATCCCGAATCTACAGTCGGTTCTTCTTCTACACCCCATACCCCTCCTACTTCTCCTACCCCTCCGACTCCCCCAACTCCAAAAACTACACCTCCGCTTATTATAGTTCCTGCTATCACAGCTCCTCCTCTTCATACTCATCCTACTCCTCCTCCTAGAGCAATGGCTGCTCGGTTTGCCCCACTTGTTTTGCCTACAAATCTTCATGATATGCCAGCTGATTATCAAAGTAAAATTCCTATGTTTGATGGCACTCCGCAAAGTATTACCGCTCAGCAACATATCGACAAAATGACCACCTTCTTCGATCTATATGAGTTAGATGAAGAAGATGTTACCATGCGGTTGTTCATGCAAACATTTGCAGGAGAAGTTAGAAAATGGTTTAGAGGATTGACAGCTAACAGCATTGCCACTTTGGAAGCACTTCAGAATCAGTTTTTAGATCGATGGGAAATCAGAAAAGATCCGCTTCAGATTAATGCCGAATACAACAACCTCAAGCGTAATCCGGGTGAGTCAGTTCAAGATTACATAATTAGATTCAATACAGTTTACAATGCTATTCCCGATGACTTGAGACCGTCAAGGAAATCAGCTCTCCTTAAATTCCCGGATGGCTTTGATCCGGAGATGGCCTACTCATTGAGAGACAGAGATCCTCCTACCTTGGAGGATATGCAGAAGATTGCTGTTAGCGTTGAGGCAAATTTAAATGATAAAAGGGCGAGAATGAAGGCTGAAAAGCGAGTCACAATCAAGGAGGAGGCATCCACTTCAAATCAGCTTCTTCGTGAGGTTGAGCAGCTTAAGAAAGCAGTTGAGAATGTTTATATTGGCAAGCCGGAACCGCAGATCCGTAATCCTAATTTCAGAGGTCAACAACAGCAGCAATATAGGATCAAGCAGCGTGAAACAAAGGCACAAGAGGCAACAGTTCAGCAGCAAATGAAACCTCCTTTCCAGCAGAATTTTGTTAGCCAAGAATCAGAGGATGAAGGTGATAATGTTGGAGAGGAAAATCACTTCTTCACGCCCGATGATATGCCCACTTATATTACAGAAGAAGATGAGTTGGTGAGTAATTCTATCATTCCCCAAGATGAGCATTATATTTTGTCAAATGATGCAATACTTGAAGAAGAATCCGAGGAGTATCAAAGAGGATATTTGCATGCTTTATCAGCTCAGCAAGGCCAGCAAAGGCAATTGAGAAACCGAGCTATTCCCATAAATCCCATTCAGAAAAGGAAAGATACATCAGCAAAGAATGATTCGGTTTCCTCACACACAAAAGGAAAAGACATAGTCGGTCCTTCAACAAGTCAATCATCACCAGCAGCTAAGACGGATCAGCCATCAAGTGCACCAAAAGATAAAGCTGAAAAAAGAGATAATCCGGCTAAAGAAGGTGAGAAGGTTTCAGTTTTCAGTTTGGAAAATGAGATTGCAAAGTTGAAAGTGCCCATTCCTTTAACGGAAATCATGAAGAATAGCACCTACCGAGGCCAGCTCTTTAAGATGTTGAATTTTGATCCAATGCTAGACACGGTGAATGTACAAGATGATCAGCCGGAATTGATTTTTGGGCCAGCTTTAAATGGTGAGTCTCCTGAAAGTGATGTTCCCCCATTCTATATCAGTTTACGATTGCATGAGTATGTGTTGCACAATGCCATGTTTGACTCGGGAGCTTCACATAATTTGATGCCGAAAGCGATTATGGAGAAGCTGGGACTTGACATCACAAGAAAGTATCATGATTTGTATTCATTTCATTCCAGCCGCGTGAAATGTATTGGCTTGATCAAAGACTTGGTGGCGAGTCTTGATCAAATTCCAACGAAGAATGTTTTGATGGATGTGGTAGTGGCGGATATCCCTCCGCGGTTCGACGTGTTGCTTTCGAGATCATGGGGAGCCAAGCTCAAAGGTACACTTCAGCTTGATTTTTCATATGCCACAATTCCAGTTTTCGGTCAAATGAGGAAGCTATATCGAGAACAAAAGATGAGATACATGATCACCAGCAAGGAAAAGCCAATCAATCATCCTGTAAATTATGTACAAACAGATTTAGAATCTTTTGTTTTGTTTGCGGATAATTTCAATGAGGTAGATAGTCAGTTAGTTCAAGTAGAAGATATACCAGACATTTCAGAAAATTTCAGAGAAGTTTTGAGAAAGGAAAGTGAAGAAAGGTCTGCTGTCATAAAGCCAATTGCTGATACAAATGGGCAGCAAACAGAAAATGCATCAACATCACATTTGCAGCACTTAGAAGATGATGAGGATGGTCTTTGGACCATGGATTTTGATGGCGCAGTGGGCAGCGATGGTGCTGGTATAGGTGTGTGGATTCGAAGCCCATTTTCAGTCCAAAACCAAGTTCCAAGCAAGGTACGGGTATGTTCTTACAAGTTGGCATTTGATTGCTCAAATAATGAGGCGGAATATGAAGCTCTTATTGCTGGTCTGAAAATCCTTCGGAAGTTGAAGGCAAAGAAGATAGCGGTATATGGCGACTCCGAGTTGGTTATCAAGCAAGTGAAAGGTGAATTTCAGGCCAAACATCCTCGTATGCGAGCATATCGGAATGTTGTCCTAGATATTTTAAAGCGGTTTTTAGAACATACTTTGACATGTGTGCCCCGGATTCAAAATGGTGTTGCGGATGCATTGGCAAAGGCAGCAAGTAATCTGAAAATACCCATGAATTCCAGCAATAAGTTTGAGATATATGTGAAGCATCGTCCTACAGTTCCAGATAATCAAAGGTGTTGGAAAGTTTTCCAAGATGACGAAGAAATCAAAGATTTTCTGCAAATTGAGGGTAAATTCGAAGACATTTCAATAGACACGGTAGCTGAAGGAGTAAATCAGATGGATGTATTGCAGCTCAAGGACAATTACATTCCTAAAGGATTAATTCCTTTGGAAGAATTGTTCGATCAAGATGATGTGGCCCGCAAGCCAACTTTGAGGCCAACGGACGAAGGAGTTGAAGATGTGAATCTTGGGACAGCCGAAAATCCAAAGATGGTGAAGCTCTCGAAATCATTGCCGCCAAAGGTAAAGAAAGAGTATATCAGATTATTGTCTTCGTTTTCTAATGTTTTTGCATGGGACTATTCAGATTTGAAAACTTATGACACGAGTATCATTCAGCATACCATTCCCATAAAGCCAAATCAAAAGCCTTTTCGACAAAAGTTGAGAAGAATTAATCCTAAATTGCTGCCATTAATCGAGAAGGAAGTCAACAGGTTGTATAAGTCTGGAATCATAGTGCCAATCCGATTTTCTGATTGGATTTCTAACTTGGTGCCCGTGAGAAAGAAGACCGGTGAAATTCGCTTGTGCATAGACTTCAGAAATCTGAACAAGGTGTCATTAAAGGACAATTATCCGCTGCCCAAAATGGATCATATATTGCAGCGGGTAGTGGGGGCATCAAGGATGTCATTGCTTGATGGTTATTCCGGATATAATCAGATTTTGGTGCATGAAGATGACCGTGACAAGACAACATTTACTACTCCATGGGGTACATTTCATTATGCCAAGATGCCGTTTGGATTGAAGAACGCGGGTGCCACATTTCAGCGGGCAATGGACATGGCCTTTGCAAGTGAGAAGGATGTCTTTTTAGTTGTTTATCTTGATGATCTGACCGTGTTTTCTAAATCAGATGAGGAGCATTTGTTCCATTTGACTAAGGTGTTTCAAAAGTGCAGAAAATATGGTATCTCATTGAATCCAAAGAAGAGTCTTTTTGCCATGAGCGAAGGTAAGCTGCTGGGCCACATAATTTCTAAGGATGGCATTCGTATAGATCCTGCACGAGTGGAAGCAATTCAGCAATTAGAGCAGCCCCGAAGTAAGAAAGAAATTCAGTCTTTCAATGGCAAATTGAATTTTCTGCATCGCTTCATTCCCAATCTTGCCAAACATCTTAGGGAGATAACCAACATGCTCAAGAAGGACAGCGAGCTCAAATGGACCGAAGAGGCGGTAAAGTCTTTTAATTTGGTAAAGGTAATCTTATCTTCAGCCCCAACTTTGATCAGCCCAGATTATACACAGGATTTTATTTTATTTTCATTTGCTTCTGAGCATACGTTGGCAGCTGTGTTGATGCAAAAGAGAGATGGGGTTGAGAGGCCCATCGCTTTTTTCAGCCGTATCATAAGGGATGGAGCGCTGAATTATAATATTATTGAGAAGAAAGCCTTGGCACTGATCAAGGCCTTGAAAGATTTCCGGGTATACATACTGAATTCTCATGTTTTAGCATATGTTCCCAATGCAGCTGTAAAGGATGTTTTACTACAAATGGAACCGGAAGGAAGGAGGGGTAAGTGGATTGCTGCGCTATTAGAGTATGATGTAGAAATTAAGCCTACCAAGTTGATTAAAGGTCAAGGTCTTGCTAAGTTGATGGCTGAAATAAATCTCCACGTCCTTGACATCAATTTGATTGCTGCCTTGTCCGATGAAGACGAAGAAAACTCAGCTCTACAGGTATCCGATATCTTTGTGTCTTCTCCTTGGTATGCTGATATAGTCTATGTGCTTCAAAATTTGTCTTCACCCCCTGGGATGTCTAGAAACAAAGCTAGAACATTGAAGCTAAAGGCTGCCAAATTTTGCATCATTAAATCTGCACTTTATTGGAAAGATCCTGGTGGCATATTGCTGAATTGTTTAGTCGAAGAAGAAGCTAAGGCAACAGTGGAAGATTTTCACAAAGGTGACTGTGGGGGTCACTTGTTTTGGAAGACTACGGCTAACAAGATCTTGAGAGCTAGTTTCTATTGGCCTTCTTTATTTTCTGATGTGTATAAAGCGGTAAAGAGCTGTCATGAATGTCAAATTTTTCAAGGAAAGCAAAAATTACAGCCGTTGCCTCTCAAGCCCATAGA
This sequence comes from Pinus tabuliformis, assembly GCA_031772625.1. Classification (NCBI taxonomy): domain Eukaryota; kingdom Viridiplantae; phylum Streptophyta; class Pinopsida; order Pinales; family Pinaceae; genus Pinus; species Pinus tabuliformis. The sequence goes on along the minus strand of CM062818.1, from coordinate 1,057,242,126 downwards.
AATCAGTGCACCATTTCAGCAGTGGGGCTTGGATTTTATTGGCGAAATCCACCCAGCATCTTCCGGGCAGCATCGATGGATCTTGACCGCCACAGATTACTTCACAAAGTGGATTGAAGCCATTCCTACTCGGCAGGCTACAGATTCGGTAATTATTTCTTTTCTTGAGAATAATATCTTGTCACGTTTCGGCTGTCCACACAAGTTGATTACAGATAATGCAGCAGCGTTTAAGTCGAAGAAAATGGTTGATTTTTGCTACAAGTACAACATCAGCTTGGGGCATTCGACGGCCTACCATCCGCAAGGTAATGGGCTGGCCGAATCTTCGAATAAATCTCTAGTGAACATCATCAAGAAGATGCTGGAAATCAACAAGAAGAGCTGGCATAAAAAGTTGGTAAATGCATTATGGGCTGATCGGGTAAGTCAAAAGAAGTCAATTGGTATGTCGCCATTTGAAATAGTCTATGGGACTGATGCAGTTTTTCCAACTTCACTTAGTGTTCCGGTCGCAAGGTTGCTTCAAGAAGCGGGTGATGAGGAGGATCCAATGCAAAGGCGGATCAGTCAAATGATTCATTTACAACAGACACGAGAGGAAGTTCATCAAAATTCCTTGAAGTTGCAAGAGCGCATCAAGAAGATCTATGACAGAAAAGCAAAGCCAGATGATTTTCAGATAGACGATGTTGTTTTGAGATGGGATGCCCGAAATGAGGACAAAGGGAAACATGGTAAGTTCGACAACTTGTGGAAAGGTCCCTACAAAATTGCAGCATACCGTGGTCCAAATGCCTTTCTTCTCAAAGAGTTGAACGGTGATGATTGTCCCGGTGGGTCGGTGAATGGCCGGCTGCTCAAAAGGTATCATGCTTGAGCATTTTCTGCTCTAATCACTCTCATTGTAATTACCATTTTACTTTCATTCTGCAGCAAGTGTGAAACTGATCTCTCATCTTCAGTTTGGGGCCCGAGGTGAAGGCTATAATTCTGAAAATGGTGATTAGTTGGTGTGGATTTTTTGAAAGTTGTTTTAGTCAGTCAATTTTCTGCATAAAGTGAGTCAAGTTAGTGTCAAAGTTAATTTAAATTTCAGTCAAATGTCAAAGTCAAATAAAGTTGTCCAAATTTGGTCACATGTGTAAAAGTTGACTCCATTGCCCAATGTTAAAAAAGCACTGGTCTGCTCTCCCAGAGGTCTAAGGTTCTTGGTACCTCCAAGGAGCTACCATCCCCATTGGAGCCAATGTTAGTGTCGGTCTTGAAGCCCTCCATCAGCGATCAAAGCTCTTTGCATTTGCATAGGTAGGTGTCTCATCAGTGTCAAGTTTTGCATCCCGTTAGGCATGCCATAACCCTGATGGAGGAGCTGGTCTATTTATACCCCTCTTGGCTTTGCTGGATCAGGTCATATCAGTCATTAAGCTCTTTCAAGCTTGTCTTGTTTTGTCTTGAGATCAAAGTCCTAGGTCTAGGGTTTTGGTCATTTATCTCTGCAAGGTCATGTCTCTGAAAGTCCATGAGTGCTCAGCAAGCCAGAGGGAGGAATTGTAAACATGTTTCTTCGATATTTTTATCTTGTATAGTGAATTTTCACCTTGGATTTAAAAACTTTGTTTTTAAAGCCAAGGTCATTTTTTTTTTAAATTTTTGTAAAAAGTGATGAAATTTCAAAAGACTGCAGCGGACATCATGAAAACCCTGGTCCCCTTGCCGAGATCCCTCAAATGATCTACCTGCAAAAAGAATCAAGAAAAAGCACTAAAAGAGTCGATTTCAGGGCAAAAGGAAGCCAAAAAGTCAGTTTTATAAAGTGTCAACGATAAACTTTAGAAAGTGTGTTTGAGCATTAAATTTTTTCAAATGGAGTTTATAAAAGTTCAATTTCCCTCCTATTAGTCTCATTGTGCATCCAAAGCATGGTTGAGAGAGAATGAGCAAACATCAAGAGCATTGGGCGAAAATTGGTCAAGGTTCGAGCTCAAGACAGGCGCGCGACCCATCAGGCCAGGCGCGCGACCCGTTAGGTGCGCGCGACCCGTCAGAGGCTATCCAGCAGTTCAGTTTTTGAACGGGCGCGACCCGTCAAGCGCGCGCGACCCGTTGGGAGGGGCGCGCGACCCGTCAACCTGTTCTCTGCAATCTCCTTTCAAATTTGCTCAATCTTCCTCCAAGTCATCGAATTTGTTCAAGGTAGGCTCTCTACACATCATTTTGGTGGTTGGTTATGAATGTAAGCCCTCATGCTTGTGTTTTAACCTCAAATCATGCAAGTGAAAAGACACTATATGGCTGCATTGTTAATGTTTAAATGTGCTAGGGTTTGTGTTGTTTCAAGGTATTTCCCTTGGTAAATTGTTTCCCTCCTTCCCTTTTTACTCATATTTGCATTCATATCTATTTTCCCATACTATTTATAAATAAAATGCAAACCCTCCCTTCTCCCTAATCACTAAAAATGCAAACCCTACCCCTCTCCCAAAGCATCAAAAAACTCAAACCCTAATCTTGCTGCACCATATGCATGTGTAAACACAAGAATTTGTTGGTGAATATGTAAAGAGTTTTGTAAATATGTTTCCCTATCTTTCCCTGTTAATGCATGTATTCATATTCCCATATGTTCACTGTTTATACATGTATTCCTATATGCAATGATTTTGTAAATGATTCCCTATATCCTTGTTATGTACATGTATGCCTGTATATATGCAAATATTTGTTTGCAATGTATTCCCTAAATTCCCTGTTATTCATATATTCCCAATTCCTTGTGCAAGAGGTCCCTCCCCTAACATTTCCCTCATATCATTGTCCCCTTGAAACAACATAGAGTTCAGCACTTTTACAAGCAGAAACAATAGTACATTTTGTCCACTCTGCTCCTCAAACATGTCAGAAACCGAAACATATGAGCACAATGATGACCAAGCATCAGTGTCAGAGGTTGAGGTACAGAGGAGACCACATAGAGGTGGAAAAGGTGGCCATCACAGGAGAGAGGAGCCTACTTCTTTGGCAGGTCTACAAGCTTGTCCTTGGGCAGTTTCTTGCTTTCAGTACATGTCCTGTTATGAGTTTTGTGAGAGGATCTCTCGGATTCAACATCACCGAGAGTTGGCCCGCCTCTTTGTCTTGCACTTGCATGAGGGACATGTTAACCTTGCTGGGGTGGATTTCATTTTGACACCCGAGATCATTGCACAGGCTACAGGGATTCCAAATGTCGGGGAAATTTGGAATAAGCGTAAGGTATTGGATACAGTTCACTTTGAGCCTTTTGTCCGGCCACCATTCATGAGACATTTGGCCGGTGTGTTTCCTTTCAGGTTCCTCCGGAGTCAGTATGCCCCCATGTTGAGACTCATTATGCTTTATTTCACCTGTGAGGGCAGATTTTCCCAGGTATACTCATATCACATTCACCTCTTGATGCACTTCACTCGAGTGCGGATGATGAACATCCTGGTCTTCTTTTATCAGAACATTGAGAGGATGGTCTCCGTCATGCAGAGGAAGAGCCCGGCCCAGTAGTACAGGAGCCTATGTCATTATGGTTTGATTCAGCTCGTAGTCTTGCATCAGTTGGCTCAGCAGGGCATCTCATGGGAGGAGTTCATTTCTCGTGAGTTTTTCACAGCACTACCCCAGCCACATCCTGAGGTCATTGAGGAGGAGGGAGGACCATCTCAGCAGCCTGATATTCCGGTCACTCGACATGTTAGTTTCTCACCTCAGCTCACTTATCAGAGAGGCCAGAGGGCCTTGTTTGCAGCAGCTTGGCGAGTACTATCTCCACAGCAGGTGGAAGGGGTCTCGCCGTCATCATCGGCTCAGCGAGTGTTATCTCCACATCAGGTGGAAGGGGCCTCACTTTCTTCACCAGCACAGGTACCAGAGAGGGGCAAACAGCCCATGATTGATGAGGGTCCATCAGGAGTTCCCGATATTGAGTTTGTTGACCTTGAGGCCAGTTCTCCTAGCCAAGAGGAAAAGGAGATCATTCAGCATCTCAGAGCTGAAAATGATGCCTTGCAGAGGAGATTAGAGGGGGCACAATGGACCATCACCTACCTTGAGCAGCGCAACAAACAGTTGGAAGATGAGCAGGCACTTGATGAGTTATGGAGGATTCGTAGTGACCGAGTCTTGAACCGAAGAAGACCCGGTGATCCATTGCCCGCTGACCGAGAGTCCATGCTCATCCAGGAGAACGCACACTTGGAGAGGCTATTGGCTAAGGCCAACCAAGAGAAGAAATTGCTAAGGAACATGAAAAACCATTACTGGGCAAGAATGCATGTGTGCAAGGCCAAGATGAAAATGTTTCAAAGGCGGTTGTCCGAGGCCCTTAAATGGAAAAAGAGGACCAATCCACTCCGCATCTTGGCTGAGGCTTCCCTCAAAGATCAAGGCACTAATTAGCCCAGCTACAACACAAAACCCAAAAAATTTTGAGAATTTTGGGTGAATTTTGGCATTTTCAGGCAATTTGCAGGTTTTTCCCATTAACGGGTCTCACCCCGCGCACGACCCTTCATTATGGCAACTCCTTTTGGCGAAAACTCAGCATTTCTAGATTTGTCATGCAAAGTTGCATATGCCCATGGATGGACTTGAGATTTTGTGCAGTTTTGGTCCCCCAAAAGGTCAAAAAACTACCAAAAAATGACTTTCTGGCCCTTTTTTGAGTTGCCGAAACGAGTCTTGGGAGAATTAAGTTTTGACAGGGCCAATGACCTCCAAATTCAAAAATTCCAGTTGGGTTGGAAAGTAGACTCACAGACCTTTCCAACAAGCCCACGTGTGCTCAATTTGGACACCTGAAAGATCCTCAAACGTCGCTCCAAAGGCGCGCGACCCGTCAGGCAGGGGCGCACGACCCGTCAGGCAGTTTTTGCCAGATTGCATTGTACAGCCCAGAAAACGCAGTTTTGACCCAGTTTGACTTTTTGGGGTGGAAGATGATTATCTTTGATGTAATTATTGTAACTCTAAGACACTTTTACTCTTGTTTAACACTTCTAGAAGATTCATTCATGTAAAGGGTAAATATTTAATGAATGGATTGGTTTCCTAGCTTATAGAGGCAAGTTGTTTTGACTGCCTAGATTGTAGTGCTTAGTTTAGAAGTGGTTGAAACAGCTCTTAGGATAGTGAGATCGACCCATGGAGGCAGGGAAAGAGGTTAGATCATCTATATTATGTACTTTCTTGCTCATTTTCATGGTTGGACTCTTGAGGGAGAAGCTATCATTGTATTATTTCACTGTATCTCTGCAATTTTTGGCTAAGGAAGACCAGGGTTTTGCAGTCCTCTTTGGGATTCTTGTGGACTCATGTGTTGATGGTGTGTTTCTCAATGTACTTGTAAGCTTGTTATGTGATTCATTTCCTTTCTTTTACTTCTGCACATTAAACAAATGAAGTGTTAAAGTAAGAATTCATGCTTGCCATGCTCTGCTTTTAAGTTTGTTTAATTTCAATGTTTTCTTCTGTCTAAAGGGAATTCAAAGTTATTGTTTGCTCTCTTTAGCTCTTCATCTTTCATTCCTGGCCATCCACCTCAATCAAAGGCATCAATACTGTCTCCTACCTCGCCCCAAGGAACCCCCTGCAAAAACTGTGTCCAATCCCCGCACCCAAAATTGCCCTCTCCTCAATTTGCCACCAAAAACCCAAAAAACCCCAAATCAAACTCTTTGATCAGTTTAATAGCCTAATATCAGTGTTACCTTATTGGTCATCTCATCCATTGAAGATTTTGCGAGATAGACCGGAAAGAGCCTTCTCCTACCCCGTAGGGCTAGCTACGAGGCTAAATGGTTTGATGTTGCCTTGAGGTTTACCTTTCTCAGCCTGAGGTGAAATTTCAAGCGCTAACAGGATACATGATAGGTGTTTCCAAAGGAAACGGGCCAAGGACTCGCAGAATGGCGAGACAGGGGATCCTTTTATCACCAACTTTGTTTGAAATAGTTATGGCGAAGTCCATCTTTCCACCAGGCCACTTTGTCGGACAAATATTTCAACAACAGTTTGGCTTCCATGGCTTGGTTAGATATCATTGGATCTCTTATTGCCAAGCCCCACTACTCTCAAATGGGGGTCGAACCATAATCCAATTGATTAAATTGAATATTTTGTTGTCCGCTGTCTCCTTTCTTCAGGAACCACCTTATCTCTCTCCCAAGGATATAGGTAACCTACCGGTGCCAAGAGGGCTGAAATCAAGAAAAGTGACAATACATCTTACCTGGATTATCATATTGATATTTACTGTGACTAGATTGATTCATTATCCTTTTGGCTGTACTTACCCATGGGTTTTATTTTACTCTTATTACATTCATGAAAGATTTGTGGAAGATCTCAAAGCGCTCTTCTTTGTTTAATCCGTCTGTAATGATTGTTTTCCAAAATATGCTTGCAAAAATATGCTTGATCTCACAATTGAGTTTTGCCCCCACATTCAGCAGAGTGGAGATGATATTATCAAAAGTTCATTAGATAAGAAAGAAGAGCATCCTCATTCGGGTGCCTCACATAGTATATCATACAATTGGATCCTTTCATGAGCTTGACAATTCCAACAATGAGCCAATAGCTTGCCCCCCCCGCCCCTCCTCATCAGGGTTAGAGGACATTGACATCATCCCATCACTCTCTTTTGCTTAGCACCAAGCTTTCCAGATTACCAGTATAGACTCTCCAATTGTATCTCTATGTTTATGCTACTTTTAGATTTCCAGTGCATTATATATATATATATATATATATATATATATATATATATATATATATATATATATATATATATAATCAGTTAAACTGTGTTTAGGTTGAGATCAGCTCCAATGGTTGATGGAAGAATGATTTTTCTAATTGTAGGATGTTGTCAATAGGTTTGTGCAAGGCTCTGTCTCACTAAGTTCCTTACAGAATAATTTTTACCCTTCACAAGTGGCTCCCACTCTCAAACCCTCTCCATTAAATCGACCCCTCTCCATTAAATTTGAACATGACATTTCATGAGTTAAATCCAACACAAACTACTTGATCCACACTAGATAGGTTTATTCTATTGTTAAATTTGAAAACGACATTTTATGGGCTAAATCCGACACAAACTGCTTGATCCACACTTGATAGGTTTATTCCACACTTGATAGATTTATTCTATATATATATATATATATATATTTGTTTTGGTTACACTTAAACTACACAATTGTCATTGTTATATTTTTTTAACTTTATTTTTTCCCACTTTAGGAGTTACTTTTAAAACAACACATTTTATTTATTCTATTGTTGTATATATATTTTTGTTTTGGTTACACTTTAACTACACAATTGTCATTGTTATATTTTTTAACTTTATTTTTCTCACTTTAGGAGTTACTTTTAAAAAAACGCATTTTATTTATATTGGATATATTTTTTAATTCCATTGATTTGTTTGTATCATCATTGGTTGAAGATCAGCGAAAGTAATGTGGTGTCCGTGGCAGAAGATGAGCTAATGCGCATTCTCATATTGATGCGAAACTTTGTGCCTGGATATAAGCAAATTGTTGAGGGTGATTGGAAAGTGGAAGCAATTTCTTACAGGTCATATGATCTAGAAGGGAAAACTATTGGTTCTATTGGTGCAGGGCGTATTGGCAAAGAACTACTTAAGCGTTTGAAGGTATTCATTCTTAGGATCTAGTACTACTTCATGATGTTGCAAACTTCTTTTCAAAAATCAGTGCTCCATAATTCTTACGCATGCATGCTGTTTGTTTCAAAATTTCAATCTAATAATAATAAACATTACATGATGTTGAATTGAATTGCATTCCTTTGTACAGCCCTTCAATTGTAAGCTTCTTTACCACGACCGTCTTTCTATTGGACCCGAATTGGAAAAGGAAACTGGAGCAACATTGGAGACAAATCTTGACGAAATGCTACCTAAATGTGATGTACTTGTCATTAATATGCCTCTTTCTGACAAAACTAGGTGCGCCTTATCACAATTTCATAAATAATCTCTCCCATTATTCACTCAAACATCAATAGCACCTATATATTTTGTACAACTTGTGAACAAAAACCTAATTATTGTTTCTCTTGCCCTTTCCTTTTGGTTACAGTAGGGGAATGTTTAACAAGGAAGGTGTTCTCTACCAAGCCTAGCTTTTCTCTCAGAATCTTAACATCCCCTTTGCAAAGGGTTTCATTAGAATGACAACAACCCGCATTTAAAGAATTTCTCCACCCATCCTAATTAGAAATACAATTTTGGGTTCTCTACTAATTTTCTCCACACCCATTTAATCTAACAATGGACATAGAGCGTGTATATTTATACTTGTGTGTTGGAAATACCATTTTATACTTTAATGTTTATTATTTTTGTTTTATTATTATTACTTGAATTTCTTCTTAACAAGTGGTTGTGTTTCTTTTGGTTTTAGTGAAAGTATGGGCTCCAATGTTGGCTCTCTTATTATGGAGTATAATTCATCTTTGAGAATTTTTCAATTATTAAAGTAGGTTAGTCAATTGCTTAAATATTAAATTTATTTCAAAAAGTTTTTGTTACTTTATAGGTTAGACACTGGCTTGAAATATTAAACTTATTTCAAAATGTTTTTTTTACTTTATAGATAAGGCGTAGATTTCTTGGCTCTATGATGAAAATAATGAAGGGAAAATACATGTTAATATGTTACTTGTGCTCTTTGACTGAAAAATACACGGTGAGAGAAAAATGTATATTATGCTAATTGAGGAATGTTTTTCACTTGTCGAACTTATAGTATTGAATTTAACACACTAACACTTTACAACAATGAAATAACAATATTCATGATGAAAATAGCAATATGGAAGATTTATCTGCATAATGAAAAAGGCAATATGGAAGATTCCGATCACGTTCCAAGGCATTTCTTAAAATGTGGATGTGACAAAAGGTTGTTGTGGAAGTTGTTGTTTGTATATGAAAAATTTCTTGATCATTGTGTATAATCCTAATGTTGATAGATATGTCTACTAAATGCTTCCAGTTAATGGGGCATTGATTTGAGCATTCAATATATTTTTATTCTTTATCAAAGTATTCTTTTGTTGTATTTGTATTTTTCAATTTATGCCTTACGATGTTTCCTTTGCAACATCTGGTGCAAATGCTAGTATATCTTACCTCATTTTATGGTTAACATTGTATAACAAAAACATGCGTTGTGTTATGTAATTAATACTAACATGTAATATTGATTTTTTTTGTCAGAATGCTATAGGTAATGATTGCCAAGACGATGATCCAAATTATGTTCAACATATATCAGGAGATGATGAGGATGAGGATGAGGATGATGGTGGTGAAGGAGGAGATGATGATGATAGTTGCGGTGTTGGTGATGATGTGGATCAGAGTAATGAGGATGGTCAAGATGATCATGAGGATGATCTTGGTGGTGGTAGCTAGGCATGCACATGCATTGTTTTTTATGAAGAAATTATTGTGTAGAATGACATTGTTATGTTTAGATGGGTGTTGTGAATTTACCCTATATCAATGAGACATTTTGATTTTGTAATCATACAATGAGTTTGATTTATGTATGTTGTTAATTTATCGTAGAATAACGATATTCATGAAATATTTTGATTTGTTAATCATATTTGAATTTTACTTGTTTTGATTAAAAATAATACTGATTTTATTACTATTATGTTGCTATTTTATACATGTTTTGAAAATTGTTAATGACACATTGTTATTTTTTTGGATGGATGTTGTCAATTTCTCTTAAATTTCTTTACAAATGATTTTGAATTGTGATATTTGCTTTAATGATATTTAGAAACTATCATATATTTCACTATGAATCTATAAAGGGGGTCATATATGTAAAGAAAAATATACTCTATATAAGAAGTCAAATGCGGATGTAACCATGGATGCAAAATTGAAAGTAAAATTGGATGTTAAACTAGGAATTAATACAAAATGAAAACAATTGACATACAAAGTGTTTTAAATTAGAAGTGAAAAATTGTGCAATAGTTGACACAAAGAAGGGAACAAAACATGGCATACAAAAGGATATCAAATTGGGCAAAAACAAGGACACATAAATGGGCACCAAATTAGATGCAAAAAAAAACAACAACTAGATGTAAAATAAGATGCAAAGTTGAGCGTTAAAAAGAAGCAAAAAACGTTACAAATTAATATGCCAAATGATGATGCAAATAATGGTGTAAATTTGGGATGCAAACTTGGGTGCAAAAAAGGAAAAAGAAAAGATGTAAGAAAAGACATAAAAGAAGATGCAAAATGGGGCTGGAAAAAGGTGAAACCAAGGATGCCATATTGGATGTAAAAAATGATTCCTAATCACATGCAAATTTAGGCTCGAAATCAGACACAAAATTATATGCAAATGTGGACACAAAATGAGGCAAAAAAATATGCAAATTTGGATGGTGAAAACGATGTAAAACTAGACACCAAAAAAATGCAAAATTGGATGAAAAAGTCGGTGTAAATAATGGTGCAACATTGGACACAAGTAGACACAAAAAAATGGTGCAAAAAGGGGCATAAAATAGCTTAAAATTGGATGCAAAACTTGGTGCAAAAACAAATACAAAAGTAGACGTAAAAAATGGCTCTAAATTGAATGTACCATTAGACACAAAATAAGATGCAAAGGTGGACACAACACATGACTCAACATAAGATGCAAATATAAATGCAAATTTGAATGCTCAAAATGATGTAACATTAGATGCAAGAGATGGTGTTAAAAATGATGCAAAATTGGATGAAACAAATGACGCAAAATATGGTGCAAAAAAAGATGGGAAAAATGGAGACAAATCAAACGTAAATGTGGATGTAAAAAATGGTCCAAAAAAAGATGCAAAAATGGGCACAAAAATGGATGCAAAATTTGGTGCTAAATCAAATTCAACACATGGTGCAAAGATAGGCACCAAAGCTGGTGCAAAAATAGAAGCAAAAACTAGTGTAAGACTAGACACAAAACCTGGCGTAAGACTAGATGCAAAAACTGACACAAAATGGATGCATAAAAAGACGTTAAATTGGATTCAAAATACAGTGTAAACTTGATGCAAATGATGGTGCAAAAATGGAAGCAAAGAATGACACAAAATAGGAAGCAAAAGAGAATGAAAAATAGATGCAAAAAATGACACAAAACTAGAAGCAAAACCTGTCATAAAATAAGATGCAAATCTTGGTTCAAAATTTGATGCAAAAAATGATGCATAGTTTGGAGTAAAAAATGATGCAAAATCTAGCATGAAAAATGATGCAAAATCAGGGGCAAAAAAGGACGCTTTAAAAATTGTACAATAGAGCCAGATTTAGCGCCAGGTTGCTCATCACAATTACAAAAAAAATGCACTAAAATCTGGCGCTAAATCTGGCGCAAATCGCTGGTTTTGTTGTAGTTGCTCTATTCATGCTCAAAGAATTACATATTATAGAAAGGTGGAAAATAAATGAGATGCAGCTGAATGGTTTTTGTTTTAAAATGTGTGGAGGGAGTATAAAATCATTTTCAATTGCGTTCAAATATTTTGGAGCACCCACTAAAGTGCTTCATTTTCCTCCTAGTTAATTCCATTTCTACTATCCCAATGCTTCTAGAAGTCCTTCTCCAAAGTGATCTCTTAACTATCTTGGAGGGAAATTGATTACTTGATTGGAACCCACGGATTACAATTTGATTAGGAGAAAGGGATGATAAAGCTTCATATTCTTCAATATATTTCGCAAGTTAAAAGCATATCGAATGATTTCCTTTCTGTTTAATTGATATGACAATCACTCGAGCATTTTTTAGGATTTTAAGATCTTTTTCAATGAATTTTTTTTCTTTTGAAAGTTATGTTCTCAATTAAATAAATTAAAGAAAAGGTGAAAATAATGCAATGGAAGGATTTTCTGTTTTAGTGCCTAATAATGTCTTGCTTGGTATTTTCTTGACTTAAGATTAGTCGCATTTGACTTCCTAGCATTTATTTTAATTTCATTTTTGTTGTGTTTATATTGCTATCCTTGAAGTTGGTGATCTACTGTGTGTGTAATAGGAAGTATTAACTACCAAGCACTCTCAAAGGTGATATTGATGGATGACTGACTTTAAATGCCCCTACTTGACACTTTAGTATTACATGATCATGCAAAGAAATTATTAATCAATATTAAAGGGAAGATGATTAACGTGTAGTGTTTCTCGGAATTTCATATAATTACTGCATTTGGCCCCCAATAATATATTTGAGGCTACTTTTTGGTTGTTACTTGTGGAGCTTCCCTTTGGCTCAGAAAAACATCGAAGATAAATGTCCACTGCATTAGCATTGGACATCATCAAAGATGAATTCACCAAAAGCAGTAGAGGACATGGGAGCAATTGATACAATGAGCGGATAACCGCTAGAGAAACACCAAGGCACCATAATTTCTTCTGTGTTTAGATTCACTTGAAATTAACTAGTCACAAAAAGTACCTTTTTTCTGAATATTTTCATGTATACTTAAATACTAAAAACAAAATTTTGGAGTAATTATTCAAAGTAATAATTATCTGATAGTCATAATTTATAATTAAATAGTATAATATGATTAATATTATAGGACATAACTATAGGGTCTGACTGTGAGGGGCATTGTGTCAATATACGTACACTTCTCATTGTATTAAACAATCATCTCTTAGAGTGGGATATCCATCCAATGAAATGCGTTCCTAGAGGCCATTGTGGGATTGAAATTTTTTCTTTCAGTGACAAGTGGTGATATATTGTCTTAGGCCTTAGTGTTCTACGTCTCTAAGGCTTTGACACTACTCACAGCTAGCACCTTCATTCCACCAAGTGAGTTACTCATCTTGGAAAGTTGAATCATTTTGTCTCCACAATCCAATATGATGTCGGATCAATCTCATGATCGTTAAAACACAGGTCATAATAGTGAGGAACTTTTACTGTGGGCAAAAGAATATCCAAATTTAAGGAACATCACTCTTTTAGAACAAGAAATAAGGATATTTTTTACACTGATCTTTTTTTTCCATTTGTTTTGACAAGTTATCTATTGCCTGATATTTTTAACATGTAACTTAGTTGGCATGGTTGTGCCTAAGGTTTTGTTGAAAGTTGAATACTAAATTCCCAAGGTGTTATTTTCTATGGTGACATTTTATTTTCTTTGTTTATATAGGTCATCTAGCCGCATGATGACCACTATCGAATGTTGAAGTATATGTCGTACAAATATTTTATAGTCTACTTTATTTTATATTCAAGTATTCATTGTCTTTCATGTCTTATACTTTTCATTGTATCTTTTTTCATTTTCAGAAGAGGAACTCAATATTGATGGTAAGAAGCAGAAATTGAAGAAAGAGGAGAACAGTAACACTGGAGCGACAAAAGAAAAATGAGAGAGAGAAGAGAATTTGTCTAGTGATACCCTTAGAGCCAATATCTTGCATAAGACACACCTGCAATGCTTTGGAAACACAATGATAATGTTTTGAAATGATGAAACAATATTTCATGTGTAAATTGTAGTCCAACCGATATTAAGTTGGAAATTCATATTGTAATACTTGATATTTTATATAATAAAATTTATATAGTTGAAATTATTTTCGTTTTCACTTGATATTATTTAGTCTTGTAACTAACATATGTAGATTTGCGTTATCATATTAGATAAACATGCACATTGTATGACATTTTTTTTAAAATTTAGTCGTAAAATCATACTAATTAATCTATATTGATTAATAATAAACATATAAAATAAATCTAAAACTACTAAATTAGTACTTTATGTTAATTAATGAACACGAATAAAATGAATATATGACTAAATTAGTCGTTTATAATGGTTATGAATGAAATTAAATGAAATGAATAGAAACTACTAAACCAATCATTTATATAAAGGATATGCGTGTACCAAAAAAAGATAAATGACAACTGAAAATGATAATTTTTTTTTATTAAAATGATGACTAAATTTTGCATATATACGACTATTAGTAGCTAATTTATAGTATCTTATAACACGACTAAAATTTAGTCATATTTCTTTGGTCATTAATTGGTTTCAAATGATGATTAAAATTTGCATATATATTACTATTAGTAGCTAATTTACAGTATCTTATAATACGACCAACATTTTGGTCATATTTATTTGGTAATTAATTGGTTTTCTCGATGATTCATATAGTAATATATTTTGTTGTATATTTGGTCATTAATTGTAACAATTAATGACTAAACCAATGAAAAATTAATGACTAAATATACCACTAGATGGTAAAATTCGAGAAACCAATTAATGATTAAGCTAAAAATGACTAAAAGTTAGTCGCGGTGAATTAGCTACTATTGGTCACCAACTGAAAAATAGCCGTTTATATGCAAATTTTAATTGTTTTTTTAGTAACTAATTAGTCATTTTGTACTAGTGGTTAGTCTATCTATTTTTTGTTTAGGAGGGTTTTCTAGCATATTTTCTGGTCTAATTTGTCCATAATCCAATAGGGATTTCATAGAATCACAAGTTTGAATTGTAAAATTTCCACAATCTGAGTGCCCCATGGGTTTTTCAGGGTGTTGAATCCATATATGGAGTCAAAAACCCCATTTTAAACAACAAAAATTAAGAGTTCGCCATTTTTTTTTGCCAGATTCTGGCCAAAAACTCCAAAATGTAGCATTTTTAGACAATGCCAAATGATATTCACAAATAAGTTACCTGGCTCATGATATTCTGCACTTATATCATATTGCATATAAAAGTAGGAGAAATTTGGCCTTTAATTTCCATGTACTCTGTAGTTGTACCATATTGAAGATAATGGGTAACATCTCGCTTGCAATTTCTATTTACTCGTAAAAGGCTATTGTTAGCAATCTAACTCCAACAAAAAATGATTGTTTTTAGATAGTGTTTCATTTGTTTCTTTATTGATGGGACTGTTCCTTAAAAAACATTAATTTTGTTTGGTCTCTTTAACTTTGGTGCTATAGTTTGTCCAATAGTTATGCATAAGATGACCATTGTTGTTGATGATATTGAATAGCCTAAAGCGCTTGAGCACTTCTTGACTGTTAACTTACTTTGTATTTCAATTTGAGATTCATTAGTTGTTTCTATTTTGTTTCTTAGGATGGGGATCCCAGACTTTCAAGCTTTGGCCTTATGAAAAACAACAGAGATGGAAAGAGCTATAGCACAAACTTGGCATACACACCACCAGAGTTTCTGAGGACAAATATTCTTATTAGTTTTTAATGGATTATGATAACCTGTGTTTACTTTGCACCTAGAGGAATCTTATGAAATTTGACTGCCTTGAAAGGATTCAATCGAGGAATAAATAAAGATTATGCAGGAGGATGCATATTCTAATAGAAAACTACTTCCACTTCTAATACTGCAAATAAATAAAATTTAAAAATAGGATCTATGAATCCCATTGGCTTCTATTGAAACTAGGATCCCATTGGTATTCTAAGCTCAACTTGAATGTCAACAGTCATGTTTTTGAGCTATGAGCTTGCGTATGTTATCTAACCACCTATTTTCTTAAAGAAAGGAGACATGTTGAATTGTTTTCTTTTAAAACTAGAATCCTGTTGGTAATCTAATCTGCACTTGTTATTGGTGGAGGCCATGATATTTTATTAGAAACGGGAGGGAAATGAGAAATTTTGGCTAATGTGGGTGGAATTGGTCAAGGAGATGCAGAGCTAGTACTTCAAGATCCATTATGTGTTAAAGGTATTTTTATTCTTAAGCATCTATCATTCTGGAACTGATATTTTTGGTCCTTAACAAGAAACAATTTGAGAAAGTTCATTTGGCCAAGATTGATTTTTAGTAAGTAGCTATTGGTTCTGCTATGACTTTTTACCATCATCCTACTATTACAGAAGTTTTTTCCTTTGTTCAAAACCTAGTGACTGATGTTAACTTTGGTTGGCTAATCCGATCAATCCATTGATGGTCAGAAAGTATGATGTCTGATGATGATCCTGGACATATTCTGTGTTTATCTCATTATCTGTCGTGTAATTCTGAACAATTTTAAATTGTAGCCCATGAATTTTTGAGATGCTTGATGCAGAATTGGTGTGAATGGTTAGGTCACTCCAACCAAATTAAGGAGAAAGTAAAATATTGTGACCTTGGATAATCTATTTTTTTTTTAATTAAACTGTCAATGTCCACTAGAGGCCAAATATGGCCAATGGGAGTGCTAAAAATACAATGACCAGAATCTGCATTGGGACTTGGGAGTGCCTAAAGCATCTCCAATAAAGAGAACAATAGATGAAACAAAGCAAGATTTACAGGAAATACAGTGAAGCACAAGAAATCCCAAATGAATAAAAATGGGGTGAGGATTTGAAGGACACTAAAATAGATGCAGTCACTAAGAAATAGCAGATGAAAATGAGTTGAGCACATTGTCACCCAATAACTCTCCTAATATCCAATGCAGGGAAAAATTGGTAATGAAATTTAGTGTTGGTATCTGGTCAGGGTGTTTGATGTGTATGCCTTCTGACTGATCTCACAGTGGAAGCCTAATCTTAAGGTTTCTTACAACATAGGTCATGGAGTTACTGAAACTTAGAATTCACGAGCCTCAAACATTGATGATTGTAGCAGTGGAGAGGTACTTCTACATAGGCTAAGTGCCAAGCATGCAGGAGTAGTCCAAGACCTTCCTAGGAGCTTGCTCATGTTGAGTGTGTCTATTATGATATTTTTTCCTAAGTTTAACTTAGGAAATACACATTGATTAATGTTGGATATTGGGCTAAGGTTTTCTAAGGAAAAGTAAATTATTGTGCTGAGAGGCGCTCTCCAACCTAGTATGGAAGAGATGTTGTAAGGTTATGTTATGTTATGTGGTGTTATGTTATGTAAATATTTTGACTCGGTAAAATTACATAAAAATAAAATATAATTAAAATGTAGTTAAAAATAAATAAAATAAAATAAAATAAATAATTATAATTATCAATTATTAATAATTAAACCAACCTAGATCCATCTTAACTCCAGATCTACCAAGCACTGAGAGGGATCAAATCTCTTGAGGTGCAAACCTCTTTTAGATTGAAAAGAGATTTGATCCCTCTTGGCCCTATCTCAATTGTTGATCTCAAGTGGGTTAGGATTTAATCCTAGCTATCTATCACTTTGGAGAATAGGGTTATGGATCTAGATGAATGAAAAATTATAAAGACAGCCTAAGGGAAGGAGAAAGACACATTACAATTGCAAGTAATTTGCATATTTGAGAGACATTTCATCAAGTGAGTAGTGAGAGACTCAAAGGCTGAAGAGAAAGAAAAGTTTGCAGCTGGAAAATTCTAGAGAAAGAAACTCAGTGGAGGCTAAGACCATATGAGCTACTAAGCACCAGATTCACAGATGGCCAAGATCTAGCACTAGGAGAGTCACATGGGCTGACTTGTGTAGGGATGTGGCATGCACATACAATATTTCTCACAATTTGCATGTTTGGATAGTTCTACACACGAACCACACATATGATGGCTAGGAGGGAGGGAGGTCGTGTGGGTGAAATTTGGGTTTTTCAGGGAGCTAAATTTCGAGGTTTCGTTTGTTGTAAATTTTTTGTAATCCTAGCTATCTATCACTTTGGAGATTAGCGTTATGGAACTAGTGGAATGGAGAATTATAAAGACAACCTAAGGGAAGGGGAAAGACACATTAAAATTGCAAGTAATTTGAAGATTTGAGAGACATTTCATCAAGTGAGCAGTGAGAGACTCAAAGGCTGAAGAGAAAGAAAAGTTTGCAGTTGGAAAATTCCAGAGAAGGAAACTCAGTGGAGGCTAAGACAATATGAGTTGCTGAGCACCAGATTCACAGATGGCCGAGATCTAGCTCTAGGAGAGTCGCACAGGCTGACTTGTGCAAGGAGGTGACACGTGTAGATAGTATTGCTCACAGTCTGCATGTGTGGATAGTACTACACATGGGCCACACGTATGATGGCTAGGAGGGAGGGAGGCAGTGTGGGTGCAGTTCATTTTTTTCAAGGAGCCGAATTTCCAGGTTCCATTTGCTGTAAAAATTATGTATTTCTATGTGTGCCATCTTCTTATTTATTCTGAGAAATAAAAGTGAAGGATAAATCAGAGGGTTTATAGTTTTTGGCATGTGATTGATTTGATATTTGTGATTTTGTTGTCAATTTTATTGTTAAAATACCAGAGTATTTTTATTCAGCAATTTCAGAAAATATTTAAGGGATAAATTAAATTTTTGGGTTATAAAAAATTGCTTGAGACATAAATCATATATAGTATTCAAAAAATTAACATCGAATTCATGTTATAGGAGGTCCTGTCTGTGAGAATTATGCTTAAGGCGTAGCACCTTGCAAAGGAACAAGAAAAATTTGATTTTCTTGTTATAAAGAAGTCCCATTGTAATGTCCCAAATGAAGGAAATTTGGAACATGCACTTCACATATAATTATCATGCCCTCAATAGAAGACTGCCATGTAAAACCAAAACAGATAAAAACAATAAACCCATAAAGTGCATGAAAATATCATTAAAAGATCACGACATAGAGAACCATGAGAAATGCAGCAAAAAAATCCAGCTTTATTATATAGAAATAGATGCCAATACAATAGTTGGGAATGACGCTCCAAAATAATAATGTTAATGCCGGCCTCCAAATTCAAACAAGAAATCAATCACTACACCTGTGGATTCTGAATGAATCCACCAAGGGAAGAGATGGGTGCTTGCCCAATCTCTCTAAATCACTCGAGGGTTTTCGCCCTAGGGCTACCAATGGAGTAGAGAACTACGTTCTCAACTTCTCATACAAGAAACAATATCAACTCCAAGATGTCCTCCAATGGCCTCCTCCTCCTCTTTTATAGATTTGATGGACCCCTCTAGAATCTTCTATTTTATTATTATTTTAATCAGGGAGCACTTTTCCCTCTTTTGTTTTAATTAGATATTGTTTTTAATGCAGGAAAAGGGTAAATTGGCCAACATGTCTCCTTAAGTCACTGAAACTCCCATCCAAAAGTCCCATCATGTATATATTTTCATTGTGGTTCCAACGAACTATTACACTGAGGTGTTCCATCAATTAATCTCCCAGAAATGCCACTTCGAGCATAATTAATTATGTTATGCCCAATAATAATGTTAATTTTTGAAAGTTGTCGGAATGAAATGGAACGAAAGGAAAATTGTGCTAATGATGAAATATGCCAAGTGAATGCCATAAAATCCCATAAAAACTTCTCAAAACCCTATCGATACACCTTGATGACATAAACCTACTCCACTGACCTGGCTATCTCATGTCTTGGAAATCCACCTTGGTTGTACTAGGAAGAATAATAAAAATGGGGACATGACAGTCCTCCCACCCCAAGATTTCTTGCCCTCAAGCAATTCAACTTTCTGGACCAATCTGGTGGCCCAACGCCACTGGGACCCAATTCTCGGATCCCATACAAGCCACTGGTCCACATCATGTCTCCAAGATATCAAAACATATATGGATCCTCCAATACCTAGATCCCATGTCCATCTATGACTCAACCAGTTTCCAGTAGATCCACCTAGATCCCAATGCCACCAAGAAGGAGCGTTAATGCTACATGACTCTTATCGTGTTGTAGCTTCGGATATGAATGTTTCCCTACCAACTATGTACCAGCTCATCACCACTCTCCAAACCAATCCTTGGCATACCCCAAGGTTAGTCTCACCATATTGATGTCGTGTTGAAATACTGATGAGTTGTTAACCCACATTCCATTGCTAACTAGAGCATGTAATGTTCCCCACCTCTAAGGGCTCCTGCAGTACACTGCTCCTGACTAGGAATGATACTCCATCAATAGAATACCAACTCATGATTTGTTGCCAATCTAAGTTATGGACTCATATGTAAGGAACAAGTTTACTATGTTGATGTTGGTTAGAAATATCCATCAAGAAAGTCCTGCTTCTCTCCCTGTAATGGGTATCAGTAGCCAAATTGTGTTGCAAGCCTTGTCTATGTACTTCTAGAGAGGGTTGTTGCCTGCAAATGTTGCAGCTTGGCTAGTTGCCACTACACCTTCTTGCACCTCATCAATGGGTAGACCCAAACATGGTTGCTCATCCTCCATCATCACGAGTTCAATATGAACCCCCAACTAGCTCTCCCAAAAAGGCTCATCATGCATACTGTGTGCCTCATCCTCCTCAGCTAACTCATGCTCCATCATATGCTACTCATGCTAACTCATCACTAGTGACACACTATCATGAATGTCTCTCCTAAGACCCAGAGACTACTCATCATATGAATCTGGCTTGATGTCAATGACTTTCCATGACTCATACTCCTCTATGTTCTCTCTATGCTGAATCATCAGCCACTCATCTACTCCTTGATCTATTTCCCACATGGGAACAATAAGTTGCTCCTCGTACTCCTCTACTACACATGGATGCATAGCTGGGCTACTGTCATCAACTCCATATGACTTCTCATGCTCCTCTAAGGTATCATCGTATGAACCCATGGACGTGTCCAACAAACTGTCTTCATCCTAACAGACATATAGAATATCTCCCTTCTCTACCACTGTCATCTCCTTAGTGTCACTCAACCATGAGTGGTCAGGTCCTTAAGGTCATTTGCAAATGAAGAAAAGTCCCTTCCTCCTCATCTCATTCTTGTTGCATGAGCCCGTAAACCTAAATTTCTCCTCCCTATTCAACTGTCTCCTGAACATCCCAATGTTATGCTCAACCAACCTCTCAGCTAGACCATAAGAAATAGGTGAGATCAACTGCTCTCTCCTCCAAACAGACAACAATCGAGACTACAACTCTCGACAGATGGCCTCTCATACATGAGGACAAGATGCACTGCATGTGTGCTATGACTCTATCAGGATGATGTTTCCTAATGTTGAAGAAGCATTAGAACATCTGCAAGATCAAACCATCACACTCTAGACCAAACATGACTTCATAAGTCCTAGTTACAACCATAACTTCTAAAATCTCAAGCTTCTTCCCAAATGTAGGACTTACATTGTTGTCCAAGTCGTGAAAAGTATCTATTATCAGCTTGAAAACTCTCCTCATAACATCATCATTATAAGGGGCTATGGTGCGGTCAGTCTCATGATGTTACTGAGACAAGATGCAACTGGAAGTCTAACCCCTTCGCAAGGTTCCTCCAAAAACTTGTGTTGTATGAGAGAAAACATAGTTGGTTTTAGAGCCCAAATTAGTTTCTTCCCTTCTAACTAGTTCACTTTGGGAAATAGCACATCTAGTTTATCAAGTTTGGAAAGAACTTTCCATGTGATTCTCATGTGTTTTAAATTTGTCCCAAGAGAAAAAATCTTGTGTCTTATTTCATATTTCTGCAGATCCTTTGATTGTTCTTGTTAAAGGATGGCATGGACCCTTCTTGAGAATGGTCTGCTAATTATATTGCAGCTCATGGAGGTATTGCTTTGCTAGTTCATGAAGCATTTTAAAAACTCCATTTTTGTTGTAGCAATACAAAGCTATGATAAGAAATTAAAGGCACAACTAAACACTCTACATACATCAACAATACAACTTCAACAACCTATGGAAATAATAATAATACTAGTAGCACATCAATGACAATTCTCAACCCCACAAGACTCAATCACCTTGGCAATAATGACTCCCTCAATATCCCTTGACAAAAAGCTTTATATTATCATCAACAGTGCTAAGAATTACACTCAACTCAACCATTTGTTTGACCTCTCCCCTCAAAGGTTGGCATTATGACTCAGACAACTTAAGACAACTATGAAAATACTCTGACTTGCTTACAATCATTAGCATAACAGCTTACGTCTATTTTACAAGATTCGGCTTGCAAATCACCATTGTACCTATGAATAATTTTCTGGGTTTATATTTAAAATTTCAGAGATGCCTTCTGTCAAATGGTTTAGTTACAAACTGCTGTATGTAATTTTTCTTGGTCTAAGTACAGTAAACAGGCTCATTGAACCATATTCACCTACCATTTAAAGAGCTCATAAAATAATCAAGTTGGAAACAATGCCAAGACAACTCACTGTATATTCTCTATGCAAATCTTAACAAGAGATTCGTGGCCATTAGAGTAAGTGGACAAACACTGAATTTATATGAAAGAACCTGATTTGGAAGTGTTGAACATAGGAGAATGTAACACGGGCCTTAAAATGATACTCCCGCACTTGCAGGTGAGTACGCTGCCCATAATTATGTTTTGCGTTCAGATTCCTCCCTCTCCTACATATTACTAGCTCGTCCAGCAATTAAATACCCACAAGATTGTTGCTCCAGACCCCTTTTAAAGCGCTGCCTTTGAATGATAATAATTGTTCCATGTGCGTATTCTTTAGGGGTGTGGTCTCTGATACTTGTCCAACCCAGAATTTAGATAAATGCAAAGTTTGCTTCAATTGATAATGCCAACGCTTGGAAAGCCCCCTAATTACTTAATAAACATGCCCATAGAGATTATATAAATTTATTCTTGACCTCAGAGTGTGGAGATAAACCAGAAATACCACCTACAAATCAACAGCCATACGTTCAGTAAGGATAAGGATACTCGTGCCACCCTTAGCAGAAATTACACAGGTTCAACAATACGTTCTTGAAGCAAAGTAAAACCCAAAAACGAATGTCCATAGATAGTAGCTCGTATCGGGCAAAGATGAGCCCAGAGATAATGAATGCATGGCTTTAATAGTTGGTAAACCACTGCGCATCATTCCAGTGTTGGGTCTCAGGACACCACATATCTCCACAATGGTATGATATTGTCCAATTTGGGCCTAAGCCCTTATGGGTTTGTTTTTGGGCTTTACCCCAAAAGGCCTCATACCAATGGAGATATGTGTTCATCCTTATATACCCATGATCCTTCCCACTTCTACCATTTCTAATCAATGTGGGACTTTGTTCGTATACCCAACAATCCTCCCCTCGAACAAAGGACCATCGAGCCTCCCCTCAAACCATACGCAGGATTCTCCCCTCTCTACCAACCAGGATTCTCCGCTCCAATGCGTTGGTGGCTCACGCCTTACATGGTAGCACCACCTGTCTCGAGAGCTTGCTCCATCCCAGGTCAACTCCTCTTCACCGTGTCGGTAGGCAAGACACGTCCATGAAGAATCCGGAGCACACCGACTGTTTAACCGAGCTCATCCTCAGGCTTACGGGGGCTCACCATCTTTGTTTCGGCATTCCGAGGATTCATCCACTTGGGTAACCTCGAACTTGGCTCTGATACCACTTCTTGATTTAATGGCAGAGAAAGAAAGAACACAGCAACAAAATGAGAGAGAGAGGACCAAGACAAATAAACTGAATATGAATCTGTTTTATTCGATGATCATTTTCATTACAAGGTATTCGATTTATTACGTGAACATCTACCGTTATGCTAAACTACCCGTTACATAACTAAAAAATTGGTTACAAAACTGAAGTTCGTTGTCAAACCAACATCCAGAACACTGGGAACACTGGGTTTTATTTAATCACTGCTCCGTCAAGCCACACAACGAACATCGCATCAGTCTGTCAATTACACAGAGTCATTCTATTGTGCCCACTTCATTTCCCTTCGCTGAGAGTGAGCTCTGGGAAATTATTTGCCAAGGATATCTCAAACAATTTTGTCCCGATTCCAACAATTTTTTCCCTTACGTCAGCAGACTACGTCCAGCTTTATGCGCACTATATATAATTACGTCCCCACGTCCTGGATTTCCTTACGCACCTAGCACAGACATGCCTCCATTTCTTCACGTATGCTACAGGTGCATATACCCTCAATTGAATTGGAGCTCGATCTCAGCTCCCCACAATTACAATGGCTTGGTCTCGATCAATAGGCAGGATTTCACAGCAGAAGGCGGCTTGCTATATGTATTCAATGACTCTGTTTCTGTCGTCCGACCCCCAAATTCGATGGCGGCTCCCACAAGGTGGATGTGATATGTCAAATTCCCCGTCGAGCAAGTGCGGCTTCGATACACGTGCTCGACATCCACTTCAACAACCGGCCTTGGTAGCAAACTCGACGAGGGCACATTTAAATCAGAACCGCGAGCTTCTTAATTAGAATTCCTCAGCACACCAGACTTGTATGGCTCCTTGGCCTGAGAAATTGTGGTTTAAAATGTTTGGGGAGATATGCAGACCTCCGACCCTGCGAAACTTGCCTGCGAATTGTCATGAGCCTGGGATCCTTTTCCAAAGAGTCATCCTTTTCATAAAAGAAATAAAACTTATTTATTTTTCAGTGCAGGCCCTCCAAAAATTGCTGATGGCCTTCTAGTAATAATTCATGCCAGATTTTGGCTCTCGATAAAAATAATTTTCGGCTACCATATAATAATTCGTCCAAGTTATTGTTCATCCGACATTCTCACTGAAATGTGTAGCATGTTTAATAAGAAAACAAATTGTCGAGCTCCTTTTGAACGAATTTTCAATTTGCTGCAAAACTGTGCTTTCAATCTTTTTCGACAAAACCCTCCAATAATAGCTGCAATTGAACACTGGAAAAACTGGCTGACTGAGCCAGGAAAAAGGCTTGGATAACACTGTAATATCTTAAATGAAGAAAATTTGGAACATGCACTTCACATAGAATTATCAAGCCTTCAATAGAAGAATGCCATGTAAAACCCAAAAAAATAAAAACAATAAACCCATAAAGTGCATGAAAATTTCATTAAAAGATCACGACGTAAAGAACCATGAGAACCAACTTTATTATATAGAAATAGATGCCAATACAATCGCTAGAATGGCTCTCCAAGATAATAATGCTAATGTGGGTCTCCAAATTGAAACAGGAAATCAATCACTACACTTGTGGATTCTAAATGAATCCACGAAGGGAAGAGATGGAATGGCTCTCCAAGATAATAATGCTAATGTCGGCCTCCAAATTGAAACAGGAAATCAATCACTACACTTGTGGATTTTGAATGAATCCACCAAGGGAAGAGATGGGTGCTCGCCCAATCTTTCTAAATCACTTGAGGGTTTTCGCCCCAGAGCTACCAATGGAGTAGAGAACCACGTTCTCAACGTTTCATACAAGAAACAATATCAATTCCAAGATGTCCTCCAATAGCCTCCTCCTCCTCTTTTATAGATCTGATGGATCCCTTTAGAATCTTCTATTTTATTATTATTTTAATCAAGGAGCACTTTTCCCTCTTTTATTTTAATTAAAATATTTTTTTTAATGTGGGAAAAGGGTAAATTGGCCATATGTCTCCTTAGGTCACTGAAACTCCCATTCAAAAGTCCCATCATGTATATATTATTGTTTTGGTTCCAACGAGTTATTACATTGAGGTGTTCCATCAATTAATCTCCCTGGAATGCCACTTCGAGCATAATTAATTAAGTTATGCTCAATAATAATGTTGATTTTTGAAATTTGTCAGAATGGAACAGAACGAAAGGAAAATTGTGCTGATGATGAAATACGCCAAACGAATGCCATCAAATCCCATAAAAACTCCTCAAAATTCCATAGAGACCCCTTATGACATAAACCTGCTATCTTGAAAATCCACCCTGGTTGTACTAGGAAGAAGAATAAAAATGGGGACATGACACCCATAGAGGACATGCATGATGTGAATCACTAAACAAATAATGGCATCAACCATGGTTTTTGTAATTTATAGCACATAAAAAAAATGATCCTGAGATTCAAGTTGTCAAATAAAAAATATGCACAAATATTGTGCCCCCTTTGAAGATGATGATCGGTCTCAATATACAATTGGTGATAACAAGCCTAGAGTTTTTTTTTTTAATCAGGAGAATTGGTAGATCTACTGCCTGTCACCGAGAAGACTTGGGATCGAGTCAGTGGGACTGCCAACTACCCACAGACATTGCTAGACAGATAAACCAAGTTTCAAACTTGGGTGGGGCCCCTATATTGGTTGGAAAACACTTTCTGGTGCAGGACGCCCACCTTTGGGACTCTTATGTTATAGTGTAGTTGTATATGAACTAGCCTAGGGTGTGGATAAGGCCAACCTGAAGTTTTGGAATAGGGGTCGTTATGGCACAATTCATTTGAATTTCAAATAATCTTTTTAGATCTTCTCCTGAATACCTCTATTAGCATTTGTCCTAATGAAACCAGGGGCATTAATAGAGAACCAAAGAGGTGCCTTGACCTACCAACTAGTTCTAGTGCCTTGACCATAGCTAATGGCATTGATGATTGAAGTGCTAGGTATCGATGTTTGTTGTGATTCAAGTAAGAGTTGGTGATGCACTGTATCTTGTGCAGTATGGTCATTGTGGAAAATCATTGATGTGAAGAGAAGGTGGGAATTGAACTTGGCTAAGATGATGGTGTAGAACTGTTTCCTCTACGAGAATATGCTTTGATAAGAAAGTATTGCTTAAATATGTTTTCCACACATGCAATCATAAAGATGTGTCCCCAAAGTGTGGAAGAGGGGCCTTTCATTTGTGCAAGTGGCAATATCTGATTAGAATAATTTTTTCTACTTCAAAAATAAGTGAAAGGAATTTCACTAGTATAGTTTATATGCTTTTTCATAGAGGGGCTTTTAATACATGATATTTTCAATAATGCATGTTGGAGAGCTAACATGAAAACTTTATGTCACTCCAACCATATTTTGGGTTTTAGATGGCATCTCTTATATTTGCGACTCTTCATTGTTGGATTTATATTCTTGCATTATTACCATTTCTCTTTGCCTTCATCCACCACATATTGTGTTAGTTAAAAATAATTTCACATTTCGATAATTTGAAAGATAAATTTGTGGAATTTAAAATTCCTACTTATAGTTCTCAACATCATAGATTTGGAGATTAATGAATCTTATTAATTCAATATTAGTATAAAGTTTGTTCATTATATATTATTTAATGTCAGTTGTCATGTTGTTTCTATTTATAAAACGAGCAATATATGTGTAATTGATCTTGCTTAGTCTTCAAGCTTTGTCCATCCCTATCATCTTTGTGTTTTTCTATGTTGAATGCTCATTATACATGAACTGTTGACTTTGCTAACAGAATGTTTTCATTTTTTTCTCTTTAGAATAGTTATTACTTCAGCATCTAACATTCAGTCGATCTCTTTCTCGTGCATAACATTAGCAGATTTGCTAGCAAACTATTTTGTGCCATGCAAGCATTAAATGTATTTAATGGATCTTCCTTATCATTTAAGTTTATCTTTTTTCTTGTGCATAACACTAAGTTTTTTTAGGAAATTATTTTGTTACATGCAAGCATTAAATTTATTTAATCAATATCCCTTCTTATTGGTGCATGCAAAGTAACTCTGGAAAGTGTAATATATAGCTATGGGATAATTCTATTGGACCTTCTTAATGGGAAACACATCCCACCTGCTCATGTATATGCTCTCTCTCTCTCTAACAGCCACAAAGACACTTGTTATTTATCTACTTTCATGTTTTATTGTGGGTCAACACTACAATTTTTCAAATCTATTTAACACAAAAATCCCCTCAACTTTTCCCTTCCTGTGGGAAAAAGTAAAGTAGAAGATACAATCAAGTAGCATAAAGAGGTCTAGCTCTCTTTTTCACATTTCCATTGAAGGAAAAGGTACCAGCTTCATTAAATAACAGAAACCTTGAGTCATTTCTCTTTTAAATTTGATCATTTTTCCTTATTACTTGTTTAACTTGATCAATTGTTGTTTTATGTGTGCTGTATTCTCATCATATAGGATATTGTAGGTTTGCAAATATTCAATGAATTTGGATTTCATCCTACTTCGACCACTCACCTTTGTCCTTTTATGAAGCTAAGATGAAAAACGGAAATTAGGGCAAATAAATATGTAAGATTTTATAATTTTTTATTAACTTTTAAAGTTAATATGGTGGCTAGAATTGTATATGAAATTTGAATCCATAAATTTGTGTTCTTTTTATTTAGTTGTAATTACCATCTTGCAACCCTACTATTCCCAATCAACCAGTACTTTCTAGCATATGTTATACATTTATTGTTCCTGTCATCACCATTACAAGAGAATCAAAGATTACAATTATAAATCATTTCTTTGATAATTTTCTAAACTCTCCTTACTGCTACTAGTCTGGTAGCATAGTCATTTATAATCATAATGGATATGAAACATTTTATATAGACTATAATTCCTATAACATTTCAGCTTGCAATCTGTGATTGCTTTTCTTTATTATGTTTCATTGTTCAGGAGTTCTTCAACATCTATTTGATCTTAATATCTTTTTTTCATTGGATTTAAAAGTAACAATGCATTCTGGGAACTGTTTCTAGCCAGTACTGAAAGTATTTTGGTTTTTGAAATACATCTAGATGCGAGAAATCGTTTCCAAAAGGCTAGAAATGCCTCAATGGTTTTTGACAATTCTTGGTAACTTCCAAGGTTTTTGGATTAATTTTTTAGAATTTGTAGTTGAAAAATTAGAAAGAAGGAAATAAAGGGTTTTCTAATCCTTTCCCTAGCTCACCAAATCAAAAGCATGATCTCTAAAACATGAAATCTCAAGTAAAAACAAATAAGATATTTTATGGGATGTGACGGGAAATAATTTCAATGAAAACATATTCTCTTCACCTTTTTCAAAATTGTTTCCTAGCATTACCTTTGTTTCCTAAAAAATCTATCCCGAGTGTTCTGGTTTACGAAAACTCGAAAACTCATTTCCTTCCCTTTGTTGGTTTCCATCTCCAATACTTGGAGACAGATAGTAAAACATGTATCTTTTACCCTCAATTTCATATGTCCAATAGAGGTTGAATTTTCTCTAATGATACTTATCGATGCCAATCTCCATGGTTATTTGAAATTTTGTCAAAAATTATGATGTGGGAACTGTTGTTGCAGACCTTAGATTTGATACGAGGGAAGAATGTGCTATTGTTGATAGACTGTATGCAAATAAAGATGCAACTAAATTAGTTGGATTGCATTCAAGGTGCTTGCAATCTGAACCTTGATTAAATCCCAGTACTGAATTGATTTTGGAAACTCCTCGCAAGACTAAGTAGTATAACATGAGCTTGGTGATGCCAAATACCTAGTAGCAAGAGTAGGTATTATTCTCTTCCACCTTGAGTTAGGTTTTAGATGTTGATGATGTTTTTCTTCACCAATAGTAAGGAGCCACCAAAAATAAAGGATCATCATGCCTATATTATTTCCAAAGTTATTGGCATATTTTTGTTGCAAGGGTTTTTATTGTTTTACTATTTTGGGTCTGATTTTAATGTAAATCTAGTTATTGCATTTTAAACCATTCCATTCAAAAGTATCATTTTCAATTCACTGAGATTTGTGATTGTTTTGGAAAGTTCTTTGTTAAATTTATTTTGAGAGTGATTTTGATATAATTTCAATTGTTGTGATTTTAATTTGGATGTATTTCTATTCTAATTATTTAATTCAAAATTGTATTGTAATTATAAATGAAATAAAATTAATCAAAATTGCTAGTTATTGATATTTTATTTTTATTTTAATTGTTTTATTATTTTGTTTAACCAAATTGTTTTTAATAACTATTATTTTTATTGTCCTTTTTATTGTGAATCTTAAAAAAAAAGAGTTTCATTAACTGTAAAAGTAGAATTAGATTGCAAGGACTTGAGTGGTTCATAACGCTTAACAATAAAAAAAGTTTGTTTCTTCAACTTTCTTTCCACATTCCCCTACTCCTATCTACTTTCCTTTGCACCTCTTGGTGCGATTGCTAGTTAGCTTGTTGTGTGAGTCAGTTTCATTAACTGTAAAAGTAGAATTAGATTGCAAGGACTTGAGTGGTTCATAACGCTTAACAATAAAAAAGTTTGTTTTTTCAACTTTCTTTCCACATTCCCCTACTCCTATCTACTTTCCTTTGCACCTCTTGGTGGGATTGCTAGTTAGCTTGTTGTGTGAGTCATGCTACATGGGTGTGACATTTAGCTAACTCTATTGAGTTATTTATATCAAGTTAAAAACAGGAGTTGCATGATTTTAGATTGTACAAAGATTACGCCATTATCAATGCCTATATATGCAATTTCAAGGACTACCATAAGTCTCACATAATTCTTTAAAGGGTATTAGCTTAATGGAAGAGTACTTGCTTTATAAGCAAGAGGTTTGGTGGTTGGATTCTACCGTCACAATATGAATTAATCAATGATATTGTAATTTCTTTTTAATTAAATACTTTTAATATTGGTTTATTTCAATGGTGAGATATTTTTCAATATTCATTATTTTAATTTGTCTCTGAAAGAACAAAAGTGATTTTTTTTATTGTCTATAAAGAAACAATAGTTAAGACCAAAAACATTGTCTCTTTAAAGACAATATGTGTTTAATTCCAACTAATATTTCTAACGGACATATTAATATTTTTAATATTTGAAAAAAATAAATCAACATGCATTTAATAAAACAAAGAAGTCAAATGTATTGATATGTGTATTTTTTTAATATTAAAAATTACTATCTAAAATAAAATAAAAAATAAAACACTTTACATATTCTACCGATCCTTAATAAATAAATCTACAGTAAATTTTTTTTTTTAAATTATACATTTATTCTATATTAAACTGTTAAGTATATTGCGCCATTTTTTATATTAAATTAAATAATATTTTTAAAAACAAATTAATATAATAATAAAGGAAGTTGTATCATTTTATCTAATTTTTGTTTTGAATATATATAAAAAAAAAAATTAGTATTTTTTTAATTTAGATTTTGTTTTTTCTAATTTAATAGGAAAAAGATGTAAAATTACATAATAATAAAAATGAATAATTATAATTATTAATTAAAATATTTTCACTAATTAAATTAAATAAAACTAAAATAAATAAATATAATTATCGATTATTAATAATTAAAAGAATGTAGATTTACTTTAATTCAAGATTTATCAAATCCAAAATAAAATAAATGAATTTAATTATCCATTATTAATAATTAAACTAATGTAGATTTATAATTTATATTTATTCAGAATCTATCGAGCCTAAAGAAAATCAAATTTGTCAAAGATGTTTGCAAACATAATTTAGAATAAAAAAAGAAAAAAAAATTGATCCATGTAGTAGCTGGGAAGATCCAGAATTAAAATAAATTTAAAACTAAATTTCATTGTGTAATAGCTGGAAAGATCCAGAATTAAGATAAATTTAAAACGAAATTTGAACCGTAGTAGCTGCGAAGATCCAAAAGATCCAAAATTAAAATAAATTTAAGACAATTACTTTCAACTCAGGGATGTACCCGGGGCTAATTCTTAATTTCCTAGTTGGGTCATATGGGTGTGGATGTAAACAACTAGTGGGTGAGGACAAAGAATACCTTGAGATAAGTATCAATGGCTCTGTAGAGGAGTGTGGATGTAAACAAATAGTGTATGAGGACAAAGAATACCTTGAGATAAGTATCAATGGCTCTGTAGAGGCCATCGTCGCATGTTCTGGCAGTGCCTCGGACAGGCTTTGAAATTTAGCCAGGGGGAGATTGGGATCTCTTGCAGCTTCTGCCAAGTAACTGTCCACAAGTTTGGAGACCTGCATTTTAGCATCACTTGTACCTGCATGGATTCCTGGAAGACCTTCACCATCATATCCCTGTTGCACGGCATAAATAATTTCATTGGCATTATAGTCGCAGGGTTCAGTGAGGTTGGAGCCATATTTGTCTTGGATCAGTAAGTGCACCAACATTCTCCTCACCAGATCAACATCATACAGAAGATTCTCGCTTGAATTGTAAGATGGGATCAGCAAGTCACTTAACGCGGCCTGTTCTAACTGCATCCCTGCCCTTTTTGGAGTTCAGCCATAAGGGCAGGAGTGGCATTAAACATGTTCGCCATTTTCAAGAGGCGTAGCAGAAAAGAAGAGGATACAGAGTCCTTTTCGTCAGGAATTATGCTTATTATGCTCTCTATCATCATTCTCTTCTCTTTGTTCTTCTCGTCGTTTCTCCTCCCTCCTGTGATTCTGAATTTTACTAGCCCATCATTTCCAACGTCCCAGCTATTACTCATGTCCTCTATTCTAGTCACAGCACTGCTTTGCTCTAAGTTTAATATCCCTGGCAGCCATTTAGAGGAATAATGCATAATTGATGCACCTACCAAGTTGGGTTTCATACCCTTAACTTTGATGGCCGAGATAACCCTAACAAAATGGTCAATGCGCAGCATTGCGACATCTTCAAAGTTCAAACCACCAGTTTTGTAGAGCTGATTGACCCTTGTTATTGTTATAAAATTCGTGATGATCTTTGATTTCATCCCAAATATGAGGAGGCTCGGTACTTAGGCGAATGTTCCTGTTGGTAATTGCAGAGGTATAAGGCCAGTTTATGGCCCTTGGATCTGTGCGCGCCTTCCATGCTATTGAATCGCAACTCCTTCTCACTAACGGGAGATTTTTCCGCCAATGGACAAAGTTGTTCGCTGCTTTTCAACACAAGTATACAGTCTTTCCACGACGGCCACACTGTAAGGCCCAGAAAGATCTCAGTTTTGGAAATAAGATTACCTTCCTTCAGATCTTCTGTCATTTCCAGGTATTCTGTTGCGCATCTTATAGCGGCTATGTTCATGGCAGTCATGTCAGTTGATATTCCATAGCAGAATTTGGCTACTAATTCGAATGCTTTTTCCCCACCAGGAATATCGTCCAGCTTTATACAATCCTGACGGGCTGACTCACTACAGAGTCCAGACCAGTAATTGATTCAGTCGTCCACTTCTTGATAGCAGAGGGAACTTGCATAGTAGTAAACACACAATGATGTTAGAATGTGGTCATAACTCACAATTAGAATTCACTAAATGAGTTCAATGGTCATAACTCAGTTGCAGGAAATCTCTATACATGACATCTCTATCTCTATACAATTACTAGAGGAAATCTCCATACATGTTATCTGTATACAATTAGAAGGACTTTATGTTACAGAAATGATTTAGCGTACAAAATTTCATGTGGGTAGGATATGTAAAAGGGGACTCCATTTTGCACAGAAAGTAGATAAAGCCAGGCAGCAAGCATACTTGAATTTTCTATAATTATATCTCTACCTAATTCGTTAGCTGGTAAACTTCACAAGCTGCTATTCTCGTGTAATATATATCGAAGAAACTCCTATATACCTTGTGCAGATAAAAGCTCCAGCCATTGATCTCCACAGTTAGATCGCTCTCCAGGTCTAGCTCTACAAACCTGTGAAACCAGACCCAACTTTCAGATTCCTTTAATTCTTATGCCAGTAAAGAGAGGAGACTGAAGTTTGCCAATTTCAAAATTTATGCATTGCAGATGAAGTAGCCTTTAAAAGCTTCTGTAATTCTAAGAAACAATTAATTCTATCCAAAATTTCTCCAACGAATTTAACCAATTATTTTTACTCTATTATACATGAAATTTGTAGATGTGGGTGCTAAGTTGCAATCCCAGTATTACTGTAAAGGTTGGGAAGCATTGAAGGAAAATGAAAGGTAACCTCGGATAAACACCATTATGGCATTTCTAGTCTATAAAAAGATGTATATATTGCAGGTGTAGGGAAGAAAAAAAAGGCAGCTTTAACATATTATAGTTAGAACATTATTCTTTAAATTTCATACCAGGTCTGAACCTTGCCTCGAAATCCGTGTGCTTTCTTTACGACCCTGGAGGAGTCGATGAAGCTTTGGGAGTCAGGGTGCTCATAATCTGCTTCGATCTCTGACCTAGTGTTCAGAGTATTGTTTGAGTTCCTCATAGCAGCAACTGGGCTTGTAAATAACCTGGGTTTCCTACAAGTCTGGCTTACACATATTACTAATAAATTCACAGACGTGTTTATGCAATATCGTATACAGATGAGAATAATTGAAGTACGGAGAAAATTCTGTCCACTAAAGGGCTGAAGGGATGGATTTAACATTGTCCTTGTGGCACGGCATGGCCTGGCTTGCTTTGCTCTTGACTGTTACCACACATATTTATCGAATGTTCATTAAATGGCCACGCTTCTATCTAGTTCATTCGCTTTAAAACTGCCATTGTTACATTGTCACATTCTATAATAGCAGGCAGCTAGCATGGACGGCCTGTGTATAAAACAAGGGACGTAATTTCATATGTTTTCATTTGTTTGAGGTTTTCACCGATTGAAGGTACTGTAGCAGGGAAGTACGAAGCAATACACTCTCTATATAGATACGTACATATAGGTGGTTTGGTGTTGTATAGTTGATTTGAAGACTGGTGGCAGAGGAAGCCGACGACTGTTGGTGGCAGTTCAGTGGATAAGATGACAGGGATAGACATTGAAAAGATATTTTAAGTGAGAATTTTTTTTATGATAGTTTTATAATTCTAAGTGGATTTAAAATGCCAGAATATGTTAAAAATAAAAACCATTTAAAAACATTGGGAAATTTTATCCACTATGTATGGTAAAATATGATAAAACTTGATTTTTAGGAAGTGATATATATATATTTACAAATAAAAACAATTTGAAAACATTGATAAAACTTGATTGTAAAGAAGTGATATATACGTGAATTTATTAAAATTCTAAAAATAGTTTGCATAATCTTAAAGATTTACTTTAATTAGGTGATAAATTAAGTTTACTTTAACTAAGTTATAATTGAGTCGAGAGGTTTATTTTACGATTCAGTATAAAGGATGTGTAAATTTCTCTGCACATCCACTTGTTTTAAATAGAAAAATAATATTGATTATAATAAAATAATATGCTATAAACTAATTAGAAGTAAAAAAATAATATGCTATAATGTAATTAGAAGTTTAAATCTGATATCAATTTCATATATACGAAATTTTTTGTCAAAATAAAATATTTTGATGTTATATATAAAAAATATATTCAATGTGGTTTATCAATAAAATATTTTACATATAAACATATACTTAAAAATACATTAATAATAAATAAATTAATTTAATTTTGAGTGATAAAACGTCTTGATGTATAATTTATGTAAAATATTTTAATGCCAATTATGTATATATTATATATCATTTAAAAATATTATGTCTATATCATGAAAAATTAAGTTTTTATGGTTAAAGCTTTTATTTGTTCTTATATATAATTTATTTAGCATTCAAAAATACAATTAAAACATAACATTGTGTTTTGCATTCTAAAAAGTTTGCACGTGAAGAAATTTAATCCCTCTCAGCTCATGTTGGATCGCTGCTTAAAATGGATATATGATTGTTCTATAACCCAATATGATGGGGATGTGTAATTCTCTTGGTCTATCCATTCTCAACATTAGTGAATTAAAAATACACTACTCTCTAAATAGAAATGTAATGTCCAACTATAATAAAAAAATAAAAACTAACATGCCATATATGTTTAGTTATTTGTCCATATGTCATAATATAATTTCATGCAAAAAAAAATTAAAAGTAGAAAAAATGTGAGTAAGATGTTTAAATCTTATATTTTTCAAAAATATTTCAACACATGATTTTTTTAACTAATTTGAATATCTATGTTAACGAATGTTTGTAAATATCAATTTATTTACACATTGTATTTTGCACTCAAAAAAAGTTACACTTGAAGAAATTTGATTAATCTCTGCCCATGTTCAATCTGGGGTTAAATAGATTTAGGCTAGTTTCATAAATTAGATTTACTTTTAGTTCAATAATAATAAT
Source organism: Pinus tabuliformis (assembly GCA_031772625.1). Taxonomy (NCBI): domain Eukaryota; kingdom Viridiplantae; phylum Streptophyta; class Pinopsida; order Pinales; family Pinaceae; genus Pinus; species Pinus tabuliformis. Next base: position 1,057,206,230 of record CM062818.1, on the reverse strand, counting down.
ATTTCATCATTTTAATTGTAATTTTAGATATACTTTTAGTTCAATAACAACAATATTTCATCATTTTAATTGTAATTTTAAATAGATAAATAAAATTAATTTTTTGAAACTCACATGCCGGTGTTTCGTTAAGACACTTTCTATTGTAAAAAAAAATTAACTTCTTTAAAAATCTTAATAATTATAATTAAACTTAATTCAATCATTTTTTTTTTGAATTTTTAATGATCTTAATAATTTATTGATTAAATTGTATTAAGTTAAAAACAGAACTAATCTCTTCTCAAATTTTAAATTAAAAATTTCTAATTAGACTTGATTATTAAAAACTAAAAGGCTTTCGATGACAATGAAATCATTGAATTTGAAGATACTAGAGAGAAGTATATTTATAACACGTAGTCTAAGGAGGCTGAGGAGTTGCCCGGAAAGTTATGGAAATTTTGGTTATATTTAGAGAAAATCCGGCAAGGATTTTTGTAAATCCAAGTTATAGTTGTTAAACTTCAAAATTTTAGGTGTGTTAGACGTTTTTGAGGATGCTGAATTATTTCCACCATCAAAAACACGATTCAAACACAACATTTACAAAAAATTTTGAATTTTTTAATTTAGATTCCAGCGGCTTTTAACTATCGGAACAATTCTTCCGCCTTATTAGACTACTCCTATTTATAACCAATTGACATGCCAAATCATTGAATGCACGTTGTATGGCGAAAACATCTTGACGTGTTGACATGTATGACACCCCAGCACTTCACCTCATTGGAATGCAACTTTGTCTGGTCTTCATTATCACTCTTTTTCTTCCGCTGATAGGGGCCTTAGCGTGTGGGTATATAAAAGTACAAGGCAATTGTAAAACATTTGCCACACTAACGCGGCCGCTCCTTGTGTATGGCCGCGTTGGTATCAACGTTAATTTGAAAGTTGGTAGTAACGTTTTTCGAAAGTTTTTTTTAAAGGTTCAAGCGTGAATCAAAGATTTTAAAGGTTATTAGAAAGTTAAGAGAGAGATTTTTCTGCGAAAATCACATCAATAAATATTAGAAATTAGTTAAATAATGGACCCTAAAAGCAATATATATATAAACTAATATTATTTAAAATACTATTAAAATTAATAATAATAAACATATGCATAAAAGAACTAACAAATGAAAAAAAGGGGGGAAAGGTTAGTTAGGAAAATAAGTTAAAAATATTCAAAATAAAACAAGTAAATAGATAAATGAAAAATAAATTAAAAATAATTAAAAACTAAGAAACGTCAAAATAATTTAAAAATATTAAAACAAATAAATAGATAATTGAAAATTAAAATAGAAATGAAAACGTAAATAAATAAATAAATTAGTTATTGTGAAAAACATAAATAATAAAAATAATAATAATAATAATAATAAAGATAAATTAAAAATAAAATAATCAAAACAAAGGACCTAAAAATTAAAAGTCTATAAATATTATTAAAAAATTATCGAAAAAGTTAATGGAAGAAAACCACAGAGGTTAGAAAAAAAAATAAGTCAAAAAATGGTAAACATGTAACGAATAAATGATCATAAAAAGAATAAAATAAATAGGTTAGTTAAAAAAATAAGTTAAAAAGTCTTAGAAAACTAATAGAACGAATAAATAAAATAAAGACAAAACAAAATATAAGAGGGTAGGTTAGTTAAAACAGAACAAATAAAGATGGGTGTCCTCAATACCCTTGCTAATCGGGCCCTAAGAATCTCCGACAATAAGAGCTTTGAGAATGAAAAATCCCATCTGCTTGATGTCTTTGTTGAGAATGACTATAGTAGATACTTGGGTTAGAAGGCTTTTCTTAAGGCTTCCAGGAATTCTGAATAAAAGGGAACCGAGGGAACGAATTCCAGGTGTCTTTCTTCCGTATGTTCAAGGGACTACTGATAGGATTGGAAGGATTCTCTGGAAGCATAGTATCCCTGTGTCCTTCAGGCCCCTGAACACCATTCGTGGGTCCCTAAGATCTGTTAAGGATCCTATCGACCCTAAGGATATGAAAGGGGTTTACTTGATCCCTTGTTCCTGTGGGACCCCCTATATTGGAGAGACTGGTCGCTCCATTAATCAAAGGATTAGCGAGCACGCTGCGGACCTTAAGCATAGGAGAGCCAAATCCTCCGCTTTAGCTGAACACGCTGCGGACCTTAAGCATAGGAGAGCCAAATCCTCCGCTTTAGCTGAACATGCTGAGAAAACCAATCATCATGTTTGCATTGAGGAGGCTAGTGTTATCATCGAAATTTAGGGAAGCTCTTGAAATTGAAAAAAGGCCTTGCAATCTTAATAGAGACGATGGCTGGAAAGTTAGTAGATGCTGGGTCCATGCTCTCTCTTCCGAGGGTTAACTTCTTTTATTTATTATTTTATCATTATTTTATTATTTATCTAGTATTAACCTTTTTATTTTAACTGATTTATGTTTTATGGATTTACTTTTATTGATTCATTTTATTATTGAGTCTTTGTAACTAATTTTTATTATTTTTTCTTAATTTATTTATTTATTTGTTCTGTTTTAACTAACCTACCCTCTTATATTTTGTTTTGTCTTTATTTTATTTATTCGTTCTATTAGTTTTCTAAGACTTTTTAACTTATTTTTCTAACTAACCTATTTATTTTATTCTTTTTATGATCATTTATTCGTTACATGTTTACCATTTTTTGACTTATTTTTTCTAACCTCTGTGGTTTTCTTCCATTAACTTTTTCGATAATTTTTAAAAAATATTTATAGGCTTTTAATTTTTAGGTCCTTTGTTTTGATTATTTTATTTTTAATTTATCTTTATTATTATTATTATTATTATTTTTATTATTTATGTTTTTCACAATAACTAATTTATTTCTTTATTTACGTTTTCATTTCTATTTTAATTTTCAATTATCTATTTATTTGTTTTAATATTTTTAAATTATTTTGACGTTTCTTAGTTTTTAATTATTTTTAATTTATTTTTCATTTATGTATTTACTTGTTTTATTTTGAATATTTTTAACTTATTTTCCTAACTAACCTTTCCCCCCTTTTTTTCATTTGTTAGTTCTTTTATGCATATGTTTATTATTATTAATTTTAATAGTATTTTAAATAATATTAGTTTATATATATATTGCTTTTAGGGTCCATTATTTAACTAATTTCTAATATTTATTAACATATGTAAACTAAATTCCCTTCAATTTATATTTTGGTCCTAATTCTTTCTAACTAAGCTAATAAAATATTTTTGACCCCGGTCCTTGAGTCAAACTAGCCGTTGGTCAGGAGGCTCCGTTCTGCCTATTTAACTTGCTTGGCTGGATCTGTTTCTTCAACTTGTCCTGACGATGAACCACACTTGTTGGTTCGAAACGTGTCGACAAATGATTTTCCATGTGATTTTCGCCGAAAAATCTCTCTCTTAACTGATATGGATCACAGAAGCCTGAACTCTGTTATTAGAAAGGTTTTTTTTTTTTTAAGGTTTCAAATGTCAGTGTGGATCAAAGGTTTTAAAGGTTATTCTAAAGAATTTTTTATAAGGTTGAAAGGTCAAATTGTGATCACATCTTTTTTCTTTTTTTAATTCGGTGAGAGATTTATTTTGAAAACATATTTTATGTATAAAAAATAAAGGTTTCATATTTTTTAATTTTCTTAAGAAAAAGGAAAGCACATCACTTTATATAGCAAAGTGACGGTTTTATTTAATAAGATTGATATTTATTAATTGATTTTTTTTTTACGTTGGGTGAAAGAGCATATTTTGTATTATGAGTGTATATTGAAAATTATATATGGAAAGAAAGTTGATGCAATAAGGAAAGAAGATAAAAGACAGAAGAAATATAACAATTATGGGTTGCAAAACGAGATTGAAGCAAATCAAGAAAATAAATTGAAAGGAAGAGTCAGAGTATTTCAAAAAGCTCATAGAGGTTCTCATCATAGCCAAGGCATCTAAAAGACAAGCAAATGAAGCAAAACAATTTGAGGATGAATGGATTGGGATGGATCTGGTAACACTTCTAAAATTCACTGGTAAAAATTTTGATTTTTCGGTTGTCAAAATGAAACTTTTCTTTGATGTAAATAATTGATTGAGTACTGGTCTAATAACACATGTTATAAAGTATGTGATGCTTTAGTATTGGATCTTATAAAACAGACATTGGATGAGAATTTTTTGTGCAAGGTAGCAAAAAATACATCTTCCCAAGAAGCATGGAAGATCTTGGAAGCAGAATTTGGTACAAAGGAAAATGACATGCAGCAACAAGTTGTGTCATAGTCTATTGAAGAATCAATAGAGAAGTCAGTAGTTGGTCTAAGAGTAAATGAGCAAGACTCTAGGAGGACAAAAGAGCTTGGAAAATCCCACTCAAATGTGGATGATGGACGTGAAGATTGTAAAAGTGAAACCCATTCTGCAGATGTGCATATGGATGAAGAAGACATAAACTATTGCAAAGGGAGAAGTTGAAGCCTTTGTGTATGAAGCAGAGAAAGAGCATATAAATGCTTGAGAACTCCACTATAACATGGATGGTGAAGATGATAGTGAATCCCATTGTGATGAGGCTCATGTGGATGAAAACTACAAAGTGAGTTGTGAATTGGTGAATCCAACAATAGACTTTGCTAATGATGGTGAATCTTCCAATAAAGAATTTGTTGTCGCTACTACAACACTCTCCAAATTTTGGCCTATATTCAAACTTTGGAGCCTCCTTTTTATCATGTGAACTATTGTTTCTAGTTGTTAGAGTCACCCTATACTTTCTTCCTAAGTTTCTAAGTCCCTTGTTGAAGGAATTTGAAGTGTCGTATTTTATTAAGTGAAGTGTTGTTCTTTATGAAAGACAGTTATGACACACCTATAAGGGGCAGGTCTCATGCTTTATCTTCCATTAATGGATTATATCTATCATAGGGACATGCATTGGACTTATCCTTAATGCATTATTGTAGAACCCTCCTCCCACATCTACCCAAGTAATTGACCAACCAGGGTAAACATGTGACGAGAAGTTACTATGACATGATTCAACTCCCTATGTATCTATTAAGGAAGTGGAACTGGCGGAACACAACACACAAACCTTCTATATCAGCAACAAAACTCCTAGGAGCCATCCCAACTACTTACGTAACCAGCCCCTAAGACTAAAATTTTGTGCATCAAATCCCTGGACACTCCCTCAATATGGACAAGGGTGCGTCTGGGAGGCTCCAGAAGCTCCCACAACAAGGTCAAGGGACCTTTCGGGGACTTTTCTCCCCAGTGTTGTCCCAGTGTCTCTGAGATTTGTGCCACTTTTTCAGGCCTGGAGCCTAGGTCACTGCCTATAACCCAATGACACCTTCAGAAATGAAATTTCAGAGTGGAACAAAGATAAATTTGAAAAACATCAACAAGGGCTAGACTAGACCCCTATTAGCCATGACAGGCATTTCATCAACATGTCAAAAACATGAAAGCTGCAAGTCTTAACAACAGAAATGAGCATAGGGGTACCATACTTATATGAGAATCGCTAAGAAGAATTGATGACTCAACACATCAGCTGCAATTTCATCTATTAGGCCATAAATACATTGCCATTCATTTACAAGTAAAAAAATGATGAGATCCATACATAGCCACTATCATAATACATGTTCATAACTAGCATAATAACAATATAAATACCAAGGAAACAACAACCATATAATCCACATATAAACCAGTGTAATACTCATGAATTAACAAGGATAAATAACCTCGTATTAATGATGCAAAGGACAACTAGGTTTGGGACTTCCACGATCCACCTGACCATAGACATGGCTAAGCCAAATCTCTCTTCAGTGAGTCATCCTTATGCCATATTCCAAGCATGAATGTGGGATATCATGGAAAAATCCATCAAAACCCAACCATGGCTTCCAGAGGCCAAGCCACTTGAACCCATCAAACAGTGGTTCCACCTCACAGTTGGATATCACAAACCATCACCAGATTGGTATCTACCCAAGCCTTCTAGGGATGTAAAGTGTTTGTTTCAACCAAGGTTTCCAGGACTAGTCACTCAACTCACAATTGTCGTCGAGCTCCAAAGCGTTTTTCCAACAAAGGCTCTAGGACTAGTAACTCAACCCACCAAGGGCTCCAAAGCCCAATGAAGGCTCCAGGAATAGTAACTCAACCCAAGTTGTTAAAGGGCTCGAGAGTGTTTTTTCAACCAAGGCCCTAGGAACTAGTAACTCAACCCACATATAAAGGAACATGAGAAAAAACCAGAAAACAAAAGGATATCTAGGAAATGACAAGGCTGGAAAAATCCACTGTCAATCCACAAAATCCTCCATGCTAATGAGATATCATAAATAGGAAACCACATGCATATGTCATGCATGCCAAAACTAGTGAGGAAACATACATGCAACTCGGTACTTGCAAGCAAAACCCATTGTAGTTGTTGATCCCGATGTCCTCTTGTGTTTTCCTTCTCTTAATTTTCCTTCTTGCTCCAAGCATCCAAGTATTCCACGCTCTCTAAAAGTGTTCCAATAAAACTCTAAATGTCCAAGAGTATGAGAAAGAGAGAATAGAATGAGAGCTCCCAAACTAAACTGGCAAAAAACTTACACTAACTAAGCCTCCCCACTGATCCTCATAAGCCTTTTTATTAATGAGTCCTCTGTTTTCTTCAATTTCCATTATTTTCCTTCATTTTCCTCCTCACATGAAACTTGTGACCTTTCACCTTCCGTTTCTCCTAATTTCCATTATTTTCATAAATAAAAGTGACAAAAATTCCATTTTTCCTTTCCAAAGTCTTTTCCATTGCCTTTTCCAATTTCCTTAACTATAATAACCGAAATGAACACCCACTAGGATGTTTTTCCCACCATTCAACTTGGAATATGTGTCCCATGACCTTGGTCTTATATTTTTTTACATGGATTTTTAACCATGGCTATTACAGAACCCTCCCCCTTATGGGAACATCGTCCTCGGTGTTCAATGACACCTACAACAAACAAGACTGCTGAAAAGCAAAACATACTACGTATGGAGCTTTATAACATAACTTGTTACATTATTTACACTGACCACTGTTGAAACATGATAAACATAATGTTTACTGGAGATTTATAGCACAACTCATTGTGGTATTTACAATAACAACCAAATATACTTAAGCACATTTGCTTCAACCAACATATAACCATAATGTCTGTGGAGATTTATAAACCAGCTCAATACAATATTTATAATAATATACACATATACACATTTTCTCAGCTAAGAAATAAAAGGATATGATGCCCGTATCAATCAAAAAGGGAATCCAAAGGCTCACACCTCCACCCTCAAAAGTGATACCAGGATTCACCTCCTTCTTAGGAATTCCAGAATCCACTGTCAAAGTCAAATCTGCGTCCAATGTCCAACACTACAATTCTACACCACTTGTCCTCTTAGTGAACAGTTATCGGCTCATTGTTCTAGACGCACTCCCAATGTGCATTTGATTCCATATGGAAATGCTAATGACCAAACCAAACCCATCCCCCATCATGCAATTAATCAAACATTCAACAACAGATTGACGACATAATAGACACCAACTTTCAAACACCAAATACACGACATAACAAAACATTCAAGCACGAAGTATATGACATAAGAAAGCTCATACCTTAATGTATCTCAGGGGAGGCTATCTTGTTTGCACAATCAATCTAGATTAGCATGATATAACTTCACGACATATTAACTCAAACATAAATAAGGTCATGATATCCATAATAGTCACTAGCTAATTTCTGCACACTACCCTTCCCTGAACCCCTGGCATGGTAACAACATTCAAGAGGCCTGGAATTTTTGGTGTCAAGCCCACAAGGGAAAAGCCAGGAACATGCCTCTCCTAGCCTGCTGGGCTATTTGGATTGCTAGAAACCACTCCATATTCAATCTCAAGGACCCTCATTGGCCTTCCATTCTGCTTCATACCATTGCTGATTATGATCTCCTTCTTGAGGATGACAACATAGCCCCTCTGTGAACCATCATACCTGAAAACATAGACAAATCTAAACCATGGGCATATTTTGATGGCTTTGCTCAGGAAGCAGGATGTGGTGGGGGAGCCATACTTTTCCTTAATGATTCTCACAGGTTTAAAATTCAAATTAACCAGGGAAAGGGTACAAACAATTTGCTGAACTCTGTACAGCAAAACATCTCATATACTTTGCCTTAGAACATCATTGCAGCCATCTTCAATTGTTTGGTGATTCAAAAATTGTGTGTAACTGGCTCAACAATGCATCTCATTGTAATGCATATACTTTGAGGCATATTCTAGGAGAAGCTCGTAGATTGATAGCCACATTTGACTCCTTTGTCTGTCGACATATTTACAGGGAACAAAACTCGGAGGCCGATCAACTTTCAAAAGAGGCAGCGTATTTACAGGGCAATGACTGGTTGATACAGGAGGAAATCGATGGTACCTACCATCAATACTATCACAGACCATTTGTAGAACATGGACAAATTGGGCTATAAGCCCAATATTTTGCTGATCTCATTGTATAAATTATATTTTTCTTATATCTATCTTAACGGTTGTATATACAACAGTATTGGTTTTGGTACATAGTATATCTCTCTCTGCGCAGAGATGATAAAATTTTGGACCTTGTTCCCTCCTTCTGTCGAGGGAAGTTTTGATACAATATAGTTGATAGCAGACTCCCTGCATGGAGTAACATCGATTAGCAATTAAGTTTTTATCTTTATCCAGACAGTCTCATGTATCTTGATAGGCAGCCATGCCTCCATATACATATGCCTTGGCATCTACAAAATGTAATTTCTTATATATTAATAGAAATTACGACTTTTTCCATGGGAAAAAAATAGTCACTAGCTAACATGTTCACATCATAAACCCATAAACAAATATCATCCATACATAATAATCGCATTTTCACATTCAGTCTAGATTAGTATGACATAATATCACAACATATTAACTCATCCCTGAATCTTATAACCCTAACCATTTTCATAGACTAATCCAAATTAGTATGATACATATAGATCAAGATATTAATGTAATAACCCTAATCATCAAGTTATTAGCATATAAAAACAACAAGTTATATATCATGTTCATCAACAACATATAACCTAATCATCAAGCTAGCTATCATATAACAACAAAAAATTAACCTATAACATACTCATCAACAACATATAACATAATCATCAAGTTTTCTAACATATAACAACAATAGCAAGGCACACAACCACATGTTACAATCATTCATGACTATCTTACACATGTGCATATGACTACACTAATCAACTAGCATCTATCATGTGTGTAACCATAACATCAATAGATTCATGAAAGACATACACATAACCATAATGAATATAACAACCCTTAACCTACATACCTGCATGCCCAACATACAAACATGTATGACGACATGCTCTTGCCTCGAGGTCCAATGCTGCAACTTCGCTTTGATGGTTTGTAACTATTGCTTTATCTCAACCAACTCATTAGCATCATAACATACCAATAACATCATGATGACCTAATTTCATACAATGACCTCAAAATGCATGTCTGACCTACAATACATGCATAACCATAATCATGAAAATGCGTGCGTAACAACATATATACACTTACATGCATAACAAATGCATATACAACCTATATGCATTCATGAAAAACACATCCCAACAACAACAACATCAATTCCTACATGGAAACACAATTGTAACAATGACCACTACCATGCATACACAACAATCACATATACAACCTACACGCATGCATGACAAACACATTATGCCCATCTAGTCCAAGTCTTGAACCATGTTTTGACACCACTTTGTGGTGTCAGATATGACCCAAAGAAAGTGCAACCCACTCTGATAATAATATGTAGCACCCTCCTCCCACACATACCCAAGTAACCATCCAACGGGGGTAAGCATGTGATGCGAAGTTACTATGATATGATTTGACTCCATATGTATCAGTTAAGGAAGTAGAACTGATGGAACACATCACATAGACCTTCCACATTAGCAATAGAACTCCCGGGAGCCATCCCAACCACTCAGGTAACTAGCTCCTGAGACCAACTGAAGTTTTAGTGCATCAAACCCCTGGATGCTCCCTTGATATGGAAAAGGGTGCGTTTGGGAGGCTCAATAAGCTACCATATCAAGGGAAAGGGAGCTTACAGGGAAATTTTTCCCTAGTGTTGTGCGTACGTCTCTGGGATTTGTGCCACTTTTTCAGGCCTAGATCCCAAGTCACTTCCCAGAACTCAATGGCACCTTCAAAAATGAAATTTCACAATGGAACAAAGATACATTTGCAAAACATCAACAAGGTCTAGGTTGGACACCTACTAGCCATGACAGGAATTTCGTCAAGCATGTCACAAACATGAAAGCTATAGGTCTTAACAACAAAACTGAACATAGGAGTCTCATACTCATCTGAGAATCGCTAAGAATAATTTATTCCTCAACACATCAGCTGCAATTTCATCTATTAATACATAGATACATTGTTCATTCATTTACAGGTAAAAACATGATGAAATCCATACAAATCCACTGTCATAATACATGTTCATAACCAACATAATAACGGTAGAAATACGAAGGAATCAACAACCATATAATCCACATATAAACCAATATAATAATCATGAATTGATAAGGAGAAATAACTTCATATTAATGATGCAAAGGCCAACCAAGTTTGGGACTTCCACGAACCACCCGACCATAGACATGGTTGAGCCAAATATCTCTTTATCCAGTCACTCCTGTGCCATATTCCAAGCATGGATGTGGAATCTCATGGAACAATCCATCAAAACTGAACCAAGGCTTCCAGAGGCCAAACCACCTCAACTCATTTTGCAGACATGCATATGGATGAAGAAGACATAAAATATTGCAAAGAGAGAAGTTGAAGCCTCTGTGTATGAAGCAGAGAAAGAGCATATAAATGCTTAAGAACTCCACTATAACATGGATGGTGAAGATGACAATAAATCCCATTGTGATGAGACTCATGTGGATGAAAACTACAAAGTGAGTAGTGAATTGGTGAATCCAACAATAGACCTTGCTAATGATGGTGAAGCTTCTTATAAATCATTTATTGTCGCTGCTACAACACCCTCCAAAATTTTGGCCTATATTCAAATTTTGGAGCCTCCTTTTGATCATGTGAACTATTGTTTCTAGTTGTTAGATTCATCCTATACTTGCTTCCTAAGTTTCTAAGTCCCTTGTTGAATGAATTTGAAGTGTCGTCTTTTATTAAGTGAAGTGTCATTCTTTATGAAAGGAAGTTATGGAACACCTATAAGGGGCAGGTTTGGTGCTTTATCTTCCATCAATAGATTATATCTATCATAGGGACATGCATTGGACTTATCTTTAATGTATTTTTGTAGCACCCTCCTCCCACATCTACCCAAGTAATTGGCTAACCAGGGTAAACATGTGACGAGAAGTTACTATGAAATGATTTGACTCCCTATGTATCAATTAAGGAAGTGGAATTGGCAGAACACAACACACAGACCTTCCACATCAGCAACAAAACTCCTAGGAGCCATCCCAACCACTTAGGTAACTAGCTCCTCAGACCAAATGAAGTTTTAGTGCATCAAACCCCTAGACACTCCCTTGATATGGACAAGGGTGTGTCTGGGAGGCTCCAAAACCTCCCACAACAAGGGCAAGGGACCTTCTGGGGACTTTTTTTCCCAGTGTTTTGCTTGTTTCTCTGATATTTGTGCCAGTTTTTCAGGCCCAGAGCCCAGGTTTTTGCCCATAACTCAATAACACCTTCATAAATGAAATTTCATAGTGGAATAAATGTACACTTGCAAAACATCAAAAAGGGCTAGACTGGACTCATACTAGCCATGACAAGCATTTCATCAAACATGTCACAAACATGAAAGCAGCAAGTCGTAACAACAAAAATGCACATAGGGGTACAATACTTATATGAGAATTGCTAAGAAGCATTGATGCCTCAACACATCAACTGCAATTTCATCTATTAGGCCAGAGATACATTGTTCATCCATTTACAAGTAAAAAATTTATGAGATACTTACATAGCCACTGTCATAATACATGTTCATAACCAACATAATAACAACATAAATACCAAGGAAACAACAACCATATAATCCACATATAAACCAATATAATACTCATGAATTAACAAGGATAAATAACCTTATATTAATAATGCAAAGGCCAACCAGGTTTGGGACTTCCACGAACCGCCTGACCATAGACATGGTTGAGCTAAATATCTCTTCATTCAGTTACCCCCGTACCATATTCCAAGCATGAATGTGGGATCACATGGAGAAATCCATCAAAAGCAAACTAGGGCTTCCAGAGGCCAAACCACCTCAACCCATCAAACAGTGGTTCCACCTCACGGTCGAACATACAAACCATCGTCGGATTGGTATTTACCTAAGCCTTCTAGGGATGCAAACTGTTTGTTCCAACCAAGGTTTCCAGGTCTAGTAACTCAACCCACAACTACTGCTGGGCTCTAAAGCATTGGTCCAACAAAGGCTCCAGGACTAGTAACTCAACCCACCAAGGGCTCCAAAGCGTTTATCCAATGAAGGCTCCAGGACTAGTAACTCAACCCAAGTTGTTACAGGGCTCGAGAGTTTTTTTCCAACCAAGGCCCGAGGAACTAGTAACTCAACCCATAGCTAGAGGAACATGAGAAACAACCATAAATCAAAAGGAAAATGAACCCACAACACCATGGTTATCCAGGAAATGGAAAGGCTAGGTAAATCCACTCTCAATCCAGGCAATCCTCCATGCCAATGAGATATCATAAACAGGGAACCACATGCATATGCCATGCATGCCAAAACTAGTGAGGAAACATACATGCAACTCGGTACCTACAAGAAAAACCTGTTGTAGTTGTTGATCTCGATGTCCTCTTGTGTTTTCCTTCTCTTCCTTTTCCTTCTTGCTCCAAGCATCCAATTATTCCACACTCTCCAAAAGTGCTCCAATAAAACTCTAAATGTCCAAGAGTATGAGAGAGAGAGAGAATAGAAAGAGAGCACCAAAATTGAACTAGCAGAAAACTTACACTGACTAAGCTTGCCCACTGATCCTCATAAGCCTTTTTGTTAATGAGGCCTCTATTTTCTTCAATTTCCATTATTTTCCTCCTCACATGCAACTTGTGACCTTTCACCTTCCTTTTCTCCTAATTTCTATTATTTTCATAAATAAAAGTGCCAAAATTTCAATTTTTCCTTTCCAAATCCTTTTCCATTGCCTTTTCCAATTTCCTTAGTTATAATAACTGAAATGAACACGCACTGGGATAATTTTCCCACCATTCAGCTTGGAATATGTGTACCATGACCTTGGTCTTATATTTTTTACATGGATTTTTAACCATGGCTATTACAGAACCCTCCCCCTTGAGGGAACACCATCCTCAGTGTTCAGTGACACCTACAACAAACAAGATTGCTGAAAAGAAGAACATACTACCTATGGAGCTTTATAACATAACTCATTGCATTATTTACAATGACCACTGCTGAAACATGATAAACATAACGTTTACTGGAGCTTTATAACACAAATCATTATGGTATTTAGAATAACAACCAAATATACTTAAGCACATTTGCTTCAACCAACAAATAACCATATTGTTTATGGAGCTTTATAAACCAGATCGATACAATATTTACAATAATATACACATATACACATTTTCTTAACTACTAAATAAAACGATACGATGCCTGTATCAATCAACAAGGGAATCCAGAGGCTCACACCTCCACCCTCAAAAGCACGGGGGCTTCACTCAATGAACCTCTGGCATATTGCATGCGTTCATGGCATACTAAACAATACCCCTAATTGGACTACATATTGGAGAATAACTCAAAAAATCACATTATTTAACCCCCTACCAATATGAACCCAATACACCTCCCCAATTTAAAGAACCCTTACTTTCACTAGATATTGTAGGTATCCATTTTGTCATTAACATTTTTTATGCGCTCCATTTTTTATATTTGCTAATATAAAAACCATTTATCCCATATATATACCCCAATATATTAAGTCAAATTTTCCTTATTATATATCCTCCAATATGAACCCACGTGGTATGGTATTGCTCCACCAGTGAAGCCCCCTTGCTCAAAATTAGTACCAGGATTCACCTCCTTCTCAGGAAGTCTAGAATCCACTATCAAAGTAAAAGTTGCATCCAATGTCCAGCGCTACAATTCTATGCCACTTCTCCTCTTAGTGAACAGTTATCGTCTCATTGTTCTAGGCACACCCCTAATGTGCATTTGATTCCTTCTGGAAATGCTAATGACAAAACCAAACCCATCCCCCGAACTTCCCTTCACTTCTATGCAGTCCCTCGAGCGATCCAATCACCCCCTTCCATGTAGTCACACACTTTCCAAGTTCCACTAGCACCCCCATCCTGAGCAATCCATCCCTTGGCAAGGTTTCCTCACATCAGAAGGTCCATAAACCAAGGCATATCTTTGCCTCAAACCATCATACTGATCATAACATTCTCATGGAAATCAATGGACATTATTGGGTACCAGTGTCCCATAATGGCCCTACTCCTGAAGTGCTTTACCATCATACTACTATCTGTTCCAATTTATTTCACTATTGTTGCTAATTCTTGCAGCCAGTTTCAACCATCCAACCAGGAATTTCATTCTTTCTTGTACCAAGCAAATAATTTCCATAGATTCAAAATAAATTGAATAAATATAAATCATACCTCATTGGTGGCCCATCAATAAGGTATACTTGCAATTTTGTTCGCTTCCTATCACAACAAGTCAAACTAGCATCTTTGACCAAATCATCATGTATAAACATATCACATCAGGTTAGCTCAAAACACAACCATCATAGATCAAAATCATAAATCACATGTAACCATCATAAAGAATAATCATAGATCACATGTGATCATCCTAGACCAGAATTGAAAATCACATGCATAATAAAATTGCAATAAAATATTGATACTTATCCTTTAATCAATCCTTAGCTTCTACCTTTGTCCTTATTTTGTATGCACACTGGATCGGTTTCCACACTTGATAAACACCTAGTTCCTTCTCTTCAACCAAGTACACATACACATAATGTAGATCAGACACACATAACCACACACGACATACAATGCCATGCAATACATGCACTTACACCTGACATACAACACATACACCTACAACTAGTGTACAACACAACACAATACATACACCTACATACGGTGCACACCACAACACAATACATACACCTACACCTGATGTACAACACAATACATATACATACAGAGAGTACAAAACAATGAATACACATGTCATGATACCACGACTACACAATGCACATACATAGTATCGCATGCCCGCAACACATCATGTATGACATGCACACAGTACCACATTTATTTGTAATTGATATAAGACAATTAATAAGGTATTATAGACTCATGTGCATGGATGTGCCTATGTTATTTTGTGCAACGGATTGATAAGATTGCAAAATACACAGGCAATGAAGCAGTTAAAGAAAACATAACAGGCAAACATATAAACACAACAATTTTAATAAGTAGTTCACCCAATACTCCTGGGCTATGTCTCTCGGTCCAACCTTCATTGGTGGCCTCTCTATTATGTTTTCAAAGCAGATTTTTTACAACAGTGAGCTCAATTTGAGTTTCACTCAACAAATACAAATCAGTAAGACTGTACTTGGATCCCCCAAGTCTCTAGAGTATACAGACTCTCCTTACTGACTCTTGACCTCTATTGGTCACAGTAGTATGAGCCCAATCTGGGACTCATACATGACAGGCATTACAGAGGAGTGCGCTTGAACCTCTCAAGCCTTCTCTAGAGTGCACAAACTCTCTGACTCTCTCTATCTCTATCTTAATCCTGGCTCGATGTTGCCTTTGCTTTTGTAGGTCAGCTTAGCTTCTTCTCTTTGCTTTTGGCTTACTGCCTACTACTCTCTTAACTTCTCTCTCTATCAATTTGTGGCTTTAAAGCCAATCTGCTTCCTGACTATTTGTTTCTGCTTCCCGGCTTTTCGGTTCCCTTGCCTCTGTCTTTTGAATCCCTCTGTCCTACATAATCAGTCACTGTATAATGCCTCACATGGAGGTGGCCACCTATTTCATAACAAATGAGTGTTAGTTCTCTTGGACATATTTGAAACGACCGTTTTTTTTCCGTTAACTCCAAGAATACCCGCGAAACACGACCTTCTGCTAGCACATCGTCCATATCAGACTCCAAATCCTATGTGAACTCACTTCATAACCTTGTCAAATCTAGTCATCCATCGGAACATGTCTCCGCCATTGATCTGGGGGCCCTAGATCTGATGGTCATTGTTCATATTGGGCAGCTAAGTAGCATGATGTTTACCTGTCTGATGTGAGCGGTTTCTCTCTCCCCTCGCCAGAATGCGTGGTGATCACTGTGTGGCATCGGGTGGAACTCGGTCAAAACCGATTACCGCTCGAAGCCCCTCCAATATTCTGTCGGTTTTGTGGAATCCCGCTCTGACGGAAACAATGTTTTCCACATTTTATAATTATTTTGGGTCTGGGTGCTTGGGGTTTCTCTTAACTTAGAGGTTTTCCCTGCGATATGCAATTAGCGACTTGGCACTAATCGCATATCGAAAACTACCTTTATTGCTTAAAATTATCCCTGAATTTGCTGGTTGGGGTCAGTGTGTGTTACCATGGTCCACCGCTCTGCGCGCTAGATCGACGACCCTCGTTGATCCGTGTTGATCGCCATTGCAACTACCTGAGCATTCCCTCCAATAGCTTGATCTTTATAAGGCTTTTAATCTTTGGCATGATTTTTAAAGAGTTAATGAAAACTTAGAGAGTGTTCTAGGAACCATTTGGATCACACCTTCCCACTGAAAAATCTTTTGGACCACCAAAAGTTGATTTTTAAGCATCAATCAAGTGAGGATATGAATTCCTCACTTACCCAATTTCTATCCATCTTGCACTGCTTGGTTTTGAACCTTTGAGTCCAATCCTGAGGTACTCAACATCCCCTCTACGCGTAGTTCTCACCTTCTTGTCCAGAACCGTGTCTTCCTGCAAATCATTGAGAAATTCAGGCAACAGATCATCAATAGAAGGCAATTGACTCTGCTCTTCAGGATCTTCAATCAATGAAGGTTCAAACAGTCTCAAGCTTTATGCATTAACTACTGAATAGATGTGCATGTAAGCTGGCAAATCAAGGCGAAAAGCATTCTCACCGATTTTCTCAAGTATCTTGAGAGGTCCATACCTTATCGACTTCAGCTTCTTACCTTCACCTTGCATTCTTTCTTTGCTGATATATAGCTAGACTTGATCACCAACTTGGAAACTATGCTCAATCCGATGCTTATCATGCCTTGCCTTGTACTTGGCTTGGTTCTTTTCTAGTTGTTCCTGTACTGCTTGGTGAATCTCTTGGATTTGTTCAATGAACTTGGTTTCCTTGTCCACATCACTGTTTCCATCAACCGATATGTCTTTACTAAAGACAAAATCCAAGGGAGACCTTGGTATGAAACCAAAAACAGGTCTCAAAAGGATAGCTCTATGAAGAAGAATGTTTAGCTCGGTTGTAAGCATGTTGCACATAACACAAATGTTCATCCCAAAGCTTGGGATGCTTACTGCAATAGCCTCAGAGCAACTGGATCACTGTCCAGTTGACCACCTCTGTTTGGCCATTTGTTTGTGGATGAAAGGATGTGCTCTTCTTCAGTCTGGTGTCTATCAATTCCCACAGACTTGACCAAAACTTCCCAACAAATCGGAAATCTCGATCAGATATAATAGAAGTGGGTAATCCAAAATGAACCCATACATGCTGAAAGAACAACTTTGCTGTTTGTTCAGTTGTAATCTGTTTGTTACAAGGTATTAAAATACACATTTTGCTGAACCTATCCACAATAACATATAAATAGTCATGACCTTTTCTAGATTTAGGCAGTCCCCCAACAAAGTCCATGGAAACACTTTCCCAAGGATGAGAAGGAACTGGTAGTGGAGTGTACAAGCCTAGTTTTCTATTGTTGGGCTTGCTTTTAGCACACATGGTACACCCTCTTACATATCTAGAAATTGTTTCATTCATTTTGGGCCAATAACAAAATCTTTGCAGCTGTGCAACTGTTTTACTTACACCAAAGTGACCTGATATTAGAGAAGTGTGTGCTTCTCGAATTATCTTTACTCTTTCAGTTTGAGGAATGCATAAATTTCCAAAATGATAAAAGAGTTGCTCCTTAACATGATAATCCAATTCTTCTACTTGTTTTCCATGACTTAAAGTTGCATATACATCTTTAAAATCTATA
Organism: Pinus tabuliformis; assembly: GCA_031772625.1. Taxonomy (NCBI): domain Eukaryota; kingdom Viridiplantae; phylum Streptophyta; class Pinopsida; order Pinales; family Pinaceae; genus Pinus; species Pinus tabuliformis. Next base: position 1,057,187,688 of record CM062818.1, on the reverse strand, counting down.
TCTTGAGCATACTATTCAATGTAGCTTTCATGCAATACTGAATTATGCTTAAGTATAGTAGATGCATTTATGATTGGTCTAGACAACATATCTGTAACTTTATTGTGTATGCCCTTTTTATATCTGATGACAAGATTAAACTGCTGTAGAAAACCCATCCACCTATAGTGTCTTGATTGCTGCAACTTAGTTTGTGAGTGTAAATATTGAAGTGGTTGATGATCAATATGTATAACTGTCTCTTTGCCCATTAAATAATGTTTCCACTTTTTCACACTTTGTACTAATGCATACAATTCTTTATCATATGTGGGATAATTAACTACTGTAGAATTAAATGTCTCAAAATGATAAAATATGGGTTTACCGTGCTGCATCAGCACTGCTCCCGTGGCATAGTCACTGGCATCCATTTCAATCTCAAAGGGTCTTTGAAGATCAGGCAGTGCTAGTACTAATCTTTTCTTTTAAGGTGTCGAAGGCTTTCTGTTATTTGCCTCCCCACTGAAACACCTTGTTCAATCATGTTAAAGCATGTAAGGGAGCTACAATCAAGGAAATGTTAGCAATAAACTTTCTCCAATATTGTGCTGCTCCTAGGAAGCTTCTAAGTTCTGTAGCAGATTTGGGTTTAGGCCGGTTTACAATGACTGCAACCTTAGAGGTATCTATCTTCAATTCAACACCCCTTGCAATATGACCCAAATAATTCAAAGATGTTTTTCCAAATTCACATTTTGATAACTTAACATAAAGATTTTCTCTTTTCAAAACATCTAGAGTATTCTTTACATGCTTCAAATGTTCTTCCCATGTTTTACTAAATATAATAATGTCATCTAGATATACAATGACAAAATCATCAATAAAAGGCATGAGTACATCATTCATTACTCTCATGAAAGTAGCAGGAGCTTTAGTTAAGCCAAAAGGCATAACTAACCACTCATACAATCCCTGCTTTGTTTTGAAAGAAGTCTTCCATGCATCTTGCTCTGCAACTCTGACCTGATGGTAGCCACTATGCAAGTCCAACTTGGAAAAGTAAACAACTTCTTTCAATTGATCTAATAGATCATCTATGCGAGGAAGGGGATAACGATTTTTGATCGTTATGTTATTCAGTGCTCAGTAATCAATGCACATTCTCCATGAGCCATCTTTCTGTCTCACCAAGACAATTGGAGACCCACATGGTGATGTGCTAGGTCTTATGAACCCTTTCTCGAGCAGCTCCTGTACCTGCTTCTTGATTTCTGCATTCTCTAAAGTGGACAACCTTTTATACCTGTGGTTGTGATCATTGTTTCATCCCTTGATTCTGACCCCAAATCCTTCTAAATAGCTGCAACAATCTTCTTCTTTTTGCCATCGTACTTCTTGGGCCTCAGCTTGAGATGCAGAATTTAGCAGTGTTCATCATCACGCCCATCCTTCTTGCAATGAGTGCATGAAGGTTTGGTCTTTTGTACAACATTTGTCTTCCTCTCTTTCCATTTCTACTTTCTCTTTTCCTTGTTCTTGTTTGCAGTGGGTTTTGATGATCCCCCAACTTCTGGGTTCACATTCTTGCCTCTAGCCTCTAGATGTGTAGCCTAAACAAATAACTCATCTATGCTAGTAGGATTAAACATGAGAATGGGGTGCTTTAAATAGCTATGTAGACCACCTATATACTTCAGCAAAGTTTTAGGTGAGTCTAAAGAAATTCCTAGAATCAGAGCTCTTTTTCTAAATTCTTTGGTGTAGCTTTGTACACTTTGCCCTTTTAATTGGCGAAGAGTTTGCCAACTCATCATAACTTGTTGTATATAAGCTAGTGGATAGAATTGATTTTTAATGGCAGAAACAAATTCATTCCTTGTCGAAAGAATTTTACCATGCTTCTTCAAATCAACTTGTGTCCTACCTTCCAACCATACTAGGGAAGTGCCTCCAAGGCATAGGCTAGCCAGCTAAATCTTTCTCCTTTCCGAATCAATGTTCTGCACTTTGCAATATACATCAATCTGCCTAATCTAGTTATCTAGCTTTTCTGCATTCAATTCTCTGTCATAAACTGGAAAATCAAACTTCACATATAATTTAGTCAAAGAAGGTTTCTTCTTTTTCTTTTAAGGGCTTTCTTTATGTGAAGAAGATGATGATGAAGGTGATGATGGGGGAGATGGTGGAGAGGGATTCTCCTCTTTTCCTTTACCTTCTGGGTGGGAAACTAGAAGAGGTTCTTCTACTCCTTTATCTTGTTTGGAGGTTGAAGAATCTTCACCTCTACCTTTCTTAAATTCTCTATACATTTCTTCTACCATGGCTCTCATGGTCATGAAATTGTCCATGAACTAGGAGTCTGATTCCAAGGGACTTTCTTCTGCCATTTTCCTCCTAGGATAGGCTCTTCCAATTTCTAGGTTAACTTCAACCAACTCTCCTTCTCCTAATTTAAGCTTTGTCCTAGTTAGCATTCAACAAAAAAGAATCCAGCGCAAGCTTGTCTAACCTTAGCAACCTAGAGCTCTGATACCACTTGATCTATAATTGATATAAGACAATTAATAAGGTATTACAAACTCATGTGCATGGATGTTCCTATGTTATTTTATGCAACAGATCGATAAGATTGCGAAATACATAGGAAATGAAGCAGTTAAAGAAAACATAACAGGCAAACATATAAACACAACAAGTTTAATAAGGAGTTCACCCAATACTCCTAGGCTACGTCTCCTGGTCCAACCTTCAGTGGTGGCCTCTCTATTATGTTTTCAAAGCAAAGTTTTTACAACAATGAGCTCAATTTGAGTCTCACTCAATAGATACAAATCAGTAAGACTATACTTGCATCCCCCAAGTCTCTGGAGTAGATAGACTCTCCTTACTGACTCTTGACCTCTATTGGTCACAGTAGTATGAGCCCAATCTGAGACTCATACATGATAGGCATTATAGAGGAGTGCGCTTGAACCTCTCAAGCCTTCTCTGGAGTGCACAGACTCTCTGACTTTCTCTGTCTCTATCTTAATCCTAGGTCGATGCTACCTTTTCTTCTGTAGGTCAGCTCGGCTTCTTCTCTCTACTTTCGGTTTACTGCCTACTGCTCTCTTAACTTCTCTCTCTATCGGTTTGTGGCTTTAATGCCAATCTACTTCTTGACTGTTCGTTTCCGCTTCCCGACTTTTTAGTTCCCCTACCTCTGTCCGTTGAATCCCTCTGTCCTGTGTAATAAGTCACTGTATAATGCCTCACAGGGAGGTGGCCACCTATTTCATAACAGACGAGTGTCAATTCTCTTGGACATATTTGAAACGACTGTTTTTTCCGTTAACTCCAAGAATACCCATGAAACACGACCTTTTGCTAACACATCGTCCATATCAGACTCCAAATCCTATGTGACCTCGCTTCATAACCTTGTCAAATCTGGTCATCCATCAGAACACGTCTCCGTTGTTGATCTGGGGGCCCCAGATCCGACGGTCATCATTCATATCGGGAGGCTAAGTATCATGAAGTTTACTCATCTGATGTGAGCTGTTTCTCTCTCCCCCCGTCGGGACGCGTGGTGATCGCTGCGTGGCATCGGGTGGAACTCGATCGAAACCGCTTACCACTCGAAGCCCCTCTGATATTCTGCTGGTTTTGTGGAATCCCACTTCGACGGAACTGAAACAATATTTTCCACATTTTATAATTATTTCGAGTCTGGGTGCTCGGGGCTTCTCTTCACTGAGAGGTTTTCTCACTAATCGCATATTGGAAACTACTTTTGTTTCTTAAAATTATCCCTGCATTTGCTGGTTAGGGTCAGTGCATGTTACCATGGTCCACCTCTCTGCGCGCTAGATCGATGACCCTCGTTGATCTGTACTGATCACCATTGCAACTATCTAAGGATTCCCTCTGATAGCTTGAAGACTTTTAATCTTTGGCACGATTTTTAAAGATTTCATGAAAACTTAGAGAGTGTTCTAGGATCCATTTGGATCACACATGTACAACATGTGCACAGTACCACTTATGCACAATACCACATGCAGAATGTGTGCACAACTTCACATCTAAACGACACCACCTACACAATGCATTATGTAAGCTGCACCACGTGTACAATGTGTACAAAATACCACATGTACACAACCCCTCATGCACGACATGTACACAACACCATATGTATAGAGCACGACATGCACGACATGCACACAACACCACCTGTACAACATATACACAACACCACATGTACAATCATGCACACAACACCATATGGACATAGTACCATATGTACATAGTACCATATGTACAACATGAACACAACGCCATATGTACATAGAACTACATATACAACATGTACATAACATAATATGTACACAACACTACATATCCAACTTGCGCACAACACCACATACACACAACACTGTATATCCAACATGCACACAGTACGATATGTACACAACACCATATATCCAACACGTACATAACACCATCTATACCGAGCACTGCATATGGAATATACACACAACACCATATATACACCAGACACACAACATCATATGTACACAATACTACATATACAACATTACACATCACCATAGGTACAATTACTAAATATACAACATGCACAAAATATACACAAAAATAGCATTGCACATCCAAAACCATACTGCCTCTAACAAGCAACCTTGCTTCTAGTGTCTCTTCGCCATCCATGCTTATCCTAGCATGTCACAAAGCACATTGTTTTCATTCTACTAATGTATCCTTTGATGTTACCTGTCATAACAAAAACATAGGCATAATACAAGCATACAATACTAATTTATATCCACATGATACTGACCTCATACATTTTTCATGACTACTCTTTCCACTTGATTCCTCATAAACTAGGGACCTCTTCATGCCATTCACTTGCATAAGCAATCATTCCTCCATAAGAATGATCCCTAGTTACCCTGTCAGACAATGACATACATACATACATGTATACATATAAACATCAACATAAAACAACCATGATCCATGATGACCTTGTCAGATAACTATGTACATACATACATATATGCATATAAACATTAGCATAAAGAAATCATTATCACAACATAATTACTAGATATAATAAGGCCAATGTTAAGAGAAATTCCTTTATTCATGCACAAACATGCACAATATTGAGAACACCGGTTCCCAACATACCCAAGGTATATGAAACCTCAAATCCGTTTACTTTACCCTTTCTGTTGCCTTTCTTATGATTGTCCTATCACCATCCATTTATCTCAATGGACCCAACCAATCCAACTAGTTGTCATATGCTTGCCTTCCGCTGCTGTTATATATGCACTAAGCTTCACCTAAATCTCATATTACATAATAGGTTTCATTCAACTTCTCTCAAGATCCATAAACTTTCCTCTTTCCCAACCAATTCCCAAGAATTAAAACATAAAGGCAAGACAAGAAATAAACAATAAGAAAACCATGAAAACCAATAACAACATGAAACCACAACAAAGTGGCAAGGCCTTGCACCATACGTAAAAAATACCACAAATCACAAAAGGCCAAAAGCACAATACTAGCAACAGACACCATAACTCCATCACCATGGTTCCCAGTGCCTCCAAGTGAAAGCTCAACCCGAGCCTTCTTTAATATTTCATGGCAATCTCTTTTTCCATGCAATCCCATGCATCATACTGCCATAAACACATAACTGTTGGTGCGTAAGTAAATATAACATCATACTAGTTACCTTACCTTGTCATACTAATGCCAAGCATGTTACCCTGCAACTGCTCACACATGTCAACCACATGTTCCAAATATCAAAACAATCATATCTATCAATTTTAAATCAACGTTTACCAAGACTAACAATAATGTCATAATCAATAGTCAACTCATAGTCATTAGACATAATGCTAAAACTGTCACTTATTACACTCAAGTACATGTAAGCTATCTCAACGCATATGTGTGAGTAAAACCATCTTAAAACAAGATCATTTCTTGATGCAATCTTATAGACATATATTCATATCATGCAATTAATCAAACATTCAACAACAGATAGACAACAACTCTTAAACACCAAATACACGACATAACCAAACATTCAAGCACAAAGTATATGACATAAGCAAGCTCATACCTTAATGAATCTCAAGGGAGGCTATCTTGTCTGCACAATCAATCTAGATTAGCATGATATAACTTCACGACATATTATCTCAAACATAAATAAGGTCATGATATCCATAATAGTCACTAGATAACATGTTCACATCATAAACTCATAAACAAATATCATCCATACATAATAATCACATTTTCACATTCAGTCTAGATTAGCATGACATAATATCACAACATATTAACTCATACCTAAATGTCATAACCTTAACCATTTGTATAGACCAATCCAAATTAGTATGATACATATAAATCAATATCTTAATGTAATAACCCTAATCATCAAGTTACTAGCAAATAACAAGAAATTATATATCATACTCATCAACAACATATATAACAAGAAGTTATTAGAAATGCTTTTTTTTTTAAGGTTTTAAAGGTTATTAGAAAGGTTTTTGTTTTACTAAGATTTTAAATGAAATAAAAAAATTAAATTTGTTTAAAAAAATTAAATTTTTTAATGATTTAAAAAAAAATTGTTTAGAAATTTTTTTTTTTTTTTTTTTATGATTTATGAGATAATTTTATTTTATTTTATTTTTTTGTCTCTTTATATATATTTTTATATTTCATTTTTTAAGTAATCAACATTTTAATCTTAATTTTAGTAGTTTTTAATTCTTCTTCTTCTTCTTCTTCTTTTTTTTTTTAATCTAGTTTGTTTTTTTATTTTAATTTTAATTTTTTTTTAGCTTTTTGTTAATGTTTTTTAAATTTTTCTATTTTTACCTACTTAATTTTATAGTTTATTTTAAGATTTTGTTTTTTGTTTTTTTTGTTTGTTTGTTTTGTTTGTTTGTTTTTTTTTTCACATTTTTGTTTTTTTTTTTCTTTGGACAAATTTATTTATTTATTTATTTATTTTTGTATGGTTTACAAGATATTTTATTTTAAAGTGTGGATCAAAGGTTTTAAAGGTTATTCCAAAGATTTTTTTTAAAGGTTGAAAGGTAAAATTGTGATCACATTTTTTCTTAATTCGGTGAGAGACTTATTTTGAAAATAGATTTTATGTATAAAAAAATAAAGGTTTCATTTTTTTTATTAAAAAAAAAGGAAGGCACATCACTTTATCTAGCAAATGGATAGTTTTATTTAATAAGAACGGTATTTATTAATTGATTTTTTTTTAAGGTTGGGTGAAAAAGAATATTTGTATTATGGGTGTATATTGAAAATTATATATATATATATATATATATATATATATATATATATATATATATATATATATATAGGGGTGATATGTAAAGAAAACTGGTGCAATAAGGAAAGAAGATAAAAGAGAGAAGAAAGACAACAATTATGGGTTTCAAAGCAAGATTGAACCAAATCAAGAAAATAAATTGAAAGGAAAAGTTAGAGTATTTTAAAGAGTTCATAGAGGTTCTCATCATAGCCAAGGCATCCAAAAGACAAGAAAATGAAGCAAAACAATTTGAGGATGAATGAATTGGGATGGATCTGGTAACACTTCTAAAATTTACTGGTAAAAATTTTGATTTTTTGGTTGTCAAAATAAAATCTTTCTTCGATGTAAAGAGTTGATTGAGTACTGGTCTAATAACACATATGATAAAGTATGTGATGCTTTAGTATTGGATCTTATAAAACATACATTGGATGAGAAGTTTCTATGCAAGGTAGCAAAAAATCCATCTTCCCAGGAAGCATGGAAGATCTTGGAAGCAGAATTTAGTACAAAGGAAAGTGACATGCAACAACAAGTTGTGTCATGGTCTATTGAAGAATCAATAGAGAAGTCAGTCGTTGGTTTGAGAGTAAATGAGCAAGACTCTGGGAGGATGAAAGAGCTTGGAAAATTCCACTCAAATGTGGATGATGGACATGAAGATTGTAAAAGTGAAACCCATTTTGCAGATGTGCATATGGATGAAGAAGACATAAAATATTGCAAAGAGATAAGTTGAAGCCCCTGTGTATGAAGCAGAGAAAGAGCATATAAATGCTTGAGAACTACACTATAACATGGATGGTGAAGATGATAGTGAATCCCATAGTGATGAGACTGATGTGGATGAAAACTGCAAAGTGAGTTGTGAATTGGTGAATCCAACAATAGACCTTGCTAATGATGGTGAATCTTCTCATAAAGCATTTGTTTTCGCTGCTACAACACCTCCAAATTTTGGCCTATATTCAAACTTCGGAGCCTCCTTTTGATCATGTGAACTATTGTTTGTAGTTGTTAAATTCATCTTATACTTTCTTCCTAAGTTTATAAGTCCCTTGTTGAAGGAATTTGAAGTGTCGTCTTTTATTAAGTGAAGTGTCGTTCTTTATGAAAGGTAGTTATGGCACACCTATAAAGGGCAGGTTCGGTGCTTTATCTTCCATTAACGGATTATATCTATCATAGGGGAATGCATTGTAATTATCCTTAATGTATTGTTGTAGCACCCTCCTCCCACATCTACCCATGTAATCGGCTAACCAGGGTAAACGTGTGACGAGAAGTTACTGTGACATGATTTGACTCCCTATGTATCAGCTAAGGAAGTGGAACCAGAAAGAAACACATAGAGCTTCCACATCAACAACAAAACTCCCAGGAGCCATCCAACCACTCAGGTAACCAACCCCTCATACCAAATGAATTTTTAGTGCGTGAAACCCCTGGACACTCCCATGATATGGACAAAGGTGTGTCTGGGAGGCTCCAGAAGCTCCCACAACAAGGGCAAGGGACCTTCCTGGGACTTTTTCCCCAGTGTTGTGCTTGTGTCTCTGAGATTTGTACCACTTTTTCAGGCCCAGAGCCCAGGTCATCGGCCATAACTCAATCACACCTTCAGAAATGAAATTTTACATCGGAACAAAGATACATTTTCAAAACATCAACAAGGGATAGACTGGATCCCTACTAGCCATGACATGCATTTCATCAAACATGTCACAAACATGAAAGCTACAGGCCTTAACAACAAAAATGAGAATAGGGGTACCATACTTATATGAGAATCGCTAAAAAGCATTGATGCCTCAACACATCAATTGCAATTTCATCTATTAGGCAATAGATCCATTACTCATTCATTTACAAGTAAAAAAATGATGAGATCCATATATAGCCACTATCATAATACATGTTCATAACCAACATAATAACAACTGAAATACCAAGGAAACAACAACCATATAATCCACACATAAACCAATATAATACTCATGAATTAACAAGGATAAATACCTCATATAAATGATGGAAAGGCCAACCAGGTTTGGGATTTCCACGAACCACCCAACCATAGACATGGCTGAGCCAAATCTCTCTTCAGTCAATTAACCTCATTCCATATTCCAAGCATGAATGTGGGATCTCATGGAGCAACCCATCAAAACCAAACCAGGGCTTCTAGAGGCCAAACCACCTTAACCCATCAAACAATAGTTCCACTTCACGGTCGGACATCACAAACCATCATCAGATTGGTATCTACCCAAGCCTTCTAGGATGCAAAGTGTTTGTTCAAACCAAGGTTTCCAGGACTAGTAACTCAACCCACAGTTGCCACCAGGCTCTAAAGCATTTGTCCAACAAAGGCTCCATGACTAGTAACTCAACCCACCAAGGGCTCCAGAGCGTTTGTCCAACAAAGGCTCCAGAACTAGTAACTTAACCCAAGTTGTTACAGGGCTCTAGAGTGTTTTTCCAACCAAGGCCCTAGGAACTAGTAACTCAACCCACATCTAAAGGAACATGACAACCAACTAGAAAACAAAAGGAAAATGAACCCACAACACTGTGGCTATCCAGGAAATGGCAAGGCTAGGCAAATCCACTATCAATCTAGGAAATCCTCGTTGCCAATGAGATATCATAAATAGGAAACCACATGCATATGCCATGCATGCCAAAACTAGTGAGGAAACATACATGCAACTCGGTACCTGCAAGAAAAACCCGTTGTAGCTATTGATCCTGATGTCCTCTTGTGTTTTTGTTCTCTTAATTTTACTTCTTACTCCAAGCATCCAATTATTCCATGCTCTCGAAAAGTGCTCCAATAAAACTCTAAATGTCCAAGAGTATGTGTGAGAGAGAATAGAATGAGAGCTCCAAAACTGAACTGGCAAAAAACTTACACTGACTAAGCCTACCCACTGATCCTCATAAGCCTTTTTATTAATGAGGCCTTTGTTTTCTTCAATTTCCATTATTTTCTTTAATTTTCCTCCTCACATGCAACTTGTGACCTTTCACCTTCCTTTTCTCCTAATTTCCATTATTTTCATAAATAAAGTGCCAAAAATTTCATTTTTCCTTTCTAAAGCCTTTTCCAATTTCCTTAGCTATAATGACCAAAATGAACACTCACTAGGATGTTTTTCCCACCATTCAGCTTGGAATATGTGTCCCATGACCTTGGTCTTATAATTTTTTACATGGATTTTTAACCATGGTTGTTACAGAACCCTCCCCATTGAGGGAACACCTTCCTTGGTGTTCAATGACACCTGCAACAAACAAGACTGTTGAAAAGCAGAACATACTACCTATGGAGATTTCTAACATAACTTGTTGCATTATTTACAATGACCACTGTTGACACATGATAAACATAACATTTACTGGAGCTTTATAACACACCTCATTACAGTATTTACAATAACAACCAAATATAATTAAGCACATTTGCTTCAACCAACAAATAACCATACTGTCTGTGGAGCTTTATAAACCAGCTCGATACAATATTTACAATAGTATACACGAGTACACATTTTCTCAACTAACAAATAAAAGGATACGATGCCCATATCAATCAACAAGGGAATCCAAAGGCTCACACCTCCACCCTCAAAAGTAGTACCACGATTCACCTCCTTCTCAGGATGTCCAGAATCCACTGTCAAAGTAAAAGCTGCATCCAATGTCTAACGATACAACTCTATGCCACTTGTCCTCTCAATGAACAGTTATCATCTCATTTTTCTAGGCACACTCCCAATGTGCATTTGATTCCATCTAGAAATGATAATGACCAAAGAAAACCCATCCCCCGACCTTCCCTTCACTTCTATGTAGTCCCTCGAGCGATCCGTTTACCACCTTCCATGCATACACACACTTTCCAAGTTCGGTTGGCACCACCATTGCGAGCAGTCCATCCCTCGACAAGGTTTCCTCGCATGAGAAGTTCCAGAAACCAAGGTATATCTCAAACCATCATACTAGTCATAACATCCTCATGGAAATTAATGGGCACTATTGGGTACCAGTGTTCCATAATGGCTCTACTCCTGAAGTGCTTTACCATCATACTACTATATGATCCAATTTAATTCACTGTTGCTGCTAATTCTTGCAGTCAATTTCAACCATCCAACCAGGCATTTCATGCTTTCCTGTACCAAGCACATAATTTTTTTTAGATTCAAAATAAATTGAATAACTTCAAATAATACCTCATTGGTGGCCCATCAATAACGTACACTTGCAATTTTGTTCGCTTCCTATAAAAACAAGTCAAACTAGCACCTTTGACCAAATCATCATGTAGAAACATACCACATCAGGTTAGCTCAAAACACAACCATCATAGATCAAAATCATAAATCACATGTAACCATCATAAAGCATAATCATAGATCACATGTAATCATCATAGACTAGAATTGCAAATCACATGCATAATAAAACTGCAATAAAATATTGATACTTATCCTTTAATCAATCCTTAGCTTCTACATTTGTCCTTATTTTGTACACACATTGGATTGGTTGCCACACCCAACAAACATCTAGTTCCTTCTCTTTAGCCATGTACACATACACATAATGTAAATCACACACACATAACCACACACGACATACAATGCCATGCAATACATGCACCTACACCTGACATACAACACATACATCTACACCTAGTGTACAACACAACACAATACATACGCCTACATTCGGTGTACACCACAACACAATACATACACCTACACCTGAGGTACACCACAATACATATATGTACAGAGAGTACAAAACAACAAATACACATGTCACGACACCACAACTACACAATGCACATAGATAGTACCGCATGCTTGCAATACATCATGTATGACATGCACACAATACCGCATGTACATCAGTACCATATGTACAACATGTACACAGTACCACTTATACACAACACCACCTGCACAATGTGTGCACAACATCACATATACACAACACCACCTACATAATGTGTACACAATGCCATATGTACACTGCACCACCTGTACAATGTGTACACAATACCACATGCACACAACACCTCATGCACGACATGTAGACAACACCACATGTACAAAGCACCACATGCACAAAGCACCACATGCACACAACACCACATGTACAAAATATACACAACACCACATGTACAGTCATGCACACAACACCATATGTACATAGAGCTACATATACAACATGTACATAGCATCATATGTACACAACACCACATATCCAACTTGCGCACAACACCATATGCACACAAAACTGCATATCCAACATGTGCACAGTACGATATGTACACAACACCATAGATCCAACATGTACATAGCACCATCTATACCCAACACTGCATATGAAATATACAACAACATCATATATATACCAAGCACACAACATCATATGTACACAATACTACATATACAACATTACACATCACCATAGGTACAATTAGTGAATATACAACATGCACAACATAGACACAACAATACCATTGCACATCCAAAACCATATTGCCTCCACCAAGCAACTTTGCTTCTAGTGTCTCTCCACCATCCATGCTTATCCTAGCATGCTGCAAAGCACATTGTTTTCATTCCTTTGATGTATCCTTCAAAGTTACCTATCATAACATAAACATAGGAATAATACAAGCATACAATATTAATTTATGTCCACATGATACTGAACTCATACATTTGTCATGACTACTTTTTCCACTTGATTCCTCATAAAACTTGAACCTCTTCATGCCATTCACTTACATAAGCAATAATTCCTCCGTAAGGATGATCCTTGGTGACCCTGTCAGACAACAACATACATATATGTATACATATAAACATCAACATAAAACAATCATGATCCCTGATGGCCTTGTCACATAAAAACGTACATACATACATATATGCATATAAAAATTAGGATAAAGAAATCATTATCACAACATAATTACTAGATATCATACGACCAAGTTTAAGAGAAATTCCTTTATTCATGCACAACATGCGCAATATTGAGAACAACAGTTCCTAACATAGCCAAGGAATCTGAAACCTCCAATCCATTTACTTTACCCTTTCTATTACCTTTCTCATGATTGTCCTATCACCATCCATTTACCTCAATGGACCCAACCAATCCAACTAGCTGTCATAAGCTTGCCTTCAACTGCCCTTATACATGCACTCAGCTTCATCTAAGTCTCATATTACCTAATAGGTTTCATTCAACTTCTCCAGAGATCCATTAACTTTCCTCTCTCCCAACCAATTCCCAATACTCAAAACATAAAGGAAATACAAGAAATAAACAAGAAGAAAACCATGAAAACCAATAACAACACGACAACAGAACAAAGTGGCAAGGCCTTGCACCATACGTGTACAAAACTGCAAACCAAGCTCAACAAATTACAAAAGGCTAAAAGCACAACACTAGCAACAAACACCATGACTCCATCCCCATGGTTGCCAGTGCCTCCAAGTGAATCTCAACCCGAGCCTTCTTTAATATTTCATGGCAATCTCTTTTTCCATGCAATCCCATGCATCATACTGCCATAAACACATAACTATCGATGCATAAGTAAACATAACATAATACTAGTTACTTTACCTTGTCATTCTAATGCCAAGCATAGTACCCTACAACTACTCGCAAATGTCAACCACATGTTCCAAATATAAAAAAAATCATCTCTATCAATTTGAAATCAACCTTTGCCAAGACTAACAATCATGTCATAATCGATAGTCAACTCATAGTCATTAGAGATAATGCTACAACTGTCACCTATTACACTCAAGTACATGTAAGCTATCTCAACACATATGTGTGAGTAAAACCATCTTAAAACAAGATCATTTCTTGATGCAATCTTACAGACATACGCTCATATCATGCAATTAATCAAACATTCAACAACAGATAGATGACATAATAGACAGCAACTCCCAAACACCAAATACACAACATAACCAAACATTCAAGCACAAAGTATATGACATAATAAAGCTCATACCTTAATGTATCCCAGGGGAGGCTATCTTATCTTCACAATCAATATATATTAACATGATATAACTTCACTACATATTAACTCAAACATAAATAAGGTCATGATATCCATATTAGCCACTAGCTAACATGTTCACATCATAAACTCATAAACAAATATCATCCATACATAATAGTCACATTTTCACAATTAGTCTAGATTACTATGACATAATATCACAACATATTAACTCATACCTGAATTTGATAACCCTAACCATTTTCATAGACCAATACAAATTAGTATGATACATATAGATCAAGATCTTAATGTAATAACCCTAATCATCAAGCTACTAGCATATAACAACAACAAGTTATATATCATGCTCATCAACAACATATAACCTAATCATCAAGCTAGCTATCATATAACAACAAAACATTAACCTATAACATACTCATTAACAACATATAACATAATCATGAAGTTATCTTAACGTATAACAACAATAGCAAGGCATACAACCACATGTTACTATCATTTGTGACTATCTGACACATATGCATATGACTACACTAATCAAACCATAACATCAATAGAATGAAGGGCATACACATAACCATAATGCATATAACAAGCCTTAACCTACATACCTGCATGCCCAACAT
The DNA here is from genome assembly GCA_031772625.1 of Pinus tabuliformis. Lineage (NCBI taxonomy): Eukaryota > Viridiplantae > Streptophyta > Pinopsida > Pinales > Pinaceae > Pinus > Pinus tabuliformis. Next base: position 1,057,172,594 of record CM062818.1, on the reverse strand, counting down.
ACAAACCTGTATGACGACATGATCTTGCCTCAAGGTCCAATGCTGCAACTTCACGTTGATGGTATGCAATTCCTACTTTATCTCATCCAACTCATTAGCCTCATAACATACCAATAACATCACGATGACATAATTTCATACAATGACCTCACAATGCATGTCTGACCTATAAACATGCATAACCATAACCATGACAATGCATGCATTACAACATATAGACACTGACGTGCATAACAAATGCATATACAACATACATGTGTTCATCAAAAACACATCCCAACAACAACAACATCAATTCCTTCATGGAAACACAATTGTAACAATGACCACTACCATGCATACACTACAATCAAATATACAACCTACATGCATGCATTACAAACACATTATGCCCATCTAGTGCAAGTGTTGAACCATGCTTTGATACCACTTTGTGGTATCAAATATGACCCAAATAAAGTGCAACCCGCTCTAGTAATACTCTGTAGAACCCTCCTGTCGAGTCGTAAAAAGGGTCTTTTTCAATTCTATTTACCCCACATTAACTTATCAATCTAGGAACGATTTGTTATTTCAAAGAGTGTACTCAGTTTGAGGCGGTCATTTGTCAGAGTAATGCTAGTAGTATAGTGCTCAAAACACAAGAGTAAACGGATGCTTGAAACAAGATCTACCTACAGTAAAACACTTTAAGACTTAAATCATTCATTCAGAAACCTAAGTAAATTATCAGTCAAGGGTACAGTGACAGTAATTCATCCCTCTGTAAACTGATGTAATCTGAAGATAATCAAGGAACAGATCATCAACCTGGGAACTAGACAACAAATGTCAATGCTCACTACAGTTTCAGATTGTTCAAAGCAATGGCAATGCAAATAACAAGAAATGGAACAACAACTATAATTGAAACAACAACTAGGAAATGGAACAACAACTAGTTCTTATAAACAGCGAAACCTTATTCTAAGGAGATAAAGGCAGCAATTGTATCCTACAGAAATCAGATAGCAATCCTTACTCTAAGAATAAATCGGACAACAAATGGAAATAGAACGGCAACTGATTAGCAATGAAATATAGAACAGCACTTAGAGCCAATTGTGAATGTACAGTAAACCAAAATAAATAATACACACAGCACACCTTGATATTGAGAGAAACAATAATCTGACTCTGATACTTCAAATATTAATCTCAATTATAAAGGATAACAATCACAATTCGTAATGGAACAACAATGTCAATTGAACAACAATCGTGATTAAGTTTAAACCATAGATGAATACAGTAATACCAACTTAAGAATGTTATAGCTCGGTTACTCTGTAATTGAACAGCAATAGCATTCTGTAAGGAACAGTAATGTTACATCAATGATTAAAAGAATAACAATGCGTTACAAGGTCAGAATGAACAATACAACATTCCTGTCACAGAGAACGATATTGTAAATATAACAGAGTTGTGATGTAAAATAACAAAACACATCAGATTACCGAACAAAGCTGATAATGAAAACCACGCACGAATTAAAGATAATGGTACAAGAGCAAGTGTTCCACCAGGGCCAGGCCCTTAGCCTCCAGGGATACACCGCTTGAGATTATTCCAGGATCAAAGATGGAACAACAACCAGATTTATATTAAAGCATCCAAACAGAGTTACAGTGGATCACTTCTCAACGAGAGTCGATGATCAAAGTTTTAAATACCAAGAGAAATTACATAAGAGTAACAACAAGTCTCCCTTGGGCTAGTAGTGTTTCCCCTTTTTATAACAGCCGAGCAGAGATATCAATGATGCAAAAATAGTTAAGATTGCGATCCATCAGGATCAGAGGATCCTGAGGGATTCGCCAAACTATTAATTCCAGTTATCCCTTTGTTCTCTTGCACCGATTTGATATCTCCTTTTCCTTTCCTTGGCTGATACGCTTAAATTTGGATCGCCTTGTCTGCATATGGTTTCTTGCCACAGGGACAAAAGTTAACTCTGCCCTATCTTTTCCTTTGGGATGGCAATCTTTTGTTTTTCCCTTTTTATGTATAAGAAAATGGTGATTATTAGTTGTTTTGTGTTACATACGAATCTCATAGATTTTTCCATAATTTCTTATTATTTACCTAGTTCATGATGCAAAGGGATTATGAGTTTTTAAAGAAAAGATGAAAAAATAATCAATAAAACATACCTTCTTCAGCACTCCACACACCCCCCTGCTTACCCTTTTTCATGCCCTCATGAAAACATTATAGTTGACATGTAAGGCAGTGAGAGAGTAAGCCGGAGACGAGATCTCATGTGGTGGTCTATAGCCATGATGCCTAACTAGGTGTTCAAAAAGATGGTCTGTTTGACCCTCAGGCATCTCATACAGGGCTTGGTACCCAGGTGCAGGGTACCAAATAATCGGACTCCTGAACCTATATCCTAACCAAGATGGCCCCTCCCTCAAGATAAGTTCACCATAGAGGCTCAAGCGATCAGTGACTAACTTAAAGTTTTCATAATTAAATGGCTCCCTGAGTTGCATATTTGGATTAGAGGTTTGATATCGAAATTTAATAGCTGCAATGGCAAGGTCCTTGATGGTAAAGAAGTGTTCTATCCCTTGCCGATTGATTGTTGTATGAATGGGTCCTAATGCTTCAATCATGCCCGAAGTCCTCATGAGATTCCTATGTTTATTCCACAACTGTAATGGATCTCTAGGCTCAGCTCTTACCCATAATTCTAATCCATTTTCTTGTCTTTGGAGGGCATTATAGGCTTTAAGCCATTTGATTTGATTAACTCCAAATGAAACAAATGCCTATAGTTGGATATCCCCAACGAAAGGGCCGGGGTTCTGTGTTGTCTCTTGATCTAACACAAGGTTATGCAGATAGAATTCACACAATAATATTTGAACCTTTACTCCATAGTTCTTACAACAATTTATAAAATCACCAATAGTAATAATTTGTATAGGTGCTCCTGCTTTGACATCCTTAATTTTCAATTGCAAATATCGTTCCATTAAGAACAAGGCATAATTCTTAGCAGGGGCTCTACATGCTAGGACGTCAGTGTACAAAGAGCATAAGGTATCCATCTGCTTGATAACTACATCTAGACTATGAGTTACCTTTGTGAATTTTTCTTCTTCCTTTCGCCATCCTTCAAAAGCCTGGCTTTCAGATAAATTGACATTCCTTAGCTGTTGTTGTAATTCTTCATACTTTTCTCGAGAAACCATTTGTTCTGTGAGTTTTTCTACTGCTTGTTGAGCCTGCATCAAACCCTCTCATAGGGTTACTGTCCTCGAATCACTGTCCCACGTAGTAGTGGCAAGTGGAAGATTTACTTGAATCTTCTTATTGCGTCGCCTCATGTTTATGGTTTGCATTCCTTCATAGGACTGTGCCTCTATCTGAACTTCTTTTTCACAGGCCGATATATCATCTATTTACACTTCAACATGGGCAACAGTTGAATGTTGTTCCTTTTGTTTTTGAACGGCAGTTTGCACTTCAACAGGACTTTGAACGACAGACTGCTCTTCAACAGGGTTTTGAACAACAGGCTAGACGTGAGTCCTCCGAACCTTTTTCTTGGGGGGTCTCACTGGAGTGGTTGCATGTCTTACCCCCGAAGTCCTTTTTGCTCTCTTTCTCATTTTCAAAACCCTGATTTGTTGTCGAAGTCGAGATATCAAATTCAGAAACCTTTGTTGTTCTTTTCATAGTCGTTTAATTTCTTCTGTTTTCTTAGAAAGAACAGTTGTCTGTTTACTCGAGCCTGGACTGGATTTTCCAGCCTCCCTCTAATCTGTGCCAGTCTGACTGATTTCCTTTGTTTCAATGGTCCATTTGGTGTACTGGTAGCATGCTTACGTTTTGGGGCTGGCATAGTCAGTCCCCCGTCTATCATGGCAATTAGCTCTTCCCAGCTGCTCTGTTGCTGAGCAAGACTATGGCTAACTATTAGCCGTATCAGCCCATGGTGACTTACTACCGATTCTACATGTTGTGATTTTTCATACTTCGGGCAACATCATGAAGTAATGAATTTAAAAATGCAAGCAAGTTCATAGAGCATTTTTGTTTAAATACGGCCAAGAGTTTAAGGTGTCATGGTCTTACCACTTCTTTCCTGCCTTCATAGGTGATGTAGCTCTGGATGATCTTTGCCAATTCTACCCACGGCTCTCCCAATGTTGCTGGTAGGACTCCCTTTCCTCTGAATGTTAGGTTTTGGCCTTCATCTTGGAAGATTTTTATGATCTTTCGTAGTCTCTCCTTCTTTAGAGTCCACACAGGTCCAGCGGCTAGCAGTCCTGAGACCTATGCAATTATTTCGTCGGTGATTGCTATGTGTCTCCCCCTTACAGTGGAGTGATATTCTTGCAAGTTCTGCAAGAATTATATTGCTACGACCTCGTTGGATTCTTGTAAATGATTAAGATAAACTAGCCATCCTGCCCTTGCCAGGATTTCCCATGCAGCATCAGAAAATCTCAATACTTGTGGTTCTCTCCGAATTGATCTTCCTCCCATGCTTTAGCTTACTGTAAAAATGTAGAAACGACAATGGAACAACAGGCTATTCAAACTGTTAGAAATACAGAGAAAATAACGAAATAGCAAGGCTTGTTCAAATCCTGGGTCACTTACTAATTGTTACAGAGCATAATACAAAAATGGCTTAGGAATAACAAGCCATGCAACTTGAAAAACAATATACTGTTGAGCCTTGCTATTTCCAAGTAAACAGTTTTCCAAATAATAGTCTGACACGTATACCAACAAATTATGAGGTCACCTGCCTCCCCCCTGTAATGTGATAGGTTGCCCTCGACCATCAAATGAGGGAGTGACGTGCCGAATTGCCATAGTACAGAGTCATAAAGGAACAGTGTATGTCGAAATGCCATGTTTTACAAATGGAGCAGGTTACCGAAATTGAGGTGTATAGTAGGATCACTTAACAAATAAGAGAGTGCTATGATATGATGCGAGGCTGGGAGGATAGGACAGCTGACGTGCACAAAAATTCTGATGCGATCATTATCAACTTTTTCTGTCATGATTGGTTGTAATAGATTTTCATCTGTTTAATGGTTTGGGGAAATGATATACATAATCTTATGTGACATGTTACAAAGGTATAAGACAAAGAAGGGTGTTGATGATTACTATTGGTGTATAAGAAATGTGACTTCAATACCATTAACAAAGCTCTGCTGTTGACAGGTGTCCATAACCTTGATAGAGTTGTTTGTTTCACCCATGGAACCATGATCCTTTGTGTATGCTTTGGAAGTGTTGTACAATGTCAAAATGGAGGCCATTATGCTGGCTTGGTAACCAGTTAAACCATAATGCCATTCACCAGGAAGGAGTGAAAAGTGGACAGGCCAGCTCGTGATGAGACCTCCTATTCCAAGGACTCTTTATTTTTTTTGATGTGCCTCTTGGATCATATCCCTGGTGTGGTGGCCATAGTGGGAATGCCACTTCACTTTCTTCCTTATGATCATGGTAGGCTGGCTCTTGATGAGACCCCCTATCCTGCATTTGACAACACATAAGTTATACAAACATTTTTCTCTTTTTTTTTTCTTTTATAAAGTATTTTCCTATGTATACACAAAGGGTGGTTCAACACTCCTTAAGATTAGGAATGGTGGAAGAAGTCTTAACATCTCAATAGGAAAATATACCCTTTGTTCTTATTCCTTGATAATGATGAAAGAAGATTATGGGAATTTTAGAAAAAGAACCACCATGATAAAGATAACCAATCATATCAGTATTAGTATGATAATGACAACAAAAGTGATGGATAATTGTGTCCATTCCTCTTTCCTCTTATCAATTCAAAGAAATTTCTTGTAAAAATGGTGATTTTATATAATTTATTGATTTTAGTATGCTCTAGTTTTGTATCCATTGCATAAGTGTATAGCTGTGCTCCAAAAGACTCAAAATTATTATATATTGAGAAGAACAGTAGTTGTCCTTTAATTGGAACAGCAAGGAGAACAAGCATAAATAAAAGGAATACGAGAATGTTGTTATTTCAAAAAGGAAGAGCAAAAAAAGTACAAGTGTTGTTCCTTTGGAAAAGGAACAGCAGAAAACGCAAGTGTCGTTCCTTTGGAGAAGGAACAACAAACCAAAAGTGATGTTCCTTTGGAAAAGGAACAGTAAAAAACACAAGTGTTGTTCCTTTGGAAAAGGAACAGCAAAAAACGCAAGCAACAAAAACCAAAAGTGATGTTCCTTTGGAAAAGGAACAACAAAAAACAAAAGTGTTGTTCCTTTGGAAAAGGAACAGCAAAGTGAAAAAAGAACGGCTAATACAAAAAGTGTTGTTCCTTCGGAAGAGGAACAACAAAACGGAAGTGCGCAAATGTTGTTCCTTCAGAAAAGGAACAACAAAAACAATGTTGTTCCTTTTGAAAAAGGAACAACAGAAAAAATGCAAGTTGTTCTTTTTGAAAGAAAGGAACCAGCAAGATAGTGAAGGTGTTGTTCCTTCTAAAAGGAATAGCAAAAACAATAGAATTGCTGATTCTTCGAAAAAGGAACAACAAAGTGCAAAAAATATGTACAGAGAATAATTTATACTTGTAGAGAAAAATAATTATGTACAAAATGTAAGAACAGTTGAATCACTTTAATGAACTAGAGGTGAGAAAGATTTCTCTTCCTCCACCAGAATTTGCATGTCGAAGTCTTCGCGGAGTTGCTAGTAAAAGGATTCTCGAGTAAGTGGTTTGCGGTATAGTCGAACTCAATGGTCGTTTGCCTTGAAGGTATGTCCAGATCCGTCAATGGTGATTAGGGTAAGGGTGCCATTATCATGTACCTTTTGGATTTTGTATGGCCCTAGCCAACGAGTCTGAAGCTTCCCGAGAAAGCCCTGAAACCTGGAATCAAGCGCCCAATCTCCTTCACGGAAGACTTTCTTTTTAATGAGATCATCATGCCATTTAGCTCGGTGTTGTTGGATTAATGCAGTGTGTTGAAGGGCAGAGAGCCTAATCTCATCTAGCTCATTGATCTGTTGTAATCTATTAATCTGTGCCTCGTTTAGATCTAGACCAACTTCTTGTGCTATTTGCAGTGTTTGGATTTCAAATTTTATGGGAAAAATGGGTTCCTTTCCAAATACCAATTGGTATGGTGAATAGCCAGTAGTGCTTCTCCATGTTGTTCTATAAGCCCACAAGGCTTCTGGTAATCTTGAAACCCAATCGCGTCTATGTGATACAATGGTTTTTGTTAAGATTGCTTCTATTATTTTATTGTTGCTTTCTACTTGATCGTTTGCCTGTGGGTGGTATGGAGTAGTAATTTTATGCTAGATATGATAGTTTTTTAGTGTTGTATCAATCTTGTTACTAGAAAACTATGGTCCACCATCTGTAATTATATCTCTTGGAAGCCCATATCGCACAAATATATGGAATAGGAACTGTATGACGAAATCTTTTGTAGCTCTCGGCAATGCCTCTGCTTCAACCCATTTGGTGACATATTCTGTTGCCACCAGAATATATGTTTTCTAGTTCGAGGATGGGTTAGTTGGACCAAAAACGTCGAGTGCCCATCGCTCGAATGGTTCAATAACTAGCTGTGGATTTAGAGGCATTTCGTCAGACTAACCAGGGCGTCCTGTTCTCTAGCAACTGTCACAAGCTTGAACGAACTTCTTTGCATCTTTGAAGATCGTGGGCCAATAATACCTTGTTTGCAGCACCTTATTTCCAGTTCTCCGATCGGTGAAATGTCCTCCACATGGTTCGTCGTGAAAAGCTTTCAAAATGTCAAAAATTTCATCCTCTCGGACGCATCTCCTGATGTGCATATATGCTCCTGTATGGAATAGGTAGCCCCTAATCCAAGAGAATCGAGAACTTTGCTGGACAATCTGTTTTCGTTCATTGGGGGTCAGATGTTTTAGTAATTTTCCTACTACTAAGTAATTCACAACATCAACATACCAGGGTGTTTTAATAGTGACAACAAACAGATGCTCATCTAGAAATTGATCTTCAACTGCTGCGGCATCTACTGGTTTGGGCATCCGTGAGAGAAAGTCAGCTATAGGATTTTCTTTTCTAAGTCGATCCTTGATTGTGATATCAAATTCCTGCGATAAAATCAACCATCTAGTTATTCTACCATTTGTGATTGGTTTATTTGCTAAATATTTTATGGCAGAATGATCTGTGTACAAGATAACAAGATATCTAGTAATGTAATGCCTAAACTTATTGACATCATGTATTATAGCTAGAAATTCCTTTTCCGTAACAGTATAATTCAATTCAGTAGGGGATAAATTCTTTCTAATATAATAAATTTCATATGGTTTTTTATCTTCTTCTTGCCCAAGGACTGCTCCAATAGCTGTATCTAAGGCATCTGATGAAATTTGAAATGGCAGGTCCCAATTTGGACCTCTAAGGACTGGGGCTGTTGACACAAGCCTCTTCAGATCCTAGAAAGCACGGTCACATTTTTTTGTCCAAAGAAACCTGTCAATGCATATAGAGGTGCAACAATATGTGAAAAATGTTCTATAAATCTTCTATAGTAACCAGAAAATCCAAGAAAACTGCGTACCTCTGTTTGAGTGGTGGGAGTGGGAATTAGAAAAATTATTTGAATTTTGGCTGGGTCTACCTATATGCTAGCTGCTGAGATATAATGGCCTAGAATAAGTCCTTCAATCATCATCATATAGCATTTTTCATGGCTCAAATAGAGCCTAGTGGCAATGCAGCGCTGCAGAACTTTTTCCAGTGTGTCCAATGCTGGATCAAAATCGTCTCTGTATGGTGTAAAATCATCCATGTATACTTTGAGTCCTTCATTTATTAAATCTGAAAAGATGCTGAGGATAGCCCTTTGAAATGTGGAAGGAGCATTGCATAAGCCAAAAGGTAGAACTTTGTAGGCAAATGTTCCCCAAGGACAAGTAAAAGTGGTTTTGTCTTGGTCTTCAGGGGCAATCTGAATCTGATTGTATCTACTGAAGCCATCTAAGAAAGAAAATAATTTCTTTTCTGCCAGAGTGTCTAATACTTGGTCAATGAATGGAAGGGGAAATTGGTCTTTTTGTGTTTCTTTATTTAGTTCTCTATAATCTACACAAATCCTCCACTTCCCATTCTTCTTTGGTACCACAACAAGTGGAGAGACCCATTTACTATCGGAGATAGGATAGATGAAGTTCACATCTAAAAGTTTTTGAAGTTTAGCTTGTACAATGTATTTTAGATGAGGATTAAGTCTCCTTTGTGGTTGGAGAACATGTCTCACATCGTTTTCTATGTAAATGTGGTGTGTACATAACTAGGGATCAATTCCTTTCATATTAGGATAGTCCCATGCAAATGCTTCTTTGTATTTCCTCAGTAGTTGGATGAGCTTCTCTTCTTGTTCAGAAGTCAAGTTGGAATTAATTTTTAAAGTCTTTCCTGGGTCAATTTCTACAATTTTACTATTTGAGACAGAGGTAGTAGGTATTGTTTGATCGTGCGTACCTTTAAGAGGATCTTCTTCTAATTCATTATCAAATGCTTCTTCTATCATGTGACATTGTATGCGGGATCTAGTTTCGGTTTGGCTAATAAAATTGTTAATGGAATCATCTTCTGCTTGGTATTTGAAATCGAGGGCCTCTTCTATGGTTAATGGAGATCTAATATTTTCGATGAGGTATGATACAGGATGCTTGTTAGTTTTTATTATTGTGACACTTGGCTGCGCTGAGGGATATAAAGCTAGATTATTGATATTTGCCCCCTAGTTATGGTCATATTTCCTTGTCGAAAACCAATATAAGCATCGACAGTTGCAAGCCAAGTTCTGCCTAAAATAAATGGATGTCCATCAAGTCGGTTTTTGGGGTTTATTATCAGAAAATCGGCCGGACACTCCCAGGAGTCAACAGATATCATAACATCATGTAGTGTGCCTTCTAGCCGAACTACAAATTGGTCAGCCAGTTCTAATAAAGTGGAGGTTGGTTCTACTGATGTAATGCCCAGTTTTTGGCAAGTGGTGGTTGTTAAGATATTAATTGCAGCTCCTAGATCAACTAAGGCATTGAGAAGGTTTGTCCATTGATTTGTACGGTTACTATTGGATTTCCTAGGTCTTCGTATTTAACGGGTGTTTCTTTCCCTAATAATAAGTCGGATAGAGTGCTAACTACTTGGACTTTTGGGTTGTTTGTTATTTTCCTCCTTGGTTTCTTTATCCATAGCTCTTTGATAGTCTTTGCATATATCCGAATGTCTTGAATGGATTGGAGGAGTGGGATTTTTATGTACAAGTTTTGTAGTTCTCCCAGAATGTCAAAATCAGGGTATTGTATGGGTCGAGGTATAATTAAGCATTCTGGAAATGGAGGAGAGGATGTGGTTGCTGGATCATGAATCTATTGTCTGGTCACGTCCTCTTCTTGTGGTAGTTGTTCCATAGGTAACTAATTTTCAACTTGAGCTGTTTTATCTCCATTTGTTTCGATGATGTGCCCAGATCTTAATTGAAGGTCATTACACTCCCTTAGATTGGTTCCTATCTCTGGTGTCTCAATTATTTGAATGGATTGGAGCAGTTTATTATTTGGATTGGGGTTGGGTTGGGCTGGGAGTTGCGGTCTTAAGTTAGGTTGGGGGTTTTGTTGTAATGCTGGCACTGTAGGTTGAGGGAGAGGGATGGTTCCTACTGGCTGATTCATCGGTCTTTACCAGTTTGTCTGCCAGGCTTGACTCTATGAAGTAGGAGGGGTCCATTGTGCTGGATATGCATTGTTTTGCCAATATGGTGGGGTATAGGGAAACTTTAGCCAATTGGGTTGGTTTGCTTGATTCGGCCATGGAGATGATGAAGGAAATGATTTTTGTGACCAATTTAGGAAGGGAGGTTGATTTTGCCACATTGTATTATATTGTTGAGCATGATATTATGGAGGCTGAAAAGAAGGAACTGGGTCTGAAAACATATATGATTGTTGCGGCTACCATTGACGGCGCTGATTAAGTAGATACACCGATTCTGTCTCTTCTTCTGCTTCCTTGTATACTGCTTTCAATCCAGGAAGTGAGGGGTAGCTCTCTATGGAGTGGTCTTTTGTACAGATGGCGTAGACTTGAACTGCATCTAATGGACACTCCTTATGGCTGTGTTTCTTTCTGCACCTGGGATAGAAGATTTCCAAATTCTGTTTTGCTTCTGCTTGCTTTTGTTTGGCCTGTATAATATCAAGTTGTGTTGTCAGTGTCCCCAATATGTCATTTTTAAAATTTTCTAATAAATTTCCAATTTCTGCACGAGTTACTCCTTCTGCCAAAGTTTTGTTATCTCTTGCAAACTGATCTTGTTCTGCTGGTTTTAGTCTTGTGCTGCGTCTCGAGCTCCTAATAAATAGATTAATAATGTTAGCAAAATTTTCCTAATAAATATCTCCTTTTCCCATAATATTTAGTGTTTCAATCCATTGTTCCTTCATTCCCCTAATTAATGTTGTTTTTAATACATTATCAGGTAAGAGTAATGATGCATAAGGAGATCTTTGAAGATTATACTGGAAATGCTCAACATATTCTTCTAATGTTTGATTTGGTCTAGCTACCATCTGAAATATTTCGTCTTTTAACTCCCTAGACCTGCAATAGTCCTGATAGTTTTCTATAAAAGACTCTTTCATTTGGTCCCAGTTATTTATAACACCACCACCTAATCCCATAAACCATCTTAGAGTAGCCCCTTTTAATGTGGAGGGAAATAATTTCAGTTTCTGGGGGTCGGTGGTATAGTCGTATCCTCTACACAGTATGTCAAATTCAAATAAAAATGCATCTGGATCTTCTGATGTAAGGCCATGGAATGTAGGGATATGCTGGAGAGGAATTGCTTTCATAGGTGCATTAGCTGCAGTATCCATAATGGGTTATTGCATTGTAGAGGTTTGGGTGTTTGGCTGATTCTGGGCCATTAGGTCAAATATATGCCAATAACCTTCTGGGATGTCTAGGAGGGTATTCCTAGGTTGTCGAGGAGGAATGGATCTAACGGGAATGGCCTTAACAGTGCTTCCTTTATCTGGAATGATGAGAGTGTTTAATGTCTGGGAGGGTTCAGGTTCTTGAGTTTATTCAACTTCGTTATAAATGATTTTTGCAGCACTTCCCTTATCTGGGCTGCTTAATGGCTGTATTACCCCAAGAGGAGATTTTGGTTCTTCAGTTTCCCCTGTTTCTCCTCTTCCTTCACAAAAATTGCTAAGGTTCCCTTCTTGCAATGATTTTGGGCTAGAATTTTCAATTTCTTGAAAATATTGCTCTTCGGCTTGACTATGCACCTCAGCAAAGGCTACAGATGGTGATCCTGTGGCCTGAAGGGAACTAGTAGGCTATCTAGAAGTAACTTTTCTAGGTCCTACTGAAGGCTGAGATTATGCTTTTTTAAGGATTTCGTCTATAAAGGTCAATTAGCCAATGGTCACGACCCCTTAGCTTTATCGGGCTTGGGTAGAGGTTTGGGATTCTTTTCAAGCTTTTTTTGCTTAGTCATGCACTCAAATCAACTACTAAGTTCTACCCAAACAAAATAGCAACAAATCTGCAGGAAAGCGGGCAGGGGAGCAAGGCTATTACATACTCCCCATGCAGGTTCTTACCTTTCATTTTTAAAACCCAGTTCTTGCCTAACAGGTTCCTACACAACTCTAAAAAAGAAACAAATGGATATACTCTTCCCCGGAAATGGCGCCAAAATGTCGAGTTGTAAAAAGGGTCTTTTTCACCTGTATTTACCCTACATTAACTTATCAATCCAAGAACGATTTTTTATCTCAAAGAGTGTACTCAGTTTGAGGTGGTCATTTTTCAGAGTAATGCTAGTAGTATAGTGCTCAAAATACAAGAGTAAACGGATGCTTAAAACAAGATCTACTTACAACAAAACACTTTAAGACTTAAATCATTCATCCAGAAAACTAAGTAAATTATCAGTCAAGGGTACAGTAACAGTAACTCATCCCTCTGTAAACTGATGTAATCTGAAGATAATCAAGGAACATATCATCAACCTGGGAACTAGACAACAAATGTCAACGCTCACTACAGTTTCAGATTGTTCAAAGCAATGGCAATGCAAATAACAAGAAATGGAACAACAACTATAATTGAAACAGCAACTAGTTCTTATAAACAGCGAAACCTTATTCTAAGGAGATAAAGGCAGCAATCGTATCCTACAGAAATCAGATAGCAATCCTTACTCTAAGAATAAATCAGACAGCAAATGGAAATAGAACGGCAACTGATTAGCAATGAAATATAGAACAACACTTAGAGCCAATTGTGAATGTACAGTAAACCGAAATAAATAACACACACAACACACCTTGATATTGAGAGAAACAATAATCTGACTCCGATACCACAAATATTAATCTCAGTTATAAAGGATAACGATCACAATTCGTAATGGAACAACAATGTCAATTGAACAACAATCGTGATTAAGTATAAACCATAGATGAATACAGTAATACCAACTTAAGAATGTTACAGCCCGGTTACTCTGTAATTGAACAGCAATAGCATTCTGTAAGGAACAGTAATGTTACATCAATGATTAAAAGAACAACAATGCATTACAAGGTCAGAATGAACAATATGACATTCCTGTCACAAAGAACGATATTGTAAATATAACAGAGTTGTGATGTAAAATAACAAAACACATCAGATTACCGAACAAAGCTGATAATGAAAACCACACATGAATTAAAGATAATGGTACAGGAGCAAGTGTTCCACCTGGGTCGGGCCCTTAGCCTGCAGGGATACACCACTTGAGATTATTCCAGGATCAAAGATGGAACAACAACCAGATTTATATTAAAGCATCCAAACAGAGTTAGAGTGGATCACTTCTCAACGAGAGTCGATGATCAAAGTTTTAAATATCAAGAGAAATTACATAAGAGTAACAACAGGTGTCCCTCGGGCTAGTAGTGTTGCCCCTTTTTATAATAGTCGAGCGGAGATATTAATGATGCAAAAATAGTTAAGATTGCGATCCCTTAGGATCAAAGGATCCTGAGGGATTCGCCAAACTGTTAATTCCAGTTATCCCTTTGTTCTCTTGCATCGATTCGATATCTCCTTTTCCTTTCCTTGGCTGATACGCTTCAATTTGGATCGCCTTGTCTGCATATGGTTTCCTACCACAGGGACAACAGTTAACTCTGCCCTGTCTTTTCCTTTGGGATGACAGTATTTTGTTTTTCCCTTTTTCTGCATAAGAAAATGGTGATTATTAGTTGTTTTGCATTACATACAAATCTCATAGATTTTTCCATTATTTCTTATTATTTACCTAGTTCATGATGCAAAGGGATTATGAGTTATTAAAGAAAAGATGACAAAATAATCAATAAAACATACCTTCTTCAGTACTCCACACCTCCTCCCACATATACTCAATTAATCGGCCAACGGGGGTAAGCATGTGATGAGAATTTAGTATGATATGACTTGACTCCCTATGTATTAGTTAAGGAAGTGAAACCGATGGAACACATCACACAGACCTTCCACATCAGCAATAGAACTCCCAAGATCCATCCCAACCACTCAAGTAACTAGCCCCTGACACCAACTGAAGTTTTAGTGCATCAAACCCCTGGATTCTCCCTTGATATGGACAAGGTTGCATTTGGGAGGCTCAATAAGCTACCATATCAAGGGAAAGGGAGCTTACAAGGACTTTTTTCCCCAGTGTTATGCCTGTGTTTTTGGGATTTGTGCCACCTTTTTAGACCCAGAGCCCAAGTCACTTCCCAGAACTCAATGGCACCTTCAAAAATGAAATTTCACAGTGGAACAAAGATACATTTGCAAAACATCAACAAGGTCTAGATTGGACCCCTACTAGCCATGACAAGAATTTCGTCAAACATGTCACAAACATGAAATCCATAGGTCTTAACAACACAATTGAACATAGGGGTCTCATACATATCTGAGAATCGCTAAGAATAATTTATGCCTCAAAACATCAACTGCAATTTTATCTACTAGGACATAGATACATTGTCATTCATTTACAAGTAAAAACATGAGGATATCCATACAAATCCACTACCATAGTACATGTTCATAACCAACATAATAATGATAGAAATACCAACAAAACAATAACCATATAATCCACATATAAACTAATATAATAATCATGAATTGACAAGGAGAAATAACCTCATATTAATGATGCAAAGGCCAACCAATTTGGGACTTCCACGAACCACCCGACCATAGACATGGCTAAGCCAAATATCTATTTAGCCAGTCACTCCCATGCCATATTCTAAGAATGAATATGGGATCTCATGGAACAATCCATCAAAACTGAACCAAGGCTTCCAGAGGCCAAACCACCTGAACTCATTCTGTAGACATGCATATGGATGAAGAAGACATAAAATATTTGTAAAGAGAGAAGTTGAAGCCTTTGTGTATGAAGTAGAGAAAGAGCATATAAATGCTTGAGAAGTCCACTATAACATGGATGGTGAAGATGACACTGAATCCCATTTTGATGAGACTCATGTGAATGAAAACTGCAAAGTGATTTGTGAACTGGTGAATCCAACAATAGACCTTGCTAATGATGGTTAAGCTTCTAATAAAGCGTTTGTTGTTGCTGCTACAACACCCTCCAAATTTTGGCCTACATTCAAACTTTGGAGCCTCCTTTTGATCATGTGAACTATTGTTCCTTGTTGTTAGATTCATCCTATACTTTCTTCCCAAGTTTCTAAGTCCCTTATTGAAGGAATTCGAAGTGTCATCTTTTATTAAGTGAAGTGTCCTTCTTTATGAAAGGCAGTTATGGCACACCTATAAGGGGCTAGTTCGGTGCTTTATCTTCCATTAATGGATTATATCTATCATAGGGGAATGCATTGGAATGATCCTTAATGTATTGTTGTAGCACCCTCCTCCCACATCTACCCAAGTAATCGGCCAACCAGAGTAAGCATGTGACAAGAAGTTACTATGACATGATTTGACTCCGTATGTATCAGCTAAGGAAGTGGAACTGGAATACAACACGTCGACCTTCCATATCAACAAAAAAGCTCCCAGGAGCCATCCCAACCACTCAGGTAACCAGCCCAACATACCAAATGAAGTTTTAGTGCATCAAACCCCTGGACACTCCCTTGATATGGACAAGGGTGTGTCTGGTAGGCTCTAGAAGCTCCCACAACAAGGGCAAGGGACCTTTCGAGGACTTTTTTCCCCTGTGTTGTGCCTGTGTCTCCGAGATTTGTACCACTTTTTTAGGCCTAGAGCCCAAGTCACTGGCCATAACTCAATGACACCTTCAGAAATGAAATTTCACATCGAAACAAAGAAACATTTTCAAAACGTCAACAAGAGATAGACTGAACCCCTACTGGTCGTGACAGGAATTTCATCAAACATGTCACAAACATGAAAGCTACAAGTCTTAACAACAAAAATGAGCATAGGGGTACCCTACTTATATGAGAATAGCTAAGAAGCATTGATGCCTCAACACATTAGCTGTAATTTCATCTATTAGGCCATAGATACATTGTTCATTCATTCACAAGTCATAAAATGATGAGATCCATACATAGCCCCTATCATAATACATGTTCATAACCAAGATAATAACAACAGACAACCAAGGAAACAACAACCATATAATCCACATATAAACGAGTATAATACTCATGAATTAAAAAGGATAGATAACCTCATATTAATGATGCAAAGGCCAACCAGGTTTGGGACTTCCACGAACCACTCGACCATAGCCATGGCTGAGCCAAATCTCTCTTCAGCCATTCACCCCTGTGCCATATGCCAAGCATGAATGTGGGATCTCATGGAGCAATCCATCAAAACCGAACTAGAGCTTCCAGAGGCCAAACCACCTCAACCCATCAAGCAGTGGTTCCACCTCATGGTCGAACATCACAAACCATCACCAAATTGGTATCTACCCAAGCCTTCTAGGGATGCAAGGTGTTTGTTCCAACCAAGGTTTCCATGATTAGTAACTCAACCCACAGTTGTCACCGGACTCCAAAGCGTTTGTCTAACAAAGGCTCCAGGACTAGTAAATCAACCCACCAAGGGCTCCAGAGAATTTTTCCAACGAAGGCTCCAAGACTAGTAACTCATCCCAAGTTGTTATAGGGCTCCAGAGTGTTTTTCCAACCAAATCCCTAGGAACTAGTAACTCAACCCAAAACTAAAGGAACATGAGAACCAACCAGAAAACAAAAGGAAAATAAACCAACAACACCATGGATATCCAGGAAATGGCAAGGCTAGGCAAATCCACTGTCAATCCAGGCAATCCTCCATGCCATTGCGATATCATAAATAGGAAACCACATGCATATGTCATAGATGCCAAAACTAGTGAGGAAACATACATGAAACTCGGTACCTGCAAGAAAAACCCGTTATAGCTGTTGATCCCGATGTCCTCTTGTGTTTTCCTTCTCTTCCTTTTCCTTCTTGTTCCAAGCATCCAAGTATGTCAAACTCTCCAAAAGTGCTCCAATAAAACTCTAAATGTCCAAGAGTATGAGAGAGAGAGAGAATAGATTGAGAGATCCAAAACTGAACTGGGAAAAAACTTTCACTAACTAAGCATGCCCACTGATCCTCATAAGCCTTTTTATTAATAAAGCCTTTGTTTTCTTCAATTTCCATTATTTTCCTTCATTTTCCTCCTCACATGTAACTTCTAACCTTTCACCTTCCTTTTCTCCTAATTTCCATTATTTTCATAAATAAAAGTGCCAAAAATTCCATTTTTCCTTTCCAAAGTCTTTTCCATTGCCTTCTCCAATTTCCTTAGTTATAATAACCAAAATGAACACCCACTAGGATTTTTTTCCCACCATTCAGCTTGGAATATGTGTCCCATCACCTTGGTCTTATATTTTTTTACATGCATTTTTAACCATGGTTGTTACAACATCCCCCCCCCCTTGTGGGAACAATGTCCTCGGTGTTAAATGACACCTAAAACAAACAAGACTGCTGAAAAGAAGAACATACTACCTATGGAGCTTTATAACGTAACCCATTGCATTATTTATAATGACCACTGTTGAAACATGATAAACATAATGTTTATTGGAGCTTTATAACACAACTCATTACGGTATTTACAATAAAAACCAAATATACTCAAGCACATTTGCTTCAACCAACAAATAACCATACTGTCTATGGAGCTTTATAAACCAGCTCGGTACAATATTTACAATAATATACACATATACACATTTTCTCAACTAACAAATAAAAGGATATGATGCTCGTATCAACCAATAAGGGAATCCAGAGGCTCACACCTTGACCCTCAAAGGTAGTACCAGGATTAACCTCCTTCTCAGGAAGTCCAGAATCCACTGTCAAAGTCAAAGCTGCATCCAATGTCCAGCGTTACAATTCTACGCCACTTGTCCTCTCAGTGAACATTTATCGGCTCATTGTTCTAGGCATACTCACAATGTGCATTTGATTCCATTTGGAAATGCTAATGACTAAACCAAACCCATCCCCCAAACTTCCCTTCACTTCTACACAGTCCCTCAAGTGATCCATTCAACCCCTTCCATGCAGTCACACACTTTCCAAGTTCCACTGGCACCCCCATCCCAAGTAGTCCATCCTTGGCAAGGTTTCCTCACATTAGACAGTCTAGAAACCAAGGCATATATGTGACTCAAACCATCATACAGGTCATAACATGCTCATGGAAGTCAATCTACACTATTGGGTACTAGTGTCCCATAATGTCCCTACTTCTGAAGTGCTCAACCATCATAGTACTATCTGTTCCAATTTATTTCACTGTTGTTGCTGATTCTTGCAATTCGTTTCAATTGGGCATTTCATGCTTTCCTGTACCAAGAACATACTTTCCATTAGATTCAAAATAAATTGAATAAATTATAATCATACCTCATTGGTAGCCTGTCAATAAAGTACACTTGCAATTTTGTTCGCTTCTTGTCACAACAGGTCAAACTAGAACCTTTGACCAAATCATGTATAAACATATCACATCAAGTTAGATCAAAACACAACCATCAAAGATCAAAATCATAAATCACATGTAACCATCATAAAGCATAATCATAGATCACATGTAATCATCATAGACTAGAATCATAGATCACATGCATAATAAAACTGCAATAAAATATTGATACTTATCCTTTAATCAATCCTTAGCTTCTACCTTTGTCCTTATTTTGTACGCACACTAGATCAGTTGCCACACCTGTCAAACACCTAGTTCCTTCTCTTCAACTATGTGCACATACACATAATTTAAATCACACACACATAACCACACACGACATACAACGCCATGCAATACATGAACCTACACCTGACATACAACACATACAACTGCACCTAGTGTACAACACAACACAATACATATGCCTACATCTGGTGTGCACCACAACACAATAAATACACCTACACCTGATGTACAACATAATAGATATACGTACAGAGAGTACAAAACAACGAATACACATGTCACAATACCATGACTACACAATGTACATACATAGTATCGCATGCCCGCAACACATTATGTATGACATGTACACAATACTGCATGTACATCAGTACCATATGTACAACATGTACACAGTACCACTTATACATAACACCACTTGCACAATGTGTGCACAACATCACATGTACACGACACCACCTACACAATGTGTACACAACGCCATATGTACACTGCACCACCTATACAATGTGTACACAATACCACATGTACAAAACACCTCCTGCATGACATGTACACAACACCACATGTAGAGAGCACCACATGCACACAACATCACATGTACAACATATACACAACACCACATGTACAACCATGCACACAACACCATATGTACAACATGCACACAACACCATATGTACAACATGCACACAACACCATATGTACATTGAACTACATATACAACATGTACATAGCATCATATGTGCACAACACCACATATCCAACTTGTGCACAACACTACATATCCAACAGGTGCACCATACGATATGTAGACAACACCGTATATCCCACATGTTCATAACACCATCTATACACACCACTGCATATGAAATATACACACAACACCATATATACATCAGGCACACAACATCATATGTACACAATACTACATAAACAACATTATACATCACCATAGGTACAATTACTGAATATACAACATGCACAACATATACACAACAATAGCATTGCACATCCAAAACCATACTGCCTCTACAAAGCAACCTTGCTTCCAGTGTCTCTCTGTCATCCATGCTTATCCTAGCATGCCACAAAGCACATTGTTTTCATTCCACTGATGTATGCTTCAGCGTTACCTGTCATAACATAAACATAGGCATAATAAAAGCATACAATATTAATTTATATCCACATGATACTAACCTCATACATTTGTCATGACTACTCTTTCCACTTGATTCCTTATAAACCAGGAACCTCTTCATGCCATTCACTTGCATAAGCAATCATTCCTCCATAAAAATGATCCCTGGTGACCCTGTCAGACAATGAAATACATACATACATGTAAACATCAACATAAAACAATCATGATCCCTGATGACCTTGTCAAATAACAACGTACATACATACATATATGCATATAAACATTAGCATAAAGAAATCATTATCACAACATAATTACTAGATATCATCAAGCTAAGGTTAAGAGAAATTCTTTTATTCATGCACAACATGCACAATATTGAGAACACCATTTCCCAACATAGACAAGGCACTTGAAGCCTCAAATCCATTTACTCTACCCTTTCTGTTACCTTTCTCATGATTGTCCTATCACCATCCATTTACCTCAATGGACCCAACCAATCCAACTAGTTGTAATATGCTTGCCTTCAACTGCCCTTATACATGCAATGAGCTTCACCTAAGTCTCATACTACCTAATAAGTTTCATTCAACTTCTCCCAAGCTCCATTAACTTTCCTCTTTTGCAACCAGTTCCCAAGACTCAAAACATAAAGGCAAGACAAGAAATAAACAAGAAGAAAACCATGAAAACAAATAACAACACGACACCACAACAAAGTGGCAAGGTCATGCACCATACGTAAATAAAAATGCAAATCAAGCTCAACAAATCACAAAAGGCCAAAAGAAAAAGACTAGCAACATACACCATGGCTCCATCCCCATGGTTCCCAATGCCTCCAAGTGAAAGCTCAACCCAAGCATTCTTTAATATTTCATGGAAATCTCTTTTTCCATGTAATTCCATGCATCATTCTGCCATAAACACATAACTGTCAGTGCGTAAGTAAACATAACATCATACTATTTACCTTACCTTTTCATACTAATGCCAAGCATGTTACCCTGCAACTTCTCACACATGTCAACCACATGTTCCAAATATCAAAACAATCGTATCTAGAAATTTGAAATCAACCTTTACCAAGACTAATAATCATGTCATAATCAATAGTCAACTCATAGTCACTAGACATAATGCTACAACTGTCACCTATTACACTCAAGTACATGTCAGCTATCTCAACACATATGTGTGAGTAAAACCATCTTAAAAAAATATCATTTCTTGATGCAATCTTATAGAAACATACTCATATCATGCAATTAATCAAACATTCAACAATAGATAGATGACATAATAGACACCAACTCTCAAACACCAAATACACAACATAACCAAACATTCAAGAACAAAGTATATGACATAGGAAATCTCATACCTTAATGTATCCCAGGGAAGGCTATCTTTTCTGCACAATCAATCTAGATTAGCATGATATAACTTCACGACATAATAACTCAAACATAAATAAGGTCATGATATCCATGATAGTCACTAGCTAACATGTTCACATCATAAACTCATAAACAAATATCATCCATACATAATAATCACATTTTCACAGTCAGTCTAGATTAGTATGACATAATATCACAACATATTAACTCATACCTGAATGTCATAACCCTAACCATTTACATAGACCAATCCAAATTAGTATGATACATATAAATCAAGATCTTAATGTAATAACCCTAATCATCAAGTTACTAGCATATAACAACAACAAGTTATATATCATGCTCATCAACAACATATAACCTAATCATCAAGCTAGCTATCATATAACAACAAAAAATTAACCTATTACATACTCATCAACAACATATAACATAATCATCAAGTTATCTTAACATATAACAACAATAGCAAGGCATACAACCACATGTTACTATCATTCATAGATATCTGACACATGTGCATATGACTACACTAATCAACTAGCATCTATCATGTATGTAACCATAACATCAATATAATGAAAGTTATACACATAACCATAATGCATATAACAAGCCTTAACCTATATACTTGCATGCCCAACATACAAACCTGTATGACGACATACTCTTGCCTCGAGGTCCAATGCTGCAACTGCTGCTTTATCTCAACTAACTCATTAGCATCATAACATACTAATAACATCATGATGAACTAATTTCATACAATGACCTCACAATGCATGTCTGACCTACAATACATGCATAACCATAACCATGATAATGCATGCATAACAATATATAGAGAGTGACATGCATAACAAATGCATATACAACCTACATGCATTCATGAAAAATACATCCCAACAATAACAACATCAATTCCTACATGGAAACACAACTGTAACAATGACCACTACCATGCATACATAACAATCACACATACAACCTACATGCATACATGACAAACTCATTCTACCTATCTAGTCCAAGTGTTGAACCATGCTTTGACACCACTCTTTGGTATCAGATATGACCTAAAGAAAGCACATCCCACTCTGATAATACTTTGTAGCACCCTCCTCCCACATATACCCAAGTAACCGGCCAATGGGGGTAAACATGTGACAATAAGTTACTATGATATGATTTGACTCCCTATGTATCAGTTAAAGGAAGTGGAACTAATGGAACACATCACACAGATCTTCCACATCAACAATAGAACTCTGAGGAGCCATCCCAACCACTCAATTAACTAGCCCTTGAGACCAATTGAAGTTTTAGTGCATCAAACCCCTGGATTCTCTCTTGATATGGACAAGGGTGCGTTTGGGAGGCTCAAGAAGCTACCACATCAAGGGAAAGGGAGTTTCCAGGGACTTTTTCCCCTAATGTTGTGCCTGCGTCTCTGGGATTTGTGCCATTTTTTTAGGCCCTAAGCCCAGGTCACTTCCTAGAACTCAATGGCACCTTCAAAAATGAAATTTCATAGCAGAACAAAGATACATTTGCAAAATATCAACAAGGTCTATATTGGAACCCTACTAGTCATGACAGGCATTTTGTTAAACATGTCACAAACATGAAAGCTATAGGTCTTAACAACAGAACTGAACATAGGGCTCTCATACTTATCTCAGAATTGCTAAGAATAATTTATGCCTCAACACATCAACTACAATTTCATCTATTAGGACATAGGTATAATGTTCATTCATTTACAAGTAAAAACATGATGAGATCCATACAACTCCACTGTCATAATACATGTTTGTAACCAACATAATAATGACAGAAATACCAAGGAAATAATAACCATATAATCCACATATAAACCAATATAATACTCATGAATTAACAGGGAGAAATAACCTCATATTAATGATGCAAAGGCCAACCAAGTTTGGGACTTCCACGAACCACTGGACCATAGACATGGTTGAGAAAAATCTCTCTTTAGCTAGTCACTCTCGTGACATATTCCAAGCATGAAAGTGGGATCTCATGGCCTTTGGTTTGGTCTTTAGGGTTTCATTGTCAATTAGATCTAGTGTTTCATTAGGGTTTCGTCCAAAAATGTTTCAAAGTGTCCAATAATTACTAGCAGGACATGAGGAGGTTTCAACATCAATAAATTTCATCGCCAAGTGTTCGAAAATATGTTTTTCCTCAAAACTCTGTTTTGAGGAAAAAATAGAGTATTTAGCATTTATTGTACAAAATCATGAAAATTTTGTTTTCCTCATTGTAAATTCCTTCATCTGTAATCCTGGTTTCTTTCCTTAGCCCAGAAGCTCCAACACCTGCAAAAAAAGCAAATCTCAGGTCATTTAGTTCATCACAAAACTCAAAATAAGTGAAGAAGTCCATAAAACAGAGTTTGAAATAAAGTCAGTTGCAAAACATTATGAAAGTGGGTTTGGCAAAAATAGAATTTAAAAGCTCCATGTATAAATCATTTCTCCAAATGTTTGAAGTTCATTTGTACTCCAAGAGCAAAGAGAAGCAAGGCAAAACGATTTTGGTGAGTGAGTGTGAAGTTTGGGTGAAAATCGCTGTAAGTTGCCGGCGCGGCGCACTAGGCAGGAGGCGCAGCGCACTCACCAGGCACGACGCACTGGGCCTCAGAATCCTGTGTTATTTTGCAAGGGCACGGCGCATACGTGGGGCGTAGCACATTGGGTTGTATGCGTGGCGCACACAGCCAGAGAGCCCGAACACTGCCCAAACTCGCTCCAATCGCCCCAAATCGCATGGATCAGTCTTGATACAAGTAGGTAGAGATTTCAATTCTATTTTCTATCCAAGTTTGATGATTGTTTGATGGTGTGTGTTACATGTTGAGTGTTTAAAAAACAATCAAACCCTACCATTTGAAATACCTTAAAGAAACTTGCTGCTAGGGTTTTGATTGACTGTTTTTCCACCAAGTTCACTCCCTTACCCCATTTTTGATTGATTCCCTTATTCCCTAAGTTCCCCCTATCCCCTAAATTCACTAATCCCCTGTCCCAAATTCCCTTTTCCAAACTCTCAAATGTAAAACCCCAAACCCTAATCCTATACAAAAACTCCCAAAACATCCCATATTTCCCTAACTAAAATCTATCCCAACAGTCCCTAAATTCTCCACTATTTTTCCCTCCCCTTACAGCCCCTCATTTCATAGTTTTCCCTTGGTGGCAAAGGTCAAACACATCATCAAAGGCATTCCAAGACAATTTGACATATCGACACCTATTTCTCCAAGACATTTTACCTACCAACAGAAATGGCATCTGATCCTTCATATGATTATGAAGAGGAAACCCAAATTGACTCACCCACACAGGGACATGCACCCAGGAGGCCTCATAGAGGTGGCAAACACATTAGAGAAGAACCAACCACTCTTGCTGAGTTACAGGCCTGCCCTCTTGCCATCTTCTGTTTCCAGCATCAGTCATGTTATGAATTTTGTGAGAAGGTTGCTAATATTCAGTTCCATCATGAGTTGGCCCACTTATTTGCGTTGCATTTACATGGTGATCAAGCCACTCTTGCTGGTGTCACTTTCACATTGACACCAAAATCCATTTCATTAGCAACCGGCATACCTAACATTGGAGAGCCATGGAACAAGAGGCAGAAATTTGTCCGGCAGCACTATGAACCGTATATCAAGCCCAACTTTTTGAGACAGCTCAGGAGAGTGTTTCCTTTTCAGTACCTCAAAGATAAATATGCTCCTTTAATGAAACTCATCATGAAGTATTTCAGTTGTGAGGGCTGGTTCTCCCGCTTATATGCTTATCATATCAGGATGCTGATGCATTTTACCTAGGTACGGATGATCTACATCCCTTACTTCATGTGCCGAAACATAAAGAAGATGACCACCCTTGTGCAGCACAAGACTCCTCAATAATAGTTCAACAGTATTTATCATTTTTCTCTCATCAAAATTGTGGTCGTTCATCAGTTTGGTTTACAGGGCATCACTTGGGATGACTTCATCTCTCATGAGTTTTTTAGAGCTTCAGAGGGACCTTCAAAAGCTGGGCATGAAATAGGTGGACCTTCCTATCAGCATGAGGGCGATGAGACACATACCGCTAGTGTGCCAGTGTTCATCACCTATCAGAAGGGCACTAGACGGTTGTTTGTAGCAGCAAAGCGAGTGTTATCTCCACCTGGGGTGGAAGGGGCCTCGCTTCCATCGTCAACATAGCAGGTTCAGGACCGAGGCAAGAGGCCACTATAGGAGGAAGGACCATCAGGTGAGTAGGAGACTGATTTCATCCTCATTGAGGGTGATGATACTGATATGGGCACAAATATTAGAGAAATCATTAAGGAGCAGCAGGCGGACATTCATGCTTTGTCTACCAGCTTGGATAGAATCCAATGGACTATACAATACCTGGAGCAAAGGAAAAAGCAGCTTGAGGACCAGCAGGTGATTATGGAGTTGCAAAACATTCGGGAGAATCACCAAGCTACCCAAAGGAGGAGGGTGGAGTTCACTTCATTGGAGCAAGAAATCAATGCCGATAGGGAGTCATGGCTTGAAAGAGTCAATTTCCACTTGGAGAGGAAGTTGGAGAAGGCCATCAATGAAAAGAATATGATTAGAAACCTGTCATCTCATTACTTGTCCCGGAACTTGGTGTGCCAAGCGAGAATCGGGAGTTTGAAAGCAAAGTTGAAGAGAGCATCAAGGAGGCAAAAAGAGGATGAAGGACTTCATTTCTTGGCTGAAGCTTCCTTGGCCCAACATCATGCTTGATAGAGAAGAATCAGCCCAAATTTCAAGAAATTTGGAGCATTTTTTGCATTTTGCAAATTTTTGGCACAAAAAACAGGTTTTCTTGCCCTATGTGTCGTGCCACATGGTGCTCACTTTTGCTAGAGGCCTCCAAATCACAAAAACTCAGCATTTTTGGGTTTTTCATGCAAAATTACACTTGCCTACCTATGGCCAAGAAATTTGGGTAGGTTTTGAGCCCTCAAAAAGGTAAAAAACACTCAAAAAATGACCTCACTGCCCCTATTTTGACACACAGGAGGCAATGTTGGGATAATGGACTTCTGGAGGGGTAAATGGATGCCAAACTAAAAAATTCCACTTGGGTTGGAAAGTAGATAGGCAGACCTTTCCAGCAAGCACACCTAGAGCTCATTTTTACATAAGAAAGGCCTTCAAAAGTGGGTCCAAACAGGCGCGATGCATAGAGAATCAAGCGCAACGCATAGAGGAAAAATTGCCAGTTTGACCAAGTTTTGCTCTGTTTTTCGCCCAGTTTTGCCTAGTTTGACTTCTTTACTTTCTTAATGGAAAATTTATGATGTAATTTGATGAAAATTGATGTATCATGATGTAAATATGTTAGATTTTCACTTGTAGAGGTAGATTCATCAATTTAGAGGTTGTTTGAAACTGAATGAATCAGTTCCCTTGTTTCTAGAGGCATGTTGTTATGTTGCCTAGTTTCTAGTTCTCAATTTAGAATCAGTTGGATCAGCTCCTAAACATGTGAGCTCGACCCCTAGAGGCAAGGATGAGTTATGTTTGTCTATATTATGTTGTTTTTCAGTCATTAGCATGGTTGGACTCTTGAGAAAACATTGAGCTTCATTGTACACTCATATTTTCATTTTGGCTAAGGAATTGAGACCAGGATTTGCAACATTATTTGGGATTCATGTGGAAATTTGTCTTGGTACAGTGCTTCTCTTTGTAATTGTGAATTTTTTTATGTGATTGCATGCCATTATCTATCTTATTTCTTCTGAACTAAACAAACAAGAGTGTAAGTAGAATTCATTGAAAGTGCAGTGATCTACTTGAAGTTTGCTTTAGTTATTTGATGTTTTCAGCTGTTTGGGGAGGATCCATGATTGCTTTTTCCCTCTTCAACACCTCACCTATGTACTCCTTCCATCTCACTCAAATTTAAGTGCCAAAAAAATTGCCTACCTTGCCCCATTGAGATCTCTGCAGAACTGAGCCTCAATCCCCGCACCCAAAATCTATCTTTCCATTTGAGCCAACAAAACACTATTTTATCAAATCAAAATTTCTTTCACTCATACCTAGCCTAATATCAGAAGATATTTCAGTCATCTCAAGCCCTCATTGGTCATAATTTGCTGAGATTGACCCGGAGAGAGCCCTCTTCTGACCTGGTAGGGCTAGCTACCAGGCTGAGCGTGGTTTGATGTTGGCCATGGATCCTACCTTTTCAGCCTAAGGTAAATCTAGGCACTAACACCTTTTTTCTCCAAGCATCCAAGTAATCCACACTCTCCAAGAGTGCTCCAATAAAACTCTAAACATCCAAGAGTATGAGAGAGAGAGAGAATATAATGAGAGATCCAAACCTGAACTGACAAAAATTTTACATAACCAAAGCCTACCCATTGATCCTAATAATCCTTTTTATGAATGAGGCCTCTATTTTCTTCAATTTCCATTATTTTCCTCAATTTTCCTACTCACATGAAACCTGTGACCTTTCATCTTCCTTTTCTCCTAATTTCCATTATTTTCATTAATAAAAGTGCCAAAAAAAAATTTTGGCCTTTCCAAAGCCTTTTCCATTGCCTTTGCCAATCTCCTTAGCCATAATAACCAAAATGAACACCCACTAGGATTTTTTTCCCACCATTCAACTTGAAATACATGTCCCATGACCTTGGTCTTATGTTTTTTTACATGGATTTTTAACCAGGGTTGTTGCAGATGCACACTTTCTTGTTGCATTCGACACTTGTGTTGAAAGTTATATCTTAAGTGTCATAGTTTGAGGTAAGTATCATCTTGTTTTAGTTTCAATAAATACGTGTTGATTTTTGGTCTTGAGTGTCTCATTGGCATATGTTTGGTTTTGTATGAATGTGTGATCATTTTCAAGATGTTACATGCTTCTGCTCTCATCTTTTTGCCTTACTAATCCCACACTTAGTCAATTTTGGAGTTATCTTTGTCTTCAAAACTTACTTGACCAAACAAAAACCCTCTTTCCTCTTTGAAATGTGCATTATGTAGTCACAAGCCTTATTGGAGAACCCTCTACCTCATGGAACTATGCACTACGCAGTCACAAAGAACTGCCTCCATCAACTACGCACTGCGCAATCTCAATGCTCAGTCACTGTCAACTGTACTTTCTTACTGAGAAGTCCTTGACCAACCTTTCCTCCACTTCACACAATGCACTTTTAGTCAGTATTCAGGTCATGTCTTAGCCTTTGTAGTGCCCAACTATGCAGTACATCAACCCTCCCTTCCAGAACTGCACACTATGTAGTCACAATGAGCAAGCCTGTCATCATTGCCTCCCTAATTTCCTCAATTGTGAAGTCATGTCTTTCACTCTCTTAGCCATTGATCACTACATAGACAGAGTGTGAGGTCCTCACTCACTACCTCCTTCTCCTACGCATTATGCAATCCTTAAGCCTTCTCCTCAATCTTGCACATTGTCCTACCCTAGTTAGTATATTGCATGAGAAATATGATAAAGTAGGATATTTTGGGACTAATGTCATATTGTCATGAGTGAACTCCATTTGAAGGTCTTATTATCTTGACATGGTAGGATGATGCTCAAGGATAATGTCAAGGAGATGATATGAGAAGACACTTATGATGTTGAAAACACAAAGTGATCAACAAGAAAAGATATAAATTAACAGTAATCACAATAGAAGACAGAAGATTGGGATCACGTGGAAGACACTATATCATAACCAACCTCTTGGAGGATGAAGATGTAGTGCAAGTAAGGCCTATCATGTAGATGTGAAGATAACACCAAGAAGAAAATCTTGACATTGATACATTATAATGAAATTCCATGTCACCATCGCTAAGTCATGGTTTCTCAAATTGTCACCATAAAATTCATGTGGTGTAAATGTATTTTGCCACAATTTTGTGGAAATGTAATATTGTATTTTTGAAAAATGAGAAAATGTAAAATGTAAAAGGTCTCATAGGAATTTGAAAAGTCACCTGGGAGCCCAAGAGTCATGAGGGAAGCTCAAGAGTAATAAGAGAGTTGGAGAGTCACCTCATTTTTTATATATACACCCTCGTAGCCCAAGTGAAGGAATTTTCACCTTGGCTTCTCAAGCAAGGCATAGGAGAGAATATTAGTCTTTTGAGAAGAAAGTAATGGCTTAACGTTCCACTATTGGGACAATGTTGTATCACTATAATGGTGTATCTTGGGGCTTTCACTCTATATTTCGAAGCTCTTAGAGCCGAAACACTCTCAACATATGTCGTGAATGATTGTAGGACTATTATTTCATTGTTTGTGATGTATGTTTATGTTTCTACATACTAATGAAAATGAACTATTTCATTGGCTTTAGTATGTATCTTTGAACTGTGTGTCTCTTATTTTCATGATCGCCATTTCTTTGTGAACTATTTTTCAAGATAACTAACGATTCTTTCAGATATATGTGTGTGTCTTTACGAGGATAGTATTACTACTTTTCTCTTAAAGACTCAGTTTCTTTTCCCTTCTGTGAAAGAACCATTATACACTTTTCAATTGAATACATCACAAGGCTAACTTACTTTTTTTTATATTGAAAGAATATGCATTTCTCTTGTGTCATTATTGTGGCCAAGGAAAATCATTAAGGATATGAAACCGAGCCTATTTCCCAAATGGGGCTCTATAACAACCCTGGTCAAAATTCATGTAAAAAAAAAATATAAGACCAAGGTCATGCGACACATATTCCAAGCTAAATGTTGGACAAAAAATCCTAGTGGGTGTTCATTTTGGTTATTATGGCTAAAGGAAATCAACAAAGGCAATAGAAAAGGCTTTGAAAGGCAATAGGCATTAATTGGAATTGTATTTATGAAAATAAAGGAAATTAGGAGAAAATGAAGGTGAAATGTCACAAGTTGCATGCGAGGAGGAAAACGAAGGGAAATAATGGAAAATGAAGAAATTAGGTGCCTCATTAATAAAAATGCTTTTGAGGTTTTTTTCACAAGATTTTTGACAGTTTTTGGGTGGAGCTCTCTCTCCATTCTCTCTCCCACACACTTAGAGAATTCTTGGAGTACTCTAGCATTGGTTCAAGGAAAGCAAACGAAGGAAAAAGAAGGCAAAGGGAAACAAATATAAATTAAGGGAGAGTAGGATCAAGCAGCTACATCAGGATTACTTACAGGTATCAATTTGCATGTGTGATTTCCTTAATAATTTTGGCATGCATGGTACATGCATGTTTGTATTTTGTTCTCTTGTTTTCATTGGCATGGGTTTTTCTAGGTGGGACAATGTTCTTCGGCCTTGCCTTGCCAATTTTGGATAGCCATGGTGTGATGGTTTCTCCTATATTTGGTTGTGTTGGATTGTTGGATGATTTTGAAATTGAGTGAGGTGGTCTCTGATATAAATAACACAAGGCCTAGGAATCCCTAGACTGGAGAAGGTGGTATTATGGTAAAGCTGTATTTTTTGTTTGGTGGGCCTCACAATCCTTGAGAAGTGAATGGCGGGATATATGGTAAAGCTTAAAGGTGTGTGCCCTCGATCAGGCCTAGGAATCCTTGATCGATGAATGGTAGGATATATAGTAAAGCCTGTGGGTGGAGTCTTGACTAGGCCTAGGAATCCTCGATCGTTGTGTGGCGGGATATATGGTAAAGCCCAGAAACTAGGAGATAGAAAAGTTCCTCACAGTGTAGGTGGAGAAATTTGGTGGCATGCATGCTTGTTTAGGGCCTAGTGATCTAGTGGGGATTGCAGTAAAACCTGAGGAAACCTAGTTTGGTTTGGTTTTGAGTCCCACATTCATGCTTGGAATATAGCACAAGGGTGATTGGCTGAAAGAAATATTTGGTTAAACCAATCTATGGTTCGGGTGGTTCGTGGAAGTCCCAAACATGGTTGGATTTTGCATTCATTAATAAAAGCTCCTTCTCCTTCATATTTCATGTGTAAATGTATTGGATTATATGTGGATTTTATGTTTGTTATATCCTTGTTATTTATGTTGGTTATATGTTGGTCATGAGTATGTTTTATGAAAGACTTGAAGTATGTCTCTCATCATGTTTTGAATTGAAAATAAATGTACAATGAATATATCACCTAATAGATGATAATGCAGCTATTGTGATATGGAAACATTGCTTCTTTACAAATATTAGATAAGTATGAGACCCCTATGCTCAGATATGTCTTTATGACTTGTAGATTTCATATTTGTGGCATGTTTAACGAAATGCATGTCATGGCTAATAAGGGTTCGGTCAAGTCTTACTCAAGTGTTTGCATTAGTACCTTTATTTCAATATCATTTATCATTCCTAAAAGTTTCACGAAGTTCTAGGCAATGCCGTGAGTCATGGACATGAAAAAGTGGTACAAAATTTGGGGTCATTAGTTGAGAACTATTTGGAAAAGTCCTTAGTCGCTGGCATGCCTTGCTGTGGGAGTGACTCAAAGGATTTGGTCACATGCATTTTCATGGGAGCAACTGAGGCTCTAGGATAGTAAAAAGATAAGTGGTCTTAGGGGTTCAGAACCTAGAAGGGTTGGTTAGCTCCTAAAGGTTTTGTAACATGTGTGGAAGGCCATAATGGTTTTGTTTTTTGGGTTCCACTAACTTAACTACACCCGAGGAGTTGAATCACATCATAGTATCCTATCATCACATGTTTACCCCAGTGGACCGGTTAGCTTGGGTAAATGTGGGAGGAGGGTGTTATAGAGTGGTATCAAAGTGGGTTCTGTTCTCTTTGGGTGATATGTGATACCACAAAGTGGTATTAGAGCATGGTTTAACACTTGGACTGGATAGGAGGAATGTGTTTTTCATGCATGCATGTAGGTTTTATATGTTCTTGTTATGTATTGATGGTAGTGGTCATTTTTACAGTTGTGTTTCCATGTAGGAGTTGATGATGTTGTTGTTGGGATGCTTTAGTCATGAATGCATGTCAGTTGTATATGCATTTGTTATGCATGTCAATGTCTATATGTTGTTATGCACACATTATCATGGTTATAGTTATGCATGTATAGTAGGTCAAACACACACTGTGAGGTAATTATATGTAGTTTATGTCATTATGATGCTGTTGGTTGTTATGATGTTAATGTGTTGACTGAGATAGAGCAGGAGATGCAGATCATGAAAGCGAGGTTGCAACACTGGACCTCGGGTTAAGAGAAAATCATCATATAGTTTTATATGTTTGGCATTCAGGTATGTGGTTAATGGTTGTTATAATAATTAAAGTTACTTGTATGCTTGTCATTCTATTGTTGTTATGGTTACCTGTATGATAAATGCTAATTGACCAGTGTAGTCACATGCACATGTGTCAGACAGTCATGAATGATAGTAACCTATTGTTGTATGCATTGTGGTCATATGCCTGATGATTATGGTCATTGTAGCTTAGGTATTGATGTTATTATGTTTTGTGCTAATTTTGATTGACCTATGTAGATGATTATGGTTATGAAATTCAAATATGAGTTAATATATTGTGATATTATGTCATACTAATTTAGACTGACTGTGCATATGTGATTGTTATGCATGAATGACAATTGTTTATGATTTTATGATGTGAACATGTTAGCTAGTTACTATTATGGATATCATGACCTTATTTATGTTTGATTTTATGTGTTGTGAAGTTATATCTGCTAATCTAGATTGATTGTGCATACAAGATAGCTTCCCCTGAGATACATTAAGGTATCAATTTTCTTATGTTGTCTACTTGGTGTTTGAATGTTTGATTACTTGCATGATATGAGTATGTGTCTAAAAGATTGCACGAAGGAATGATATTATATTAAGATGGTTGTACTAACACATATGTGTTGAGACAACTAATATGCACTTGAGTGTAAGTAGGTGCTAGTTGTAGTAGTATGAGTAATGAATGTTAGTTGATTATGACATGGTTGTTAGTCTTGGAAAATGTTGATTTCAATGAATATACATAATGTTTTGATCCTTGGAACATGTGGCTGACATGTGTAAATAGTTTTAGGTAAACATGCTTGATATTAGCATGATAAGGTAATAGTTGATTTTTTTATATAAATATCCATTAGGTGATGTGATAGTACATGGTAAGACTCAGTTACAACAAGGTAAGGTAACTAGTGTATTTTTATATTTATTTATATACTAACATTTATGTTTTTATGGAAGTATGATGCAGGGATTGCATGGGAAAAAAGACTTCCATGAAATCTTGAAGAAGGCTCAGGTTGAATTTCTTTTGGAAGAACTAAGAACCATGGGGATTGAGTCATGGTGTTTGTTGCTAGTCTTCTACTTTTGGTCTTTTGTGATTTGTTGCGCTTGATTTATGGTTTTTATTGCGTCTAGTGCATGATCATGCCACTTTGTTTGTGGTGGCGTGTTGATATTGGTGTTTCATGGTTTTCTTCTTGTTTGTTTCTTGTTCTTTCCTTTATGTTTTGGGGTATTGGGAATTGGTTGGGAAGGAAGAAGTTAATGGAGCTCGGGAAGAGTTGACTGTAACCCAATAGGTAATGTAAGACCTAGATGAAGCTCGGTGCATGTATAAGGGTAGCTGAAGGTAAGAGTATGATAATCACTTGGATTGGTTGGGTCCATTGATGCAAATGGACTATGGTAGGACAATCATGAGAAAAGTAATAAGGGAAGGTAAACTAAATGGATTTGAGGCATCAAACTCCTTGGCTAAGTTGGGAGTTGTTGTTCTCAATGTTGAGCATGTTGTGCACGGATAAAGGGAGTTCTCTTAACCTTGATCTTA
The DNA here is from genome assembly GCA_031772625.1 of Pinus tabuliformis. NCBI lineage: Eukaryota > Viridiplantae > Streptophyta > Pinopsida > Pinales > Pinaceae > Pinus > Pinus tabuliformis. The sequence goes on along the minus strand of CM062818.1, from coordinate 1,057,137,853 downwards.
TGCTATTTGGTAATTAGGTTGTGATCATGATTATGCTGATTTATATATATGTATACATGTATGCCATTGTCTAACAGGGTCGTTAGAAATCATGATTATTTAATGCTAATGTTTATATGTATATATGTATGAATGTATGTCATTGTCTCATAGGATCATGATTGTTTTATGCTAATGTTTATATATGTGTATGTGTGTATGTATATATTTCACTCTCTGACAGGGTTGTTCGGGATCATTCTTGTGGAGGAATGATTTCTTATGCAGGTGAATGGCATGGAATAGGTTCCTGCTCTTATGGGGAATCAAGTAGGAAGAGTAGCCTCGAAAAATTTATGAGGTCAATATTATGTGGATATGAAATGATATTATGTGTTTATACTATTCCTCTGTTTACATTATGGAAAAGTAATGCTAAGAGATACATCAACGAAATGAAAATAATGTGATCTGCGACATGCTAGGATAAGCCCGGATAGTGGAAATACATTAGAAGCAAGGTTTCTTTGTAGAGTCAATATGTGGTCTATGGATGTGCATTACTATTGTTGTATGTATGTTGTACTAGTTTTACCTATGATGTTTAGTGCATACAGTGCTATGTACAGATGGTATTGTGTACATGTTGTTTATGTAGTGTTATGCATAGATGGTGTTGTGTACATTTTGTTTATGCAGTGGTGTGTACAGATGGTGTTGTGTACATATGGTGTTGTGTGCATGTTGGATATGTGCTGCTATGTACATAATGTGATTTGTGCATGTTGCATATGCGATGCTGTGTACATTTGGCATGGTGTACATGTTGTACATATGGTGCTATGTACATGTGGTGTTGTGTGCATGTGGTGTCGTGTACATGGGGTGTTGTCTACATGTCATGCATGTGGTGTTTTGGACATGTAGTGTTGTGTATATGTTGTGCAGGTGGTGTTGTGTACATGTTGTGTAGGTAGTGTTGTGTATAGGTGTTACTGTGTACATGTTGTACATGTAGTATTATGTGCATGTTGTACATGCTATGTTGTGCACATGTGATATTGTGTGCATGTCGTACATGTTGTTTTGTGTATGTGTGGTATTTTGTATGTGCAGTTCATAGTCATGGTATCATGACATGTGTATTCATTGTGTTTTATTTTGTGTACATATATGTATTGTGTTATACACCAGGTGTAGGTGTATGTATTGTGTTGTACATTAGATGCAGGTGTATGTGTTGTGTTTGTGTACTAGGTGTAGGTGCATGTGTTGTACGTCAGGTGTAGGTGCATGTATTGTATGGATTGTAGTGTGATGCACACGATGTGTATGTGTACATGGTTGAAGAGAAGGCACTAGGTGCTTGTCGGGTGTGGAAAATAATCTGGTGTGTGCATGGAAAGAACAAAGGCAGAAGCAACAAACCAATTGAAGGATAAGTATGAATGTTTTATTTCAGTTTTGGTTATGCAAGATATTTACGACTCTAATGGTTACATGTGACCTATGACTATGTTTTATGATGGTTACATGTGATTTATGATGGTTGCATTTGAGCTAACTAGGTGTGATATGTTTATACATGATGATTTGATCAAACAACTAGTTTGACTTGTTGTGGTAGGAAATGAAAAAAATTGCAAGTGTACCTTATTGACATGCCACCAATGAGTTATTATTTGAATTCATTTGAATTTGTTTTGAATCTAATGGAAATTATGTTCTTGGTATAGGAAAGCATGGAAAATGTCTAGGTTGGGTGGTTGAAACTGACTGCAAGCATTAATATAAAAAAAAAAAGGAATTGGGACAGGCAACAGTATGTTAGTAAAGCACTTCAGGAGCAAGGTCATTATGGGACATTGGTACCCAATAGTGTCCATTGATTTCCATGAATATGCTATGACTCGTATGATGATTTTAAGGCAGGGATATGCCTTGGTTTTTGGACCTTTCAATGTGAGGAAACCTTTCCAAGGGATGGATTGTCAGAGATAGGGGATGTTGGGGTATGATGCAGGAGCATCGGGACGGGCCAGCAATGTGGGAAATTGCCCACATGTTTTGGCTTGAAAAAAAAATCGTATTTCAATTGTTGTTGATGGTAGTATTACTATGAGAGTCGAGTTCATAGTTAGTTTGTTGTTGTAATAGATTTAATCTCTGTATTTAGCAATTGATTTGTTAGGCGCATCTTGATATGTCTGTTGGAATAAATTTATGAAGATCACCTTATCTTTTGTTAGAGTAATTAGCGTTATAACAGCAGTTAAAGAAGGTCGATTCTGGTGGGGATAAATGTCAAATTGGAGATCTCTTGGAGCAGATCAACGCCGATTTCTCGTGGGCAGTCTTCGTTTCGAGCGCTTGAAATCTGGTAAACTGTTAACCATGTGTCATATACCTGTGCTAACCACCGATTGTGGCAAATTACAGCTGTGTGGATCGAATTCTCGGCGATCATCGAACCTGCACTAAACATCCAACGGAGATATGGCGGAAGGGCGCATTCATTGGAAGAAATTGCGGTCGAAGGGGAACGCGTGGATGCTCTTCCCAAACGCGCAATATCCAATCATTCATAATCGAATTCGGTGATAAAAAACAGGGGATTCGATAGATTGAAGGATTACGTAACTGTGTGTGATAGGTGTTATGATTACATGGGATGCCGGAGGCGGGGTTAGACCTGCGTTTTTGTTTTGCTGTTGTTTATTCAGATAGTATGAAAACGAAGGACCTGCGTGGTCACATAAGATATGAACAGAGGTATTGTGAGTGTTTTTCGTTGTTTTTTTGTGACCTTTGATGCGTGGGTTAACGCTGTGAGGTACTGTGTAATGTAATGCATTGTATCGGTGGATGCAATGGACAAATGCGCTGTATTTATTTGGTAATGGTAATAACATTCACACAGTGGGAAACAAAACGATTTCTGTTCTTCTGTTTGAATGAATAGGTATTACTTTGAATGTTTATGTGTTGAGGAACGAGTGTAATGACCGCGCCCACATGATACCTATATAAATCCAGTTTGATGTGAAAATGAAACAGAGTTTCCTATGTTGATAGATCGGCCTTTTAATCTGAAGCATATCGATATGTATGTTTGCTGAGTCCTGTTTGCCTGTAGATTGAGCGTAAAATCTTTGAGGTACATTATTTTTGGTATCAGAGCCAGTGACAGGTGTTGCAGCAAAGATGCCGCCAAGGAGAGGAATTGGTCGAGGAAGACCAGAACCTAATGCAGTCCTGATAGAAGAAGTGCGAAGACTGCGTGAACGAATGGAAACAATGGAAACAGCCCAGAGAAGAGCGCCTGATGAGGGGGCTGAAAGTTCTTCAGAAGAATCTGAGGAAGATGTGGAAGCAGAAGAAGAGAATGAAAACGTTAAACTCGTGAAAATGCTGGCGAAGGTTGGAAGCAAACCCAAGATAGAAATTCCTATGTATGATGGGAGTTTAAATGCCGAGGAGCTCATGGATTGGATCAGATCCATAGATCAGTATTTCGATTATGAAGAGGTTGAGGAAAATAAGAGGGTGAAGTTTGTAGTCACTAGACTGAAGGGCCATGCAGCCATCTGGTGGGACGAGTTACAGACATCAAGAACGCGAAAGGGGAAATCTAAGATCAAGCAGTGGGATAAAATGGTAAGCAAACTCAAAGCCAAGTTTTTGCCTAAAGACTATCATTTGAATCTTTTTAAGCAGATGCAAAATTTGAAGCAGAAGGGAATGTCTGCTAAAGAATATACTGAAGAATTTTAAAGGTTAAGCATCAAAACAGGGCATGTAGAAGATGATCTAGAGAAAGTAGCCAGATATGTAAATGGGCTAAGGTACGAGATCCAAGATGAGATTAGCCTGTTAAGTTTGAAAACTGTTGAAGATGCCTATCAAGCAAGTTTGAAAGCAGAGGAGAAATTATTGCGGAAACAGAGTCAAAGAAACAGAGGAAAGAGATCAGCAAGAGGTAGAGGATCAGCCAGATCCAGAGGAACACAACATCAGTTTGAAGCAGGAAGTTCAAGCAGCAGATCACCACAGATGGGTGAATCTAGTAGGGGGAGATTCGCACCCAGAGGAAGAGGGCGAGGAAGAGATGTTAGGTGTTATACCTGTGGAGAGCGGGGACATATGTCGTGGGATTGTCCTCATAACAAATCAGCAAGCCAGAGGGGTGAAAATGTGACTGAGGCAAAGCCAGAACCACCTCGACTTGTAGAGAAGGAAGAACCACCGGAGGAAGGTGAATCATTACTGCTCAGAAGAACTTTGTTGAGATCAGAAAAAGAGATTGGAGAACCTGCGCAAAGGAAGAACTTGTTCAGAACTACATGCAAATCAAAGGGTAAGTGCTGTAAGGTTATAATTGATAGCGGGAGTACTGACAATCTTGTGTCTACAGAGATGGTGGAAAAGCTTGGGTTAACAAAGAAAGCGCATCCTGCACCTTACAAAGTATCTTGGCTTCAGAAGGGTCATCAAGTCACCGTGACAGAACAATGTAATGTGGAAATGCAGATTGGCACATACAGAGATGTGATTTTATGTGACATAATGCCCATGGACGTATGTCACCTGTTATTGGGGAGACCATGGCAATTTGACCGAAAGGCGATTCATGATGGAAGAAGAAATACCTACACCATAGAAAAGGATGGAGTTAAGCATACGTTGCTGCCCGTGAAGAATGATGCTGATAAAGAGCTGCCTGAAAATAGTATCATGTTGGTGAGTGGTAAGGAATTGCTACAGGAGGTTGATAAAAGCGAAGAGGTGCATTTCGCTATCGTGGGAAGGCCAAAGGTAATTTTAACCTCCACAAATTTAAATGATTTGCCTGAAGAAATTCAATCTGTGTTAAATAGTTACATGGATATCATTGTGGATGAATTGCCAAATGAATTACCACCGGTTAGAAGTATAAGTCACCATATCGACTTAATACCAGGAGCAAGTCTACCTAATAAAGCTGCATATAGATTAACTCCTCAGGAAAATGCAGAAGTTGCAAGGCAGGTTCAAGAACTGATGGACAAGGGGCTGATTCGAGAAAGTCTGAGTCCGTGTGCTGTGCCAACGGTGCTTAGTCCGAAAAAGGGAGGAGAATGGCGCATGTGCACCGATTCCAGAGCTATCAACAAGATAACAGTCAGGTATAGATTTCCTTTGCCCAGGATGGATGATTTAATGGATTGTTTAAGTGGGTCCAGGTACTTCACTAAGATAGATCTGAAAAGCGGGTATCATTAGATCAGAATTCGGGAAGGCGATGAGTGGAAAACCGCTTTCAAAACCAACAGTGGATTGTATGAATGGTTAGTGATGCCTTTTGGGCTCACTAATGCGCCCAGCACATTCATGAGACTAATGAATGAGGTTCTAAAAGAGTATACAGGTAAATTTGTTGTTGTTTACCTTGATGATATTCTAGTTTTCAGCAAAAGTAAAGAGGAACATTTGGAACACTTGAAGTTAGTTTTGAAAACTCTGCAGAAAGAGAAACTACTAATCAATCTGAAGAAATGTAGTTTTATGAAAGAGGAGCTGGTATACTTGGGGTTTGTGATTTCCAGAGACGGTTTGAAAATGGATCCGGAAAAGGTACAAGCAATCAAAGACTGGCCTACTCCCAGGAGTGTCTTTGAGGTAAGAAGTTTCCATGGACTTGCTAGTTTTTACCGAAAATTTATAAAGGGATTTAGTCAAGTTTGTGCACCAATCCTTGAGACAATCAAGGAGGTCAATCAACCATTTCGATGGACAGAAGCAGCTGATAGGAGTTTCAATCTGTTGAAAGGAAAGATAACAGAAAAGCCTATTCTAGCCTTACCAAATTTCGAGAAAGTCTTTCAAGTGGAAACTGATGCAAGTGGAGAAGCAGTTGGTGCGGTGCTAAGCCAAGAGCAAAGGCCAATAGCATATTTCAGTGAGAAGTTAAATGATGCAAAGAAAAAATATTCATCTTATGATAAAGAATTTTACGCTATTGTGCAGGCATTAAAAAAGTGGAGACATTACTTGCTACCGAAAGAGTTCATCTTATATTCAGACAACCATGCTTTGCAGTTTATTAATAACCAGCCAAAGCTAAATCAGAAGCACGCCAAGTGGGTGGAATTTCTGCAAAGTTTCACTTTTGTAATAAAGCATAAAAGTGGTAAGTCTAACAAAGTAGCGGATGCATTGAGCAGAGTAAGTTTTCTTTTGCAAGAATTTAAAGTGGGTGTTGTAGGTTTTGACGAAATGATAGAAATGTACAAGGATGATGAGGATTTTAAAGACATCTACACAGCAGTGCAGAATCCAGTGAGCCATAACCGAAGTCAATGGATGGATTACCTTGTTCAAGGAGGGCTGTTATTTAAAAGCAACAAATTGTGCATCCCAAAATGTTCCATGAGAGAGAACATCATTAAAGAGAAGCATAGTGGAGGATTGTCTGGCCATTTTGGACAAGACAAAACTTTTGCTCAGGTGAATGCTTTTTATTATTGGCCTAAAATGCAATCTGAAGTCAAAAAGTTTGTTGAGAAATGCAGGGTATGCCAGTATGCCAAAGGAAGGAGTCAAAATACCGGACTATATCAGCCATTGCTCATACCAAATCGACCATGGGATGCAGTGAGTATGGACTTCGTTTTGGGTTTACCAAAAACTCAGAGAGGAAATGATTCTATTTATGTTGTTGTAGACAGATTTTCTAAAATGGCTCATTTTATTGCTTGTAAGAAGACTAATGATGCCACACACATAGCAAATTTGTTCTTTTTAGAGATTGTAAGATTGCATGGTTTGCCTGTAAGTATTGTATCAGGTCAAGACACTAAATTTGTAGGGCATTTCTGGAGGACACTTTGGAAGAAACTGGGAACTAAGCTCAGTTTTAGTTCAGCTTACCATCCTCAGACAGATGGACAAACTGAAGTTGTAAACAGAAGCTTGGGGAATATATTAAGAAGTTTGGTACATCAAAATCCCAAACAGTGGGATCTGGCATTAGCTCAAGCTGAATTTGCTTACAATGACACACCAAACCGAAGCACTGGAATGAGTCCATTTCAGATTGTGTTTGGAATGCATCCGAGAGGAGTATATGAGCTAAGAGACTTGGGGAAACAAGAAACCAGAAGTGCAAGTGCTGAAGATTTTGTTGAACAAATGCAGAAGCTACAGGAAGAAGTTAAAGGTAAACTACAGGAAAGCAGCAAGAAATACAAGCAAAAGGCAGATCTGAAAAGAAGAGAAAAAGAATTTCAAGTGGGAGATTTAGTCATGGCATATTTGAGGAAAGAGAGATTTCCTACAAAAACTTACAACAAGCTGAAACTGAAGAAGATAGGGCCATGTAAAATCAAAAGGAAATTTTCAGCCAATGCATATGAGATTGAGTTACCAGAAGGGATCGGAATATCTCCCATTTTTAATATTGCAGACTTGTATCCATTCAGGGAGGCAGAAACAGAATTGCAGACTGAAGCTACAGGTGATGAAGTTCAAACTGTGGATTGGGCAGAACAGGTACCAAAAACCTTCCAGAAAGAAGTTGAAGCTATTTTAGATCAGCGGATATTCAAGAAAACTCGAGGCCAGACATATTTTCAGTATCTTTTCAAGTGGAAGGAGCAGCCAGTGGAAGATTCCAGTTGGTTGACAACAACTGAATTGCAGAAATATGGCATAACTCTTGAAAGTTTAAAGAACCAATCTTTTCTTCTTCGGGAGTCTGATGCAGGAGCATCGGGACGGGCCAGCAATGTGGGAAATTGCCCACATGTTGTGGCTTGAAAAAAAAAATCGTATTTCATTTGCTGTTGATGGTAGTATTACTATGAGAGTCGAGTTCATAGTTAGTTTGTTGTTGTAATAGATTTAATCTCTGTATTTAGCAATTGATTTGTTAGGCGCATCTTGATATGTCTGTTGGAATAAATTTATGAAGATCACCTTATCTTTTGTTAGAGTAATTAGTGTTATAACAGCAGTTAAAGAAGGCCGATTCTGGTGGGGATAAATGTCAAACTGGAGATCTCTTGGAGCGGATCAACGCCGATTTCTCGTGGGCAGTCTTCGTTTCGAGCACTTGAAATCTGGTAAACTGTTAACCATGTGTCATATACCTGTGCTAACCACCGATTGTGGCAAATTACAGCTGTGTGGATCGAATTCTTAGCGATCATCGAACCGCAATTAAACATCCAATGGAGATATGGCGGAAGGGCGCATTCATTGGAAGAGATTGCGGTCGAAGGGGAACGCGTGGATTCTCTTCCCAAACGCGCAATATCCAATCATTCATAATCGAATTCGGTGATAAAAAACAGGGGATTCGATAGATTGAAGGATTACGTAACTGTGTGTGATAGGTGTTATGATTACATGGGATGCCGGAGGCGGGGTTAGACCTGCGTTTTTGTTTTGCTGTTGTTTATTCAGATAGTATGAAAACGAAGGACCTACGTGGTCACATAAGATATGAACAGAGGTATTGTGAGTGTTTTTCATTGTTTTTTTTGTGACCTTTGATGCGTGGGTTAACGCTGTGAGGTACTGTGTAATGTAATGCATTGTATCGGTGGATGCAATGGACAAATGCGCTGTATTTATTTGGTAATGGTAATAACATTCACACAGTGGGAAACAAAACGATTTCTGTTCTTCTGTTTGAATGAATAGGTATTACTTTGTTTGTTTATGTGTTGAGGAACGAGTGTAATGACCGCGCCCACATGATACCTATAAAAATCCAGTTTGATGTGAAAATGAAACAGAGTTTCCTATGTTGATAGATCGGCCTTTTAATCTGAAGCAGATCGATATGTATGTTTGCTGAGTCTTGTTTGCCTGTAGATTGAGCGTAAAATCTTTGAGGTACATTAGGGAACTTGGAAGGTGAGTGACTACATAGAAGGCAGTGGCTGAATTTCCCGAGGGATTGTGTAGCAGAGAAGGGAAGGCTGAGGAATGTATTTTTTCTAGTCATTAGCATTGCCAAATGGAATCAAAAGCACATTGGGAGTGTTCCCTAGAACAATGAGATGGTAACTATTCACTGAGAGGACAAGTGGCGCTAGACATTGGATGCAACTTTGAATTTGGAAATGGATTCTGGACTTCCTAAGAAGAAGGTGAATCCTGGAACTACTTTTGACGGTGGAGGTGTGATCCTCTAGATTCCATTGTTGCAAATGCAGGCATCGTATCCTTTTATTTTTTGATTGAGCAAATGTGCATATGTATATATGTGTATATTATTGTAAATATTGTATCAAGATGGATATGTAAAGCTCCATGAATAGTATGGTTATTTGCTGGTTGAAGAAAATGTGCATAAGTATATGTGGTTTTTATTGTAAATACCGTGATGAATTTGTGTTATAAAGCTCCAGTGAATGGTATGTTTGTCATTTTTTCTAGTAGTGGTTCATTTTAAAATAAAGATCCATAGGCAGTGTGTTTTGGTTTTAAGTGGTATTGCTAGTTATAGGTGTCATTTACCATTGAGGACGGTGTTCCCCCAAGGGGGAGGGTTTTGTAACAACCCTACTCAAAATTCATGTAAAAAAATATAAGACCAAGGTCATGGGACACGTATTCCAAGCTGAATTTTGGGGAAAACATCCTAGTGGGTGTTCATTTCAGATATTACCGCTAAAGGAAATTGGAAAAGGTATAGAAAACACTTTGAAAAGGTAAGAGGCATTAATTGACATTTTATTTATGAAAATAAAGGAAATTAGGAGAGAAGGAAGGTGAAAGGTGACAGGTTGCATGTGAGGAGGAAAATCAAGGAAAAGAAAGTAAAATGAAGAAAAAATAGGCCTCATTAATAAAAAGGATTTTGAGGATCAGTTCACAAGCTTTTTGACAAATTTTGGGTGGAGCTCTCTCTCCATTCTCTCTCTCACACACTTAGAGCATTCTTGGAGTACTCTAGCATTGGATCAAGGAAAGAAAAGGAAGGAAAAATAAGGCAAAGGGAAGAAAAGATCAAGCAAGGAAGGAAAAAGAAGGCAAAGGGAAGAAAATATAAAGCAAGGAAGAGTAGGATCAAGCAACTATAATGAGATTACTTGTAGGTATCAATTTTCATGTGTGATTTCCTTACTAGTTTTGGCATGCATGGTATATTCATGTGTGTATTTCGTTCTCTTGGTATCATTGGCATGGGTTTTTCCAGGTGTGACAATGTTCTTCAGCCTTACCTTTCCATTTCCAAATAGCCATGGTGTGATGTGTTCTCTTGTATTTAGTTTAGCTGGATTGACGAATGATTTCAAAACTAAGTGAGGTGGTCTTTAAAAGAAAGAACACAAGGCCTAGGAATCCCTAGATCGAAGAAGGTGGGATTGCAGTAAAGCTGGATTTTGTGTGCCTCGGTGAGCCTAGGAATCCTCAACTGGTGAATGGTGGGATATACAATAAATCCTAGAGGTTTGTGTCCTCGATCAGGCCTAAGAATCCTTGATCAGTGAATGACGGGATATACGGTAAATCTTGGAGGGTGGAGTCTTGATTAGGTCTAGGAATCCTCGACCATTGTATGGCGGGATATACAATAAAACCTAGAGACTAAGAGACAGGAAAATTACTCATGATATAGGTGGAGAAATCTGGTGGCATCCAAGCTTGTTTAGGGCCTAGTGATCTAGTGGGGATTGTAGTAAAGCCTGAGGAAACCTAGCTTGGTTTGGTTTTGAGTCCCACATTCATGCTTGGAATATGGCATGGTGGTGAGTGGATAGAATAAAGATTTGGTTTAGCCAATCTTTGGTCGGGTGGTTCATGGAAGTCCCAAACTTGGTTGCCTTTTGTATTCATTAATAAGAGCTCCTTCTCCTTGTTATTTCATGTGTGAATGTAATGACTTATATGTGGATTTTATGGTGGTTGTATCCTTGTTATTGTAACAACCTCCTCCCACATATACCCAAGTAACAGACCAACTAGGGTAAACATATGATGATAGGCTACTATGGTTGGATTCGATCTCCTATGTTACACTAAGGAAATGGAATCAATGGAAACACAACAAACAAACTTTCCACATCAGCTACAGGACCCATGGGAACCATGCCAACACTTTAGGTAGCTTTCCCCTCTGTCCCATTGAAAATTTTGATCACTTAACCTCTGGATGCTCTCACAGGCTTGCATGCCAGCGTCCAAGGACCAATTTGGCCATTTTTATGCCACCATACCTAGGATTTGAGCCACGTTTTCCGGCACGGAGCCTAGTTCACTGCCAAGAATGGAATGATATCTTAAGAGAAGTAAAATAAGATGGAAAAAATGAAGTATATGCAATTAGTTAAGAAAGCCCTTAACCAAACCCCTACTAGCCATGAAAAGAATTTCATCAAACATATTAAAAACATGTAATCTACATGTGTAAACAACAGAATTAAGCACAAGGATCTCATACTTATCTAAGAATCACTAAGAACCAATGTTACTTCATTTATTTTTTTGCATTATCACCTATTAGGTCATAGATACATTGTCCATTCATTTACAAGTAAAAAAATATTGAGAGACATACATAGTTTATGTTATAACTATACATATAACCAGCATAGTAACAATAGAAGTACCATAAATATATCAGCCATAAAATCCATATATAAACCAGTAAATTTTCACATGAAAACTAAGGGAATGAATTTCTCATTAATGAATGCAAAAACCAACCAGATATGGGACTACCATGTTCCACCCGACCATAGATTGGCTGAGCCAAGTCTCTCTTCATCCAATCACCCCCATGCCATATTCCAAGAATGAATGTGGGACTCATAACCAAACAAGCATGGATGATACCAGAGTTCTCCACCTACACCATGAGGAATTTGAGTGCCTCCTAGTCTCTCAGGCTTTACCATAATCCACAGTCTGATCTAGGGATCACTAGGCCCTACACCGAGACCCACTCTCTAGGATTTACCATACATCCCATCCCAGGACTACTAGGCCCAATGGAGAGAAATCCACCTCTTGGATTTACCGTATATCCCACCATTCACCGACAAGGATTCCTAGGCCCACCGAGGCACACATACATGTCTTTACTGTAACCCACAGTCTTGCTCAGGGATTACTATTCTAGTGGCTTTACCGTGATCCACGTTCCGATTCAGGGACCACTAGGCCATGTGTTTTTCATTTCGGAGATCCACCCCACTCAACTTCGAATCCATCTAACAATCCAACTCAATCGAAGTATGAGAACCCATATCATCAAGGCTATCAAGAAATGGCAAGGCTAGGTTGAAGAACATTGTCACACCTGGAAAAACCCATTCCATGACAGAAAAAAACCACATGAAACACTGTGCATGCCAAATCTCGTAAGAAAAATACGCATGCAAATCGATACCTACAATGAATCCTGATGTAGCTTCTTGATCTTGCCTTTCCTTGCTTGATCTTTTCTTCCTCTAGCCTTCTTTTCCTTTCTTGACCCAATGCCCAAGTTCTCCAAGAAAACTCTAAGTTTCCAAGAGTGTGTGAGAGAGAGAGACAAAATAATGAGAGAGTTCCAAGACTAAACTAAGAAAAGGTTCCTAACTAATCCTCATAAGCCTTTTTATTAATGAGGCCTCTACTTTCTTCATTTTCCATTATTTTCCTTAAACTTCCTCGTCACATGCAACCTGTGACCTTTCACCTCCTGATTCTCCTAATTTCCATTATTATCATAAATAAATGTGTCATTTTTCCTTTCCAAAGCCTTAGCTATTGCCTTTGCCAATTTCCTTAGCCATAAGCAACCAAATGAACACCCACTAGGATGTATTGCCCAACATTAAGCTTGGAATAAGTATTGCATCAACATGGTTATTATTTTTTAACTTTTATTACATGGAATTTTCATCTGGGTTGTTATAGAACCCCCCCTTAGGGGGCACCATCCTCAATGTTCAATCACACATATACCTCAACAAACCGCTTGAAAGAAAACATACTGCTCATGGAGATTTATAACATAGCTCAATGCAGTCTTTATAATGATCACCTAGTTGAGTGCCAACCCACATGACAACACATTAACACGATAACATAACAACATGATAGCATAGTAACATGGAAATATAACAACATGACACCCATACTACTTATTGGATCTTTATAACATAGCTCATGGTGGTATTTACATCCATATACATATGTACATATAGAAATATTACCAAAACATATACGAAGACACCATATCAAAACCCCATATCAAAACATATATCAAAGCACCATATCAGAGCTGCTTTGCCTCAATCGGCAAACAAGGAAGGATACATGGCCCGCATCTACTCCACCATCTCCCATGTAGCTTCATTGGACCCAATGTTATTCCACTGCACCTTAACTTGCTTGATTGGTCGGTTCTGGATCATGATCACCTTTTTCTGCAATATACACTGAGGCTTTGGCTGGAATTCTCCATCTAGTTCCACTTGCAATACAGACCAGTTAATCACATGATCAACATCTTTAACATACTTCTTTAGCAATGACATGTGGAAAACATCATGGAATTTCAATGTTAAAGGTAGTGAAAGTCGATAGGCTACTGGCCCAATCCTCTCAATAATACTGAAGGGTCCATAAAACTGTGGTGCTAGCTTGGCACATGATCCAATTCATAAGTATCTCTTCTTTGGTTTGATGCACAAGTACACCTATTCCCCAACCTGGAACTCCTTGAAAAACCTATTCAGATCTACATAACTCTTCTGCCCATCTTGTGTTTCCTTTAGATTCTTCTTGATCAGCTGCATTTCATGTTCCATGTCTACCATCATGTCTGATGCAATCAGCACCCTATTAACTAGATCACTCCAACTAATAGGAGTATTGAAACTCTGCCCATATAGTGCCTCAAAAGGACTCATTGTCAATGACTCTTGATAACCATTATTGTATATGAAATCAATCAAGGGAAGATACTCCTACCACTTCTGTTTCTGATGCATCACATACATCCTCAACATTTCCTCTAATATTCTGTTGACCTTATCCATCTGTCCATCTGTCTGCGGATGATAAGTTGTACTGAAGGCAAACTTTGTGCCCAAACATGCAAACAAATCCTTCCAAAACTTGGAGGTAAACTTTGCATCCCTATCTGACACAATATTCTTTTGAGCACCATGTATCGTGACCACATCTTTGATGGATACCCATGCCACATCGCTAGCTGAGAATGTAGACTTCACTGGAATGAAGTGTGTTACCTATTTCAAACTGTCCACAACAACCATGATGGAATCATGCTGTCTCACTATCTTCAATAACCTTGTGATGAAGTCCATGGAAATGACCTCACATTTCCACTCTAGAATCGCAATAGGTTGTAGTAGTCCACCTGGATGTTTACACTCAGCCTTTACTTACTGATAATCAAAACACCTAACCACAAACTCTGCTACATCCCTCTTCCTATTCGGCCAATAATAAAATTTCTTCAGTACAGTCAATGTCTTTGGATAACCTGCCTGAATAAATTTTCACATGAAACTCTCTCAAGATCACCTTCTTGAGCTCATTATTATCCGACACATATATTTTGTCTCTATATTTGACCAATCCATCTATTGTAAGATAATAGCCCACATCCCGCGCACCTACACCTGCACCTGTACCTGTACCCATACTACCACTTGTGCCTGCACTTGTACTATCACCTATACATGTGCCTGTACTACCACCTGTACATGTACCTGTACTCTGCTGCAACCTATGCACAATCTCCATCTGCCTGACATCTTGTTGGCTTGCCTGTAAGATCATATCCTTTAAGTCTGTCCCATAGGAGCTCATAGATTCCAAGTGATTTACCTGTACCCACCTACTGAGAGCACCTACCACCCTATTCTCCTCATCTTTGATGTACCTGATCTCGAAATCAAACTCATTGATCGTGGCCAACCATCTAGCCTGTTGGGAATTCACATTCAGTTAGTCAAACATATACTTCAACCTAATATGATCACTCATCAATACAAACCTCCTACCAAGAATATATTGCCTCCACATCTTCAATGCATGTATGATCGCTGCTAACTCAAGATCATGTTTCGTGTAGTTTTGCTTGTGCCCATTTAGTTTCCACAACTCATAGCATACCACATGTCCATCTTGCATAAGGACTCCACCAAGTCCTCTCTTGCAAGAATCTGTGCATACTACAAACTCTTTGTCTGAATCTGCAATCTGTAGTACTGGTGGATGTGTTAATAACTACTAAATCTGCTCAAAACTAGGCTCACACTCCTCTGTCCAATCAAACTTCTTACCTTTCCTCTACAATGATGTGATAGGATAAGAAATCTGCGAGAAGTTCTTGATGAACCTCCTATAATAGCCTACCAACCCCATGAAAGATCTCACCTCATCCACACTCTTAGGAGCTACCCACTCCATGATGGCCCTTATCTTCTCTAGATTTAATGCAATGCCCTCCTTAGAGACAACATGTCCCAACTAATGCACCTTAGACTGAAAGAAATTACATTTGCTAAGCTTAGAATACAACTGATGCTCCCTCAACAACCTCAACACTACTACTAAATGCTTGGCATGTTATTCCTCATTTTTAGAATATGCAATATATCATCAATGAACACAATAACAAACTTATCCAAATATAGACGCAACACACTATTCATTAAGCACATAAATGTAGCTAGAGCATTAATTAGGCCAAATAGAACTACAACAAACTTACAATGCCCATACCTAGTCCAGAAAGTTGTCTTGTAAATGTCCTCCTCTTTGATGCTTACCTGATGGTATCTAGATCTCAAATCAATCTTCGAGAATTCTGCTTCTCCCTTCAACTGATCGAACAAGTCATCTATCCTCGGTAAAGGGTACCTATTCTTGATGGTCACTTTGTTCAAATGCCTATAGTCAATGCATAATTTGATAGTTCCATCTTTCTTCTTGACAAACAATACTAGTGCACCCTATGGTGATACACTTGGCCTAATGTATACCTTGTCCAACATTTCCTTCAATTGCAACTTTAACTCCACCAACTTAGGTGTGATCATCTTGTAAGGTGGTTTTGATGCTGGAGCTTCCCCTGGCACTAACTCAATAGAAACTTCTACCTCCCTGTGAGGTGGAAACTCTGTAATGTCCTCAGGAAATACATCCTGAAACTACTGCAGAACTAGGGACTTTCTCAACACATTTGCATCCTCAAATTCCTTACCCTTTTCACTACAAATGTGCACTGCAAATAAAATAGAACCTTTCCTACATCTATGATTTACTTGCATAGTTTTCACCATCCTAACTGATGTGTCTTTCTTCTTACCCTGCAAGACTCTTGGTTCCCCATTTTCACCAACACACTCAATGGCTTTGTCATAATAGTCTACCTTGGTTCTATGAAAATACAACCAATCCATACCCAACAACATACTATATGATCCCATCGAGAATACATTCAAATGTGTTGTTGTAGGCATACCTTTCAAATCAAATGCACAAGCTCTTACCCAATGATGAACTCACCTCTTTGTACCTGTAGCCAACTTCACTAACCAACATTTTACATGCAATTCCTTACTCAAACCACACTTATCCACCAAGTCAAGACTAACATAGCTATAATTAGATCTAGAGTCAATCAAAATAAAAATAACTTGATCAAAAATCTTGCCATCCATCTCAATGATAGATGCCTGGTGCTTCTCCTGTCTATTGTCCATGACTACATAAATACGAGGAATACTCTACCCCACATCCCCAACAATTTGTGCCTCCTGTGCACTATATATCTTAGGCATACCACCCTGATTCTGTGGAAAATATCTCCTAAGGTGTTCCTCACCACATTTCCAACACTCCAACCAACCATTTCCCTCACCTCTATGCTATCGTTGTGACCCACGTCCCTGTCTAGCTGCTTTAAACTTCTTTTGTGGTACCATGTTTTCTTTCCCATCTACATTCTAAGGCCTTACTCTCTTACGCTACCATTTACCTTTACGTTTTTCTTTCCCTTTCCATCCTTGCTGAGATTCGTTCTTACGCTTTGACTGTTTAGAGCAATTATTCATTTTCCCCGTGACTTCCTCAAGTATTTGAGGCTCATCATACTCAATCCAATCTCTAAATGCTAATGGAAAACCACTGAAAAATTGTTCAAATTTAGCCTTCTCATCTATAAGATACGTTACATACCTCAATACCTCCAGAAACTTGGTCGTGTACTCTTCATATAGCATTGACCCCATCTTTAGCTCATAGAATTCTTTGGCCTTGCTATCGTAGTACCTTTCTGACAAGTACTTCTTCCTGAAAAGCCTCTTGAACTCCTGCCAACTCAATTTGTTCGTCTTGATGTTTCTGACCTGCTTCACATCTTCCCACCAAATTTCTACTTTACCTTTCAAGCTGAGGATAACTATTCTTGCCTTCATGTTATCTGTGTATTGATGAAACTCAAATAATTTGTTCATCCCAAGTATCCAAGCCTTTTCATCTTTCGAGTTATTCACATCTCCATCAAAAGTAGGTGGCTTTTCTTTCTTAAATTCATCTAGAAAGTATCCTCTATCACTCCTCTGGTAAGGATGATAACGATGCTGATCATGATTTCTGTCAGAACCAGAACTAGAATATCACTTGTACTCATCACCCCTCCTATCCATAGTGTCCATCAACCTGCCATCTCTCACTGTGTCATCTCTATCTGATCTGTGTCTACTAGGAGACCTACTATCATATGCCCCAGTAGTTTTGTCCTCATGTCCATGGATGATCCGAAGTGGCCCCTGTCGCTGTAGTTCTGACAAACTTTGAAGGAATATTGCATTAACCTCCCTTTGTTTCTCATGTGCATGTATGATCCTGTCATTATTTTCCTTACAACTCCTTATTTCTTCCTTCAATCTTCTCAACTTGTTTTCCAAATCAGAAGAGTACCCACCATGCTGCTCATCTCATTCGTAGGGAGAGTCCTTGTAGTCTACCATATTGCTATTAATTTGACCTTCTTTCGTACAAGACATAATATGTCAGATAAATCAAATCATAACAAACTAACGTACCTTATTATAATTTGGGGAGGTTACCTCATCTGCAAGATCATCCAAATCAGCTGATACATGTACAACATAATCATAATAACACATAGACATATACAAATAAGCGCATCAACACATAAACATCATTCTAGTTAGAGTCCATTCTTCAATGCAATACCATATCAACAACACATGCTATGACCTCATGCATGACAACAACCATTAGTCCACTGTACACATTGCCACATGCAACCACCAACATGCATAAGAAATGCATAATCAACCACACTTACACATGAACGCATGTAATCGAGCATAAGTGAACAACACTTGTAACCAAACCTACAAGACTAATACATGTAACCAAACATACAAGAATGAAACATAACATACAAGGATGTAACCAAGAAACATATAAAAACATGTAAGTGACATATAACAACATGTGACCAGTCATACACTCATGACGATGCACTCCACACTAACAACATCAAGTTCCTCATAAAAACATTACTACAACCATGATCAACATTATGCAATGAAACAAGCACATGGAATGAAAGTGTAAGAGACACACATGCAACTGACATGCATGCATGACCAACACACAACCCATCCAAGCCGAGGGGTGAACCATGCTCTGATACCACTCTATAAAACCCTCCTCCCATGTCTACCTAGGTAACCGACCAATCAGGCTAAACATGTGACGAGAGGATACTATGGTTGGATTTGACCTCCTATGATACCTTAAGGAAATGGAATCAATGGAAACACAACAAAAAAACCTTCCACATTAGCTACATGACCCTTGAGAACCATGCCAACACTTTAGGTAGCTTGCCCTTGGGTCCCATTAAAACTTCTGATCACTTGCCCTATAGACACTCTCATGCTATGGGCATGCCAGCATCCAGGGACCTCTAGATGCTCTCACAAGCCTGCATGCCAGCATCCAAGGATCAATTTTTCCATTTTTGTGCCAACATCCCTGGGGTTTGAGCCACATTTTATGGCCTAGAGCCTAGGTCAATGCCTAGAATGGAATGATACCTTAAGAGCATTAAAATAACATGGAAACAATGAAGTAGAAGCAATTAATTAAACAAGACCTTAACCAGACCCCTACTAGCCATGACAAGTATTTCGTCAAACATATTGCAAACATATAATCTATAGGTGTAAACAACAGAATTAAGCATAGGGATCTCATACTTATATGATAATCACTAAGAACCATTTTTCCATCATGTCTTTTGCTGCATTATCATCTATTAGGTCATAGATACATTTTCCATTCATTTACAAGTGAAAACATACTGAGAGCCATACATAGCTGATGTCATAAAACATACATATAACAAACATACTAACAACTGAAGTATCATAAATATATCATCCATAAAATCCACATATAAACTAGTACATTTACACATGAAAACCAAGGGAATGAATTTCTCATTAACGAATGCAAAAGCCAATCGGAGATGGGACTACCACATTCCACTCAACCATATATTGGCTAAGCCATTTCTCTCTTCAACTAATCACCCCTGCGCCATATTCCAAGCATGAATGTGGGAAACATAACCAACTGAAAAGAAATAAAAAAGCATGGATGATACCAGAGTTCTCCACCTACACCATGAGGAATTTGAGTGCCTCATAGTCTCTCAGGATTTACCATAATCCACAGTTTGATCCAGGGATCACTAGGCCCTACACCGAGACCCACTCTCTAGGCTTTACCATCCCATCCTAGGACTACTAGGCCCAATGGAGAGCAATCCACCTCTTGGCTTTACTGTTGGGTGCGGGATCCCCTAAGGGAAGTCTCGGGGCTTAGAGCCTAGATTTTGGTCCGATTTTGTAATTCCAATGTAAATACTCCGCATTTTGTGGCCACGGAGCATGTACTTGTTAAAGAATCATAAGGTTATCCGCCCTTATTTTGATAATGTAATGTCAGTTGTAGAAGATCTACCCATGGTCCGCGGACCATGGGATTGTATAAATAGAGGGAAGCTCTAAGTAGTCAAGGGAATCGAATCTAATCTAAGATGGACTAATGCAGATGTATGTGGGATAGCTCTTAGGTGTAGAGTCTAGTTTTGGGTTGTAGCATAGGAAGAGGCTCTGCAGCTGAGTGTGTAGAGGCCTAGTAGTCTGTAGCTGAGTGCACAGAACCCTGCAATTGAATGCGCAGGGTGAGTCAAGTCTATAATCATCTGGAAGTATTAATAAAGAGAAGTTTCTATCAATTCTGCGTCTTTATTTCCTGTTTATGTGTCTGTTATATTGGGTATGAATTTCACTTCTAATGCTTACATGATGTGCAAATGTGTATAACTGTATTGGTTAAGTAAACGCAAGTTAAAATATATGTTTATGCGAAGATAATTAAGATCTGTTAATAATATAAGTAAGATACTTGGTGTAGTTTGGGAAACATCATAGTTCACTGTGCTAACAGCGCGAAAGCATCTCAGCCCCTGGTTAGGGCTGCACAAAAGCCAATTGTAACACTTTGTGAAGGTACTGAAGGGTGGAACAGAGTGCAAAGTAACTTACATGAAGGCAAGGTCTAGTTGGAATAAACTGACATCACAACCATCTCAAGGGTGCAGAAACTTGGTTCCAGCATCCCCCCATACTGCTTTGGGTGAGACTTCAGTCTGTGCTCCACGGGCTGATGCCGAAAGGGCCAGCAGTGTAGGGATTTATTTGGCTAATTAGCTTTGAACCTAGGTCAGGCCTGTATAAGCCAGCAAATGGTTTCGTTGCAGGGACCAAAATTTGCATGGAGATGTGTGACGTCATATCATTGGAATCTGGCTAAGAAAGAAATTGAAGGTTGGTTGGATAGAAGAATTCATGAGTTCGCAGCGCAGGAGAACAAAAACCCATGACTATCAAAATAAGAGTGGCTAGACAGCTACCTGTATATGGAGATCCACGAAATATTTTTTGCGTCCTTCCCTACTAAGCTATACAAGTGGATCGCAAAGCTAGCAGATAGCCAAGGAAGGTGGAAACTTGACGGCCCTATTGTGTGGACTCCAAAGCTAGTGCAAAGGTTGGAAGCTTTGGAGGATAAGATCATGCACGCTGTTGATCACTGGCTCAATTGTATTATAGGAGGATTCATTACTGAATTCGCGATTGACACCTCATTCAGCTATAGTGAGGCAGAGCGACACTTTCTCAAAGGACCGCGAGGTAAATACATAAAGTCTTTGAATACTTGGATTAAAATGTTGTTGTGCGAAAAGCGGGTTATGCAGTTACCTTGATGTTCGGGGCTACACGAAGTGGAAAGGTTTACAGGAACGAAGAAAATAATGGTCCAGAAAATAGCCCCTTGATTTCACCTCCACGAGGAATCGAGAAAGAGCTCATGGAAGTCTCTCCGCGAAGTGCTATTTAGCTGATAAGACAAAGAATTCCGTGAATACCACCTCCACCAACACCACCACCAAATTCACCTCCATCAACTCCATCTTCACCCGTACCACCTCCACCACCACCACGATTCAGTGTGGCGAGCACAACAAAGTTTCCTTTGTTCAAAGGTTTGGGAAATGAAGATCTGGACCAATTTTGGTTCTTTGTAAGGGCTATATGGGAAGCGGAAGGTGTTACAAATGACCATATAAAGAAATCGACACTGGTTAGCACCCTGCATGATTGCGCGCTAACCTAGTATATTAAGTACTCCAAGAATAACCCAAATGCAAGAGTTGCATATATCTAAACAATGCTAAATAGAGAATTTGGCAGGCCTAAATCTGAAGCGCAGTTGATCGTGGGATTTAAAGAGATCATGATGCTACTAGGTGAGACTCCTTGGGAACTAGATCAGAGGCTGAAATGTATGATTCATGAAGCCAATATGAACCTGACATATGGACAACATCGCGAGTGGTTTGTAGCTTCACTACTATTGTATTTAAGGAGTGCGCTATCACAGCAAAAGATAACAACTCATGCAGAGGCCTTAGAAATCCTATGAGGCTACATGAGACCTTAACCTAGGAGTTCAGCAGATCCACGCGTAGCTGAAGAATCTATGCCTTGAGATGAAAAGTTTGAAACATGACAGGACGGTTCGAACAGAAGTGTGCAAAGAAATGTGGTTCGTAAAATGCAAGATTCAGGGTCATGACAAAGACCACTGCCCGGTCTTTACAAATTACCTCACAGGGGGAGGACCAATAACTTTAAGGCCAGAATTTCAAGTAGGACCTAGTGCGGTGCCTGCTTTATGGTGTGTTATCTATCAAATAGTAGGAAAACATGCCACAAAAAACTGCCACTTGTTACATAAGTATACACAAAATTCGCAACAATTGTTCTAAAACTTTTGTAGGTCAGTGGGACATGATGAGCGTACTTGTAGGAGCTATGAATTGATGATGGATAGAACTCCCACCTATAGAGTCCAGGTTGAAACGTGGCCCCTTGAGAAGAATACAGGAATAGCACGGATAGGATTTCAGGGGCACGGAAGAGGCCGAGGAAGAGGAGGACCTGGTAGAGGTCGTGGACAGTTGATTTGCTATAATTGCGGAGGGCCAAGACACTATGCCCATGATTGCACTAATCCAACACACCCGTCGTGCAAGTATTACACGATGTTTGATCATGAGACAAAATATTGTCCTATGATAATAGCTAGGATACGTGAGAAAGGAGTGCTACCACCTCCCCCGACTCAGAACCTACAGATGATGAGGTCTGAGCCGCGCGAGGAAGATTAGAGCGTAAATATTGTGCTCCGAAGTGGAATTGCGATGGAAGATGACAAGGGGAAACAACCAGAAGACAGTACTTGGGTTCGCAAAGCCCTGGCGAAAGAAGCTGAGTTTGATTTGGAGTGTGCTCGGGAAACCTTCATGGAAGCTAAGAAGAGCTTCGCTGATGCCTCCACTTCAGGAAGCAAAGATAAACTGGAGCCGAAAATGGACACATCCATGCTGACAACATTCTTGGAAACCTGTATGAAGCTACTACGCAACAGTAAGGTTGTGAAAGGGTTACAGGAGCTCATCAATAGATGTGCTGGGACCACACTAGGAGAACTACGCATAGTCCGGAAGATTGGAAAACATAAGACAAGAATGAGACGAGAAATGAGACTCATCATGCAGATCAGAGAATATGAGATGTACCAAGTCATTCTAGATTTGGGATTAGATGCGAATGTTTTACGGAAAGAAACATGGGAGTGAATGGGGATACCTGCACTACAATGGTCTCCAATTTAGCTGAGAATGGTGAATCAACAGAAAATAATACCCATGGGGCGATTACAAGGAATAACTATGGATATTGAGGGAGTGAGCATGCTAGCAGATTTCGAGGTGATAGAGATTGTTGAAGACAAAAATCGCTACCCTGCGCTCCTAGGAATTGACAGGGCCACTGATATGAATGGGGTAATTAATCTGAAGAAGCAAAAAATGATCTTTGAAAAGAAGTCATTGCACGTAATTATACCCCTGGACTCTGTTGAAGGATCACGCTATACGAAGCCACTCCACAACTATGAAATCAATGATGATCTGGATTGTACCTATAAGATAACAGCACAAGACCAAGACTGGGTAAATCCCACTATGGACGGAAGGATTACATGGGAGTGTGAGAGCTCTTGCACTTCACATTCTGATGAGGAAATAGAATGATGGAAGAATTAGTTACACGAAGTAACTACGTTGAACTGCAATATGATGACAAGGTCGCTGCATTGCGTGTCGATAGAAGTCAAATATTTTCCTACTTATGATGGTATAAATGAGGTAGATACCTTCTTGGATGCATTCAAAAGGGAGGTGCTGGAAAAGCAACCCTTCTAGGCCTTGGACTGGGTACTGCACACTGTGCCCACAAGATGGTGGGGTATGCACAAAGGAAGCTTTAATGATTGGCGAGTGTAGGAGAATGATGAGAGCACACTTTGGGAAGCCTAAGATGTAGATGTTAGACAAGCATGATGGACAGGATGACCCGCGCACGCATCTAGCCAAGTGGACGCAGCCCTATGGAGAAAAGCCCCAACCTGCGCAGAGGCACATGTAAATTGCGCTAAAATACCTGGTCAATAAGCGTGTGTTGGGGGGGCGCATCTACAGATGGATTTTATTATTCCAAGAATATGACTTTGAAGTTGTTGTGAATCCTGGACGATTGAACACAGGACCAGATCACCCGTCACGCATCGAGACAGGGGAGGAACCTACTAGTTTGGAGGAAAGATTACTCGATGCGCAACTCTTTGTTGTGCGCGTAGCGGATGGACATTTTGAAGATATAATACACTTTCTAACAACTGGAACTGCATCGAAAGGATACTTTGTGTAGCAGAAGAAGGAATTGGTGGTGCGCATGGCAAATTTCTCTGTCATTGCTGGGCATCTATACAATATGGGGAATGATGAAACACTACAAAGGTATGTGCCTGAATTTTAACGAAGCAGCATTCTCGTGGGTTCTCATGGGGGCGCCGTGGAAGGACATTATGCAAGAAGAGCAACTGTGTAGAAGATTCTATGTGCAGGGTTGTGGTGGCCAACCATTCATCAAGATTCAAAAGCATATTGCAAGGTGTGCAACGGATGTCAAAGAATGGGTAGGCCATCGCAAAGGGACGAGATCACTTTGAATCCACAAATGAAGTTCCAACGTTTCGAGAAATGGGCAATAGATTTTGTAGGACCCATTAAACCTCAAGGAAAGACATGCGCGAGGTACATTATCACTGCGACAAATTATTTAACTCGTTGGGTAGAAGTGCAGCCGGTGAAGGACTGCATGGGCATGACTGCTGCAAATTTTCTGTTTGAACATGTACTAACGCGATTTGGATGTCCAAATATCTTGATGAGTGATCGCAGTACACACTTCTTGAACGAAACGATCAGTGCGATGACGGAAGAGTTTCAGGTGTATCATCAGAAGAGAACATCGTATTACCCACAGGCTAATGGGATAGTAGAAGTGTTCAACAATGTATTGGAAACAATGCTGACCAAGTTATGCAATGCACACCGAAGTGATTGGGACCTACGCATACTTGCAATGTTATGGGCTTATTGGATGACATGTAAGAAAATGACGGGACATACACCTTTTAGCTTGTCTATGGAGTAGAAGCCGTAATGCCTATGGAATATATCATGCCTAGTCCTCACATAGCAGTGCTCATAGGTATGACGGATCGCAGAGCCCTAGAGGAGAGGCTCGTGCAGCCGGAAGAGCTCGAAGAAGAGTGATTTTTGTGAAAAGGCATGGCATGACCGACACATCAAACTGCACACATTCAAGGTAAATTATCTAGTTTTGTTGTATGATAGTAAGTTTGATAAATTCCCAAGGAAATTCAGAATGCACTAGTTAGGGCCGTATATTATTAAGGAGATTATAGATGGTGGCACAGCATAGTTGGTTAAGTTAAATGGCAATCCCTTCCCAAGAAAAGTGAATGGTAGTCATTTCAAGCCATACACAGGTGGCCCGACCACCTGATTAGTTGACAGAAGCACAGTATTAGCGCTCCAGGCAGCTGAAAGGAGGCACGAGACTATAAACTACTCTTCCTGCGAATTGCGTGATGTCAGGACTACGCACAGTAGTGAAGTGTCACAAGGTCCACAACAACGTGAGGATAGCTATGCTGGCACACAGGTTTGCCAGAAAATGAACGTTAAATTCACTATTCATGATGTGATGCTTGGTTTGAGGCCAAATGGAGTGGGCGGCAGGCATTTAAGGTGAACTTTATAGGCTAGATTATTGAAAATTTGTTGCCAATCTAGCATTAATGGACCGAATGTGGGGGGCACATTCGAATTCTAATTTGAAAGGCGCTATAAATTGCAAGTGGTTTTCCAAAAAACAACACTTGGAAATTTGAGAACTAAGTTGTTGCATGCTCAGGTATTCATGAACCAAGACTTATTCGATATTCTGAAAGCAAATTCGTTGTTTGAGAAATTACCAGAGATGTTGAGAGAACTGTGGAATAGCACTATGTGAGAACCTGAAGAAGCCATGGACACAAGAGTAGCGACAACCGAGGAAGCCATGCAAAAAATTGCAGAAGTAGAAACCCCAGAGAGCGTCGAAATAATCACTGAGGTCCCTAAATCACCATGCACGCCGAGACCTAAGAAGGACAAGAAAGCCATGATATCGGTGCACGTCTCACCCAGAAATCCATTGAGGACAAGGCTCACATTGGAGGAAAAGGGGAAGGCTATTAATATAGAGGCCGATGAAGAGGAGGAGTTTGAAGAAATCCTGGTGGAGGAGGAGGATGTAGAGATGGAAGTCGAAACCTAGGGTGCAGACCCTATCACCACGCTGCCAGAATATGTTCCTCCACGAAAGGGTAAAGCTAAGGTTCCAAAGGATATAGATGAGAGCAAGAGCTCTCTATAAACTCCCCTGCTCCTAGACGATATTGCGTTTGAAGGAGCACACTTGGGATGGGTTCACGTATTGAAATTTTAAGATTGGGACCTCGCAGACCACGAGAAGTTCTTGCATTTAGTGATTGTGAAGCTAATACGCTAGAAGATAGACGTGCCAGCTGGAATGATAGAGTTGGAGCCGTGCAAATGGATCAGAGGGGTTGAGAAAGTATGGTTGCTAAACCTACTCTGGGAGTCGCATTACCACCGCGCCCCAGTGACCGTTTTTGTCATTAGGCAGCTGCTCTGCTTGGTGCATGATGGGTGCTTATTGTTGGAGGAGCCCATCCCCATCACAGACCATCCGGTTCACCAGATTACATGACTCCCTTGTGTAGGGGAGGACCCAGCAAACATTTAGGAGGGAAAAGGAGGCGCGTTGGCCCTCGCGGAGGCAATGAAAAAGAAGTTCAAGTTGGAAAAGAAGAATCGAGGGTATGCCATCTCTAGCATCAAAAACCCAGCATTCAAGGTCGTGACACAAATATTGGCAGGGAAGGTGATGAGGAAGTGCCCCTTAGATGAGGTGCCCATGCCATTGGTTGCACTAGCAGCACAATGCATAGAAGGGGTCTAGTTCAACTAGGAAAACTATTTATGTGGTGAGTTCCTTGCGAACTACCACGAGGCACACGAGCAGGGAAAAACATTTCATTACACGTGGCTCCTGTTTTCTATAGTACTAGTGGCATGGGAGCTTCCCAAAGATAGCCAGTTCTCATCGATCACGTAGGACCTTCTAGAGGCAACGAAGTATGCTTCACTGTGGGTGACCAGGGATGCACAATAGATCATAGAGAGAAAGATATTTTGGGTTATCATGGAGATGAACATCAGGATGGGGATCAATCACAAGCCGTGGTTATCACCCACAGTCTACAACAGTTTGTAGAGCTTTGTAGAATTCAAAGCAGACTTCCACCATGTCTTCATCAGGGCATGGAAGGACCCTATGAAGACGTGGCATGAGTTACCATACTTAGTGACCGATGATGTAATTTTTGCGGTCCTTGAGTCTTGACCGCCGCAGTGGCTAGATCAAACTGACTCCGCGGTGGAAGCAGAAAAGTCTACCGCCTAGCGGAAGAAGGAAGAGACAAAACTACGGATGGCGCAACTAGTGGAAAAACGCAGGAAAGAAGAAGCAGCACCTAAGGCCCAGGCGGCATGCGATGTTGCGAAGTTAGTAGAAAAACAACGAAAAATAACAGAAGAAGAGAGCGAGGGACAAAAGTCACCTTCGTCGGAACCAGAGATAGACATAGAATAAGGTGGTGTAGACCCACAAAAAACGTCCACCCAGCTCAAGTGTCTGCGACCAAGAGAGCGGGTAGGGCCATGAAAGAAAACAAAGGCCTCGAAGACATCTTTCGACCCTATCACCCTTACTGAAGGGGAATTACATGATATTGATGAAACGGTGAGGGATGTCATTGCGGACGCCCTCCAATAGTTTGAGGAACACCAGTTGGTATTGGGGGCTCTCCGGACACAAATACAGGAGTTGTAGGTACACACTCCACAGGCTCGCACAATATCCACTAGCCTCGTAGTCAACACTTCAGCTGCTGAGGAAATGTCGCACGCCAGGGTCACCAACACAATAGTGCTACCAGATGGAGCACTCATTGTAGAGAATGAGTCTGACAGGTCTATGGTCAGCAGTTTGAAATGGGTTGGGTTAAACATGGCTGCGCTCCCTCGGGAGACTCTCTATCTTTTGCAGGATGGAGTCACTGTAGAACTACAGGCCAGGTAATGAGTAAGCATCGCATCAACCTTGAGCAGTTGAGCCTGCAGGGCAATGAGGTAATGGAGCAAAAAAAATAGATAATGCAGGTTGTGGAGGAAGCCTTCCAGATGGTCTCAGAGTTGGCCATCGAAGTAGAGGAATTGGTGGAGGCATGCGTCCGAAAGTTAGCCATAGGGATGTGCAACGCAAGAGCAGAAATTGCCAGGGTTCAGTTGGAGTTGAACATGTAGATATTAGAACTGCAGCTGAAGGCTCAACCTTCAACTCCACTGGAGGTCAGAGAACAATTTACCACTGCGGTCACAACAACAATGGCAGCAGTTGACAGTGCAGCGACAGACTACATGAAGTTGTTCAAACAATCGTTCGAGGTCCTAACCACCCTGTAGGAGGACCCAAACATAGAATGCCTAGAGATAGAGGCGCAAGCTACAACATAGATACGGGATAGCGCAGACAATTGTCTTTACATAGAGGCTTTCAAGGATGCAACAGGTAAAGGCACTCAAGGAGTAGGTGGATGTCGCTCGGCATAAAGAGGTAGTTTTGAAAGAATGCCTACAGCCATGGATCAATGAGGCTTATACAATTACAGCCTCTATTGAAGCAAAGCTTGCGCAACTGAAAGAAACTCAGGAGAGGATTCAGGGCAGCAATTCAGCAACATCGATCACTGAACAACACATAGAGGAAGTTCAGTAGGCAGCCGCTTAGTGCATTGCCGAACTTGCAGCGATCCAATCAGAGTTGGGAGGTCTTCGCACTAAGATCTCTACACCTGCAGAGTGACTCGAGGCCGAGTCACGATGTTTGAGTTGGGGTCCTATTGGGTGCAAGATCCCCCAACGAAAGTTTCAGGGCTTAGAGCCCAGATTTTGGTCCGCTTTTGTAATTCCAATGTAAATACTCCACAATTGTGGGCGCGGAGTGCATAGTTGTTAAACAGTCATAGGGTTGTCCGCCCTTATTTTGATAATGTAATGTCAACTGTAGAAGATCTTCCAATGGTCCGCGGACCATGGGATTATATAATAGAGTGAAGCTCCAAGTAGTCAAGGGCATTGAATCTAATCTAATACAGAATAATGCCGATGTATGCGAGATAGCTATGAAGTGTAGAGTCTAGTTTTGGGTCGTAGCATAGGAGGAGGTTCTGCAGCTGAGTGCGCAGAGGCCTAGTAGTCCGCAGCTCAGTGCACGGACCCCTGCAGCTGAGTGCGCAGGGTGAGTTGAGTCTGTAATCATATGGAAGTATTAATAAAGAGAAGTTTCTATCAATTCTGCGTCTTTATTTCCTGTTTTATGTATCTATTATATTGGGTATGAATTTCACTTATAATGCTTATATGATGCGTAAATGTGTATCAATGTATTGGTTAAGTAAACACAAGTTAGAATATTTGTTTACACGAAGATAATTAAGATCTGTTAATAAGATAAGTAAGATAATTGGCGTAGTTTGGGAAACATCCCAGTTTGCTGCCCGAGCGATGCAAAAGCATCTCAGCCCCCAGTTAGGGCTGTGTGAAAGCCAATTGTAACACTTCGCGAAGGTCCTGAAGGGTGGAACAAAGCGCGAAGTAACCTGTGCGAAGGCAATGTCTAGTTGGAATAAACCGACATCACAACCATCTCAAGGGCATAGAAACTTGGTTCCAGCATCCCCCCATACTGCTTCGGGTGAGACTTCAGTCTGCGCTCCATGGGCTAATGCCAAAAGGGCTAGTAGTGTAGCGATTTGTTTGGCTAATTAACTCTAAACTTGGTTAGGCCCCCATAAGCCAACATTTACCTAATATCCCACCATTCAAAGGAAAGGACTCCTAAGTCCAACGAGGCATAAAATCCTGGATTTACTGCAACCCACATTCTAGCTCGAGGGTTACTAGGCCAATGGATTTACCATGATCCACAGTCTGGTTTAGGGACCACTAGGCCATGTGTTTTTTATTTTAGGCATCCACCCCAATCAACTTCAGATCCATCTGGTAATGTAGCTCAACCGAAGTATGATAACTCATCTCATCAAGGCTATTAGGAAATTACAAGGCTAGACTGAAGAACACTATCACACCTATAAAAATTGATGCCATCACAGAAAACAACCGCATGCAACACCATGTATTTCAAATTTAGCAAGGAGAATACACATGAAAATCAATACTTGCAATGAATTCCGTTGTAGCTACTTGATCTTCCCTTTCACTGCTTGATATTTGTTTCCTCTTGCTTTCTTTTCCTTTCTTGATCCAATGCCCAAGTGCTCCAAGAAAACTCTAAGTGTCCAAGAGTGAGAGAGAGAGAGAGAGAATAATGAGAGAGCTCCAAGAATGAATTGATAAAAGGTTCCTAACTAATCCTCATAAGTGTTTTTATTAATGAGGCCTCTATTTTCTTCATTTTCCATTATTTTCCTTCATTTTCCTCCTCACTTGAAACTTGTGACCTTGCAGCTCTTTTTTCTCCTAATTTCCATTATTTTCATAAATAAATGTGCCAAAAATTCCATTTTGCCTTTCCAAAGCCTTAGCCATTTCCTTTGCCAATTTTCTTATCCATAAACAACCAAGTGAACACCCACTAGGATGTCTTTCCCAACATTAAGCTTGGAATAAGTGTCCCATCAACCGTGGTTATTATTTTTTAACTTTTATTACATGGAATTTTCACTAGGGTTGTTATGTTATTTCTGTTGGTTATGAGTATGTTTTATGACATACTTGATGTATGCCTCTCATCATGTTTTGATTTTGAAATGAATATACAATGAATATATGACCTAATAGATGATAACACAACTATTTTGATACGAAAACAATGCTTATTTACGAATATCAGATAAGTATGAGAGCCCGCTCAGTGTGTTTTTATGACCTATAGATCACATATTTGTGACATGTTTGACAAAATTCTTGTCTTGGATAGTAGGGGTTCAGTTAAGTCCTTACTCAAGTGTTTGTATTAATACCTTTGTTTCAATGTCATTTATCGTTCCTGAAAGTTTCATGAATATATGGGCAATGGCCCGAGTCTTGGCCCTAAAAAAGTGGCACAAAATCCGGGGTCACTGGATCATAACTCTCTAGAAAATTCCACATTCGCTAGCATGCCTTTCTTTGGAGAGAATGGAATTCTTTGATTGCATGCATGCCTTGTCATGGGAGTGACTGAGGCTTTAGGACAATAAAAGGATAATTTGTCTTAGGGGTTAAGCACCTGGAAGGGTTAGTTACCTCCTAAAGGTTTTGTAGCATGTATGAAAGGTCATAATGGGATTGTTTTGTGGGTTCCACTTCCTTAATTGTACCTAGGGAGTTGAATCACATCATAGTAGCCCCTCGTTACATGTTTAACCTAGTGGACTGGCTAGCTTGGGTAAATGTGGGAGGAGGGTGTTTACACTAACCCTTGCACTAGTCACTTAGGTTTTCTTTTCAAATAAAAAAATTGTGTGATTAAAGAGAATAAAAAGAAGGGGATAAAGAGAAGATTAAATATTCTAATCAAATATTTACACATATTTTGAACAATTTCCCCGTGAAAGATTTTTATATTGCTTCCTTGCCCACTAACATTTCTATTTTTGTTAAGTGTGATGTAAAAGAAACTTTGGCTCTTAATTTTTTAGAAGTGATTCATGTTGAAAATGACTTAAGTTTTATTGGGTTTATTGTTGATTAGTAAGATTCAAAATACTCCAAAGACACTAGTAAATTGTCCCAAGCTCTTCTGCTAAAACGAAAGAGAAAGATATTTTTGACATGGATAGCTTGACTAAATCCTTGAAGTTGTTAACCAATGAAGTATCTGAACTCAAAATGAAGTAAACTGAGGCTTCTACTAATGAGAAGTATTTTAAGCCCTTTTTTAATAAGAACATCAATCAATTGGCTAAGTCCAAATATATCTCTATTGTTGTATTCAACGTTGAGAACTTGGGCATGTATAACTACTATACTTTCCATAAAGAAGGAAATTTGGGGAAAAAATGCCCACAATGGAACCACAACATGAATGTTTTCATGTTGTGGTTGCCAATGTTATAGAAATTTTGTCAGCATAAGAGCATTTAGAGCAAACTCAAGAGGCTGATGAACCAACCTCAACAGAGGAAAACAAAAGCATTGGTGATTTAATTTTCACATATGATCTTATCTTGAATAATGATTGACAAGGTGTTAGTGAGCCACCATCGGGTGATGCTCCTCCTGAACAACCATCTAATTAATATAACTTAAGGAGCAAAGTATAAGTTCCCGAGAGATATTTGAGGAAGCAACTGTTGAGAAATATTTTACCTCATAGTAATCTTGCTCAGAGCACTCAGAATAAGTTTGGAAGTGCACAACCTCAAAATAATGCGTTCATAGATAAAAATAACAAGTTTGTCACTCCTGAGGTATTAAAAAAATTCACGCCACCTACCACTTCAACACATCCTACCCAAGATGGATACATAGACTATTTTTTTTTTTTTGTAAGTTGAGGTAGTGCCTTTCCTTTTCTATTCACATAAAACCAGGTTAATCCATGTACATTGTTTTGGTGGCCTCAACCCCCCAGATGGGAAACTGAGTCTGTCGGCCACCTCAAATTACTATAAGCCATCCAGTAGCAAAAATGAGTAAGTCTATCGGGTGGTGCTGCCGCTTCCCTTTTTGCTGTAATACACTGCTTCAGCTGTTGCTGGATTTCATCCAGCTTACTATCCTGCATGATCATTGTCAAGATGGATACATAGACTATTATTTTCTTGAAGACATGAAGAAAGATTGTGATAATATTTAGATATTTGAGCTAGAGAAATTGGTAGGGAAACGTGAGTTTATCATTTAGACATTTGCATCTTAGCCTCCATAAGGTAGAATGGTTTCTACTTCTAAAGCCTTGTCTGGTAAGTTTCCTAATATTCTCGAATTAGTAGTTAGTGCAACTAATGTAAATCTTAGATCCACTTTCCCCCCTTTTCTTTTAACTTTTGAAAATTTTAATTATAATGTCCATAATTTCCTAGTTGATTATGGTGCCTTCACAAATTCCATGCCTTTGTCTATTGCAAATAAAATCAATGCGAAATGGGAAAATAATGACACCAAAATTATACAATTAGATATATCTTTACTACGAGAAATTGGTGAGCTTAGCAATGTTATAATTCATTTATCATAAGATCATAGAGTTCACCAATGTATTGATATTGTCATTGTGGAAATTTCAAAAGCTTAGGACTAGCTTTTAAGTAGAGATTGGTCTAGCAAGTTGCAAGGATACTTTGCTACTAATTGGTCGCATTTATGGCTTCCTTATAAGGGAAAGAATAATCATATTCGAGTCGAGAGTGAACATTTCATGAAACATACCATCAAAGTGCTTGAAGCTCCTAATGAGCCAATTAGCTATGTGCAAGTAATTTTTAGAAATTGTTTTTTAGAAATTCATAATGGATGTTATCTCGTGCAACCATCCCCTATACCACTACATACACAGTTGGAACTCCTTCCTTGCAATCTAACTAGTGCTAATGAATCTTATAACATAGATGTAAATACTACTAGAGTAATAACTAACCTTGTTGTTGCTAACATTTTGACTTTATTATTTTATGATTTGAAAATAAAAGGGTTTTGGAGCTGGTTATATTTTGATTGCCCCACAAAAGAAAAAGTTTTTAATCTCATGACGATTGGAATTTGAGTGCACGAATAACATTGTTGAATAAAAAACACTCATTATGGGATTAAAGAAATCCATAGACCTCAAGGTCAAGGTGGTAAAGGTAATAGGTTACTCAAAGATTGTCACATGTCAGGTATGGAATACTATACATTGTGTGTCACATAATCTTAAAAACTATTAGCAAGAGGTATGATGTCTTATTTCTTTATTTCAAGCTTTTAATATCAATTATGTTCCTAGGATTCACAATGCAACCACAAACACATTAGCTAATTTTATTGCTAGGTTATCACCACTTAGAGATGATTTTTCTATTGAGATTATTGATAAGCCATTTATACTTGATAATGTTACTAATTTTCATGTTTTCAATGATGAGAAACATACAATGGACATTATGGCCAATGCTAATGTGTTTAAGGATGTGGCGATAGACAAAGATGAGCACGAAAGGGATTTCAAGGAATCAACTTAGGCACATAAATGGAACCCCATGCTTAAGGGTGTGGTATCTTTAGAAAATATTTATGATTGAAAAAACACTTTAAGGGACCAACCAATACAAAGAGCCATAGTTATACACTCACACAAACAATTTAAATTGGGTACCAATGACGATCTGAAATATGTGAATCTCAGTACATGTTGTTCTCCCCAAGAGCAAAAATCCTTTGTCTTTTCAAACAGTACCGAGATGTGTTCACGTGGACATATGATGATTTGAAAACCCATGATACGTTAATTATCTTGCATGTGATACCCATTAAGGAGTGGTAAAGCCATTTTAACAAAAGTTAAGAAAATTTCATCCTACGCTTGAATCCCTTATTCAGAAAGAACTAAGGAAACTTTTGGATGCTCGAATCATATTTAAAGATTGTCATTCTACCTGGGTCTTGAATTTGGTTCATGTTAGAAATAAGTCTAGAGAGATATGATCATGTGTTGATTTTTGTAACCTGAACTGGTCTTCAAATAAATATAATTATCCCGTGCCTCTATGTAGTAGATACTCAAAATGGTATTTCAGTGAGAGATGTTCTTGCTATTAGACATAGATACAACCAATTTCTAGTAGCAAAAATCAATAGGTTAAAAACTACATTCACAACTAAATGGGGTACATTCATGTTTCAACAGATACCTTTTGGACTCATAAGTGCTAGTGCTCTGATCCAGGTGGATGTTGGTGGTCGCCCACCTATCCCACTTGGACCCATACAACTGTCTCTTTCAGTTTTTTGGGTTCCTTAATTGTAGCACAATTTACTATTTTTAGCAGTTTTTCGGGTCCTAAACATCTAGAGCCGTTTTCAGCCCCTAAACGACGTTTTTTGGGAAATATGGGAGCAACATGGGTCCATGGACTGATGTTGCTCTTCCCAAAGTTGTAATTCTCAGATAGATATTTCTAACAAGATATTGTGTGCATCAAACAGAGATCGTACGCCAAAGTTATGACCCCCACCAATTTACCCAAACGGGGTCCACAGTTTGGCATTTCATCTTCTAGGGTTATGTTTTTGGATGTTTAGGGTTTTCCATTGTTTCTCAACAATAAATAGGCCTTTGAGCCTCATTGTAACACAGTTCAGAGGCATGTAGCCACCACATCTCTTCTTAGAGATAAGCTACCATCGCCCTAACTAGTTTATTTCCATTTCTATTTGTAAGCATATTTCAGTATTTTACAGCAATGAAATGAAGTATTATTTTTTTTGCATCTGTATATGTATGGTTATATCTGTAATTTGTTATGTTCCTGTTTAAATCTGGGTCATGCTACCTTTCAGCGAGACATGGAAATTTCATTTTGTGGTTTGATTAGACAATGTGTGGTCGTGTACTTGGATGATGTTACAATATTTTCGAAGAAAATATCTGATCACTTTCGTCATCTAAAGTAGATATTTTAATGATGTTGTGTTGGGTCCCTATAATACTAGTGATTACCCCATTACTATTGTAGTTATACCCCTTATTTATATTGTTGTGCCCCCATTGCCCCCATATTGCTATTAATGTGCCCATAGAATCCCTCTATTGTTATTTTTGTGGTTTTATATTATTATTGTTAGGTCGGCTGGATTATTTTGTGACTCCTTAGACTCCTATATATAGAAAGGAGGTTTTGTCATTTGAATCATCCAAGAATTGTTCATTTATGTAATGTAAAGGAGGTTGCCCCCTCGAAGAGGCTGAATTCTAAGGCGTTGATCCATCTTTTCTATCTCTTCTTGAGCTGGTTTCATAACATTTGGTATCAGAGCTTTGGATTCTAGGGTTTCGTTGCTCCAAACAGGTCATCGTGGAATTTTCGCTATAACTTTTTTTCTTTGATGTTTCAGAAGTCGCAAAACAAACCCCTTTGAGAAGAAATCGCGCTGAACCTTGGGTCCAAATTTCAGAGCTTTTCGCGCGATATTTTTGGAGATATGATCTGAGGAAGTTGGTCTTTTTGCAGACTCCTGAATTACACTCAAAACAGGTGACCTGGGGAAAATCGTCATAACTTTCTTTCTGAGTATCGGATTGAAATTTCATAAGAAGGTACAGAAAGAGGACGGACTTTAGTTTTCTTTTATATATTTTTCAGAGTCAAAGGTTGAAACAGTGACACGTGGCACTTCATACAAGTTCGCTCTACTGAACTAGTCTATAATCAGGTCACTGCGGGAGATTGTGCATAACTCTTTCTTGAAGAATCCAATTTGGATCAGACTAGTGGCATTGGAGAGAGGACATAGAAGGCTACTACAGGTCACAATTTTAGAACTGGATGATTCGAAATTATATAGATACATCAGATTCAACATCAGGCTTCTACAAAGTAAAAAAAGGTGTGTAGTTTTTTTTTTTAATTTTTGCATAAGCTTGGTTTGAAGGAATTCAAAGGGCATAGTAAAGCATTATTATCAGTAACGGATGCCCCGAGGAAAGAAAATGCAAAAACCTAGTAAGGAACCTGAAAGCTCTAGCATGACTCATGAAGAAGAGGAACAAATGCTACATGATATATCAAAATTACAAGAACATGTGCAACAAATGTCACGCTCACAAAAGCTAACAGATGCTAAGATAAATGGCGTGGAATCTAAGATAAAGGGCATCGAAGCTAAGATGGATGATCTGAAGACAGATTTGAGGATAGATTTGAAGACAGACATGGCAGATTTGAGGACAAATTTGACAAATTTTCTACAAGAAATACTTACTAATGGTGAAAAGGTTGTAAAGGAAACTCATGATGTGAACAAAATAAATGATAATCATGATTCCATAGACTCTAATGTTGGATCGAAGACCCACCATATTCCAAAAATCAACATGAGGAAGTTTGATGGCAAGGATCCCGCCACATGGATATTACAGATGGAGCAGTTCTTCGATCTCAATAATGTGCAAAACATACAAAAGGTACGTATGGCAACTTTATATTTGGAACCAAATCAGTTTGTATGGTATCAATGGCTTTGCTCTCGTAAACAATTTATCACTTGGGCAATTTTTACGGAAGAATTGATAGCACATTATGAGGATACAAAAAACAACACTTTTTTTAGCCAATTGATAAGTCTCAAACAAAAGGGTTCAATAATGGAGCACATTGAGGAGTTCCAAAAATTGAACATAAGGGTAAAAGATATTCTAGAGCAGCATAGGATTGATGTGTTCATAGGGTCTTTAAAGGATAATATCCAACATGATGTTCGACTTTGGGAACCTGATTCATTAGAGAAGGCATTCAGGTTAGCAAGAAAAATGGAAAGCAAAATTATGGCAACCAGGAAGCATACCACTCACAACTATAAAGAAGGAAGTGCAGTTGCTCCTAGTCTTCCACAACCTATAAGGTTGACACCACAACAATTGGAAGAAAAAAGAGCAAAAGGGCTTTGTTATAGTTGTGATAGCAAATACACTAAAGGTCATAAGTGTGCTGAGAAGAAATTATTCTACATAGATTGTGAAGAGGAAGAAGAAAAGGAGCAAGAAAGGTCAAAAGAACAGGATATGCTCCAGGAACAAAGCCTAGATGAAGAACAAATAAATCTGACCATATCTTGTAATGCATTGGCAGGAATTACCACTCCTCAAACCATCAAGATAGAAGGACAAATCAAGAAGAAAAAGGTGATAGTGTTGATTGATTCAGGAAGCACCCACAATTTTATTCATTGTAGGGTAGCAAAAGAATTGAATTGCTTCCTATATCCAGCACCAGAGTGTCAAGTGATGATTGCAAATGGAGGAACAATAAATTGCTCTGGAAAGTGCCATAATATCAAGCTATCCATGGGAGAATATGTATTGACTAGCCCAATGCTTTCCATTCCAATGGGAGGTGCTGATGTTGTACTAGGAGTCCAATGGCTACAATCCTTGGGTACAATAGCTTTTAATTTTCAAGAACTTTTCATCAAATTTTCTATGGAAGGAAAGGAAGTTGAATTAAGGGGTATTGTAGGGAAACCAGGAAAGATAATCAGCTCTAATGGTATGACAAAGCTTCTAAAAAAGGAGCAAAGGGGTGTAATTGCACAATTATGTTCGCTAGATGTTTCCACATTAGAATCATCTATTTCTCCAGATCTCCAAAAGGTCCTGGACAATCATTCCAAGGTATTTGAGACTCCCAAAGGTCTCCCACCTATGCGTGATCATGATCATGCTATTCATCTGATTCCAGGAAGTGTTCCTCCAAACATCAGGCCGTACAGATATCCCTATGTCCAAAAAAGTGAAATTGAACGTATGGTTGCAGAAATGCTAGAGGCTGGTATAATTCAACCGAGTCAAAGTTCTTTCTCTGCTCCAGTAGTATTGGTGCACAAGAAGGATGGATC
Source organism: Pinus tabuliformis (assembly GCA_031772625.1). Taxonomy (NCBI): domain Eukaryota; kingdom Viridiplantae; phylum Streptophyta; class Pinopsida; order Pinales; family Pinaceae; genus Pinus; species Pinus tabuliformis. The sequence goes on along the minus strand of CM062818.1, from coordinate 1,057,099,080 downwards.
ATGGCGCATGTGTCCAGATTATAGGGAGCTCAACAAGCTCACTATTAAAGATAAGTTCCCCATTCCTGTCATTGATGAATTACTGGATGAATTGCATGGATCAATTTACTTCACCAAGTTGGATCTTCGTTCAGGATATCATCAAATCAGAATGAAGATTGAAGACATTCCGAAAACGACATTTAGAACTCATGAGGGTCATTATGAATTTTTGGTCATGCCTTTTGGCCTTACCAATGCACCTTCAACATTTCAAGGTTTGATGAATTCAATTTTCAAACCATTCCTTAGAAAATTTGTGTTAGTATTTTTTGATGATATACTTATCTACAGCAAGTCTTGGAAGGATCATGTTGAACATGTTGACAAGGTGCTACAACTATTGGAGGAGAAACAATTATATGCCAAAAGATCCAAATGTTTCTTTGGAGTCCAGGAGGTGGAATATTTGGGTCATATTGTATCTCATGAAGGAGTTAAGGTAGACCCTACCAAAATTAAAGCCATTAAGGAATGGAAAATCCCCACATCCATAAAGCATTTGCGTGGATTTCTTGGGTTGACAGGGTATTATCGCAAGTTTGTTAAGAATTATGGGAGAATAGTCGCACCTCTAACGACATTATTGAAGAAAGATGCATTTTCATGGACTCCGGAAGCAACAAAGGCCTTTGAACATCTTAAAGAGGCAATGTGCCAAGCACCGGTCTTAGCTACACCGGACTTCACAAAAACCTTTATTGTGGAATGTGATGCTTCAGGAAATGGAATTGGTGCTGTTCTAATGCAAGATGAAAGACCCATTGCTTTTGAAAGTCGTCCAATCAAGGGAAAGTTTCTAAGCAAAGCTATTTATGAGAAGGAAATGTTGGCAATACTCCATGCACTTAAGAAATGGCGACCCTACCTAATGGGAAGGCACTTCAAGGTAAAAACGGATCATGATAGCCTTAAATACTTTTTAGAACAAAGATTATCCTCTGAAGAGCAACAAAAGTGGGTCACAAAGATGTTGGGTTATGACTTTGAAATCATCTACAAAAAAGGGAAGCAAAATGTGGTGGCAGATGCACTCTCAAGGAAGGATGAGGATGTGGAAGCATTGTTGTGCGCTATTTCTATCATCCAACCAGATTGGATAAATGAAGCAAGGGAGGAATGGAAGAATGACGAAGAAGTGTGGGCACTTATTCGAAAGCTACAACAAGATTCCAGTACGTCTGATACATTTAGCTGGAAAAATGATTCGTTATGGTACAAAGATCGCTTATACCTCTGTAAGAATTCCCAGCTAAAACAAAAGATTCTTATGGAATTGCACACTTCTCCCTTAGGAGGGCACTCAGGATTTTTAAAAACTTACCACAGGGTTAAGAAGGAATTTTTTTGGGATGGCCTTAAATCAGATATTCAAAAGTTTGTGGCAAAATGTTTGGTTTGCCAACAAAATAAAGTTGAAACAATTAAGACACCGGGTCTATTACAACCTTTATCCATTCCAAGCCAACGTTGGGAGGAGGTATCAATGGATTTTATCACAGGTTTACCCAAGTCTGAGGGAAAGAGTGTCATCATGGTGGTAGTTGACAGACTTACCAAGTATGCACACTTTTGTGCATTATCACATCCAATTAAAGCCAGTACAGTTTCTACTGCATTTATGGAAACAATTCAAAAGCTACATGGAAACCCAAAGATTATTGTAAGTGACAGAGATCCCATTTTCATTGGAAATTTTTGGACAGAATTATTTTCTTGTCTTGGTACTCAGTTAGCTCATAGCTCATCTTATCATCCTCAATCTGATGGGCAAACTGAGATAGTAAACAAATGTTTGGAAGGATATCTTCGTTGCTTTGTATCTGATAAACGGACACAATGGGTCAAATGGTTGCCTTTGGCTAAATGGTGGTATAACACTTCCTTTCATACAGCAACAAAAATGACCCCATTTATGGCACTTTATGGGTATCAACCACCATCCATCACATCATATTTAAGAGAAAATTCTAAGGTTTAGGCAGTGGAACATCACATTGAACATCAACAACAAGTCCTCCAACTCTTAAAGGATAACCTCATGTTGGCACAGAATAGAATGAAACAACAAGCAGATCAACATCGCAGTGAAAGAAGTTTTGATGTAGGTGATTGGGTATTCCTACAGCTATAACCATATAAGCAAATGTCCCTCAAGCAAGCTAAGAAGGATAATAAACTATCACCAAAGTATTATGGTCCGTACAAGGTGTTGCAAAAGATTGGTACTATGGCATACAAATTGGAGCTTCCTGCAGCTTCTCGATTGCACCAAGTTTTCCATGTTTCATGCTTAAAGAAGGTTATAGGCGACAAGCTCCCAGTTCAAACAATATTGCCAGAACTTGTCGAGGAAGGAAAAATTATATTGGAACCGGAAGCAGTTATAGAAACAAGAACTCGACAGCTACGAAATCGATCAATTTCAGAGTACCTTATCAAGTGGAAGAACTTATCCGCTGAAGATTCCACATGGGAGGATGAGAATTTTATGCAGAAGTATCCAGAACTACTCAAGCGTTGAGGACAACACTTTTTTGAAGGAGAGGGGCATGTTGGGTCCCTATAATACTAGTGATTACCCCATTACTATTGTAGTTATACCCCTTATTTATATTGTTGTGCCCCCATTGTCCCCATATTGTTATTAATGTGCCCATAGAATTCCTTTATTGTTATTTTTGTGGCTTTATATTATTATTGTTAGGTCGGCTGGATTATTTTGTGACTCCTTAGACTCCTATATATAGAAAGGAGGTTTTGTCATTTGAATCATCCAAGAATTGTTCATTTATGTAATGTAAAGGAGGTTGCCCCCTCGAAGAGGCTGAATTCTAAGGCGTTGATCCATCTTTTCTATCTTTTCTTGAGCTGGTTTCATAACATGTTGAAATATGGTATATATTTAAATCCAAAGAAGAGAATCTTTGAAATGTCTAAAGGAATCTCTTGGGATACATTATAGGCAAGAGTGGAATTAAAGTGGAATTGGAGTGGGTTAAGACTATTGCTCAGAGTCTCTTTCTCGTGAATAAGAAATCCATGCAGTCCTTCTTGGGGAAAATAAACTTCCTACGGAAGTTCATCTCAAATTATGCACAGATTGTTAAGCCATTATAAGAGATGATCAATAAGGGTGCAATTTACAAGTGGGACCAAAGGGAGAAATATTCCTTCAACTGAATTAAACAAGGGATTGTTGATGCCCCATCATTGTATAGTCTGTATTGTTAAAATCTAAAATTTATATGTAGAAACTTAAAAATTCTTTACAGAAAGTTGAAAGTTCTATGCATAAAACTGAATGTACTTAGTAGAAAGTTGAATGTATTTTGCAGAAATTTGTATGTACTTTGGATAAAACTGAATGTTATATGTTGGGACTTGAAAGTAATTTGCATAAAACTAAATATTTTATGTTGTTACAATTACTTAGAATGTAGATTTCTTCTTCAAAACTTTTCATATAAGAAATTGTATATAGAACATAAACTTAAGGATCATATGAAGACAACCAAGCACAAATATGAGACACTTAGATTTAGGTTTAATGACTAGGGAGAAACCTCTTAAGGTGGAAAACCCAGATGATTATTCTCTTATTAGATTTCTTCAATTGTTCAACAAAGTACAAAGAGAGAGAGAGAGAGAATAATAATGAATAAAGTCACCAATGTCTCATCAACTTATACTTGAAGTTCTCTTGCTCTTTGCTTGAAGATCTCCTCCCTCTCTTGATTAAATATTGTCCTTCACACTTTTTCTTGCTCTTCACTTGCTCTTCACTTGCTCTCACACTTCTCTTGCACACACTCAACACTTGCTCTCCTTCTTCACAATAAACATGTTGCACTCAACTCTCACTTGATATTGTTTAAATAGATGAGAAAGGAGAGGAGTTACAAAATGAATTCATGCCTTGAGCCAATAATAGGAGGATCGAATTCCATGAGGGAGGAGTTACTTGAGGAGAAGTGTAACTCACCCGAAGAATAGACAAAGAGGAAAACTTGTCTTGAGGAGTTACAATTCGAATTAGGGAGAGAGAGAGTTACACTTAGACATGAAAGAATATTTAGTGAGAGTTACAAATTGAATTGAGTGAGGGAGTTACAAGTGCATTTAACGAGGAGGATTTACACTTTTTCTATACATCAAATTAGTGAGGGAGAATTACATTCTCTTAGGTGTGGAGTTACTATTTTATTCCAAAAGAGAGTTTGATTTTCCAAGTAAGAGATTCTCACTTTAATTGAATTATTCCATGAGACTACTAAGAATTTATTTTTATTAATCCAGTAAAATTGAATAGCTTTAGACGATTTTATAAATAATAGTATCATAATAATAATAATACTTGTAAGGATAAAATATCAATTCTTGATTGGTATAGTCATGATTGATTTGATTTTAAAGTGGATTCCACATGTCAAGATCATCCTTGATCATTTAGACATGAATTTTTATTTTTAGAAAGTCACTTCCAAATTGAGATGTGACTTACTATTTTAGGAAATTCATATTTTAATTGCTATAAATTCATCCCTGAGATGCAAAATTTTAATACTCCTTCTTAGCTAGGGAGGAATTTCTTTCTACATCAAAGATCTTTGCTTCCTATGATCTCTTTCATTCATCTCAGTTCAAATTTGCTCTGTAACATTTGTAACATTGAAGTTGCAATCTAAAAAAGAATCATCCACTTGACACAAATTTTGAAAGGAAGGGATCATCACATGTCACATAGACAAGGATTACACTATACCAATTTTCATCTCAAGAATTAAGTGATAAAACAAAAACATCACATAGAAAAGACTTAAACAAGTCACACATACAAGAATCAAACACAACCAAGTTTCATTAAACGTCAAGTGGTGGAACACGTGCATCCTAGACAAGTCACACAAATAAACCTCACTAAACCTATTGGCTAGATAGGTTATTTTTCCCATATCCTAGATTGTTGGTCGAATGCATACTGAGTCCTGCTCTTGTGGCACACAATACGCAAGAGGTCCCTCCTCCTCAGGAGCTTTCCAATGTCATTCCCTAATCCTGTGAGATTTGACAAGGGGAAAGGCAGCGCAATGTTCTCAATCAGCTATGACCACTTCCTAGAAGGGTCACGTCCATACGTTCAAGTTTCTCACTAAAAACCAAGAACTTTCCTTTTGGTAAAGGCATGGTAAGAATGCATGCTATCTAATCATTAGTGTAGATGTGATGGAGCCTCATTACTCCTCTCTACACCATATCCTGGATATAGTGACACTTGATCTCAACATGGTTAGAATTGTCATGACACACATGATTTCCTGCAATACAAATCCCACTCTTATTTTAACAATATATCACTATTGTGTTTGTAACTTGCTCAAATAGTGTCCCAAAAATATTTCTCAACCAAACTTCCTCATAGCTAGCCATGATAGCAGCAATGTACTCAAATTCAACAATACTTAGTGCAATAGACTTCTTCTTTCTGCTCATCCAAGAGATCATGGTAGATCCAAGGCTAAAGAAGCACCCATAAGTTCTCTTTATATTGGTAGAGTTACCAGCCCAATCAACATCAGTATATCCATGAAGTCTTACATTTTTTGCAGTTTATTTCAATCCTAGATTAATAGTTCCATGCAAGTATTTGAGTACATGCTTTGCAACAATTAGTGGGCATGAAAGAGATAAATCATATGTTGACTTAAAGTACTTACAACAAAGCATATGTCAGGTCTAGTTTTTACCAAAAACATCGAAGTACCAATGATTTGTTTATAATCCGTGGAATTTTCCATGTTAGGTCTTGCAACTTTGCAGCATAATTTCTTAAAGTTCATTTCCATAGGAGAATGCATTGATACAAGTGGATATTCATGGCCACCCACTTATTCCACTTAGACCCCCAACATTTCTTCTTTCAATTTCATTAACTGTAGAACAATTTACTATTTTTGGCAGTTTTTCAAGTCTTGAACTTCCAGAGCCATTTTGAGGCCCTAAACGACACTTTTTTGGAAAACAAGAAAAAACATTGTCTGTGGTAAGGGTTTGTAGTCAAAATTTGTATTCCTTAGTGTTGTGGTAAAAATACAACACCCCCCATTATTGATGCGTCCGCTTCGAATAATGGGGACCTTTTCTATAAAAATTTTGGCTAAACCCCTTTTTGATTTTTATTTTAATTAATTGCCCTACACTTTTGTTAATTTTTAGTTTTCGTTGGATTCTTGTTTTGATTGCTTTGTTAGAATCGATTTTTTATAAGCTTCCCATCGACGCTTGTTTCGCCTCATTTGGTCAACTGGTTTGAAAATGGCACTCCTTTGAAAGTCTCATCATTTATCTAGCCTGGGTTAAAAATGCATAAATGTACAATATCGCATTTTGTAAATAAATTAGTTCAATAATGCATTCAGTTTAAATATTAACTTGTAGAGAGCTTTACTAACATTTTTCATTATGCAGCCAAATCATTAATTATCAGGATTGTTAAGAAATTCACTCCAATTTTCAAATCGAATCCTAATCTTAAAAAATCCAAACATTCAAGTGGCTGCAGTTTATTTTTATTTTTTTATTTATTTTATAAGTGGCTGTAGTTTAGAAACTTATATTCATAAAAATAAAACAAAAATAAAAAATTTTTATGTTTAAAATTAAATTTTAATTAATTAAATTATTAAATATAATTAATTTAATTAAATTAAAATTTAAAACAAAAAAACATATAATAAAATTATTTTGATCGCGTCGGGACTTCGCATCGGAAGTTTTATGTGAAACATTTTAAAAGCCCCCGAAATACCCATTTTCAAAAACCCGATGCGATATCGGGTCACAAGTTTATTCGCAACATATTAAGCCACCCGATAACATATCTTCGCATCGGGGATTTTGGTTTAACACATCTTAAAAGGGCCGACACTCATTACCATCCCGATGCGAATTGCCGATAAGCGAAACTCCCGATGGCCGATAAGTGAAAAGGAATACAAACAAAGTTAAATAGTTTGGTTCAACGAATTGGTACATGGACTCATACGTATGGTAAGATTGTTAGTTTTAATGTTTTTTTATATATTATGAGTGGAGTAGGTGAGTAAGGTATGGTGTGATATATGTTTAATTTGATATGTTTAAATATGTTAAACGTATGGTAAGAAGTAGTGTAGGTTAATGTGTATTAATATTAGTTAATATATTAGTATACTATATGTATTACATTATATTAATTAAATTAATTAATATGTAATATATTATAATATGTAATATATTATATTATTTAAAATAATTAATTATATGTAATATTTAATTAATTTAAATATCATTTAGATTCATATTAATTAGTTTTTTTAATTAGATTAATATTGATTAGTTTTTAATTAAGAATGGATTTGTTTATAAATCATTAGTTAGTTAAATTAATAAATAGTTTAGTTTATAATTAGCAATTAAATTAGAATTAATTAGGGACTAATTTAGGATTTAATTTTTAATTCAAATTCTCATTTTTTTTAGCCCAGCAATAGAATTTCCAGATTTACATCAGATTTGACCCATCAACTTTGGAAGCTCATAAATTGAGTTCTACTTGGCCTAATGAGGCCCAGGACGGCTCATTGAAAAGAGAAAATCAAGGAGAACATTTTGAAGGAGGTTTCACCAACAGATTTGATCATTTATTGGGCCAAAAATCAGGCAGAAGATCAGGCTCCGAATTTTGAAAACAAAATCAATTTTCTGAGTTATTGTTTTCAATTTCATTTGTCCAAAGCCTCTTCTAATTGCAGATCCATTGGTCAATGATATCCTTTGCCAATCAAATCATTCCAAGCATCAATACAGAGCTTATATTTTATTTTCAATTATTTATTTAAATAAAATTTGATTGGGTTTGATTTAATTGCCAGAAATGATATTTTGATTGCATTTTAATTTATTTTGATTTCTTTTGCAGAAAAACAGTGGAAAAGATATGGAGAAAAGGATTTCAAGCAATGAGAATGCTCCAGCAATTGAAGATCAGAATTAGGAGCAAGTAAAATTATATTTGGCAGATTTCTCTTCAACAAACTCTCCTCTCTAAAATTCCTTCACAAATATTATAAATAACAGATTGCAGAATGTAAAAGGGGTTGCTCTCCTCTGCAATTTTAGGGCTGCTCTCCTCTGCAATTTTAGACTGCTGAAAGCACTATTGTAATTGGAATTTAGAGTTGTAGGAGGGAGGAGTGAAAAATCTCAGATCTGGGAATTATTGAGGATTTTCCCTTTGTATATTGAATTATGCATGAAGAACAAAGCTTGCACTATTGTGGCTCTAGTTTTGAAAGCAGAAGTTCAAGCAATGTAAAGGGCTGTTGGAGACCAAGAATAGAGAAATGGATGCAATAAATTGGTATTTCTAATACTACTGTTTTAAATATCAGTTTCATTTTTATAGTGACAGGGATGTCTCATTTTATTCATGTTTGTGCACTATTGTCAATATGGGTAATTTGTCTCAATCTTGTTATTATGTATCTCTGTTTTTTATGGATTAATCTCTGATTTCTGAGTAACTATTTACTCAGAAATCTGTCTTATTAAAACTGATTTATTGAGTGGTAATATGTTGTGAACTATTTCCACATATTATTGTTTAGTTATTGGGTTTGCTGATTTGATAATCAATATCATTTATGTGAACTACTTCCTGAGTGTTGTTGGTTTATTATTTCAGTAAAAAGGTCTCAATAGGATGTGTTTTGATATCCATAATATCAGTTAATTGAACTACTTCATTAACTTGATATTAATTATAAACAAGACATATCTAAATCCTAATATTTTAATTATCTTGCTCTTAGTTGGGTTAGATCTATATCTGCCTAATTAAGATAGGATTTAGATTAGTTTCTTTTGCTTGCGTCATAGAATAAGCTTGCATTTAGAATAAATTCTACATTCTTTTAAGTCCTCTCCTCAAAGAGGCAAAACTTTAGTTGTGGCTTGGCTGAGCCCAAATCAGCTTAAGGGACATTCTCTTGCCTGATCAGCAAAAAGAAGTGATCTGATGTCCCTGTCTATTGGTAGTTAAAGATACATTATAAACCAATAGCAATAGGGAGAAGGTAACTGGACCTAGATGAACAGTCGGAGCCACCACACCAAACGGAAAAGGAGCTGCTTTTAAGGTCCGGACCGGGTGGTTATCCCCCAATGTTGTTGCAGCGATTTTCGAGGCATCAACATTTTTGGCGCTAGAAGGAGGGCCTGAGATTATTTGTCTATTGGAGTCTTTTCAATTTTAATATTTTATTTATTGTGATGGCTCCTCTTAAACTTCCAATTTGGAGTTGTATCCATGGACGTGCATCTTCCAATACTCCACCCGAAGTGGTAAGACTCTTGTCTCAGGTAAAATTCAATGGTAAGAGGAATTCTTCTGCTTTTAACCATGTCTTTCAATTTATTCAAAACATTTCAAATTATGATTTTCAAGGAATTGATGAAGGCATCTTATGCAGAATTTTTACTCTTACATTTGCGGCAAAAGCCAGAAACTGGTGCAAAACTCTTCCAGTTGCTTCAATCCACAGCTGGGATCAATTTGTTACAATTTTCATTTGTAAATTTGACGGCTACGATTATGAACAGGTATGTGAAGAAATTGAATATCTACGTAGGTTTGAAAATGAGTCTGTTAATGATTTTAATATTCGATTTCATTTGAATTGCTTAAGATTTAAAGATGAAGATAAGCCTACGGAAGAAGAATCATTAGATTGGTTTAAATATATTTGTTCTCTTCCACCCATTCCCAATCCATATGAAATTAATTCAAGCTTTGTTCCATCCCCTTCCAATATAAATAAGAATCCCAATTTGGATCTGCAAATAAATTGTGATAAAGTGGTTTCACAAAGCTTGGAAAATATTTCCATTCAAATGCAAGAAGACAACAATAGCAATTTTAGGGAAAAAGCCGCCTTGAAATCTGAAAACTACTTTGAAGTAAATTCGGAAAATCAAATCGCAAATCAGCAAGTACAATCAGCAATCAAATTGCAAACTACTGTACAAATTTCTGAATTTCTCCATAATGAGCAAATGCCAAAATCAAAGCAGCAAAGCAGTGTTCTTCAAGAAAGTATGCGCATGCAAAGGAATGATCTGCAATCTGAAATTTACAATGAGCATAATGCACAAGAGCTTTCAAACAGAGACAGTTTTAAATGCATTGTTTCAGGTTCACATTTTTCCCTTTATCCTGATATTTTCAATAATGGTAATATTTTTCCTCTTAGTATCAACGATATTTCAGAAATTAAAGAGGCTGATCTAAATGAATTACCATTAAGTTTTTATCAAGATAGAGAAACAATAATTGATCATTCTTTTGCCACTGAGGAACATGAAATTCTTGTCCCTCCTTGTTTTGATATATTGGATGAGATTGAAGGGAATTCTAGAGAGTCTTGTGAGGTTATTTATGATGATTACTCTGATATTGAGGATGTTGATTTCAATTTTTCTCAAGAGAATCCTCATGATAAAATTCAAATAACATCTGAGAATGAGGAACGCTTCAATTTAGAAATTATCTCAACTAATCCTCATTTTAGAGCAGCAAATTATCTTCATGATTTCACCATTCAAGAAATCATTCCAATTTATGATTCATATGAGGATCAAACTCCCATTCCTATTCATAATCTTAATTCGTTTTCTATTTCACAAGTTGGAATTCGAAATTACCCAAATTCCATAATTTTGGCCATTCCTTGTGAAAATGAAATCATTTCAAAACGATCCCAAATGTGTTGTAACATTAGTTGTACAAATAATGATTGCATTTTAGTTTTTCTTTCACAGCTATTTTGTTTAAACTTAGATTTATTTTCTGATTTTATTTTGCAAAATTTTCACACTCTTCGCTGGCATGTTGAGCGCCTTACTATCAAACACTCAATCGATGCATTGCCCAATTGGGAAATTCAAGTTTCATATTATAATCATCAGCATCAAAAGATATTAATATTCCAATTTAAATCAATGCTAATGTTTCATCAGAAGCTTCTATTTTTTCAAAGGAAATATCAACAAGAGAGCGTATTTTTGCAATCTGGCCAGCTATTCAATTTAATTAATAATTTTCCATGTCATTTGACAAACTTCCATTCATTTTTCATTAACTCATTTGAAGATTATTTGGAAGTTTTTCCTTCAAGGAAAATTGTCAATGATTTAACATTTGTACATAATACTAACAATTCTTTCCAGGCCTTTGAATTTCAAAACTCATATCCACAATTCGGCCTGTTATCTCTTCCCTTGAACATTTCCCCATCCTTAATGGAAATCCATCCAGATTTTTGCGATCCAATTGGTATCGAATTGGAAAGGAAATTTCATGAAAAAGAGATTTTAATTAAGTTGCTAACAATAACTGTACATTCTTATTTCAGATTTATTTTCCTTAGTTTAGTTAGATTTTTATTCTTAGTGCTAACATTTGAACTGTACATAAACGCGGGAATTAAAATGAGAAAATGGCTACACTGGAAGTATGACTATACCTAGTCATTTTCATGTATATGGTTAGAATAGGAGTAGAATTAATTTAGTTAGATTGTTTTATGTAGTTAATTTATTTTCAACAGTTTTGTAGATTAAAAAATAAAACAAAGCAATCAGCCTTCTCATACATGTTCAGTGGAAACATTTTTTCCTTATCAGAAAATTTTAATTCTTGCTTTCCTTTTTGAAATTTCTTATAGCGATTTCTCTACTCTGCCTATTTTGAATAATGTCTTGATCAAAGTCAATTAAAATTGCACTTGGCATCGATTGCCTCAAAGCCACTTTTCTTCATTTCGGGATTTCCTTCTAAGATTTTCTTTTGAAATTTATATGGTAAGGATTTGAGGATATAAAAGCTTCATGATCCCATTATCCTATGAGATGTATGATTGACTATGATAAGCCTAATTCTAATTCAATCATTATCAGTCAATCTAACCTGTCACAGCAATCATATGAAGTTCATATTATATTCCTCGGAATTTGCCAAAAGCTGATCTTAAGGATGCCCATTTTGCCAAGTGCACACATTTAAATCTGTTTTGATATTTTTCTACAATTAGTGGCTTAATCTCATCTTTAGTTTATTATCTGATGCTGTAAAATGCATCATCTTTATTTACGAAAGGCATTATTGAACAGCCACTATAACAATACAGATTTTTATCAAGATAAATTCGGAATGAGCAGAGGTAATAAATTATTGTTTCACTTCGAAAGGGAAGCATAGTTTCATATTTATTTCTGGTAAATTTTATATTCCATGAACATGAATGATTGATTTCATTTAGGCTGATTGCACACTTAGAATTAGAATAAATAATGAGATGATTTTAATCAAAGGAAGAATTTGAGGATTTATCAGGTAAAATTTACAGACAAATTCCTTTCAGGTACGTATTTACAACTTTATTCTCATCCATTATTAGTTCATCTTTTCCTTAGTTTATTTTTGATTTGTGTTATGTTTTATTTGCAGGTTTTCATTTGTTTTCAAAACTTGAAGTAAGCAGCAAACCCAATTCAAATTTGCAATAGGCTCAGGGAAATTTTATTTGTGATGCATTAGAATTTAAGCATTTTTTAACTTTGCTTTTATTCACTTAGAAAAGCCAATTGAAATTTCAAGAAATATCATAAGACCATTCGCATCACAACATTTCATCGGAAGTAGCTCTTAGCATTCCTCTTGATCACAAATTGTTCATTAAATACCTCCGATGTATTATCTTACTCATATGTCATATTGCATTTCGCTTATCGGAGCTTTCCAAGTGAAGTATACTTCCATGAACATGAATCGCCTATCTCCGATAATCGACTTTACCGATATTGCGATAAACACATAATTCCGGACCCGATATGAAATTCAAATCAAATTCATAAAATATCGCGTCTGTTCAATCGCAATAATGATAGGAGTATAACTTTAAAGGAGGCCGATGTTTCGGATCCGATATGTTATCAAATTTTCATCATAAAATTATCGGGTCCACTCTTCATCACATATCGGCATATTGAGAATTGTTATATCGTGCGCATAACATTGCCGATCGCGATCGCCGATTAGCCACGTCATTCATCACATATCGGCATCGCAACAATCATATTGTGTTACATCGGGTGCTTAAGATTGCCGATCGCCGATTTACGTCATCCATCGCATCGCCGATATCGCAATCGCTTCCTTGCAGTTTTATTTATGGCCGATGTCTCGGATCCGATATGTTATTAAAATCCCATCATAAAAAGTAATCGGGTCCGCTCTTCATTGCATATCGTCATCGCAAAAAATACACTGTGTTACATCAGGTACCCAAAGTTTCCCGATTGCCGATTAGCTACGACATCCATCGCATCGCCGATAGTGCAATCATTTCATCACATTTTTATGCTCACGTCACTTCTCTGAATCGGCGATGTGCATTTTGCGATACGGGAAGCACAATGTAAATATTTTCTAATCCCCGATATAATATTTCTTTAATGATGCGATCGCTTCATTTCATTGCACATGTTCATATCAGCAATTTGCCATTGCAATCTCCGATGCGATAACTTCCAATGCATGCCTATGAGCCATTAACATTTAATCGATATATGGCATAGCAATAAAGGTGAAGTTCTGTAGATTAAATTTGAAGCATGGTGAAGAAACATGTTATGTGAATCATCCGATACGGCAATGTGTTATTTTAAAAGCGAGCTTGGGTAACCACTATGATAAGAAAACAGTTAATGACCAATTTGCAGCATATCCAAATTATTTCAATTTCTCATACATTTTAGTTTAAATATATAATTCCATAATTAAAAATGGAATTCAAGACCTCTCTATCTTCATATTTAAATTTTATTATCATAGATTTGGTCTTGATTCTGAACTATTTATAAAATCATGGAATCTATATGAAACTTGTGATATTTTGAGAAACAGTCATTGCTGCAAATTCTCATTCTCATTTTTGATGCATTTGCTTTAATTTCAACTCCCTTGAACACTAGGCATTTCATTTTTACGTTTTACTGCTTGCTTTAGTGTAAATAAAATAAATAATGATTTTGGGTTACAAGATTTTGGTTAGTGTGACTTCTTCATGTTTTTAATGATGATTAAAATAAGGAGTCAGCTAGTTTGGAGAAATTGATACCTTTCAGGTAAGATCAAAAGCAATTATCCAATGGTAAGATTCATGTGCCCACTTTCATTAATTTCCATTTCATCACTCTAGTTTCATTTTTGTTTTTAAATTATGCTGATATAAAAATCTGTTTTGCAGTTATCCATTTGAAGTTTCCAATCCTCTGCCAAATCATATTTTTGAAGTCCATACTCTTCTCCTGGCTTCATTTCAATAAGCAGTGATAATCTTCATCGAAACAGCTATACCAGGAAGTTTCTGAACCTTTAATCTGTTTCTTTAAGCATTCCTTTTCTTTTAGAAAATGATTAAGATGATGCTTGGGAACAAGAAGACTCATATCAAACAGAAATTATTCATTGTGGCTGAATTTTACGATCACTGTTATCTAAAAGCCTAAAGCATTCACAACTCTGCAAGGTATGTTTTTCTAAATCTCAACATAAGAAGGAATGATTACATGCTTATTTTCTTTTTCTTCATATTGTTGAGGCATTGGTACAAACATTCTTGTTTGAGTTTATCTTGCGAAACATAGATTTTCCTTTTCATTCTTAGAGATTTCTTTGTTCTTATTTTTATTTTCGTTTGCTGATTTCTTTTTCACTTTAGCATAAGAATTCTTTTCTTTTTGTTTTCAGTTTTGATTTTGGTGACTTTGCTGTGATTTATATGAAAGGCCTTCTTGTTACCTAACTATGGTCAGCATTCATGGAGAAAAAATTGTTAATAGTTACCTATTAGCTTTTTCTTAAATCTCTTAAAAGAGTTTAATTTTCTTATTATAAAGGTAAACATATTTAAGGAAGAGATTACCAATCAAGAGAAGTTGGCAAAGTATCATAAAATCTGGAAAATTTCTTTTTCATCAAATTGTAATCATTTTGAGATTTCAAAATTTTATTAAGATCTTTCAGAGTTCTATTATCAGTCAAGAAAAGTTATTTTTAACCAAGTAAAGACACTTTACAGCAAAGCACCTTTAACTCTGAAATTGTCATTCTTAACTCTTAAGGAGTCAATGATTCTCCCTGTCCCAAAGAGTCTTATTTTTCTAGAGTATAATCCAGAAATATATTTAAACTTAAAAGATAAGAGGTCTCATCGTGAGCCTGCTTACCATGATCATAGGGGAAAATAGGCTGACATTACCAACACTGCTAAACAAACCAGGGTAATGACTTATGATTGCAAACAATTATAAGACAAGGGGTCTCATCACGAGCCAGCTTGTTCAGTCCAATTTTAACCAGTGAATGGCATTGTCAACTATCTGGCTACCATACTAGGACAATGGCTTTTAAGATTTAATAAAAAAAAAAAATAATAATAATAATAAAGAAAATAAACATATATAAATGGATTTATCTCTAGATCAATAATTCTTAAACAGATGGGATTCTGAATCATTTATGATTAAAAGGTAACCTTGTCGAGACTATAGATGTTTGCTGGCAACAGTGGCTCTACCTGTGACAAATGAGTATATCTTAAAAGCTAAGCTGTAAAGTGACCCCTGCTTTATCTCTACAACTAATTAAGGACTGATGTAGAGTTTTGAAATATTTTAATGTATGAGGAATTTTAAGAAAAATTACAGTTAGATGATTCTGGTTTTTATTCAGACTAATGAACTAAGTCAAGCATTTCAAGCATAATCTTCTCTTCTTTAATTATTTTTGCTTTAATTTTAGGAAAATCTCATTCATAACAGAGATAACTGGTTCTTCTCCCGTGTGTCGCCAATTGTTGTGGTAAAAATACAACACCCCCCATTATTGATGCGTCCGCTTCGAATAATGGGGACCCTTTCTATAAAATTTTTGGCTAAACACCTTTTTTATTTTTATTTTAATTAATTGCCCTACGCTTTTGTTAATTTTTAGTTTTCGTTGGATTCTTGTTTTGATTGCTTTGTTAGAATCGATTTTTTATAAGCTTCCCATCGACGCTTGTTTCGCCTCATTTGGTCAACTGGTTTGAAAATGGCACTCCTTTGAAAGTCTCATCATTTATCTAGCCTGGGTTAAAAATGCATAAATGTACAATATCACATTTTGTAAATAAATTAGTTCAATAATGCATTCAGTTTAAATATTAACTTGTAGAGAGCTTTACTAACATTTTTCATTATGCAGCCAAATAATTAATTATCAGGATTGTTAAGAAATTCACTCCAATTTTCAAATCGAATCCTAATCTTAAAAAATCCAAACATTCAAGTGGCTGCAGTTTATTTTTATTTTTTTATTTATTTTATAAGTGGTTGTAGTTTAGAAACTTATATTCATAAAAATAAAACAAAAATAAAAAAATTTTATGTTTAAAATTAAATTTTAATTAATTAAATTATTAAATATAATTAATTTAATTAAATTAAAATTTAAAACAAAAAAACATATAATAAAATTATTTTGATCGCGTCGGGACTTCGCATCGGAAGTTTTATGTGAAACATTTTAAAAGCCCCCGAAATACCCATTTTCAAAAACCCGATGCGATATCGGGTCACAAGTTTATTCGCAACATATTAAGCCACCCGATAACATATCTTCGCATCGGGGATTTTGGTTTGACATATTTTAAAAGGGCCAAAACACTCATTACCATCCCGATGCGAATTGCCGATAAGCGAAACTCCCGATGGCCGATAAGTGAAAAGGAATACAAACAAAGTTAAATAGTTTGGTTCAACGAATTGGTACATGGACTCATACGTATGGTAAGATTGTTAGTTTTAATGTTTTTTTTATATATTATGAGTGGAGTAGGTGAGTAAGGTATGGTGTGATATATGTTTAATTTGATATGTTTAAATATGTTAAACGTATGGTAAGAAGTAGTGTAGGTTAATGTGTATTAATATTAGTTAATACATTAGTATACTATATGTATTACATTATATTAATTAAATTAATTAATATGTAATATATTATAATATGTAATATATTATATTATTTAAAATAATTAATTATATGTAATATTTAATTAATTTAAATATCATTTAGATTCATATTAATTAGTTTTTTTAATTAGATTAATATTGATTAGTTTTTAATTAAGAATGGATTTGTTTATAAATCATTAGTTAGTTAAATTAATAAATAGTTTAGTTTATAATTAGCAATTAAATTAGAATTAATTAGGGACTAATTTATGATTTAATTTTTAATTCAAATTCTCATTTTTTTTAGCCCAGCAACAGAATTTCCAGATTTACATCAGATTTGACCCATCAACTTTGGAAGCTCATAAATTGAGTTCTACTTGGCCTAATGAGGCCCATGACGGCTCATTGGAAAGAGAAAATCAAGGAGAACATTTTGAAGGAGGTTTCACCAACAGATTTGATCATTTATTGGGCCAAAAATCAGGCAGAAGATCAGGCTCCGAATTTTGAAAACAAAATCAATTTTCTGAGTTATTGTTTTCAATTTCATTTGTCCAAAGCCTCTTCTAATTGCAGATCCATTGGTCAATGATATCCTTTGCCAATCAAATCATTCCAAGCATCAATACAGAGCTTATATTTTATTTTCAATTATTTATTTAAATAAAATTTGATTGGGTTTGATTTAATTGCCAGAAATGATATTTTGATTGCATTTTAATTTATTTTGATTTCTTTTGCAGAAAAACAGTGGAAAAGATATGGAGAAAAGGATTTCAAGCAATGAGAATGCTCCAGCAATTGAAGATCAGAATTAGGAGCAAGTAAAATTATATTTGGCAGATTTCTCTTCAACAAACTCTCCTCTCTAAAATTCCTTCACAAATATTATAAATAACAGATTGCAGAATGTAAAAGGGGCTGCTCTCCTCTGCAATTTTAGGGCTGCTCTCCTCTGCAATTTTAGACTATTGAAAGCACTATTGTAATTGGAATTTGGAGTTGTAGTAGGGAGGAGTGAAAAATCTCAGATCTGGGAATTATTGAGGATTTTCCCTTTGTATATTGAATTATGCATGAAGAACAAAGCTTGCACTATTGTGGCTCTAGTTTTGAAAGCAGAAGTTCAAGCAATGTAAAGGGCTGTTGGAGACCAAGAACAGAGAAATGGATGCAATAAATTGGTATTTCTAATACTACTGTTTTAAATATCAGTTTCATTTTTATAGTGACAGGGATGTCTCATTTTATTCATGTTTGTGCACTATTGTCAATATGGGTAATTTGTCTCAATCTTGTTATTATGTATCTCTGTTTTTTATGGATTAATTTCTGATTTCTGAGTAACTATTTACTCAGAAATCTGTCTTATTAAAACTGATTTATTGAGTGGTAATATGTTGTGAACTATTTCCACATATTATTGTTTAGTTATTGGGTTTGCTGATTTGATAATCAATATCATTTATGTGAACTACTTCCTGAGTGTTGTTGGTTTATTATTTCAGTAAAAAGGTCTCAATAGGATGTGTTTTGATATCCATAATATCAGTTAATTGAACTACTTCATTAACTTGATATTAATTATAAACAAGACATATCTAAATCCTAATATTTTAATTATCTTGCTCTTAGTTGGGTTAGATCTATATCTGCCTAATTAAGATAGGATTTAGATTAGTTTCTTTTGCTTGCGTCATAGAATAAGCTTGCATTTAGAATAAATTCTACATTCTTTTAAGTCCTCTCCTCAAAGAGGCAAAACTTTAGTTGTGGCTTGGCTGAGCCCAAATCAGCTTAAGGGTCATTCTCTTGCCTGATCAGCAAGAAGAAGTGATCTGATGTCCCTGTCTATTGGTAGTTAAAGATACATTATAAACCAATAGCAATAGGGAGAAGGTAACTGGACCTAGATGAACAGTCGGAGCCACCACACCAAACGGAAAAGGAGCTGCTTTTAAGGTCCGGACCGGGTGGTTATCCCCCAATGTTGTTGCAGCGATTTTCGAGGCATCAACACTTAGATAGAAATTTCTAACGAGGTATCATATGGCAAAGTCATGACCCTGAGAATTTGGTGTACCAACTAACCCCAACGGTGCCCACAAACTTTTGGAGCTTCGCCTCCTAGGGTTAGGTTTTTGGATGTTTGGGGTTTTCCTTTGTTTCTCAATAATAAAAACTCCCATGAGCCTCATTGTAACATAGTGCAGAGGCATGTAGCCACTACATCTCTTCTAAGAGATAAGCTACATTGTCTGGGCTAGTTTATTTCCATTTTGCATGTAAACAATTTTCAATATTTTGTTATTAATTAATTAAAGTTCAATTTTCGTTGTAGCTTGACTATGTTTCTATTTAAATCTGTATTTCATTTCTTTTCTGCATAATTCTGGATTAGATTATCAGAGAAATCTTCTCTTTCTCTGTTTTTCTATGCATGACCCCAATGAGGTTGGGGTATATGGACTTAGGGTTTGAACTAGTTGAACCTTTGCAAGACTGGCCTTGTCGACCTTGAAAACCTCCCATGGCAGAAGAAAATAAAGATGAGGGAGTTGGAGATCCTTTCAAAATATTGCAAGAAGATTCTCTTGAGTGTCAAAGGAACAATATGATGTACAATGTTTCCTATATCCTTCTTCGGATTCCCACAAATGACACATCTTCATCCAACATCCACCCTGGAGGCACTACTCCCTTTAAGATACAAGTCAACTTTGACATTCCCATATTTGAAGGCCAAATAGATGCAAATGTCATAGATAAATGGTTAAATCACTTGGAAGGATATTTTTTGGTTCATGATTTTTCCAATACGTAAAATATTACTTTTACAATCCTCAAAGTCGCTGCCCATGTCAAGGAATGGTGGGAAACCTACTGTGAGTAGAGGGATGAGAGAGAACCCTGATTGCTTTAAGTTGCACCCACTTGAAATTCTTTCTGAGATGCCATCAAGGAACAATATTACCCTGTTGGGAGCTGTGAGGATAAGTACATAAAATGGACCACACTGCAACAGGGAAGGGCCCAAGATGTGTCAAATTTAAAAAATGTTTTTCAGACCCTTCGCACGAAGTTGGGTAACAAGGATTATGAGCACCATATGATACTCAAGTACCACGACTATCTACAAAAATACATCAAGGATGAGATCAAGAATAAATTTAAATAGAAGAAGCGAGACTTTGGATCTATAAATCCGAAGTAAGGGAATGTCCCCCCAAACCATAGAACAAAGGACTAAGCCAAGGAGAGATGACCCAGGACAACCCACAGAAGCCATAAGAAAAGAACAACACCAAGAAGACATAAAAGGACACAAGAAATTGGTGTGAGATCCATAAGAGCCCCACTCAAAACACAAGTGAGTGTTGAGCCAAGCACTCACTAGTGGTTGAGCTCAAGGCTTCAGAGTCAGATGCATATTTCGACTCTGAGTCAGAACCCAAAAAGGGGAATGACCAAGGGAAGTAGATTATTAATGCTGACCCTAGTACCATCATTGCCACCACCGAGATACAAAATATTGAGCCTGAGGATCTAGAGGAAGGGGAGCATCTCTTCCACTCACAGATGTGGGTGAGGGGTCTCCACTGTAGTTCATTGTCGACATCGAGAGCTAAAATAACATCATCTCAGTAGAGGATGTTAAATGGTTGGACCTATCGACCAAACCACATCTGCAACCATACAACATCGGGTGGCTCCACCAAGAACGAGATATTCACGTCAAACAATAGTGTCACCTTCCCTACAACCTCAAACCCTTCATGAATGAGGTACTATGTGACATTGCACTTATTGAAGTTTGTGATGTATTATTAGGCCAACCATACTTGTGGAAGCATCATGTTGTGTATGCGTTTAGGCCTCACACTGTTATTGTTACTTTGGGAAGTAAGTCATATAGGATACCATAGGTAGCCTCACCTACCTCCATCTCTTTGATATTTGCTAAGAAATGAAATAAGACCATCTCCTAGATTGAAAAATTTGTTTTATTTTTTATTTTTTATCAAAGTAAGGGGAAAATTGTGGCCACATCCATGGCCCCTGCAAAGCACAACAGAAGTTGGTGGGTAAGGTTGTGGAAGAATATAGGGGCATATTCTCCTCACCCATAGGGGTACCTTCATACTATTAGGAAAAGAATTCAGTCGATCTAACTCCTTGAACACCTCTACCCAATGGGCCGATATATCGTCGCTTTATTTTTGAAAATGAAGAAAACACGTGGTAGATCTAGGAGTTGTTGCAAAAAGGGAACATCTGACTAAGTTCCTCACCTTGTGGGAGCTCGATTATACTTGTACAGAAGAAGGATGGTACTTGGAGACTCTACATTGATTACCAGGCCAAAGGGTATCACTAGGTCAAAGGGGCCAATTATTTCAGCAAGATCGATATAAAGTATGTTTATCACTAGGTTTCAATATTTCCCATAGATGTATGGAAATCCACTTTCAAATACAAGGAGGGCCTTTTTGAGTGGTTGGTTATGCCTTTAAGGTTGAAAAATGCCCCTGAAACTTTTATGAGTGTGATGGATGACATCTTGCAACCCTTTACCAACTCATTTATAGTTTTATAATTGGAGGACATCCTCATCTTCAACAATACTTGGCAAGAGCACTTGCAATACATTAAATAGGTCCTTCAAACCCTGTGACAATGCAAACTATGTGCCAACTTGGAGAAATGCACCTTTGACATAATCCAGGTCCAATATCTAGGTTACATCATTAACGAGCAAGGCATGCATGTGGATCCAACTAAGACCCCAAGTCATCGAGATTGGACATTCCCAACCACTCTAACACAGCTTCACAGATTTTTGGGCCTTTCCCATTTTTGTTGGATTTTTGTGTTGGGATTCTCTCATATCACTTGGCCTTTGAGTCAAGTTACCAATGATGGAGTGAAATTAAAGTTTTCCTAGTCCAAGTCCGAACAAAATACATTTGTTGAGCTGAAGCACCACCTCTCATTTGCACCAATAATTACATTGCCAGACTTGCAACACCCATTTGAAATTGAGCCAAATGCCTTCCATTATGCTATTGGTGCAGATCTCACCCAACAAGGGAATCTAGTCGCCTATCACAGTGAGACACTTTCCGACATAATCCGGGAATACCCCACCTATGATAAGGATATCTATCTTGTCATGCAATCTTGTTGGCAATGGAAACATTACATTATGGGGAAGGAGATGGTCATCCACATAGATCACCAACCCCTGCAGTTTATACAAACCCAAGGGAAGTTGTAGAACGATTTCCATAAAAAGTGGTTCACATATATACAACAATTCCATTTGAATATTAAATACAAGAAGGGCAGCACTAATCATGGTGCAAATTGCCTCAAACTTCCACCAGTTGTAGCACTGACCATTGTTCTCAACTCTTGTGTTCATGAGACCTCTAGATAGACGCAACTATATAAAAATTATCCAAATTTCACCACCACATAACAGATGCTAGTGGATGGCAAGAAAGTTCTAGACTTCTACCTCTAGGATGCATTATTATGCTACATACGCCACCATTGTGTTCCTTCAAGAAAGCGTGCCAAGATGATTTGTGAGGCACACTACAGTTGGGTCGCAAGACACTTTGGTGTGGCGAAAATTGTGGCCATACTACATAAGTATTTTTATTGGCCAAATCTTTGACAAGATGTTGGAAAATACATAATATCTTGCACTACCTGTGCCATCACCAAGCCAACTATTAAGAAGAAAGGCTTGTATACTCCTCTGCTTACTCCTAGCCAACCCTGGGAATCCATCTCCATGGACTATATGTCTGGCTTTCCTTCTACCAATCATTGGCAATGAATTTGTATTTGTGGTCATCACCAAAATTTATGAGATGGCCATATTGGCTGCTTATAATAAGAGTATCACAACGGAGGCCACTGCCAGACTCTTCTTCGAATGAGTGTCGGTAAATTTTGGGATTTCGTAGACCATTATATCATATCAGGATATCAGGTTTGTAAGCACATTTTTGTTAAGCCTTTGGTCATTTTTGGACACCAAGCTCACCAATTTGACTTCATTCCACCCCTAGACTAATGGACAGACAAAAGTCGTCAACAAGATAATTGTACACATACTACGCATGTACAACTATAAGAATTCACGAACATGGTATGATATTATTCCCTATTTGCAACACAACTATAACAGAGTTATCCATAGATCGACTCGCCACAACACATTTGAAGTGGGTCTAGGATTTCAACCATTGTGTTCCCTTGATGTTGCACTGTATTTTGAAATACACAAGAAGAATCTACCCATGTTCATTATGAAATTGATAAAACCACCAAGTTTATTGAGCACATTCACCACATTTTCCAGTAAGTTCACGACATCTCCCATAAGTTTCATGTGGGCAAAAAAGTTTGGTTACATCTGCAGAAAGAGTGCCTCATTGGAGCCCATCGTAAGATTTGACCACTTTTATATGAGCCTCACACCATCACCAAGTTTATGGGAGACAATGATTTCAAGTTAGTATCCCCCCATTTCTTGGTTTTCACCCCATATTCTATGTGAACTGTCTTCGAATATACTTTCCACCATTTCTAGACATAGTAGACATTGTTGGGAAGTTGACACCAACAAAGATCAACTTGGACTGCATTGAATAGGCCACAACTAATTATATCATGGAAAAATAGATAAAAAATAGTCGCAAACAGAGGGTCCAACTGTCTTGATTTGTCAAAGTTGGCCAACTCTTTCAGTAGGGAAAGTGGATCACCAAGAACTTTGTTGGGCACAAATTTCCCCATCTCATGGAGGCACTCAATGGAATGGGGACCATTTCATCCTAAGGGGTGATGACTAATCCAGGTGGATATTGGTGGCCACTCACCTATTCCACTTTGACCCCCAACACTATTTCTTTCAGTTTCCTTAATTGTAACACAATTTACTATTTGGCACTTTTTGCGGGTTCTAAACTCTTAGAGTTGTTTTGAGGCCCTAAACGACATTGTTTTGGAAAACAGAGAAACCCACAAGCAAGTTCAACGGTTTGTAGAAAACATTTGTAGTCCTTGGATAGATATTTCTAAATAGGTATCGCACACATCAAATAAAGATCATATGGCAGAGTTATGACCATGGGAATTTGGTGTGCCAACTAACCCCAAAGGGGCCCACAATCTTTTGGAACTTCGTCTCCTACAATTAGGTTTTTGGATGTTTTGGATTTTCCCTTATTTATCAATAATAAAAAGGCCTGTGAGCCTCATTGTAACAAATTTGAGAGGCATGTATCCGCTACATCTCTTCTCAGAGATAAGTTACCATCACCCGAGCTAGCTTATTTCCATTCTGCATGTATACAATTTTCAATATTTTGTTATTAATGAATTGAATTTCAATTTCACTGTAGCTATGTGTTTCTATTCAAATATTTATTTCATTTAATTCCCGCATAAATATGGATAATGCATGGACTTACATTCTACCATGGCAAATTTTTCAAGAAGGTTAACAACATATTTTCCTTGAGAAAGATAAAGTTCACCAGGTCTGCATACATGAGTTTCTCTGTCATGATATTCAAATCCTTGTGGTTGTTCAAAAATCCCGCTTCCTTGAGGAAGCCATGCAAGAAAGTAATTTTCATGTCCATTTTTTGAGGATTCCATCCTTGGCTAAAAGCCAAGGCAACAACAAATCGAATAGTAGTATATTGAGCTATAGGTACAAAAATATCATCATAATCTATTCCCTCTTTCTGAGATAAACCTATAGCTACAAATTTATCCCTATATTTTTCAATACTATAATCTACACCATGTTTAATCTTAAACAAACATTTGGAAGTGACAATCGATTTAACTTGAGGTCTAGGAACCATTTTGTAGAAATCAATCTGGATGATGGACTCATATTCTTCAGTCATGGCATCTTTTTATACTTTATCTTTTAAAACTTCTTCATATCTGCATGGTTATTCCTAAATGACTTTTCTCATGGAAGCACCATACCCTTCAAACTGGCTCAACTTCTTACTTTCTCTAAATGTTCCTCTTGGGTCAACATATTGATTAACATTTTGCAAGGTATCTCGCAGCCATAGTGGTATCTTTCTGGCAGGAGGATCATGTGATGGAGGATCTACAGGATCCATGGAACCCATGGGATTATCCATAAGCTCATTCTCAGTTTTCGTTTTAGACTAGATGCAAGCTTTTTTTCATTAACAACTTGTATTTTAGCAATGGCAGGAGGAGGAAAGTCTCTTTCTTTTCGACGGGTTGCATCTTCATCAAATGTTACGTCTCTGCTAAACTATATAGTTCTTTGAACATTTACATAAATTCTATAAGCTTTTGAATTATCACAATAACCAATAAACATACCTTTCTTACATGAAGATTCTAGTTTATTCCTTTTCTCTTTTGTCAAATGGAAGCACAGAGGACATCCAAAGATTCTCAAGTGACTCACCTCGGGCCTTTCACCAGTGAATACTTCTTCACAAGTCTTATTGTCTAAGGCCTGAGCAGGAATTCTGTTTTGCACATAAAAAACAATATTTGCAGCTTCTCCCCACAAAAACTTTGGTAGCTTTTGATCATCCAGCATGGCTCTGACCACTTCCATAATGGTTTTTTTCTTCCTCTCAACCACACCATTTTTTTGTGGATTGTATGATAAAATGGTTTTTTTCTTTAAACCAATGTCTTTGCAAATATTATTAAAATCATTAGAGTTGAACTCTCCCTCATTATTAGATCTAAAAGCTTTGATTAACTTTCCAATTTGATTTTCAGTCAAAGCCTTGAAATATTTGAACATGTCAAATGCTTCCCATTTCTTTTTCAAAAGGAATATCCATGAGTTTCATGAAAAATCATCAATAAAAATCATAAATACGAGTAGACACCAAGAAAAGTAACAGGCACAAGTCTACAAAAATTAGAATGTATGGGTTGAAGTACCTGACTAGTTTTTGTTATGTTTGAAGGGAATGGTCCCTTTACATGATTTCCACTTGCACATCATGGGAAAACTCCTTGATGATCCAATCTGATATCAAGCATTCTAGAAACCATCTTCCTTACATGAGGTAAGGCTTTTTAGTGTAGGTAAGCAATTTTTTTTTGCAAAACTCACACGGAAGATCGATATCATGGACTAATGCATGAATGGGTTTACTATTGAATTTATAAAGCCTTTCACATCTTAAACAAGAGTGAAGGGTTCTATCATACTTGAGTTCAAATTTCAGGTTAGAAATTTTCCATTAATAAAAGCATATTTCATTCCTTTATCTTCTAGAGAATATATGGATAGAAAATTGTTTTTCAAACCAAGTACATACAAAACTTCTTGCAGAAAAATAGATTTTCCATCATCTAACTGAAATGAAACTAAAACATAAGCTTTAACTTGGTGAGTAGAATTATCTCCAAGGATAAAATTTAAATTAGTCTCCCTATCAATTATATTAGAGAGTGCTTCTTTGTAACCAATAAAATGTTTGGAAGCACCACTATCAACTAGCCAACTATCAAATGAATCTGTAGAAGAAGAACTAGAAATAGAAGAAACAAGAAAATATTCTGATTGAGTTTCCGTTGCATTATTTCTATACCTTGGATTTCTTGTTTTCTTAATATGGTATTTTCTTTGATTTTCAGAAGTGTCTTCTTTATAATCATATTTGTTTTCGAATCTAGGTGCTCTTCTTATTTCTCTACAGTCATGATCAAAGTAACCATGATTTTGACAGTTAAAGCATCTAATTTTTGACATGTATAGATTCCATTTAAAGGAATCAATTGATTTGAAATAATATTTCTTTGAAAAATGATGAGAGTAATTATTTCTTTCCTCTCTCTCATCATAACCTAAAAATGCAGTAGGTTCTCCTTCTTCATGATGTGAAATTCTTCCTCTAGAGACCATTTTGGCCTCCTCTTGAATACACTTTCCCAGGATCTCATCAAATATGGGAATAACGTTGATATTGTTGATGGTGGTGATAAAAGTCTCCCAAACAAGAGAAAGGCCTCCAAGTGCAGGAAACACCATTTCTTTATCAGGTACCACTTAACCAACTGTTGACAGATGATTCCTAATTTTGCTCATTCTCAAGAAGTATGTTTGAACCGTCTCTCCTCTATTCATGTTGATGTCCTTCAGTTGATTCTTTAAGGAAACAATATGGTTCAAGTTACTAATATCAAACATTCCAATTAGTTTTTTATACATTTCTTTAGATTTATTCAAAACAGAAACATAAGTAATGAGATCAATGCTCACAAAGAGAATCAAAGATAATTTTTCTAGCTTTAATTTCACCCTTTTTATGTTTTGATTTGACATCAACACTTGAATTCTCTGGTTGGTCAGCTACTATTCCTTCAATATACTCCAAAAATTTATTTTTGTCAAGAGTGACATCTAGCCTTGATTTCTATGGACCAAAGTTTGAAGCATCATTCATGTTCTCCTCTACCTTGAAATAGGATGAAGTCATCTTGATCAAAAAACTTTGGAATCAAGTGGGGTCTCTTCAGGTGACCTATGGTCTCCTTGGACTTGTCTTCACCAAGGCTCTAATACCATGTTAAAAGCTAAAAGTTCTAAGAAGAAAGTTAATTTATTTTTGCAAAAACTTGGATGTTCTACGCAGAAAACTGAATGTACTTTGCAGAAGGCTTAATGTACTTTGTAGAAAGCTAAATTTATTGAAAAATTAATGTACTTTTCATAAAACTAAATTCTCTATGCCAATACTTGAAATTACTTTGTATAAAATTAAATGTTTTATGCTAGTACAATTACTTAGAATGAAAATTTCTTCTTCAAAACTTATTAGATCAACAATTGTAGTTTGAACATAAACTTAAGGATCATATGAAGATAACCAAGCATAAATATGAGAAACTAAAATTTAGGTCCAATCACCAGGGGAAAACCCCTCAAGGGGGAGAACCCCTCAAGGGGGAGAACCCAATTGATTCTTCTATTAGATTTCTTCAATTGTTAAATAGAGTACAAAGAGAGAGAGAATGAGAACGAATAAAGTCACCAATGTGTGATCAAATTTTAGCTGAAGTGCTCTTTCTCTTTACTTGAAGATCTCATCCTTCTCTTGATCTGATCTTGTCTTTCACACTTGCTCTGAATCTTTCCTTTCTCTTTCTCTTCACTTCCTCTCACACGTCTCTTGCACACACTCAACACTTTCTCTCCTTCTTCACAACGAACATGTTGCACCCAACTCTCACTTTCTCTTGCTTAAAAAGATGAGAAAGGACAAGAGTTGCAAAATGAGTTCATGCCTTAAGCCAACAATAGGAGAATCAACTTCCATTAGGGAGGCGTTATTTGAGGATAAGTGTAACTCATCCCAATAATAGAGAGAGAGGTATAGTTATCTTCAGGAGTTACAATTCAAATCAGGGAGAGAGAGAGAGAGTTACACTTAGACCTGAGAGAATATTTAGTGAGAGTTACAAATCAAATTGTGTGAGGGATTTATAAGTGCATTTAATGAGGAGTTACACTTCTTCCATACATCAAATTAGCGAGGGAGAGTTACATTCTCTTAAGTGTGAAATTACTATTTTATTCCAAGAGAGAGGTTAAATTTGCTAAGTAAAAGATTCTCAATTTAATTGACTTATTCCATGAGAATATTGAGAATTGATTTTTATTGATCCATTACAGGTGAATGACTTTAGACTATTTTATAAATAATAATAATAATAATAATAATAATAGTAAGCATAAAACATTAATTCTTGACTTGTATAATCATGATTTATTTGATTTTAAAGTGGATTATACATGTCAAAATCATCCTTGATAATTTAGACATGAATTTCTATTTTTAGAAAGTCATGTTAGAATTGTTAGAAATGAAAGTTTATTATAGGTGGTTCAGATAGAACTAAAATCTATGATTCCTTCTACGAGAAATTCATCTCTGAGTTGCAAAATTTTAACATAGATTTTCATAAATATTTATTGTTGTATACTTTTTCTTTTGACACATCTATTGTAGTCGTTCTTACACAGAAGGACAATTAAGTAATTTATCCCACCATAGATAAGTGGGTCTATGAAGTATATAAGGCAGTGAAGCACTTTAGGCCTTACCTCTTGAAAATTCATGTTATCATCTTTGTACCTCATCCAACGGTTAGATCACTCTTTGTGCAACAAGAGTTGGGTGAGAGGAGGGAAAATTGGATGACAAGCCTTTAAGAATATGATCTAGAATTCAAGCCAGTTCATATAATAAAAGGCCATGGTCTCTGTTGGCTTGCAGACGAAGCAATCAATTTTCTAAAAGACTATTCTTCTGGATGGGAACAAGAAATTGAAATATATAACATTGAGCAAGTTACCCCTACAAACGCAGTCACATCTTGGTACACTGGTGTACCTTAGTACCTAGAGCAAGGCACCTTGCCCTCACACTTATCAACGAAATAGAAGATGGAAATTAAACTTAAAGAATTATATTATCAACTTGTACATGTTCTAATTTTTCGAAAGAACCACAATGGTGTCCTGCTCACATGCCTAGAAGCACCAAGATTCAAAAATGGCATTGAAAGACCTTCATGATGGGCTAGCTAGTGGGCACTATGCACATGACACTACTGCACATAAATTCATGCAGGCCAGTTATTATTGGTCCACATTATTTAAGGATGCACACACATACACCTGTAAATGTTCGTATGTCAAATATGTGTTGGTCGAGATAAGAATTCAACCGCCCCATTACAACCCATTTTCATTGAAGAGCCTTTTCAACAATGGGGATTGGATGTTATTGGCGATATTTTTCCACGTTCATCAAAGAAACACCGATATATCTTAACTGCCACATATCACTTCACTTGATGGTTAAAGTAGTTCCATTGAAAAAAGTGAACAAGCAGGAAGTCATCCACATCCTCAAGCAGAATCTTATTACCAGGTTTAACGTTCCCACATCACTTGTTTTCAATAATACAACTTACTTTTCATCGCTAAAAATTTATGATTTTTCATTAGAGAATGGTTTTATTTTAAAGCACTCATCTAATTACTACCCTCAAGGAAATGGTTTAGCTAGGTCTACTAATAAGAATCTAATTCATATCATTAATAAAATTGTTTTCTTTGAGCAAAGGAACTATCATAATGCATTGATGAATGCTTTATGGGTTGACCATGTTGCACTAAAACTCTCTCTAAAGACCTCTCCTTAATTCCTCATGTATGGAAAATAAGTTATCCTCCCTCCGAACATATACCTCCCAACCCTTCAGCTCTCTCAACAATCTCCAGGCAAACCATGTTTTATTATTTAGAGAAAGACAAGCACCCTTCTTAAGTTTGAGGAAGAAAGGCGGAAAACAAAAGAAAAGTTTGTTGTGCATTAGAATCGTATCAAGCGTCGGTTTGAAAAGAAATTTATGGGTAACAAAGAGTTCAGTGTGGGAGACCTAGTATTGAAATGGGATAAATCCCTTGAAGAAAAATGTAAACACACAAAATTTCAATCCCTATGGATCAAACCATTTGTTGTTCATCACAAGCTTGGCCACCATACTTATCGTCTCCAATAGTTAGATGGGAAGATGGACTCTCTTCTTGTTAATGGCCAATATCTCAAGCATTATTTCAATTATCAACATAGGGTTATGTTTCTACCTATGTATATACTTCTTCCCTTATCCATTTTGTTTGTTTTGTTTTGTTTATGTCATGAATTGTCCTTTCACTCTTCATTTTGTTTTGTAAGTATATGTAACTGAAACCTTGTGTGAAATTATTTTGTTTGGTTCTCATAATGTGGAAAATTTTTTAAAGGGATTTGTGACATGCTACAACACTTGGTTAACGTTTATTTATTCTCCTTTGATTAGGTATAATATCTTTAAGGTCAATGATGTCTGAATGGAAAATATAACCCATTTGAACAGAAAGCTTTAAGTAGAAACCTGATGCATGTATCTATTTTTGGATCTTCATTCCTTGACTCAGTGTTGTAATTGAATGGTGTTTTTGCATGTCGATCTAATTGAGTAGAGAATGGAAAGGAGAAAATTAAAGGAAAGTGCATTAATTTCAAAAGTATATAACAGTGTTTGAAGGAATTGTGAAAATTCTAAAAATCGGAATCCTATTATAGCAACTGGAAATTATTCTCCTAATTGTTAATTTAATTTAACAATTTATTTATTGTTTTCTACAACAAATACTGAATAAATCACACTACAACCTACACAAATAAAACAACGGAAGAATAATTGTTGGAAGAAATGCTAGCACACACACATAAAATAACACAGTTATTTTTGGACAAAAGTCCTCGAAAAAACTCAACTAGGGAAAATCGGTGCAACAATTGAGGGTTTTATTATTAAGCAACAGTAAAACAATATGAGTACAATTTGGATGCTGAATACTAGCAATCCTGCAAAGAAAATTATGGCAAACATCTAGTGAGGAAATTTCCTCACTCCATAGGCAATCTCCCAACACAACTTTTCTTTAGAACTTTGGCCCTCTGAGCCTCCACGCCAGCCTCTATGCTGCTCTGCATAGTTGGTTGGATGTCTATCCTTAGACTAGACTTTGGTGAACTTTTTCTCCCTTTTTCTGACCAAAAATATGCTTCTTCGGCACTCTGGGACTCCTTCATGACCTCTGGAATTGAAAACGTAAATCTCTCCTAGCAAATCGACTTTGCCTCTAGAACCTACTACACTGCCCTAGTATGAGCCTCTCTATGGCTCTTCTGCCTCTCTACAAATGCCCTCACCAGATTTGGAAATATTCATTCAGATTCACTGTATGTTCCCCTCACTAACTAGTTCGATCTCAGGCTCTATCTCTGGAAACTGACTGCTGCTACTCTGGAAGTCGATCTTCTCATGAAATCGAACCTCTCAAGTGTTTTCTCCATCACCACATGGACCTCGTCTTATAATCCTCTGCTGGAGCATCAACGACCAATATCAAAACATAATTGATGGCTAGGATCATCTTTGGATCGACCCATGTGTTTTTGTAGATAATTCACGCCTTGACTTAATAAATACTGATTAATTAACTATATTCCCTAAGTTTAGACTTGATAAATATTTAAAAGCTGGTTAATAATCTAATTAAGTCATTTATAGGTGAAATTTCTAGAAACGATTTCTAGGTTTTTGATATCGCATGTTTTCTTCCATCTCCACAATATTTCAAGGCTAGAACACATCCAATGCTACAAAAAATAACACTCCCTCTTAGCGAGGAATGTGTTCTAGTGCTACTACTCACCCTATAACTACACCCTATCCTTGCATCATCTCTTGGCACGCTGCTGATGTCTGGCCATGCTTCCCACAAACCACTATGCAACTCTAATTTACGTTTCATATGTGTTGCTGCTGATGCTACCATACTGCTGCGAATACTGCATTTTCACTACAACTCCCTCTCATCTGTTGCTACTGTAACTGCAACATTTGCAGCTGAAAATCATCCAAAAATATTGAATCAATTATGATCAGTATAATGCATCTGTCACCTAAGTCTCTGACTACTTCTAGTATCTACACTGTCACTGAAGAATCTGCGTTGTTGTTGACTTTGCACTGTGCCAACTGCACTGCTGCCAACTCTGCACTACGATCCCCAACATCTGACTACTACTAATCTGTGCAACTGTCATTCTGGCATCTGACTACATCATCAACCACTGATCCATCTTGCTACTAAAAACTGTGGGCCTTGTAGCAAGGTATCGATCCATGTTGTGGACTCCTCATGGATCTTTCCCATCTGTAGTGCTTTGGGGCTACAACACCAAATCTCCTAACCTCACTCTTGGAGGTATATCAAAAAACATGACAAAGTATTCCTCCAGCTTGAAGGATAGCCTATCGATCTCTGCTGAGGCTGCCTGTTGATCCTACTTCTCCTCCTTGTCTTTATTTCTGAGAGGACACTGGGTACTGCAATGACTGAGTTCACCACACATGAACCACTTGAAATTCTATAGGTTCTTCTTCTTCTTCTTCTATTCCCCTTTTCCTTGACTGGGACCTTTTAATGTGAGCGCCACATTCTCCTCGTCCTTCACCTACTTCTTCTCATTGTTGTTGTCACTGATGGAGCTCTTTAGAAGAATTCACTTCAATTCCTCTTATTGCAAGTCAACCCACATCCTGTCCAAATCTGGTAGCTTGCCTCTGCCTAATATACTTTAGACAAAATCTTTCCACTCCTTAGAGACCATGTTTAGTGCCAATCTCACAAGATCTGTGGGTTGAGGCACTGCCCCAACAATTGAAAATTGGTCTCAGACCTCCTGAATCCTGGTGAGGAAGGGTTCGTTTCCTTCCCCATTCTGCATCCTGATGCATCTTAGCTTCTCCTCTAACTACATCTTCCGCTGCTCAGAAGTGGCCTGATATATTGTGGTAACAACATCCCACATCTCTCTGTTAGTATCCTTGCCAGCTATGTATGAGACCATATGTTCCTGGACTCCATCGAGGATCGACTGATTTTCTCATGCCATCTCCTTTCTGTACTCCTTCAACTGGTCTGCATCCTAGGGAACTGCCACAACACTGTCTATATAGAGCTTCAAGCCATATTCATCCAACAAGAAGGACATCCTAGCCTTCTAGATGACATAGTTGGAGGAACTATCCAAAAAATCCTCTTTCCTTCTGCTCAACCGCTGCTAAGCTATTTACACTCCCTTATGGAGTGTGAAGACCTTCTCACAATGACTTGTGATCTACAAGGAAAGTTGAACTTCTTGAGACTAGAAGTTCCCTGAGGGAAATTTTACATATGTATGTGTTCTTCTTCCTTCCATCTAACATTGGCTCTTATTTAGCAAACTGGTTCAAAATGACTGCGTCTAGATAGAGATCTTCTCCATGAAAATACTAAGCTTCTCCCTCTACCTCTAATATCACTCAATCTGGAGAGATCGGATTTTTCTGCCCCTCACTTAGGAAAATCGAATATCCTCAAGTAATTATACCTCCTAGAAGAATGAATGTGTTTCCCTTGGGAATTTTGGCATACTACTCACACTGAACAATGAAATTGCTTCTCTCTTCATCTCTGATCTCTCTGACTGATCAAATTCCCTTTGATACCATGTGAAAATTCTCAAAGTTGAAATCCTATTGTAACAACTGGAAATTATTCTTCTAATTGCTAATTTAATTTAAGAATTTATTTACTGTTTACTACAAGAAATATTGAATAAATCACACTGCAACCTACACAAATAAAACTATGGAAGAATAAATGCTAGCACACACACATAAAATAACACAATTATTTTTGGACAAAAGTCCCCAGAAAAACCCAACTTGGGAAAACCGGTGCAACAACTGAGCGTTTTATTATTAAGAAGTAGTGAAATAATATGAATACAATCTAGATGTCGAATACTAGAAATCCTACAGAGAAAATACTAGAAAAATTCTAGTGAGGAAATTTCCTCAATCCACAAGAAATCTCCTAACACAAATCACCTTCAGAATTTCGGCCCTCTACACTGCTCTACATAGCTAATTAGATGCCTATCCTCAGAATGGAGTCTGATGAAGTTGTCATGCCTTCTGATAACCAAAAAGACACTTCTATGACACTTTGGGACTCAATCTCGGCCTCTAGAACTAAAAATGTCAATCTCTTCAAGCAAATCGACTTTGTCTCTAGAGCCTACTGCGCTGCCCCATCGTGAGCCTCTATGTGGCTCTTCTGCCTCTCTCCAAATGCACTCACCGGATCTAGAAATCTTCCTTCGGCTTCACTATCTCTTCCCCTCTCTCACTTCTTCGATTTTAGGCTCTCTCTTTGGCAACTAACTCTGGCTACTTTGGAAATTGATCTGCTCATGAAATCAAACCTCTCAATTGTTTTGTCCATCACCACATCGACCTCCTCTTATAATCCTCTATTGGAGCACCAACGGCCCAGATTAAAACATAATCAATGGCTAGGATCATCTTTGGATCAATTTGTGTGGTTTTCTAGATGATTCACACCTTGATTTAATTAATACTGATTAATTAACCATATTCCCTAAGTTTAGACTTACGAAATATTTAAAAACTAGTTACTAATCTAATTAAGTCATTTCTAAGCAGAATTTCCAGAAACGATTTCTAGGTTCTGGATATCTCATGCTTTCTTGCATCTCCATAATATTTCAAGGCTAGAACACATGCGATGCTACAAAAATTAAAAAGGAATAAGCTCTCTTTCTCTCAATAATTCAAGATCCCTTTTCTACCCAAGCGATATACACATCGATAAAATGCTAACAGGAATGTTGAAAATAAATAAAGGGTGAAAAAACAGAAAGGCTTCCTACTTAAAGAGGTGAGGCAAGAAAATTCATTGAGGTACTGAATAGACTCGATGGTAGCAAAATAATGCTTGTTTTCCTATTGTGGTTCCGTCGGGGTACTGAACAAGCCTGTTGGTTGCAGAGAAACACCAGAGATGAAATTGAAATTCTGATAATTTTGAACTCATGAATATATACTATCCTTCTCCCATATCAAAATAATTTTGATATGGTAAGATTTGTAATTGTGTTTATCTGAGAAAGGTAATAGCAGAGACTATACCTATAACTAGGATAAATGGGGAATCTAAGATAATCTACATGATGAATCCATACTTCTAGAAAGGCTAGACCCTATGCATAAAGCTAGACATGAAAAGAGAAGGTAGGGTTATTCCTGTTAATTTCCAAGTGTTGTCACTGCTACAACACCCTCCAAATATTGGCCTATATTTAAACTTTGGAGCATCCCTATAATCATGTGAACTGTTGTTTCTAGTTGTTAGAGTTATCCCATATTTGATTCCTAAGTTTATAATCCCTTTGTTGAAGAAATTTAAAGTGTCGTATTTTGTTAAGGGAAGTGTCGTTCTTTGTGAAAGGTAGTTATGGCACACCTATAAGAGGTATATCTGGTGGTTTCTCTTGCATTAATGGATCATATCTATCATAGGGACATGCATTAGACTTATCCTTAAGGTATTGCGCACTTTCTTGTTTCATTCGACACCTTTGTAGAAAGGTATATCTTAACTGTCACACTTTGAGGTAAGTATCATCTTGTTGTCATTTCAATAGATTCATGCTAATTTTGGGTGTTGAGTGTCTCATTGTCATATGTTTGGTTATGTATGAGTGTGTGGTCATGTTCAAGTCTTGTTACATGCTTCTTCTCTCATATTTCCCCCTTATTGATCCCACACGTAGTCAATTTTAGAGTTTTTTATATCTTCACAACTTTCCTAACCATATACCAATCTTCTTGCCTCCTTGAAATATGCTCTATATAGACACAAGCCTCAGTGGATCACCCTATACCTTCTGGAACTACGCACTACATAGTCATAGAGAACTACCTCCATTAACTGTGCACTATGAAATCACGATGCTCAGTCACCATCAACTGCACTTGCCCACTGCGTAGTCCTTGAACAACCTTGTCTTCATTATGGAGTGTGCACTTTTACTCGGTATTCAAGTCATTTCTCAACCTTTGCAGTGTCGAAATGCGTATTACATTAACCCTCCCTTTCAGAACTGTGCACTTTATAGTCACATTGAGAAAGCCTATCATCATTGCCTCCCTAAATTCATCATCTGCGTAGTCATGTCTCCCACTCTCTCATCCACTACGTACTATGTATTTTAGTGCCCAGGCCCTCACTCCAATCCTCCTTCTCCTACGCACTACATAATCCTTAGGCATTCTCCTTAATCTTGAGCACTATCCTATATTAGATAGTATGTTTCATGAGAAATAAGATATACAAGGAAATTTTGGGATTGATGTTGTCTTTTCATGAGTGAACTCCATTTATAGGTCTTATTTTATTGACATGGAAAGATAATTATCAGGGAGAATTTCAAGGAGATGATATGAGAAGACACTTATGAAGTTGAAAACAAAAAGAGAAAACTAAGAAAAGAGATAAAGGGACACTAGATCATCCCATAATATTGAAGATCAAGATCACATGGAGGACATTATATCATAACCAACCTCTTGGAGGATTAAGATGAAGTGCAAGCAAGGCCTATCATGTAGATGTGAAGATAGTAGCAAGAAGAAAATCTTGGCATGTCACACTACAATGAAGTTCCATGTCACCATCATTAAGTCATGGCTTCTCAAAATGTCACAATAAAATTCATGTTTTGTCAATGTATTTTTCCACAAATGTGTGGAAATGTAATATTGTATTTTTGAAAAATGGGAAAATGTAAATTGTGTGGAAGCCCAAGGGTCACACATAGAATGTGAAGAGTCATGTAGAAGCTCAAAGGTATGATAGGAATTTTAAAAGTCACATGGGAGCTCAAGAGTCATGAGGAAAGCTCAAGAGCTACAAGAGATCTAGAGAGTCATCTTATTTGTTATACATACACCCTCATAGCTCAAACAAAGGACTTTTCACCTTGGATTCTTAAGATAGGCATAGGAGAGAAGATTAGTCTTTTAAGAAGCAAGTAGTGTCTTAATGTTCCATTGTTAGAGCTAGTGTTGTATCATTGTAATGGTGTATCTTGGGACTCTCACTCTATAATTCAAAGCTCTTGGATCCCACACACTCTCATGCATATGTCGTGAATGATTGTAAGACTATTCTTTCATTGTTTTCAGTGTATGTTTATGTTTATACATAATAATGAAAATGAACTATTTTGTTGGCTTTAATATGCATATTTGAATTGTGTGTCTCTTATTTTCATGATCATTATTTATTTATGAACTATTTCACAAGATAACTAATGATTATTATATATGTGTGTGTGTGTGTGTGTGTGCGCGCCTTTACTAGGATAGTACTACTACTTTTCTCTTAAAGAGCACTTTCTTTACCCTTTTGTGGAAGAAACATTATACACTTTACAATTGAATACATCATAAGACTAAATTACTTGTTTATCTAGAAAGTATAATCATTTCTCTTGTGTCGTTTATTGCAGCCAAGGAAAATCTTTAAGGATATGACAATTAAGCCTATTTCCTGAATGGCTTGCTCTCCTACTCCAAATGGTGTGAGGTCTAATTGAGACTTCATATCGGGGAGACCCCTTGATTTTTTGCAACATCTAACACCATCAACAACAAATAACGTGTATGATCTTGTTGGTAAGATTGCAGCTGATGATGACATGTTTACATAAGAGGTTGAGACATTTAAGTTTGAGAATGCCAAAGATAATTTGTAATATGAAGTAATTGTTTGTAGTGTTGAGGGAATGTCTCTCGTAAATTCAATAGTAGCTGATGAATTTGGTGAAGTTGAATTTTTTAATGAGCACATGCATGCTTGGATATCCCACCATAGTAGGGATGAGAACTATGTTGATGACATTTATGGTCTCCTTTTTGAAATAGGGACTGATTGTGGAATTATGGAAAACTCCATGTTTGATGAAGAGTTGAAGGTTTAAGTGCCCACTGTAGGAGAAATTTATGAAGTGAAATTTGGAACTACTCATGAAGTAGTGTGTAAACTAATAGCGGGTGAGTTTGGTAAAGATAAATCTACTAATGGAGCAAAAGTTGGTTTGGTGGATGTGACAATTGAAATTGTTGATGCTAACTTTGATGAAGAAAAATTAACTAGTGATGAGTGGTTGCACATGATGCAACCAACAGATCTCATTGATATGTTGTTATTTGGTGAGAGGAGAAAATTGAATCTAGAAGCCAAGTGGAAGACAACCTATTTACATTAGAAGAGGTTGGTAAAAAAGTGGAAAATGAAGATTTTGTGCAATGACAAAGGAAGAGAATGCAGAGGCAGAGAAGGAAGAAGAACAGGAGGATTTCTCACTACATAACATAATGAAGATGTTTTTAACATTTATTTTGAGTTTGCATGTAAATAAGACAACAAACCAATTATAGTTATAGTTGAAAGTGAAGATGAAGAAAAATATGCAGGAAAGGACATGGAAGTTTCTGAAGAAAGAAAAAGAAAGCATTGAAACAACCTTTCAACAATAGAGTCAAGAAGAGATCAATTTATACTATCAAGAAATATGGCAGAAATAAGATCAGGAATATGAAGCACAAGAAGTAGAGCGAAGCTCACAATTTGAAGATGAAGAGTTGTGGTAGTAGTCCATGAGTGAATGAATATTTGAATAGGAAGTTGTATAAGACAGAATTAGAAATCCTAAATTGTTTATCATAACAAATACAAGAGAAGTCAAAGAAGAGTTGTGGCAACAACAAATGAAGAAATATTGAGCTTAAAACAAGAAAACACATCTTATGTTCTTTCTTCAAGTTTGATCAATAATAAAATTTCTTAACAGATGTCAAAGCCTTCTGATATATTGGTTGGTCTGAATATGGCTTGACATGAAACCCCCTAAAGGTAAGCTTATTGAGCTCACTACTATCCGACACATAAATCATATTCCTCAATCTCACCAAGCCATCTTCCATGAGAGGATACTCCTCATCTCTATCACCTTCACCCTGCTACTGCAACCTCTGCTTCAGCTACTAGTACCTAACAAATTTACCAATCAAATGAGAACTATGAACTCAAAACAAGAACTCCAGCAAA
This sequence comes from Pinus tabuliformis, assembly GCA_031772625.1. Taxonomy (NCBI): domain Eukaryota; kingdom Viridiplantae; phylum Streptophyta; class Pinopsida; order Pinales; family Pinaceae; genus Pinus; species Pinus tabuliformis. The sequence continues at coordinate 1,057,059,305 of CM062818.1, read as the reverse complement.
AAACCCTCCAAAAAACATGAAAAAAAAAATCCAAAAACGAAAAGTGTTGATGTTCAAATAACATCTTTTATTTTGCGAGGTATAATTCAACATTTTTTTAGCAATGATGTTAAAGATAAAATATCATGACTCAGAAAAACCTTAAAATTTCGATCATTTTTCAATAATGGAATTAAAATCAAAGATCATGAATGCAAAAAACCTTAATTTTTCAACATATTTCAACCACGACATTATGGAAAATTATATGACTAAAAAAACTTTAAAAATGAAAGAGTCATTATACCAAGTGTAATTTCTTTTCTAAATGCTAAAAGTATAACTATTTTAAAATATTAGGATAAAACAACTTGACACATTGCAATAGAAAATTAAAAATCAACCATGAAATTGACACACATTATAGGCAAACTAAACCCATTGTAATGAAAACTTAAAAATCAACTATGAAATTGACATATTGTGGGGGCAAACTCAATCCATTATAACGAAAACTTTAAAATCAACTATAAAATTGATATATAATGGGGCCAGGGTGCTAGTTGAGGATTGACATGGACTTTGTAAAAAAAATAAAAATGAACCAAAATAATAAATAAATAAAAATGAAAAATAGAAAACAAAACAAAAATTAAAACATTGAAAAAAAAACACAAAAAGCTAAAAAAAAATAATAAGTAAATAAAAAATATATTAAAACATAAAAATATAAAAATCAAACACAAAAAAATATATAAAAAAGCACAAAAATACAAAAATATAATAATAATAATGATAATAATAATAATAATAATAAAATGGTTATGGTGGAAATCTCTTCATTATCCTAAAAATCCCCACATTATCGAGCAACTAATGAATAGCACCTGCGAGCCCCTTCACAAATTGTCAAATGTAATCTTCTTACAAAGTGAATGAATTCTCAATGAGTATGATTGGTTAACTTGGCATTATCTTTTTACTAGTAGCTATTGATCCAGAGACTAGACCAAAAGAAACCTCTCTACAAACATAACCAAAGTTTGTGAATTTCACGTTTAGATATAAGAATATGAATATCCATTTTGTCCTTTCATTTCTAGATCTTATTGATCTAATCATTCATATTATCATTCATTTACCCAAATAATATTAATATAAAAAATAACTTCATACAAATTTAAGATAGATAATTACTTATTCAATAAAATAATAATAATATTTTTTTTTTAACTAGGCAAACATTAATTTTCATGGAGTATGAACCCCACGTCACATTAATGTGGTTATATCCATTTGAACATTGTCTCTCTAAGAGAAGCCAATATTTTTACCACTCTTCAACCATGTTCACCAATTATCCCCTATTAACATTGTACAATCTTTTCCACAATCAAAGGTTTTTTTTTTTTTTGGAAAACAATGACAAGAACCTTTATCCAAAAGCATTATTCACGGAAGATAAATATGATTATTCACGTAGGAGCCTCCTACTTGCTACACAATAGGATTTATGGCCAAATGAGAGTTGTTTCTTGAAATGATTTGTTGAGTTTACTCTCGACCACCATATACGACTGCAATTGGAAATCATGAAAAGGACTTCCAAAACTTAGGATCATGCTATGAAGGGCTAGACTGTGGTGGCGAGTGTGTAGTACCATACGAAATGTGCTTCTTATAGACAAACTAGTTGGTAATGAGATCTAAATGACAAGAAGAGTGTTATTACTTAGTTTGACTCACCTTGAGATTGCATGAGAAACGTTGGCATATTGATCATAAGATATTGCATTTGTCAAATCCAAATTCCTTAAAAGTATCATAATTTAGTCCTTCAATGCTTTTAGTACATTACCAAAGAGATTTTCAATTCTCTCAGTATTGGAAATGTAATTACTGTCGGTATTTATAATGTATTTCAAATGTATTAGTGATGTTTTCGATTATGACCAAAGAATGATATAGTATTTGATTTCTCTTAGTTAGCATATTTCGTCGAATGAGCGAAAATAAAACATTATTACCTAGAGAATTTTTTGAGGATTTCGACATATAAGCTTTTCATATTGTAACATATTGTTCAAAAACATGTCATGTTCTTCCATCAATTAATCTATGTTTTCCAAGATGATCTGATTCGAATACCCATAGAGAATTTCCACAAGCACAAACTTTACTTTTGTTAGGTCCAAAGATTATTTCCCAAAATGATCCATCTCTTTTTGGCTTATTAGTTTCATAATGCAGAGTATAAGGTTTAGTCACATGTCCAACTGACTCGCCATTAAGTAAAAAAGAATCAGACAAAAAAATAACAAACATAATAATAATAATAAACTATCATATATATATATATATATATATATATAATTTAAAGAAAAATTTAACACAAAAAAAAACAATTAAAACCAAATTGGATATAAAAAAAATAAAAATAAATAAATAGATAAATCATTAAAATTAAAAATGATAATACAAAAAAATAAAAATAAAACAAATAAACATTTAAAAAAATAAAAAATAAAAAACATTTAATCACACACACATTAAAAAAATAAAAAAATAAAAATAAGACACTGGCCTGCAGCCCCTCTGGTGTTGGGAGGGGGCTTGGCCAATTCCCGGAATTGGAAAGGCCCCCCGTCAGCGTCTAAGGGGCGATGAACCTACATTGGGAGGGTGCACGCAGTCCCCACCACGTAGGCCTGCGACCCCTCTGGCGTTGGGAGAGGGCTTGGCCAATTCTTAGAATCGATAAAGCCCCTATCAACGTCTAAGGGGCCATGGGCTTAGGCTGGGGGTGCACGCAATCCCCCTACCTAGGCCAACATCCGAGGGGTTTTCGGCCTGGGCGATGGGGGTGTGGGAGCATGCCCACAGCCCCCTCAGCCAAGCTCGTGACGCCTCAGGCACTGGCATGTGGCTTGAGTGGGGAGGGAGGTGTTGTGTGCACCCCCCTAAGGCGCACAACCCCTCAGGAACTAGAAAGGGGTTGGCCAGGTGGGCCTTACTGTTTTTATATTTTTTATTGTTTTTTAATTGTTTTAATTTTTAATTTTTAATTTTTAATTTTTATTTTTATTTTTATAGTTAATGTTTTTTTAATTTAATTTAATTTTTTATTTTTAGAGATATTTTTATTTTTCTATTTTTGTTTTTTAATTGTTTGTTTTTAATTTTTTTTTTTGTTATTTTTATTTAAAATTTTATCTGCATCAATTTTTTGGAAAAAAAATTAAATGTTATAAATTTTGGATACAAAATTCAGAGAAGTTTCATAAAATATGCTATTTTTCGAACTTTTCTTATTCAATTTGTTCATAAAAATATTTTATTTAACATGTCATTTTTAGCGAAAAGGTCCATAAATATGTATTTTTTTAATTATATCTATATGCAAAATGTGTATTTTTTGTAAGTGTTTAAAATTATTATTTTCTACTGCTCATTATAATATATATATATATATATATATATATATATATATATATATATATATATACCTCAAAATATTAATTTATCATTTTTTAAACTTTGCAAAAAATTAAAAATTTCATTATAAAAACCATTGTAAAGAAAAATAAAAAAACACAAGTTTGGGAAATCCTTTAAAAAAAATATTTTAGGATGAAAAGCAAGAAGAGGAACAAGACAACTTGAAAAATAGTTAAATAATCAATATTTAATTTTTTTTTTTGGCATATTTATGACATAAGAAAATTTAAAGTATCAAAAATGTGCTTAAAAAAAAAGTTTATAATTTTCGAAGTGCACATGAAAATCACCAACACTTTAAAAAAATTATCCGTCCTTAAGATATCAAAAAATTTAATGTGTAAAAAATAAGCCCAAAAAAAAGTGGTTGATGTTGCATCAAACCCTTTTCAAATTGCCATGAAAATCACTAACATTAAAAAAATGTGCATACTCAATCTATAAGAAAATTTGAAGTCTCAAAAATATGTTCCAAAAGAAAATGCATATTCTAAATCAACACTTTTCAAAATTAGATGATTTTTCGCTACCTCTAAAAAGTGAGAATTCAGTTCAACATATGTTTAATTGGTCACTATGTTACCTCTCATCACGCTGCCCTACATACAATATCTACTTCTGTAAGTTTGTCCCATAAGAGCTCACAGACGAAATATGATTTACCTACACTCTGCTACTTAGAGAAACTACAACCCTATTCTCCTTACCTTTGATGTATCTGATCTCAAAGTAAAACTCACTGAGGATAAACAACCATCTAGCTTTCCTGACATTCAGATTAGGTTGGTCAAACAAGTACGTAAGTCCACTATGATCACTCATCAAAATAAACCTCCTGCCTACTCTTCAATGCATGATTGATAGTTGCCAACTCGAGATCATGATTAACATAGATCTTCTCATGCTCATTCAGCTTCCTTGATTGATAGCATACCACCTGCCCTTCCTAAATCAAGACTCCACCAGGTGTTTTCTTGCAAGCATATGTACAAACCACAAACTCCTTATCAGGATCTGTAATCTTCAAAATTGGAGCATTTATAAGCAAATGCTTCAACTGCTCAAATCTAGTTGCACACTCTTTAGTCCATTCAAACTTCTTCCCTTTTTTCTACAAAGATGTAATATGATAGTCAATCCTTGAGAATTTCTTGATGAACCTCATGTAATAACCTGTTAATCCCATGAACAATCTGACCTCATCCACATTCCTAGGAGTTTGCTACTCCATGATAGCTTTAGTGTTTCTTGGGTCCACTATTATCCCTTCTTTGGAAACAACATGTCCCAAGTAATGAATCTAAGGCTATAAAAAATTGCACTTGCTAAGTTTGGCATACAACTAATTCTCTCTCAACAATATCAACATTGTTGCTAGGTGCTCTGCATGATCCTCCTCATTCTTGGAGTATACCAATATATCATCAATGAACACTATCACAAACTTGTCTAGGTAAGGACGAAACACATTGTTCATCAAGCACATAAAAGCAACTAGAGAATTAGTGATACCAAATGGAACCACCAAAAATTCATTATGTCTATACCTCGTATGAAATGTGGTCTTGTAGATATCTTCTTCTTTGATGTGCACTTGATGATATCTTAATATGAGATCAATCTTTGAGAACACTGCTACTCACTTCAATTGATCAAACAAGTCATCAATTTGGGACAATGGATACCTGTTCTTGATAGCCACCTTGTTCAACTATATGTAATCAATGCACAATCTGAAAGTACCATCCTTTTTCTTTACAAACAACACTGGTGCACTCGAAGGTGACAAACTTGGCATTATGTATTTCTTATCAACAATTTCTTTAAGCTACAACTTCAATTCCAGTAACTTCGGAGTGCTCATCTTGTAAGGTGTGTTTGACGTTGCTGTTGCTCCTAGTATTAGCTCAATAGTGAAATCCACTTCCCTATGAGGTGATAACTTTGAAACCTCTACATGAAACACATCCTTAAACTATTGCAAAATAAGATATCTCTTTAGGACTTCATCATATTTAACATCTTTCCCTTTGTCACTGGAAACATGCACTACAAATAGTATGCACCCCTTCCTACAACTGCACCTGACTTGCATGGTTGTAATCATTCTTAGTGATTTAGGATTCTTCTTTCCGTTTAAGATTCTATTTTATCCATCATCATCGAGGCACTCAAAGGACTTCTCATAACAATCTAGCTTGGTCCTGTGAGTAAACAACCAATCCATGTTCAAAAGAATAATATATAATCATAAAGGAAATACATGTAGATGTGTTGATGTAGGCATTACATTCAATTCAAATGCACAAGCTCTCACCCAACAATGAACTCTTTTCATGGTCCCTGTAGCCAACTACACCAACCAAAAATCTACATGCACTTCTTAATTCAAGTCACACTGATTCACTAGGTCAGGACAAACATAACTATAATTAAATCTAGGATCAATCAAATTGAAACAAATCGATCACAAATCTTACCTTCCATATCAATAATGGATTCCTGATGATCTACGTGCTTGATATCAAGTGTTGCATAAATCTGAGGAATGCTCTGACCAACATCCCCAACTGTCTATGCCTCCTAAGAACTATAGATCTATGGCTTGCAACCCTAGTATAATGGACAATCCTTCTTGTAACGGTATTTGCCACAAATCTAACACTGCAACAATTCTCTTCCACTAGCTTTATTCTGCTTCTCTCTAAGCTAAGACTTTGTGTCCCTTCTCAATTGCATTAAAATTCTTGTAAGGAGACATATTTTCTTTCTTACTTGTATCTTGAGGTCTTCCTCACTTATTTGTCCATTTTTCTTTAGCCTTCTCATTCCATTTTCAATCATGCTTATGCTCAGACTTGTGCTTCGATTTCTCATAACAATGCTTCAATTTCCTGATGACTTCCTCTAATGACCGAGACTCATCATACTCAATCCAATCCTTGAATTTTAATGGTAGTCCATTGATTAACCTTTGGACCTTTGTCTTCTCATCCTTGAGATAATACACATACCTCAACAACTCCAAGAACTTGGTCATGTACTCTCAATTTGTCATGGAACCCATCTTTAACTCATATAATTCCTTGGCATTTCCGTCATAATATCTCTCAGACAAGTACTTCTTCCTAAAGAGTCTTTTAAACTCATGTCAACTCAACTCTTCTACGTTGATGCCTCTAACAAGATTCACATCTTCCCACCATATATTTGCTTTTCCCTTGAGTCTGAATATCATTATCTTGGCTTTCATATTCTCTGAATAATCATGCAATCTGAAAACCTTCTTTATCTCAAGCAACCATGCTTATGCATCTTCTAATTTCTTCATCTCTCCATTGAATATAGGTGGATTGAATTTCTTGAAATCCTTTGAAAAATACTACTTCTCACTCCTCCTATAAGGATGATGGTGGTGATGACGATGATGTCTCTTTGAACCAAAAATAGAATAGAACCCAACAATACTACCTCTCTTGTCAGGTGTAGCCAACCATCTACCACCTCTGACTATATCATCTCTATCCAACCTGTATCTTGATTGAGACCTTCTACCATATGCCCAATTAATCCTTTCCTCATGTCCATGAATGATCCTTAGTTGTCCTTATCTCTATAAATCTAATAGTCTCTAAAGGATCACTGCAATTCGAGTTGCTTTTCTTGAGCTCTAGAAAGCCTTTCCTGTGTCTCAATCAAAGTGTTAATATATGCCTTGCAACTTTTGATTTCTCCCCTCAGACTTCTCAATGTATCTATTAGATCAGGAGAACACTCATCTCCTTGCCTCTCAAATAATCTGTAAGGAGAGCCACGTGAATTGTAATCCACCATTATTCTCATTAAATTTGACCTTCTCTTTCCTACAAACATGTCATGTTAGATAAACCAAATAGAAATCATAATCAAAATCATACATTAATGTATTTCGGGGAGGCTATCTCATCTACACAAATTATTCCAAATTATCACGATAAATATACATACATCATAACATCAACACATTAGCATCATGCATGGTGACACAAGACTGTAATAAAAACAACATGCATGATAACCATAACCATCACAATGCATGTATAACAATATCCATTTAGCTTATCCAGTCCAAGTGTTTGAACCTAGGAGCTCTAATACTAATTTGTAACACCTCCTCCCACATTTACCTGCTTTGACAAGCTCTCCAGGGTAAGAATGAGCTTAGTGGTACTACGAAATGACTCAACCTCCAAGTTCCAATGATAAAATTGGGGCCTACAATATAATAACTTATTGACATCCCTCAAAGACTATAGACCACTCAAGAGCCTGAAAACCACACCAGGTGAACAATCCCCAAGCTGGAACTCCTTTTCACTGACTTAACACCCCAACCTCACCCTTGACACACTATGCAAGTGGTTATGAGGCTCCAAAAGAAACCATAAGCCTGCCTTCATGCGGTTATGACCAAAAATCCCATTTTTTGTGCATGAAATCGCAAGATATATGCCACTTTTTTAGGCAAGACTCTAGACCATTGCTTAGAACTTCTCGTAAGTTTCCAGAACATAAATAACATGATAAAAAGGCTAACCATTCAAAACTTGAACAAGATATTTACCATAGCATGCCTAGTACATAATAAACATTTTTTCAAACACATGATAAACATATAAACTATTGGTCATGAATACATATATGATCACAAAATATTGAACCTCATTTGTGAATCACCAAGAAGGATCAATGCCCTCTCAATTTTGTTGCAACAACAATTGTTAGCCCATGCATTCATCAACCACTCAATAAACTATCAAATTATGAACATGAGCAATAACTAGAGCACATCATATAACCATCATATAACCATAATTGAAACCATGATAAATTAGCCATAAAATCCTCATACTAACAAGTACTTTTGCTCATTAATTACATTAGAAGAATAGAACATATTAACTTATGAAAAATTCAACCAAGTCAGGTACTTCCATGTACTACTCAACCATAGATTGGGCTGAACCAAATATTTTTTTTAGCCAATCACCCCTCTGCCATATTCCAAGCCTGAATTTGAGATCTCATTGGATAAACCAAGACATAACTGATCCGGATTTAAACAGGAACGCAACAAATTACAGAGATAACCATATACACAAAGATGCAGCGGAAATAATACTTCATTTCATTAATGGAAAATACTGAAATATGCTTACAACCAGAAAATGGAAATAAACTAGCTAGGGCGATGGTAGCTTATCTCTGAGAAGAGATGTGATGGCTACATGCCTCTGAACTGTGTTACAATGAGGCTCGAAGGCCTATTTATTGTTGATAAACAATGGAAAAACCCTTAACATTCCAAAACCTAACCCTAGGAGATGAAACGCCAAACTGGGGGCCCCGTTTGGGGTAAATTGATACATCAACTTCCCGGGGTCGTAACTTTGGCATATGATCTCCGTTTGACGTGTACAATAGCTCATTAGAAAGATCTATCCGAGCACTATCATTGTTGGAATAGGCAACATCCGTCCATTCGGTCCATTCCATGGACCATGTTGCCCCCGGATTCCCCAAAAAATGTCGTTTAGGGCCTCAAAATGGCTCCGGAAGTTCAGGACCCGAAAAATTGCTAAAAATAGTAAGTTGTGCTACAATTAAGGAAACTGAAAATGCTGAGAAAGACAATGGTGGGGGTCCAGGTGGACTTGGCAGGTGGCCACCAATATCCACCTGGATCATTCTGTTATCACCTAGAACTACAGTCCATGTACATAATGTTTTCCCAAACAAAAAAAAAATTTCATTGTCAAAAAATGTGTGTCAAATGGTTATGGTCCTAAGTGTGTTACTTAGGGATCATGTTTTAAAAAGGTATTGATGTGAATCATTTTCAAAAACCGCTAGTCATCCTCCATCATGATTATTTAAGGCATACCTTATCTTGTTTGCGTCATTGGTCCTTTTCGCAGTTTCGCAGCGCAGTTTGATTGGCTGATTTGGCAGCGCAATGATGTTTTAGCTTTTTCGTAGCGTGTCAATAACCAGCCATTTCGTAGCGCATTTCGTTAATTTATAACCGTCTGCGCTACGAAATCGAGGATTCGGGGATTTTGCAGCGCGGATTCTTGAAATGTCAAGTCTGGGGGGATGAGTCATTAGGTCCGTCCATCTATTGTCAGTTGGTGTCCTCTCCAAGTCATTATGAGTCATCATTCTGCCATGAGGTTTAGAACCACGCACATAAAAATTAATGTATGGTAGTGTCATGATATTTGTTCATAGTGCGTAAACTGACCTGCTATTTGATAAGACTGTTAAAGCGCAAAGGAGCCCGAGTTTTTATTTAAAAGGACCTGATTGCAAGCGAGCCTGCATTCCAAAGTTTAAATTTGTTTTTTGAGTTGAAGCTGCTGTTATTTCTCTGTGCGGAAGTTTTCAAAGCAAAATGGAGAAGAGGGAGCATCGATCAGGAAGGTGCCAAAGAACAGAACCGGAGGGGCTGGATCTTGCATTAAAGGATGAAGGAGTAGCAAAAGCTTTTAGAGATGCTGGTTGCTGGAGGTTTTGTGAGAAGTTGCAGGGAGGGCATGCAGAGGTGACAAAAGCATTTGCAATGAATTTTACAGGCTTAAACTCTAAGGTGTCCATGCTAGAATTCCCTGTATCTCCAGAAGCTATTTCCAATGTGACTGAGATTCCGAGAGGAGGACATGAATGGTTCAAAAATTTCAAATTCGATATGAGCCCCTGTAAGGAATTCTTGAAGGAGCCTTATGTAAATGAGGATCTCACAAAGGCTGTGCCAAGGAGTTACATGAAGGAACATTTTGCACTGCTCCTTACATGCATCCAAAAATATTTAACATGCGAAGGGAGGTATAACAAAGTTTATTCCTATCATTTTAAACTTTTGTTACATTTCACAGGCAAAGCATCTATAGATATCCCATTCTACTTATTCAGAAGCCTTAGTAAGATGTGTGATAAAATTCAACTGAAGAAAGATGACTATGAAACATCATTGTTTCACCATGGTTTAGTAAAGCTGTTAGTGCTAGATGGTTTGCAGAAAATTGGTAAAGATTGGAACTCCTTTATTTTTATGGCTGGCTTTCAGAGCAAGACAGGCCTCACTCCATTGCCTGTTAGGGAAAGAGAAGAGTCAATTGAAGAACCTACTCTTACTGAGCTTAGGAAGGAGGTGAAAGATCAGAAGAAGACCAAAACCAAGTTGAAGAAATCAGTGAAGCCCTTGGTTGTCAAGGAGCCACCTCAATCATCATCAAAAGAGAAGGTCAAGCACAAGAAGGATACACCTGGATCAAGTGAAGTTGGAAAGGTATCAAGAGTAAAAACAAGAAGTCAATTAAGCAAGGAGAAGGGAAAATCAATTGCTGTTGAAGAAAGTCCTATGTCAAAGGCTAGTTTAAATGATTTACTTGAGGCTATTGAGCTTGAACAAGATCAGCCAGTGCAGATTGAGCCAATAGAGTTGGAGCAGGACCAGCCAGTGCAGCCAATGCACATTGACTTAACCCAATCTTCACCAGAGAGCACGAAGAAATCAAAGGCTTCGAAGAGGTTAAGGTTTGAGGAGCCTAGTGAAGAATATGTGTTCAAGCCACAAAGGCCAGTTACAAGGAAACAAATGAAAGAGGCTGAGAAAGTGCATAAAGAAGAGGTAGCTGTAAAGATGCCCAGTACAGAGGTAATTGAAGTTTTGACCAAAACAGTGCAGGCAGCCAAGCGTAAGGACAATAGGGTCATTATTACCCAAGGAGGAAATGTCATAGCTATAAAGAACCAGGCAGGAGCAATACAAGAAGAAGTGGCCCAGGTAAAGAATGTTTCTAAAGAGCGTGCAGTGAGATATGCCAATTATAGAAGGGCTGTTTTAAAAGGCTGTACAAGCCTAGTGGGTCAAGCTGACTCGGGATCTGATGTATATTCGTGGACGGTACCAGCACTTAAGCAAGCAAAACTCATAAGAAAGCTGAACATGAGCCTGAGATCAGAAAATAAGGCTTTGAAGAAAGAGGTTACCAGTTTGAAGAAGAAGCTAGGTAAACTAGCTCGCTGATTTAAAGGAAAGGTGATTTTCTAAAGTTTTGATAAATTTTGGTTTAAGCTCCATCATTTTGAAGCCATTTAGGTCCCTAACACCTGTAGTAAAGGTCTGAAGAAGTCATGAGTCTAAGCAGAAAGAGCTTCAAGACAAATATGCTCTGTTTTAACAAAAACAGCAGTTTCGTAGCGCGCTACGAAACTGCTGTAGATGCTGTTTTATAAGAAAAAAATGAGTTTGATGATGAAGTCAGCGAATTTTTGAAGGAAATACCTCAAGGACAGGAGGGAGACTATACAAGACTATCATAACTATTCAAAGAATGACAGCTGTGCATTTTAGAGAAAAAGTGAAATATTTTGTTTTTTGCCAAAGTCTTGTTAAAGGTACTTTATGACCGAATTGTTAGGGTTCTGGTAGGGTTACCGGAATTTTTGGTTGTACACCTGTTCAGTCCACGAGGCATCCAGCTCATGAGACATATGGTGTTATGCGTTGTTTTTGAAGAATTAAAGAACTGGGACGTGTTCTTTAAGTAGTGAAGAATAATGGAAGACAGGGACCGTGGAATCAGGGCACTTATCTTAATTGGTTTATGAGCCATCTACACAGCTAGTATCCAAGGCCAGCTCGTTCAGTGTATTCTCCTCCAACATATCTCGGCCAAAACAGAAAATATACAGGTGTCAATAATCAAGGAAGGAATCATGCATACGAGGAGATGAAGTTAGAGTTTCAGTGTGATTAGAACTCTATGTAATTACAGTTCAATACCTTATGCATTTAATGAGTTTGTTTTAAAATAGATAAGGTTAGTTAATGATAGGACATCGAGCTCCCCTCATGCTGGAGGAGGAGACTCAAAATAGTTTAGTTTGTTTTCCTATATATAGTGAAAACTCTGATGTAATGGGGGCTGGAGATTTATACAAAAAACAGAGTTTTTATATTGACTGATGTAAAAGACTTTTGACAATAATAGAAAGATTACTTTTTCTTCTCAAGATTCATCTTGTGTTTAAATGCTCAGAATATATATGGTTGTGTTTCTTCCTTTCTGTTTTACAGCTCCATAGATGTGCAATCACTCTGAATTCACCTAGTGCTCAGATTTCCTGTGTATGTTTATGAGTTGAGGTTCCTTTGAGAAATGTTTTGAGTGTTTAGACATTATATGCCTTGACTTCCATGAATGAGTAGTTGGTAATTTACTGCAAAGGTGTTTGACTCCATGAGCCCAATGGAAGAAGTCTTATTTTGTTGTTCCAACTAGCTTATTTTCATGTACTGTTTGAAGAGTTAGCCATCTTTTCTTGTTATTAATTCATATCAAAAATCTGTGAGAGAGCCCTCTCTGACTAAGGAGGCTAAGCCTTAGTCTAAAGCCTGGTTTGAAATAGTTGCATGAGATCTTGCTAAGTAGCAGCCCTTAGTACACGATTTTGTGATAACACATTCCTCCCCCCTTAGGAAGCAATGGTCCCCATTGCGTTGAGCTCCTCCATGAGATGAGGAAACTTATGTTGAACTTGTTCCCTGGTGAGCCACTTGCCCTGCTGAAGGAGTTGGCCTGCTTTGGCAACTCGATACAGTTGGATATTCTGTTGGCGAGTGTTCTTGATCTGTGTGTCCATGATCCGATCAGTTGCGGCTTATTCCATGCAATCTGGATTTAGTTATGTGGGTTTGAGCTGTTCTGCAATGTCGGATGTGTCTAGCAATGGTGGAAAGTATGGCCGAAGGTGGTCCACATTGAACACTGGGTGCAGGCCAAGGATGGGGGAATGCTGAGCTCAAATGCATTGTCTCCCATAGCCTTAGTAATGGTGTAAGGACCATATCGGAGTGGTCTCAATTTCCGATAGGCTCCAGTAAGGCGTTCCTTCTGCAAATGCAACCAGACTTTCTCGCCCACCTGAAACTTGTGTGGCACCCGATGTTGATCATGTCGCTGCTTGTACTTGGCATTTGATTTCTCAAGAATGTCATGGACCTGCTGGCGAATATGTTGGATGCGCTCAATGAAGCTGGTGGCCTTATCTGTTTCGGACTGGACATGAGCTGAATTCATGTGAGTAGCTACAAGTGGCATGGCCACATCAATGGGGCATAGTGGCTGGAATCCCAAACCCACCTGAAAAGGGCTATGGCCAGTGGAGCTGTGAAGAGCTCGGTTGTAGCTGTGCTGAACATAGGGGAGGCTCTCGTCCCATGTGCGTGGATGCTTTGAGTTATACATGCACAAAATGTGCACAATCATCCTATTGACAACCTCTGTCTGGCCATCAGTTTGAGGATGGAAGGCTGTGGACTTCGTGAGTTTGGTGTCCAGCATTGACTAGAGACTGGACCAAAATGTGCTGAGAAACCGACTGTCCCGATCTGAGATGATAGACTGTGGGATCCCAAAGTGCACCCACACTCGTTCAAAGAAGAGTTTAGCAGTGGCTTCTGCTGTGATATTCTTCTTGCAGGCCATCATAATGGCCATCTTCGAGAACCTGTCGACGACCACAAAAACACAGTCGTTTCCATGATTAGTGGAAGGAAGGCCTGACATGTAATCCATGGAGATGGATTCCCAAGGTCGACTAGGGGTAGGAAACGGGGTATAGAGGTCGTGCTTCTTAATGGTCGGTTTGTCAATGGCACAGGCAGTACATGATCGGATGTACTTCCCAACATCCTGTCGAAGATTCGGCCAATAGAAATAATTTTGCAGTACTGCCACTGTTTTCTCGACCCCGAAATGCCCAGCAGCCCGACTGTAGTGTGCTTCCCAAATCATCTTGGCACGCTCGCTTGAAGGAACACAAAGGTGACCGAGGTGGCATAATAGGGCATCCTGGAGGTGAAAATCTGCAACATGCCGACCCTCCAAGAGTGTCTGGTATGTGTGGCCGAATTCTGGGTCGCTTTTGTAGAGAAGTGGCCAATCAGAAGTCTTGTGCCCATAAGAGTTGAGCACGGTGGTTAGCGCCATGATCGGCGGTCGACTGAGGCAATCTGCAACATTATTGGTGCTGCCCTTTTTATACTTGATATTCAAGTGAAACTGTTGCAGGTATGTAGACCACTTCTGATGGCGATCATTCTGCAATTTCCCTTGGGTCTGTATGAACTGCAGAGGTCGATGGTCTGTGTGGATGACCGTTTCCTTCCCCAAAATGTAATGCTTCCATGGTCGGCAAGCCTGTACAATGGAATACATCTCTTTATCATAAGTGGCGTACTTCCGGACTGTGTCTGAAAGTGTTTCACTGTGATATGCCACTGGATGTCCATGTTGAGTAAGGACTGCCCCAATAGCATAGTCAGAGGCATCTGTCTCGACCTCAAATGGTTGTTGTAAATCTGGTAACGCGAGCACTGGTGCCGTGCAGAGGCGATCCTTCAACTCCCTGAATGCCTTCTGTTGAGATTCAGACCAAAAGAATTTTGCTTTCGCCCCGCCCTTGGTGACTTGACTCAAGGGCCAAGAAATATGAGAAAACCCCAACATAAACCTGCGGTAGAAGTTGGCAAGACCTAGAAAGCTGCGGAGCTCTGTTAGAGTGGTTGGAGAGGGCCAATCCCGAATGACTTGGATCTTGGCTGGATCGACATGCACCCCCTGTTCATCAATGATGTATCCCAGATACTGAACCTGGGTCATGCCAAAAGTGCATTTCTCCAAATTGGCACATAGCTTGTGTTGCCACAGTGTTTGGAGAACCTGTCGGATGTGGTGGAGGTGCTCTTCCCAACTCTGGCTGAAGATCAGAATGTCATCCAAGTATACTACTACAAAGGAGTTGGTGAATGGCCGCAAGATGTCATCCATTAGCCTCATAAAGGTTGCAGGAGCATTCGTCAATCCGAAAGGCATGACCAACCATTCGAAGAGGCCCTCCTTGGTCCTTGGATTTGAAGGAGGTCTTCCACACATCGGAGGGTTCGATTGGTACCTGGTGATATCATGACTTTAGATCGATCTTGCTGAAATATTTCGCCCCCTTTAGTTGGTCTAGGAGGTCATCAATCCGCGGGATCGGGTACCTATTACGGACAGTGATCTTGTTCAGCGCCCGATAGTCAATACAGAGTCTCCACGTCCCATCCTTCTTCTGTACCAACACGATCGGACTCCCACAGGGCAATGAACTTGGACGGATGTGACCTTTTTGCAGGAGCTCCTAAATCTGCCTCTTGATTTCATTATTCTCCAGAACGGAGCGCCGATAAATTGGTCCATTGGGTAGCGACGCACCTGGGGTCAGATCGATGGAGTGCTTGACTTGACAGTGCAGAGGAACCCCTGCCGGGGAGGTGATGATGTCCTCGTACTCCTCCACAATCTTGTCCATCTGTAGTTGTCGTGCAGAGGGACCCCGTTTGGAGGCCGCGGCCACTGTCTTCTTCTTTCCTTGAGGGCGTATCATCAGGAAAACAAATTTCCTGGTTTTGGAAATGATCTTACTGCATTGTTTTGCAGTAATCAAAGAGATGGCGGCAGGTGGTGCTACCTCTGGTATCCTGAACAACTTATTTCCCAATGTAATAATAACAGCACGGGGCCTTGATTCATACACATCATGTCGCTTCCACAAGTATGGTTGTCCTATTAATACATCACAAACTTCAAGGGGAGAAATGTCACACAATACCTCATCCGTGAAGGGCTTGATGTTGTATGGAAGGCGACACTGTTGGCTCACGCGAAGATCTCGTCCTTGGTGAAGCCACCCAATGGTGTATGGTTGTGGATGTGCTATGGTCGGTAAGCCCAACTGCTTCACGACCTCTGTCGAAATGAGGTTCTTTTGACTCCCGCTATCAATAATGAACTGTATCGGGGAGCCCTTTACCCACATCTGGGAGTGGAAGAGACGCTCCTCCTCCTCTGGATCTTCGGGTTCATTTTTCTGGATCTTTGCGGTAGCAACAGTGGCACTGGGATCCGCATCAATGATCTGCTTCCCTTTTTCATACCCCTTATCGGGTTCTGACTCAGAGTCGGAACATGCATCTGATTCTGAAACCTTTAGCTCAGCCACCAGTGACTGCTTGGCCCGACACTCACTTGTGTTGTGAGTGGAGCTCTTATGGAACTCGCACCATTTTCCAGTGTCCTTTCTCGGCTTCACGGCGCTGTTCTTTGCTTGCAGCTTTGGCTGGTTGTCTTGGGCTGTCCCGCCTTCGCTTTGTCCTTTGTTCTTTGGTTTAGGGGCACCTTTCCCTTACTTTGGATTCGCAGATCCAAAGTCTCGCTTCTTTTGTTTAAACTTCTGCTCAACCTTGACGGCATATCGGTATGCTGCGTCGAGCGAGGGGATGTTTAGGAATTGTATTTCTTCCTGGATGTACTTGTGCAGGTAGCCACGGTATTTGAGTATCAAATGTTGCTCTGAATCCTTGATACCCAACTTTGTGCGAAGGGTATGGAAAAGATTGGTGAACTCCGGCACGTCTTGGTCCCTTCCCTGCCGCAGCGTGGTCCACTTTATGTATTCATCCTCATAGCTTCCGACAGGGTAGTACTGCTCCTTGATGGCATCCTGAAACGAATCCCAGGTGGGTGCGGCTGAAAATAGTGAGCCAGTACTTTCATCCTTCTGCTCGCAGTAGGTTTCCCACCAGTCCTTGACATGGGGGGCTGCTTTGAGAAGAGAAAAAACAATCTTTTCCCGACTCGAAAATTCATGAACAGAAAAATAACCCTCTAGCAGATTTAACCATTTATCTACGACATCTGCGTCTATCTGACCCTCGAATATGGGGATTTCAAAATTAAATTGTACCTTAAAGGGTGTGGTGTTTCCAGAGTAGCTGCTGGAAGCTGATGCGTCGCTTCTGGGTAGCCGCTGAAGGATCTGGGCAAAGCTATCCATCATCGCGTTCCGTTGTCGCTCGAGGGCTTCTTCGAGCAAGATTTTGATGGGATCTCCTGCCCCCTCGTCTTTCTTGTCGTCCGCCATGGGAGGCCGTCGTGATTTGCGAGGCTGGTCTTGCAAAGGTTCAACCAGTTCAAGCCCTAACTCCTTATATCCCGACCTTGTTGGGGACATGCAAAGAAAAACAGAGAAAAAGCAGACCGCTCTGATACCACTGATCCGGATTTAAACAGGAACGCAACAAATTACAGAGATAACCATATACACAAAGATGCAGCGGAAATAATACTTCATTTCATTAATGGAAAATACTGAAATATGCTTACAACTAGAAAATGGAAATAAACCAGCTAGGGCGATGGTAGCTTATCTCTGAGAAGAGATGTGATGGCTACATGCCTCTGAACTGTGTTACAATGAGGCTCGAAGGCCTATTTATTGTTGAGAAACAATGGAAAAACCCTTAACATTCCAAAACCTAACCCTAGGAGATGAAACGCCAAACTGGGGGCCCCGTTTGGGGTAAATTGATACATCAACTTCCCGGGGTCGTAACTTTGGCATATGATCTCCGTTTGACGCGTACAATAGCTCATTAGAAAGATCTATCTGAGCACTATCATTGTTGGAACGGGCAACATCGGTCCATTCCATGGACCCATGTTGCCTCCGGATTCCCCAAAAAACGTCGTTTAGGGCCTCAAAATGGCTCCGAAGTTCAGGACCCGAAAAACTGCTAAAAATAGTAAGTTGTGCTACAATTAAGGAAACTGAAAATGTTGAGAAAGACAATGGTGGGGGTCCAGGTGGACTTGGCAGGTGGCCACCAATATCCACCTGGATCAATAACCAAACTGGGACTCTAGAATTTAAACCACCTCCACCATCAAGGTATCGTGATCTCACCTAAACTAGTCCCAAGATCACAAAACCAAACCAAGCTTGTATGCCTCAGAATTCCTTCACCATACCTTGAGGAATTTTCCTGTCTCCACCCACCTTTCGAGGGCTTCTTGGAGAAAACCATATCTACCCCCACTCCTTGGGATTTTCCCGAGACCACCTCACCCGGTTCCAAAACCTTCCAGCAAGCGAAATCTCAACCAAGAATGAATTCCATCACACCATAGTTATCCAGGGAATGACAAGGCAAGGTTGAAACCACTGTCGAACTAGGAAAAACCCATGCCAATGACAACAAATGAACTAAATAAATAAATGCATGTATCATCCATTCACATCCCAGTAAGGAAACAACACATGTAATCTATTACTTACAAGATCTTCTTGCTGAATCTATTGATCCACTCTTCTCCTTTATGCCCTTTGCTTTCCTTTTCTTGTGCTTTTCCTTCCTCTGCTTGCTTGCCTTTCTCCAAATCCTAGTGAATGCTAAAGTGCTCCAAGAATGCTCTAAGTGTGTAAGAGTAAGTGAGAGCCAAAACTAAGCTAACAAAAGCTGTGACCTATTCTATGATGCATTTTTATCATTGATTTTCCATTTTCTTTAATTTTCCCTGTAATTTATCTTACATGCATTTTTGTGTCTCTTCATCTCTCTTCTCTCCTATTTTGCTTATTTCTCATAATTAAATGCCAATTATTGCCTAATTTTCTTTGCCAATTTCCATAGATATTAATAAACCACAATTGATGCCCACAACAATGTTTGTCCAACATTTAACTTGGAATACATGTCCCATGACCTTGGTCTTCTTATTATTTTTCCTTTAATATCCCTTATTACATGAAACTTTAACTTTAGGTTGTTATAATAAATGATGTAATGATTAATGTAATAGTTTATAGCTAGTTATGTTGTATTTAAGATGATAATTCCTTGTAATATTTCATGACAATGGTCAAGGGATGTACTCCCTTACAACCATTGAGTGAGGGGCAAACACTCTAACAAATATTTTAAAATTTTCACATTTGTTGGTTTTCACCCTACGTGGTTTCTAGGGTATAGCAATGTTCAATGATGTGATTTCTTATTATTCCATTATAATGATTTTTTTCCCTTGCATGACATGGAATTTACATTATCAAATATGTGATTAACTAACATAGCTAAAAGAATCATGGAAATGATGCAAAGTTACATCAGGAAGCTTATGTTATTGTACTACAACAATGATTGTTATGTTATGTGAGTACTATTCCATTCTTAAGGGTTACTCTATGTAATGATGATGATGTTATCTAATGGCTAGTTAAGGATCATGGAATAGTGAATTTGGATTATTACATTTTAGTAATTTTGTAAAAAAAAATTCTAACTCTATGCATTTTTACACGATGTTACAAAAGGATGTTACAAGTGGTATCAGAGAAAAATGTTGCAACATTAGTTCCTTTTGCGAATTAGTAATCATAAAATAAGTAGAGGTATGATGCTAATGGGCATCAACTCAGGTATAATTCTAATAAAACTACAAAATGCTATATGCAGTAGACTACATTTGACATGAGATGCATGATGCATGTTAATAACCGCATTGAAGAACAATAAGTGATAATGTATACTTCAAAAATGTGTTCCTCACATTTGAATAAGATAATAATAAAATTCTATTGCATTTATGAAAAAATAAAATAAAATCTTGAACACTTAGTAGTAATAATTAGAATGAACTACCAACCTTTGCATGCATAATATTACGCTAATGATTATGGTGCATTTAAATAACATGACTAAAGTTACAATGCATTGCTTATAAATAATGAATGCATGTATTGTTTTGTAGGGGTTGTCCTTGAAGAGGAAATTATAATGTTATAAAATAAATTAAAAGAACCTCTTTAGATGTTAAAGATAAACAATGACTATAATGGCTAAATGATGATTGAGTCTTGTCATGGATTTAATCGAATTTAAAATGGTTGTTAGTATTGATTAGTTAGTATTTCATAACTAAGTATTAAAATTATATGCATGAATTGGTTTTTATTAAGCATATTACAAGTTTTAAACAAGTGATTGTGGCATTTTACTTCATGTTGCTAGTATGTTGATAATAGTACACTGTGGAAATTTGGGATGTGTGGATTGTTACTACAATGGTTATCGACACTTACACATTAATGATAAATCAATGTCTTTGTATGATTAATTTTTTTTTTATATATATACTTTTATGCATATGTAAGAAAACTACCATGATTGAAAAATTGGATACTCGTTAGCCATGCATACTTATGACTAGCATTTCTTGAAGGTTGCAAAGAACTTGGATCATGATTCAATAATGTTGTTAAAGTGAATGATTTAATGGTTCTACCAAATGATAGAACTAGTAGTAATCAAATGATGCTTATTACTTTGGTGATGTTAGTTGGTATGCATTGTTGATTAGATACATATGATAAATGAGATGACATGTTGTATTAGTTAGAAACTATGGAAATGTTAATGATTAAAATATTGTTTCCTTAACTTTTTTTTTGGAAAAACAACCTTATGAAAACTTTTTTTTTAACATTTGGAGGATGTATCATTACTTGTTATATCACTTTTAATGCATATATATTTTTTTATATAGAAAGTAACAATACCAATACGTTTCTACATTGTTAAAATATTGATAACATAGATGCATGTGAAAGTGAACTACATCTTGAATGTATTGTTAAATGTTTTATGCCTAACAATATTTTGTAGTGGATAGGGTTTTATTAAAAACAAATGTGACTATCATTGTCGATGTGATTAAGAAGGGGTAGCTTAGTGGCAACATAAGAACCTGTGAAAGGTAAAACATTGCAATGTGAATTGCAACTGCTAAATATAAAGTAATGTTTAACATTACAATATGTAAGATTGATATCGTTGTTCTAAAATTGTATGTTGATAATTATGTGAAAATTTTAAATGAATACCGCCTATAAGATACGAAATGTTAGTTATGAATTTCTGTCAAATTTAATTTTACAGATTATGGGACCCATGTTGAGGGTCAAGTATGAATGCATGATGTACTTAAATGTTCCTTTTTCTTTGATGATAATGTGCATATGGTCATTTATGTAAATTACAATGGGAAAAGTTGTTAAAGATAATTTCACATGTTAAACAATTATGGATAATTGTGAAAGGCTAAGGAGGCCTTGGGTTGATGGTGGTTGCTTGCTCAAATTTCCTCTCCCTAGAGATAGATGATCTCAGTAAGGGAAAAGAGTTGGCCAAGATGGTGAGAGGGGAAAAGCCTGAGGAAACTCTGTTGATTTTTGAACCTGTTGGAGGAGGCACAAAATTACTCACATACAAGATGTTGTTGAAGGAATAGGAAGGACACTTCCAAGAGGAATCTTATGTTGGAACTGGTATGGTCCCTGTTAGAGAACTACCTGGATGTGCAAATGGCTCAATCTAGTTGTGGAAACTAGTTCCCATTGGTTGGAAGGAGAATTGTTTTCATTATGGTTCTCATAATAGAACAAATTATCTAATCAATTATGTGTTTTCTTAAAAATTAATTCTCTATATGATTGCATAATAATTTTGTGTACATATTGATAGGAAAAGGGCTTAGTGCTCAGAAAGGAATTACTGGAAGTGTAAATTCCTTTATTTTATTACTAATCTTGTGAATGTATTTAGTAAAGGATAAGACAATATGCACTTAGTGTATTTATTGATCATTTTTATGATTAGAGACCTAGGTTCTCTCTGAGTACTTGTGGAAGTACAATGGTTAAAATATCATTTGACATTGCATAAATAATTGATGATTGAAAATGTTGTGACTAATGTGACTATGTTGAAATTGTTGATCATACATTGCAGGGTGTTTGCCATGAAGGTTTCTAAACCACCATAAGTGCTTACTATTGGGTTGTCAAGCCACTCTTAGAGTGCTTTCCATAGCTGAGAAAACCATTTTTACTTAAATTTTTTTGTATAAAGTGCCCATGATTTCCATAAGTAACAGTAAGTTGGTATAGAGACATTGTGTTGTTTTTATGAAATTGAATAGTCAATAAGTGATTGAAGTAGGAATTGCATATTTTTCTTATGATTATAGATAAATCGTTATTGCTTCAATTTATGGTATTTCTTGGAAGTGCAATTCAATCATTTGAAGCGGAAGGATCCCCTTTTAAGTTGTTTAGATTGTTATATCATGAGTAAAAGTTAAAGTTCCAGTGAGAGACAAACATTGAGGATGGTGTTCCCTTTAAGGGGGGGAGTATGTAACATCCATTCGATGCTCATTAAATATCCTTGATTGCCATGTTAATTACCATGTTTTATGTTTGATGATATGGTTGGCTACCAAGAATCATTGCAAATTAGTTTCAAACCAAGAAATGGTAACTGTTAACTATGTCATGCATATTGGAAAGGCTATGTTTGTTCCATATTGAATTTATCCAAGGGATGATTCCTACAGGGTGATAGCTGACTAAAGGAGGAGGCATTTAATTTCCACTCTGTAAGGGGGAAACCTTTAGGGTTGAGGTAAAAATGGTATATATTTCTTCCTACTTCCTTTGTGAAAGGGGGAGGGAATATCTTCATTATTGAAGATGTAACAACTTGGAAGTTTATCGAAACGACTATGAATTATGAAACAAAAGCAAGAATTTTATATGCCACAATGAACACATTTTGAGCTGTTATGGCAGTGATGTTTTTGTTTTTTGATGGATCAAAGGAAAGGGTTCTTGGTGTGTCTAATTAAAAAGATGATGTTTAGGAATTGGTGACAGGGGGGAATTTTGAAGGAGTTTCGACGTATATTATTTAAGCATAAGAACTGGACGCTTCTCCTATAGTCGAAAAACAAAGATTTTGTCTTTCTACTCGAAATAGTGTGCAACACAATGCACTTCTATGGAAGCATGCCACTTGGTTGGCATAAATTGGAGAAGTATAAATTGTTCATCTACACCATTTTGTTGTTCAACTATCTAGTACACTTCAAAGAGAGAGTCTCACGAGCAGTATATTTGGTGCAGAACGCTGAAACAAGATAAAGAATACAATTGCGAATATGGAGGATGGATGGTGGAGGTGAAAAAAAATGGTATCTTACTCATAAAAGCTAAGTAAACCTTTCATTTCTCTTAGAAAGATTACATGTGAACCTTGTGAGTTAAAAGTTAAGTAGCTTTGTCATTTTCTTGGAAGAAATTACACAAGGTTCTTGCACATAAAAGCTAAGTAAACCTATTGTTTCTCTTAGAAAGATTACATGTCAATATTGTGTGTTAAAAGCTAAGTAGTTTTGTCATTTTCTTAGAAGAAATTACACGAGATTCTCGCATTTAAAAACTAAGTAGCCATAATATCCTCTTGAGAAAATATGCATGATCCTTGCATATAAAAAGATAGAGAAACCATGTAAAGTTCTTGAGGATATCATATGAAAGTAGCAAGTTTTTATTTGACTAGAATATGTAATTTTTTAATAGTTTCTTGAAAAGGAAAATGTGCTTAAATGCACTACGATAATAGCTATTTTTCCAAGTTTCTTGTGAAAGAAATATGTATTTCATGCATGATACGAATAACTATTGAGCTAGATTTCTTGAAAGAATATATGATTATTTTTAGTTTCTTGAAAATAAGATGTGCTTCTATGCACATAGATATCGTTACTTTACTAATTTTCTTGAAGAAAATGTGTTTTATATACATATAAACAATAGCCATTAGGGTAACTTATTTTTAGAACAAGAGTACATAGTTACATGCTTGAAAATAATGGCTATTAAATTAGTTTCATATTTATATGCAGGAGAAAAAACTTTGATTATGATAGTTTATTGAAAATGAAATATGGTTTGCAAGCATAAAAAACATCTATTGAGTTATAGGTAATGGCATGCTCCATTGTGTTAGGTTATTTTGGAGGAATATGTGTTTTTTGCATAAAACATTACTTATTGTGTTAGTGTTCTTGGAAAACAACAAGTGTTTACATACGTAGAAATAATAAATATTTTATTAAATTTCTTGAGAAATAATATGGGTTTGTATGCATAATAACTATTGGTTAGTTTCTTTTGGAAAAATTATGTGTTTATGTAGCTATTAAACTAGTTTCTTTGGAAAAGAATATGCACAAAGTATGGGTAGTTGTGTGGGTTTCTCTTGGAAGGAATGTGTTTTTATGCGAAGGAAATAATCATAGTTGTGGTGTATATGTTTTTTAAGTATTATCATGTTCTTATGAGTAGATGTAAAATGTAACTATTTTATAAATCTTACTTTATGCATGTGGGATCTGGATGAATAGACTTGTGTCATAGTCATGTGCATAGGCATGCTTGTAAGTTATGTACTTTTAAGTGGGACATCAAAATATGTTTGAAGCATCATTAATAAGGATTTATTATTGGTTTGATTAAAATTTTATCTAATCATGATATCAAAGTTCATTGACAAGTAGTAGTTGCAGGAAAAGATTGTGACATATGTGAAAGATTAATTATGTTTAACATTATGGCAAACAATGAGCTAGTGGTCCATGCAAATTGAAGGAATGTCAACAACAAGATAATCCACTGATGGAAACAATCAGGTTGCAAAGACATATGTTCAAGGATTTGTGGGTAAATGATATCATGATGAATGTAATAGTTTATAGCTAGTTATGTTGTATTTAAGATGATAATTCCTTGTAATATTTTATGAAAATGGTCAAGGGATGGACTCCCTTACAACCATTATATGAGGGGTGAACAACCTCACAGATGTTTAATAAAATAAAATGTTTATTGGTTTTCACCCTACGATGTTTCAAGGGTATATCGGTCTTCAATGATATGATTATTTATTGTGTCATTCTAATGATGTTGTCCCTTGAATGACATGACATGTACATGATCAAGTATGTGATGAACTAACATAGTTAAAATACTCAGGAAATGATGCGAGGTTACATTAGGAAGCTTGAGCTATTATATTGCAACAATGGTTGTTATGTTATGTGATTACTATTCTATTCCTAAGAGTTACAATATGTAATGATGATGATGTTATCTAATGGTTAGTTAAGGATTACAAACTAGTGAATTTGGAGTATTACATGTTAGTAATTTCGTAAAAATAATTTCCAACTCCATGCATTTTTACATGAGGTTACCCAAGGATGTTATAGATATACACATTGTTATTGATATTTCTAGTTAATTGCACATTGTAGCAATTTTGTTCCAAGTGGTCAAGTTATTCCAACTCATTCATTAGAACTGTTACATCCATATGCAATCTCTCAATTAATGATTATGACATGCCCACTAAGCTAAACACGGTTGATAAGAGAATAATGTTAAAATTAGATGGGTAGATAAAAACAACACAAGTAACTTGTACTTCTATATATGCACACATTGAGCCTTATTAGTCGAAGAAAACAACTCACAATCAAGACTAGACAAAGTTGCAATGTAGTGACGAGAAGGGTTGTCATACATGCTATATATATTGATAGGCCTCCAAATTAGACATAAATTAAGGCACATCTAACCATCCTTCAACACATTAAACCTATTTTTTTGCATTAAATGACATATTTTTAACTTTAATATGTTCATTAGGAAGGTTTAGAGATAATTGCATATTTCTGCCTAATATTATTTACTTTTGTAGAATATTGTGGGAATATTGGCCAGATTAAGAAGATTTGGAGGAAGAAATAATATAGGAACTTCCTCCCTACTACAGGAGGATCAAAATTACGAAATAAATGAACAAAATATAATGAAATTATTGACAAATTCTGGAGCTCCAGTGATTGAGAAAATCGAGGAATGTGTTCCCTGTCATTTAATGCAGATTCCTAGTGTTGGGAACCAGATCCCCTATTTGAGGGATTTTGGTGGGGAAAGCTTTCTCCTTTCAAGTATAATTCTTCCTTGTCAGTTTTTTAAGTACCAATTCAATTTTTTCTCTAGAGACGTGTAGTTATTAGTCTTCTTGTGGAGAAAACTTGTATTTTTGCAGCTCCACTTTTATTTACAGCAGGGATGTACTTGGATTGATTCAAATAATGAAGTTTGGTGTCATTTTTAGCTTCTAAAGCTTGGTATTCTTTAAAAGACTATGAGTATCCTTGGGATTGGTCATCGCAGGAGCCTCAAAGCCCTTTTTTATAATTTGTTTTTCTTCTTTTCACTTCTTATTCACATGCATCTCTTATTCTTGTTTTTCCTATTTCTGCATTTAGTATTGATGTTTACTTTGTTGTAGGATTGTGTTAAATGATTGAAGTAAGTTATTTTTTAGGTTATTTACAGTCAAAAGCATGATTCATCCTTAAAATAACTTTTAAAAGTGATATTCATCATTGAACTACTTGGATTGGTTTACTAGTTCACAAATCTAGAATTTCTTGAAGTCCCTTGTAGCAAAAAGTAGTAATTTTCTGCTATTTTTAAGAACATTTTAATGAGCTTCAATTGAGTTGTTTCGACTTGTATTAGGTCATAAAAACATTCAAGTTAATAAAAAAAATTCCCTAGTGCATTTTGACTTGATTAGGTTAGGCATTTGATAGGTTAACTAGCTCACTAGTTCTTGAATTTCTAGTTTTTAGAGTAGTAATTTTCTGCTATTTTTTAGCACGTGTTAATAGAGGTATCTTGAAGTGATTCCACTTGGAATGGAGTCCTAAGACATCCTAACTAATAAAAAAAATTGTTCCACTCCATTTTCATTTGATTTACTTAGTCATTTGGTGAATTATCTCCTCCTATAGAAATTATGTTTCGCCTATAGCAACCTTCTGTAGCACTCCTGTAGCACATGTATACTTGAGTAGATTTGTTACAAAAGCTTGTTTTTTGTCTCTTAGGATTGAATTGTAACCCATAGGATCTAAATCCATGATTGAGGAAGAATAAACACCAATTAGGACATGCCTTTTTACAAAGTAGATTGTGCTTATTTATTTGAATTCATGCTCTTAGGATTTCAATTACAAATTGTTGTTCTTGCCTAGGATTAATTTCTTTTCAAAAGTAACATTTCGATTTCTACAATTAGTTTAGGCTTTGAGTTCATGACATTCACTCCAATACATCAGATCAACGAAAGGACACATTGTATGCTGCACATATAGTTCCGACACCTCTTAAGTTTTTACGAACCTGGGTTTGCATTAGGGGATTTTTGAGGTCTAAAATTGGCCTCCTAAGGAAATTACAAAATAATAGTGGAAATAATAAGATAATATTAGATTACATCATCGAATTTTAGAGGGAAAAAAGACAACTATTTTTTCAACTCATACTTTCAACTTATCTTTGTATGGGTTTACTCAATTTTCGAGTGGAAACATTCGTTGGATACATAATTTGATTCCTCATCTAAGGAGTACCCATGTTGCATACTTTCGATGGACCCTGCTACATGAAAAATGAGAAATACATGAAAAACGTGATGGCAATCACGTTTTTCCACGTATTTCTCAATTTTCGTATAGCAGGGTCCATCAAAAGTATGCAACATGGGTACTCCTTGGATGAGGAATTAAACTTTGCATCCAATGAGTACCCTTGCTCGAAATTTGAGTAAAAACTTAGGGAGGTAAGTTGAAAAAGTAGTTTTATTATTTTGTTATTTTTTAATCTTTGTACTTTTTTACTCCAAAAATGGTGAATCATCCCTTATGGTTGACATCATTATCTTGAATCCTATTAATTCTTATAAAGTTTATTTTGGTTGTACATTTTTCTTAGGAGGCCCATTTTAGACCTCAAAAATCCCCTAATGATAGTTTAAGTTGGTAGCCTTGGGAATTGCAACATTCTTGTTGCAATACTAGGGATCATAACTTTTTAGCACCATTTCGAGGGAGGTTTAAAGGTATGCATTATTTTCTTCCCTAGTTGATTAATTTTTTTTACTTTATGCAGAAACAAAAAATATTTTCATTAGGCATATTTCATTTCAAAAACGGAAAATTGCATTGCATTAGCATTCTTATTCCAAACAAAAAAATTAAAAATACTTCTCCAACACCAACCCTCCCCCCCGTTTGATCACGTGGTGTAGTAAGAACAACATCACCATCCACTTCTGCAGGTAGAAGAAGAAGAAGTGGTAGATAAGATAGAAGAAATGGATGGAGATGATGACAATGAAGAAGATCCTATTGGATTTCCCATTAATGATACTGATATTAGTGTGGATATGAAGAACATCCCTCTATCTTTCCTTCCCAACTTCCATGGTATGAGGTTAGAGGATCCAGAAACCTTTCTCTCTGAATTTGAAATTGCTTGTAGATCTTATGGTTACTTATTAAACACTCAAAAAATGTAATTGTTTCCAGCAACATTGAAAGATATGGATCTTAAATGGTTTATGAGGTTAGGGACTAATTCAATAAGATCATGGAATGATATGCAAAAGATATTTCTAGAAAAATATAAAGATCATGATCTTAAAGAAGAAATATTTAGAATGAATAAAAATGAAGATGAGAGCCTTGAGGATATAATAGAGAGGTTCATTTATAATGTTAATAGGGAAAAATTACATCATTTAGGATCTCACATACTAAAAACCCTCTTACTTAGAATAATTAGGGATGAGTGGATTTATCTCCTTAATCTCATGAGTAGAGGTGATGTATACCAATTATCATTTGAAGAAATTTGTGAAACATGCAAACACATATCAAGAGGAAGAGAAAGAGTAAGTAAATCAACATCAATATCCGTAAGTCAAGCTAAACTTGGAAATTTGTTTGATGAATTTAAAGTATAAATTCTTAGCAATCTAAGAGAACAAGTAGAGATGTTAAGAATGTAATATGAGGAAAAACAAGATGTTGATATTTGTGTTGTCCATGCACAATCACATGCTATTAAATATTTCCCATCATTAACAAGATTGAAGGAAGTTTACCAAGAGGATAATGGAGCAAGTCAATCACCAAAATAACTATGTTATGTAGCTCTAAGAAGACCATGGCAGCCTAGTTAACCTAGTATGATGCAAGAGCATAATTCAGAATTCCAAGCTTATGCACATCCATCTCAAAGTAATTGGAACACACCCTTTCCTTGGAAACCTTGGCCATCTCAACCCCAAAAATATTGGAAATAAGGTTGGAAAGGACCTTATGGGATAAATCCACAATATCCTCAATATCCCTCATACTCAAGTTGATGTTATCCCTACCATCCACCTCCACCACAACCACATCCATCTCAAAGATCCACTCTCGCTCAACTACTGTACCACCATTTCCAAACCCAAACAAGGAAGTAGCTCAACCCACTTAGAACACTGAGGTACAACACTTCCTAACATATCATTTTGATCTCAATGGTATTCATCTTAGCTCAGGAAGAGTATTGCAAAAAAGAGATTCTCTTGATGTCATTGAAGGACAACATTCAGAAAAAAAATATTCAAATGAGAAGACCAAATAATCATTGGCTACACTTGATGAAGAGTAGAAATTAGTATCAGAGATTGAGAATGTTCCCTCATGTTTACCATTTGTTTACCATTATATCCTCCATGTGTTAAAGAGAGTAATCTGCAAAAAGAGAAAGATTTGAATGTCATGGTACAAAAATACATGAAGAATGATTCAGACAAGCAAGCGAACCAAGGGCATCAAAGTTATATTCAGTTTTGATTCCAGAAAATAAACAAGATGAAGCATCACTCTCTTCTTCAATAATACTTTATATCGTCAAAGTCAAAACACTCGGTCTCTAAAATTCAGGGACATGTCAAAACATACATTT
This sequence comes from Pinus tabuliformis, assembly GCA_031772625.1. Classification (NCBI taxonomy): domain Eukaryota; kingdom Viridiplantae; phylum Streptophyta; class Pinopsida; order Pinales; family Pinaceae; genus Pinus; species Pinus tabuliformis. The sequence goes on along the minus strand of CM062818.1, from coordinate 1,057,029,182 downwards.
CAAGCCTACACATGAGTTTATCTTTCATCTTGATGTGCAAATGGCTACATTGGAAGTATTCCTATACTTGAAAGATTTTTTGTTTTTCATGTAGAGTAGGACAGAAAAAGAAATAAAAAATGAAAAATAAGATAAAAATATAAATCATAAATGAAAACCTCCTTTGAGGCATCTGAGATTGGCTCATTGATTGAAAACCTCCATGAGGTGGTCAATGGATTGGAAAAAGAGAAAAAGAAAAGATCTTAGGTGAAAACCTCCTTTGAGGCACCTAGGGAAACCTGCTAGACTTTGAAAAGCTCATTGAGGCAGCTAGTAGGCCTAAAAGAAAAAAAATGAAAAAAATTCTTTGCTCCATGTATGTCTCTCTGATGAATACAGGTGCTATCGAACCTTTGCAAGAAACAAAAGAAAATGTTGGTCAAAAACCCAGTCAAAAGAAGTCCAAATCAGACTTTCTCCTCCTTTGCTTAGATGCTCCAAAGGACCAATTCCATGTTAATCCATCATCCTCATCCATTTCCAAATCCACCTATCATTTCTAAGTTTATCTCATTCATTGTCCTTGTTGTCCTAAAATGCTATATGAGGGTTCTGTTTTGCCACAGGAGGCCAAAATACATAGGGAAGAATGTGTTTTTACCATATCTCGAGAACCATGCATCCATTGGCTGAGATATTTCACGGGGATATGCATATGGAGGATGATAACATGCTCAAAAAATTTCAGCAAAGTCCAATGCACACTTTTCGAGAAATTGACCTCCATCACTTACAACTATTTTTAAATTTTCTCGATATTCATGCATCCATTGGGCAAGATGTTTAATGGGGAGATGCAAAGGATGATGGAAACATGCTCACCAAATTTCAGGTCAATCCAGTCTACCATTTGAGATTTATGGATAAAACAAGTCTATTACAAGACACTGTCCTGAAATGCTACAGGGGCAACCATAATTGCTACATGAGAAGCTTTAATTTCTACAAGAGGTAGATCCAATTGGACGAAATGGTCAAAAGGTCATGTATTCTTTAGGGAAGGTTTGAAGGGGTCCCACAATGCCACTTTCATCACCCATCCACTCCATCCACTAGTACAAAATGACTAATTAGTTACTAAAAAAACAACTAAAATTTTCATATAAACAACAATTTTTCAGTCGGTGATCAATAGTAGCTAATTTACAGTATCTTATAACGTGACCAAATTTTAGTCATTTTTAGCTTAACCATTAATTGGTTTCCTCAATTTTACCATCTAGTAGTATATTTAGTCATAAATTTGGTCATTAATTTTCCCTTGATTTAGTCGTTAATTGTTGTAATTAATGACCAAATATACAACAAAATATATTACTATATGAATCCTCGAGAAAATCAATTAATGACCAAAGAAATATGATTAAAATGTTGATTGTGTTATAAGATACTGTAAATTAGCTACTAATAGCCGTATATATGCAAAATTTAGTTATCATTTTAATAGAAAAATTATCATTTGCAGTAGTCATTTATCTTCTTTTTTTTTGTATTTTCATATTTGTTATATAAACGACTAATTTAGTAGTTCCTATTAATTTCATTTATTTTCATTCATAATCATTATAAATGACTAATTTAATCATATATTCATTTTATTTGTGTTCATTGTTAATTAATACAAACTACTAATTTAGTAATTTTATGTAGTCATTATTAATCAACATAGATTATTGGTATGATTTTGTAACTAAATTTTAAAAAAAAAGCCATACAATGTGCATGCTTATCTACTATGATAACAGAAAGTTACATATGTTAATTAGAAGACTAAATAATATCAAGTGAAAATAAAAATAATTTCAACCATATAAATTTTATTATATAAAATATCAAGTATTACAATATGAGTTTCCAACTTAATATCGGTTGGACTACAATTTACACGTGAAATATTGTTTTATCAATTCAAAAAATTATCACTATGTTTCCAAAGCATTGCAAGTGAATTCACCAACTCTGAAGACTTGACCATCAGTCTCTACGAGTGTGTCTTATGCAAGATATTAGCTCTAAGGGTATCACTAGAGTTTTTCATCCTCTTTCTTCAATTGTTGCTTCTTACCATCAATATTGAGTTCCTCTCCTGAAAATGGAAAAAGATACAATGTAGATTATAAGACATGAAAGACGATGAATACTTGAATACAAAATAAAGTAGACTATAAAAGATTTGTATGGCATATACCTCAACATTCGATAGTGGCCACTATGCGGCTAGATGACCTGTATAAAAAATAAAATAAAACGTCACCATAGAAAATAACACCTTAGGAAATTAGTATTCAACCTTCAACAAAACCTTAGGCTCAATCATATCAACTAAGTTATATGTTAAAAATATTAGGCAATATATAACATGTGAAAACAAATGGAAAAAAAAGATCAGTGTAAAAAATATCCTTATTGTTTGTTTTAAAAGAGTCATGTTGCTCAGATTTGGTTATTCTTTTGCCTATAGTAAAAGCTCCTCGCTATTATGACCTATGTTTTTAGGATCATAAGATTGATCCAACATCATATTGGATTATGGAGACAAAATGATTCAAATTTCCAAGATGAGTACCTCACTTGGTTGAATGAAGGTGCTAGCTGTGAGTAGTGTCAAAACCTTAGGGAAGCAAAACACTAAGGCCTAAGAAAATATATCACCACTTGTCCACTAAAAGAAAAATTTTCAATCCCACAATGGCCTCTAGGAGTACATTTCGTTGGATGGATATCACACTATGAGAGATGATTGTCTAATACAATGAAAAGTGTATATATATTGTCACAATGCCCCTCACTGTCAGACCCTATAGTTGTGTCTTATAACATTAATCATATTATACTATTTAATTATAAATTATGACTATGAGATAATAATTAGTTTGAATAATTAGTATGAAATTACGTTTTTAGTATTTCTGTATACATGAAAATATTCGGAAAATAAATAAATAAATAAATAAAATTGTGACTAGTTAATTTCGATTGAATCTAAATACAGAAGAAATTATGGTTCCTCGGTGTTTCTCTAGTAGTTATCGGCTCATTGTACCAATTGCTTTCATGTCCTCTACTTCTTTTGGTGAATTCCTCCTTGATGACGTCAAATGCCAATGCAATGGACATTTATCCTCGATGTTTTTCTGAGCCAAAGGAAAGATCCACAAGTAACAACCAAAACGTAGCCTCAAATATATTATTGGGGGGCAAAAATGTAGTAATTATATGACAAACCAAGAAACACTACACGTTAATAATATTCCCTTTAATATTGATTAATAATTTATTTGCATGATCATGTAATACTAAAGTGTCAAGCAGGGACATTTAAAATTAGTCATCCATCAATATCACCTTTGAGAGTTCTTAATAGTTAATACTTCCTATTACACATACATTAGATCACCAACTTCAAGGATAAAAATATAAACACAACAAAAATTAAATTAAAAGAAATGCTAAGAAGTCAAATGCGACTAATCTTGAGTCAAGAAAACACCAAGTCCTTCACATTAGCAAGGCATTCTTAGGAACTGTTGAAGCCCCGAAAATCGGGTCGACAACAAGGGGGATACCCACCCGGTCCGGACCTTGGTTGGCAGCTCCTTATCCGTTTGGTATAGCGGGTCCGACTGGGGATAATGGGACCAGTTTCCCAATCTAGGGGGTGTGTGTGTGTGTAGAGTTGGATGATGCTGATCTAGGAGTATTTAAAGCTAATTTAATTCAAACTTCTAAACTAACTCTATGCTATTGTAATCTAATAAGAAACAACACATCTAATCTACGCTAACCCGGGGTGTATTTCTTCTATTATGCGATCTAAAGAGATTTCGAACAATAACTGGTAATAAAGATCATTCAGCTATCATAAGAATAGAAATCAATTAAGATAAACCATTCTGCATAAAAAGTTAAGCAAAACAGTTGTGAACAACATATCGCATAATAAGTTATTCATATATCAAACACAAATAAATGACTCCACCGTACAGAAGTGCCAAATGGTAACCCACACATTCATGCATTAACATATAAACAACTGAAAACTGCATATCACTTTAAGAATATAAGCAGAAATTGGTCAAGAGATAAAAGTACCATTTATGACTGGTTCCACTCATAAGCTTCAAGCAATAACGATTTATCTCTACTTGTTCTAACATCTACTAAGAGTACAAAAGTGCAACATCAGTAGCAGACATTAAATGCAAACATTGATAAATCTCGATCCATCCATTCATCAAAAACCCCCTCCGAGGGTGCAAAAGTGCATGTTCTGAGGACAAGTTTTTTGACAAATTTCCGGACCCTTCTCCAAATGCCTGAGAAGGGTTTAAATACTGCTAACTAATTAATCTTAATTACATAAATTTAGGACACGGTTTCAAATGACCGCCCTTCTACTAAAGCAAATTTATTTCTAAAAATTGAATCTAATTTCTAACCGTTTCTGTATTTGCTCCTTAGTGCTGTAAGCAATGCAACATTCGCCTGGGAAGAGTCGGCTAGTCGTCTTCTCTTTTCGTTTGGGCTACGAAAATAGAAATAACAAGAGCTGGCACCGCTTTCTGACAAACTAGAAGATATTTTCGAAAATCTTCCTCTGGCTGGGTGTATTCACTGTGTGTATACTTGGTAATAACCCAAATTTCTCTCAAACTGATTGTGTTGTTGCTATTTCGGTTTCCGGCTTTACGAATGACTGAATATGTTAGGGACTTCGCTCTCTCTGAACAATTTTCTGTATTGAAAACTGCTTCCGTTCTTTGTTCCAGGCTTTTCTGGTCCTTTTTCCCTCTTTAGCGTTTTTATTTTTGCTTTACCCAGTCTAAGCTTCAGGATCTTTTATAAACATGCTGCTTTTGTGTGCCTTTGACTCTGAGTTTTGGATGGCCCATTGACATCAGTATCTGTTGAGTGATACTCTGGAATCCGCAGTCCTACTGCATGCGGCATCTGTTTGCGAAGGCATCTCTTCTCTGTTCTCCGAGTGTTGACGCTTTCCCCTTTTCCTTAGATGTTTCCTGCACATTGCTTTATATTAGTTGCTGTCTTACAGTTTACGCAAAGGAAAAGAGTAATGACGAAAAGATTGACATGAAAGCTTTAAGCTCTAATGAATGCATAATCATGACACTCATAATGAACTGACTCTTCGAAAAACACAACACAATCCTTCTTGGATACTTTGGCGTACAATCATTAATTTCTTTTAAGGCGCGCGCCCAATTTTGGTCTACAGACAGCTTTCCTTGAACACTATGTTGAGGAAATTTTGCGATGAGCGATTTCTTCGTCTCGCATCGCAGTATCGAGGATTGCGTCGTTTAAGATGTGTCATCGTAGGAATTGATGATCGCAGATCGCAACATCGCAGATCGCAAATCGCAAATCGCACTTAATCATCAATCGTTGTGTGTCGCTTATGCGATGTTGCGATATGCGACGTTGCATATCGGTCGTCGGCGATTCCTTAAGTTTTTCATTTAAGAGCGCTTCACAATATAAGCGATGCGATGAATTTCGCGTCGCTTCTTCGCAGCTTATTATGCGCATAGAAAACGTTTCACTCTCTTCTCGCGATGCAATACAACTTTAGGGAGTTAAAATACAAAAATTTTGATAAAATATTTTTTGGATTTTTTGTTAAGGGTCCCCATTTGCTCGGTGTTATTGCTAATACCAAACAAAGAGGGGGGTTGTTGGTGACCACAACAATGGCGATTCACTGTGAAGAACCAGTTATCTCTGCTTTTCTATTGAATTTCAACTTCTGAAGCAGAAAAATTTTCATATGTCTAAATTTTGTTATGGACAGATAGAGTACATTACGCCTTATCCTATCAATGATACTTTGTCTCAACTTCTTCATATTCCAATTGTTTGTTTCCTCAGGCTTAGTTCTTGTATTCACGCCAGACATTACTTGGTCTTTTAAAGATAAAATAAGGTCTTCTCTGCGTGCTGCCTTTTAAAATATGCTCATTTGTCGTAGGTAGAGCCTCTGCTGCCCGCAAGCGTCCATAGCCTTGACAGGGTTACCTGTTACCCAGCAATGATTCTTTATCCTGCTTGAGGTTATTTGCAACTTTCCAGAGGAAAACCCTTTTTTGACACTTTTTCCTTTTTTATTCTCCAAAGAACAATGTCTTGGTTTGGTGGCCAAATTATGACACAGTCATTCACTTGATTTACACTTTTGCTGAACAAGCTGGCTCGTGATGAGACTCCTTGTCTTTTGATTGCAACAATCTTGAGTCGTTGCCCTGTTTTGGTAGACAGTATTGGCAAAGTCAGCAAGTTATAATATCTGTGATCATGATAAGCCGGCTCGTGATGAGACCTCTTATTCTTTGAGATACAGTGTTTTCTCGGATTGTTCCTCTGAATGCTGCGATTTCCTTTAGCATGGAGGAAGTCATTGTTTTTCCTTAAGAAAGCTCTGGACGACAATAATAGAGTTTGAAAACAGCAGCTTTACAGAGAATATTTATTTTATTATTGATACCTTTCATTGTGCTGATATAAAACAATTTCTTACCAAAGGTTGCTTTCATCAAATTTTTGAAGTTGAAACTAGTATCATGTCTAGGCTAAAGTTAACTCTACCTGTCAATAATAAAAATCAGATTTTTCGAAAATTTTTGCTACTTGTACAAGCGAAAAGCTCAAAATCTGATAGAGAATTGGTGTCTTTTTCATGAACCCTTTTAGTGACCATCTACAACTGGTTTTATTTATCAGAAAAAGAAAAACAAATAAAAACTAAAACTATCCTACAAAAATAGAAGAGTGATCTTCTATGGAAAATATATTTTAAGAATCTGTCCATTAACAGGCAAAGAATCTCTTCTACCTGCTAAATCCTGCAACACAAACGTCGATGGGCATATGACTTCTACAATCTGAAAAGGACCAAGCCACAGTTTCTAAAATTTCGTATGTTTGCCCTTTTCTTCATGAGCCTTATCCCATTTCAAAACTAAATCTCCCATCTGAAAAATTTTTCTGGTCATTATGCTTGAGTCAAAAGAGAATTTTATCAGCGCTTGGTGATGAGCATGGGTTTTCTTAGCTTGTTCTCGTCGTTCTTCTAATTTAATTATTTCCATTTGTCTTAGTTGTATGGAGGAGGTAGATACCTCATCGATGTGTTGTACTAAAGACAAAGAGGGGATGACTAAGTGAGTTGGAAGAACCACTTCTTTCCCATAAAATAAATTAAAGGGAGAAGTGCCGATTGAAGATTTCTTCGTTATTCTATCTTCCCATAAAGCATTTACCAACGCTTTGTGCCAATTCTTTTGGTTTTGGTCGACTGTTCTTTTAATAATCCTGATCAGGTTTTTGTTTGTTGATTCAGCCAATCCATTGCCTTGCGGATAGTAGTTGGCCGAATATTTCAGTTTGAACCCTCTTTTAAGTGCAAACTCAGTCATTGTATTTCCATAAAAGTATGAAGCATTATCAAACATTAAGGCCGTTGGCAATCCAAACCTAGTGATTATAAATTGATCTATGAATTCAATAATGTTTTCAGAATTAGCTGTCTTGAGAGGAACTGCTTCTACCCATTTAGTAAAATAATATGTTGCCGTGAGGATGTACCTATGCTGCTTAGAAGAGTGAGGAACAATCTCACCTATTATGTCCAAGCCCCACTGACTGAATGGTTGCTCGATGTTAACTGGTTGTAGTGGCATGGACGGTTTCTTTTGTTTCCCTGCAGCAGTCTGGCAGACTTGGCATTTCCTCACGTAACTGTGTGAGTCTTTGAACAGCGTGGGCCAATAATATCTTGCACGTAAGGTTTTATGTGCAGTAGCATCTCCAGCATAGTGTCCGCCTGCTGGTCCATCGTGGAGTTCCTGCAAAACCTTTTCGGCTTAAGTTTTCTCAGGACACCTAAGAAGCACAGAACCGTAATTCCTTTTAAATAGAACATCATTTATGAGCTGGTATTGTTTAGCTTTCAATCTCAGAGCTCTTTTCTTGGTGTGATCCAGGTGTGATGGAGCATACCTGTTCTTAAGATAATAAATGGTGTCAGCATATAATGATTCTGCATCGTTTAGGCTTACCTCATACGTATGTACCTCTTCAGATGAATTCTCAGGAATTTGCGACGCTCCAGCCAACATTTTGCAGAAGCCTTGACCTCTTACAATGTTTGCTGGTTTGATCTCAAGATCGTATTCTTGTAAAGCGATGATCCAATTTGCTCTTTTTTCGCCCACATCCTTCTGTATCAGAAGGTTTCTTACCGCTGGAAACGGTACTATGACCTTAGTATGGGCTTTAAGTAAGAAAGGTCTGAAATATTTGATCGCTTTGAAAACAACATATGCCTGTTTCTCCACGTATGAATAGTTGAGTTCAACACCTTGTAAATTCGAGCTAAAAAATGCGATTGGAGCTTCCGCTTTCTCTTGATTTGCTTAAGTTAGAATCGCGACATAAGATTTCTCTGAGGCAAATGTGTATAAGATAAAAGATTCTGAAAAATTCGGGGTCGCTAGAGATGGAGCGTTAATGATAGCTTGTTTGATCAAGTTGAATGCTTCATGCTCATCTTGACCCCATTTAAAATTTGAATTCTTTTTAATCATATTTTGCAAAGGAGAAACAATACGTGAAAAATCTGGGACAAATCTCTTCACAAAATTGATTTGACCAAGGAAAGATTGCATGGATTTTTTGTTATGAGGCATGGATATTTCAAAAATTTCTTTGATTCTGTCAGGTTCAATGTGAATACCAGATTTTGACACTATGAATCCTAGAAGTTTTCCTTCACTTAATGTGAAAAAAGATTTCTTTGGGTTAAGTGAAATCCCATACCTTAAACATCGTTGAAAGATTTGTTTCAAGTCTTTGAGATGGTCGCTTCGCTTCTTGGAGTACACTGTTATATCATCCAGGTAAATCACTACAGATTTATTGACTAAACCTTTGAATGTGATGTCCATGGCTCTCTGAAATGTAGCGTCGGCATTGATCAAACCAAATGGCATCTTCCGATATGCGTATGTGCCCCATTTAGTTCGGAATGTGGTTTTTAACTGATCATCGGGATGTACCAGCACTTGATTGTATCCTGAAAATCCATCCAAAAAAGACATTAATTCTGAGCCTGCTACTACCTGTAATATCTGCTCCATAGGTGGGAGGGGAAAATTGTCTTTTTGACAGGCTTTTTTGAGATTCCGGAAATCAATACAAATTCTAATATCGCCATTTTTCTTTCTGACGGGTACCATATTGGAGACCCATTTGGAATGTCTGACAGGGAAAATTATTCTGGCTCTCAACAACTTATTTAGCTCAGTTTTTATCTGATTTTCTAAATTGGGGTGGATTTTTCTGAGTTTCTGTTGGACAGGTTTTTCATTGTCAATCATAGGGATAGTGTGTTGAATGATAGAAGTGTCGTATGTCTTCAGCTCATCGTAATTCCAGGCAAAAACGTTTTTGTATTGTCTCAAAAGACGGATATACGCTAATTTTTCTTCAGGGGCTAGGTCGTGGCCTAGATTAACGTTTTGTGGTTTATCATCGGTTCCTAGGTTTACTAATTCGTAGTTCAGAGTCGAACTGTAGAGCTTAGAATTGGTAGACCTTTTAAACCGACTTTTCAAATCATATAAGTCTTCTAAATTAACCACCGATTTAGGTATAGCATTATCAGTGCTATTTTGTTGTATTTTGTGATCATGATGGTCTTCGTCAATTATTTGATTTGAGTAGGATCCTTCAGAAGTGAGGAAATTTACAATGTCAGGATCGTCATTGAATACTCTCCAGTTTGTAATGTTGTCAGGGATGGATCGTCTAAAGATTAATTCTATTGAGAATCTCTCTGGACTAAAATCTTCGGAGGGAATAAGTCTAGAGGCTACATTAGCTAACAGGTCTGCACTCGCATTTTGGAGTCTTGGGATTGACGAAATATTGAATGCTATGAAATGTGGAGTCAGATCTTGTACTAAAGATTGATAGTGCTTCAAATGACCTGATAGGCAATGTATGGTGTTACGTACCTGTTTGACGACAATCTTAGAGTCTCTGAAGACTTGAAGGTACTTAACGTTCAACCCGATTGCTTTGTATAGGCCTTGCACCAAGGCCTCGTATTCTGTTGTATTGTTTGTGCAATCGAATTCAAGTCTGCACGTAAGCATGGTCTTATTTCTGTCTGGGCTAATCAGAACGCATCCTGCTCCTGCTCCCTCGTTAGATTTAGAGCCATCAAAATATAATTTCCAAAACAAAGATGTATTTACAGGGTTATCTAAAATATTAACACATTTTGAATTATCAGTTTGGGAAAAATTTTCGACTTGGGACAAAACTGAATTTTCTAAGTAAGGTGAGGTATGAGCATTGAAATTGCCGAGGAAAGAATCTACCGAGTAATTGCCTATGATACTGCTGTTGTATGCTATTGCTTCATTTTCTCCCTCCAATTCCGTTACTATGTACTTCTGGTGTAACTCTCGTTCAACCTTTATTTGATTCGGTTTACCATTGTAGGGTAACCACATGTGCGACCAGTCGGTTGAGAAGTATCCATGGAGCTTTTCGGACCAATCCCTGCTAAGAATTAAGCCATAGAATTCAGGGATATCAGCTACTAGAATGTCAATAACCTGACATACCTTCGGGTTAGACGACAATCTTATGGTCACTTGATTAAGTTCACCAATCACTTCGACTTGAGATCGATCAAGCTGAACTATGCGCACTGCGGATTTTTGCGTTTGAACATTCAACTTGGCACATATTTATTTGGGTAAAATATTCGTTGAAGCACCAGAATCTACCAAACAATTGTGCACGTTTTTGTTGAAAATTTCATAAGTGAGAAGAAAAGGGGGAGTGTGAGACCTTGATCTTCCTCCAATCAAGGCGATGTCATTTGGGTCAACCTTATTGATCGTGTTGGTTGGAGGTCTTCCCATGTTGTGGGAAGCTACAGCTGTAGGCAAAGATGTAGTAGGCACGGCATGTAATTCTTTCATCATTATCTTCTATTGATGTTTCAATTTGCTCAACTCATAAAGAGTGATATTAGCCCTAGTCTTTTTCATGTCATCGATAATGTTGTACTCCATTTCATCCGACACAATCAGTGTTCTTGATGGAGGTGTTTGATCTGATTGGACTGGGCTAGATTGAGTCGCTTTAGCGGTTGTTCTCTTTGTTGCAACTTTATCTTTTGCTGCAGGGCTTGCGCCCTTCTGCTTAGGGGTAGTTTGGGGAGGATCAAGTTGATTTTTGCTTCGTGTGCTAACTGGAAATGCTTCTTGATCTTCTTCTTGCGGGAGGATGAAATCCCACATTCCTTGTGGTTCCAAAACTTCTTCGTCATCGGTCTGCCCTTCAGTGGTATTCTCTTCTTCTTCCTCTTCTTTGGATTCGACGTTTGAGATAGCGTTGGGTGGTTTCACATCCATTGAAGGATTTCTTTTAAAAGCTTTGTAGGGCTTTTTTGAAGAAGTTTCTGCTACTTGTTTTTTTATGTCAATCATCTCATTGGACATGGTTTTTAACACTTTTTGTAATCCTTCCAAATCGAAAGGATCTTTCGTTTATTTCTTCTTGGGGTCTTCCTTGTAGGAGACTTTCTTAGATTTGCGTTCCTCTGTCGCAGATCTTTTTTCCAGGTCTACTACGTGTTTCTCTATTGCTATCGCCTCTGTCAAGATTTCAACTAAGGTTGTCTTATTTGCCCTATCCACGAAGATTGCCAAGTTTGATGGTAAGGCCGTAATGTACCATTCACATCTTACTTCTTCGCTGGGCTGGGAAGCAGTGGGAATTTTGTTTAGGATTTTATTGAACCGTAAATTGAAATCTTTGATGGGTTCTCTAGCCTCGGCTTTAAGATTGGATAGGTCATTGATCAACGTCGTCGTTGATCTGTCATCACCAAACTTGGTAAGGAATTGACTTTGAAAAATGTCCCAACTTGTGATAGACCCGGAAGGTAATGAAAAGTACCATGACCCGGCTGTTCCTTACATTGTGTAGGGAAAAAGCCAGATGACAGCATCCTCGTTGGTAACTCCGTTGAGATTAACAGAAAGCATGAAATTATTAATATTCTCTTCAGCTAGCATGCCTGCTTCTGGATTGAATTTGGGTAGCCATTTCTCAGGATGGGCCGATATTGGGCTCAGGGGTGGAGGCATTAAAACTGCCCCAGGATTATTCCATGGAGACTGGGCCATCGTTGAGCTACTAGTAAATGAAAGTGCAGAGGATGATCCCTGATGCTGGGAAGATGAAGATATTATGATCTTTGATGATTGAAGAGGAGGGTTTGTGGAAGATGGATGAGTGGTTTGGAATGAAGATGTGGGTGGCTGACTTCACGGTGAGGGAGTTGAAATGGACGACGTAGATGAAAGAGTCTCACTGTCAGACTCTGGTGGTGTTTTCCTTGCTCTTTTCCTGGTGGGGAGAGGGAATTCAGTTGGCTGGATGCCAAATTTTTCACTCTTTAATCTGGTCAGGGGATGAGCAGGATTGTACTGTGAAGTCATGCTGCTTTGAGATTTATCAGACCTCTGAGTAAAGATAGAAAATCCCTGGAGTTTGCGAATCAGAGTTTGAACTTCAGGGGGTTCAGTGGTAAATTGGTCTGAGATATTAGGGTATGTAGCAGTGGTTGATACTCGAGCGACTTCTGACTCTGGATTTAAACATACTGGGGAAGTCGGGGGAGTTGGTGAGGGCGATTTACTCTCAGAATGGTATTTAGATTTTGATTTAGGTGCCATTCATAGTTTGCGCCCTCCTTCTAGCACCAAATATGTTGAAGCCCCGAAAATCGGGTCGACAACAAGGCGGATACCCACCCGGTCCGGACCTTGGTTGGCAGCTCCTTATCCGTTTGGTATAGCGGGTCCGACTGGGGATAATGGGACCAATTTCCCAATCTAAGGGGTGTGTGTGTGTGTGTAGAGTTGGATGATGCTGATCTAGGAGTATTTAAAGCTAATTTAATTCAAACTTCTAAACTAACTCTATGCTATTGTAATCTAATAAGAAACAACACATCTAATCTACGCTAACCCGAGGTGTATTTCTTCTATTATGCGATCTAAAGATATTTCGAACAATAACTGGTAATAAAGATCATTTAGCGATCATAAGAATAGAAATCAATTAAGATAAACCATTCTGCATAAAAAGTTAAGAAAAACAGTTGTGAACAACATATCGCATAATAAGTTATTCATATATCAAACACAAATAAATGACTCCACCGTACAGAAGTGCCAAATGGTAACCCACACATTCATGCATTAACATATAAAAAACTGAAAACTGCATATCACTTTAAGAATATAAGCAGAAATTGGTCAAGAGATAAAAGTACCATTTATGACTGGTTCCACTCATAAGCTTCAAGCAATAACGATTTATCTCTACTTGTTCTAACATCTACTAAGAGTACAAAAATGCAACATCAGTAGCAGACATTAAATGTAAACATTGATAAATCTCGATCCATCCATTCATCAAAAACCCCCTCCGAGGGTGCAAAAGTGCATGTTCTGAGGACAAGTTTTTTGACAAATTTCCGAACCCTTCTCCAAATGCTTGAGAAGGGTTTAAATACTGCTAACTAATTAATCTTAATTACATAAATTTAGGACACGGTTTCAAATGACCGCCCTTCTACTAAAGTAAATTTATTTCTAAAAATTGAATCTAATTTCTAACCGTTTCTGTATTTGCTCCTTAGTGTTGTAAGCAATGCAACATTCGCCTGGGAAGAGTCCGTTGGTCATCTTCTCTTTTCGTTTGGGCTACGAAAATAGAAATAACAAGAGCTGGCACCGCTTTCTGACAAACTAGAAGATATTTTCGAAAATCTTCCTCTGGCTGGGTGTATTCACTGTGTGTATACTTGGTAATAACCCAAATTTATCTCAAACTGATTGTGTTGTTGCTATTTCGATTTCCGGCCTTGCGAATGACTGAATAAGTTAGGGACTTCGCTCTCTCTGAACAATTTTCTGTATTGAAAACTACTTCCGTTCTTTGTTCCAGGCTTTTCTCGTGCATTTTCCCTCTTTAGCGTTTTTCTTTTTGCTTTACCCAGTCTAAGCTTCAGGATCTTTTATAAACATGCTGCTTTTGTGTGCCTTTGACTCTGAGTTTTGGATGGCCCATTGACATCAGTATCTGTTGAGTGATACTCTGGAATCCGCGGTCCTGCTGCATGCGGCATCCGTTTGCGAAGGCATCTCTTCTCTGTTCTCTGAGTGTTGACGCTTTCCCCTTTTCCTTAGATGTTTCCTGCACATTGCTTTATATTAGTTGCTGTCTTACAGTTTACGCAAAGGAAAAGAGTAATGACGAAAAGATTGACATGAAAGCTTTAAGCTCTAATGAATGCATAATCATGACACTCATAATGAACTGACTCTTCGAAAAACACAACACAATCCTTCTTGGATACTTTGGCATACAATCATTAATTTCTTTTAAGGCGCGTGCCCAATTTTGGTCTACAGACAGCTTTCCTTGAACACTATGTCGAGGAAATTTTGCGATGAGCGATTTCTGCGACTCGCATCGCAGTATCGAGGATTGCGTCGTTTAAGATGTGTCATCGTAGGAATTGATGATCGCAATATCGCAGATCACAACATCGCAGATCGCAAATCGCAAATCGCACTTAATCATCAATCGTTGTGTGCTGATTATGCGATGTTGCGATATGCAACGTCGCATATCGGCCGTCGGCGATTCCTTAAGTTTTTCATTTAAGAGCGCTTCACAATATAAGCGATGCGATGAATTTCGCGTCGCTTCTTCGCAGCTTATTGTGCGCATAGAAAATGTTTCACTCTCTTCTCGCGATGCGATACAACTTTAGGGAGTTAAAATACAAAAATTTTGATAAAATATTTTTTGGATTTTTTGTCAAGGGTCCCCATTTGCTCAGTGTTATTGCTAATACCAAACAAAGAGGGGGGTTGTTGGTGACCACAACAGGCACTAAAACAAGAAACCCTTCCATTGCATCATTTTCACCTTTTCTTTAATTTCTTTAATTGAGAACATAACTTTCAACTAAAAAAAAAATCAATCATTAAAAAAGGTCTCAAAATCCCAACAAATGCTCAAGTGATTGTCTTATCAATTAAATAGAAAGGAAATCATTCGATATGCTTTTAAGTTGCGGAATATATTGAAGAATATAAAGCTTTATCATCCCTTGCTCCTAATCAAATTGTAATATGTGGGTTCCAATCAACTAATAAATTTTCTCCAAGATAGTTAAGAGATCACTTTGAAGAAGGACTTCTAGACGCATTGGGGTAGTAGAAATGGAATTAACTAGGAGGAAAATGAAGCACTTTAGTGGGTGCTCAAAAATATTTGAATGCAACTGAAAATGATTTTACACTCCCTCCACACATTTTAAAACAAAAACCATTCAGTGGCATCTCATTTATTTTCCACCTTTTAGTAATATATAATTCTTTGAGCAAGAATAGAACATTCATGAATATTGTCATGAAAGAGGACTCTTCATAATCCTAATAAGTTGGGCTCTAACAAATAAACAATTTCAGATAGTGAATAAATCTTACATGGTAGATTTCAGTGATTAAAATGACAACTTTATTCTTAATCTCATTACAACAAAAACAAATTCAACCCTAACTAGTTGGGATCTAACAAATCAAGAATTTCATGTAGTAAAGTCAAATTACATGGTAGATCTCAATTATTTGAAATTACAACTTTATTATTGATCTTATTACAACATAGATAAATTCAAGAGTACATACATATTTCCTTATTTAAGACAAACTTTGAACACATTCCAAGATCTCATAGAAATATAATGATACGATTTACCTGTAGGACATGAGAAAGCTATCTACATCTAACACCCATCACTAGACAATAGTGTTATTGAGACACCATTTCATGGCATTAGAATCATGTAGATAGCTAATGTTATAGAGATACTTTGCAACACCTATTCAACACTACCTTCAAGCTTCAAATTCATTAATTGATTTACTTTAGTAGAAAATTCTAGTGGGATTTCATTAAATACAACCCGACAAAAGCCATTTATGATAGTTTTCGTTGCCTTCTCTGGATCTAGCCCCCTCTGGAAATAGAATAACTGATATTCACCAATTTTTGAGGTACTTGCTTCATGTTCAGCATGGATATTGGGTTCTTCATGTGGAAAAGGTTGCAAATATTAGATGTATAATGAAAACAAGAATGCATGTCATGCGGAAAGAGTCAATTTTGCGGACAAAACCGACCTCCCTAGAAGCTAAGGCTTTCTAGTGACAAACAAGACAATCAAGCACTATCTTTCCCTAAATATGCATTTAAAATAAAAGCAACCAGGTGTTTAAAGCATACCTTTAGTCCAATGCTGTTTGTAGCAGCCAAACCTCTTCGATCCAGATGAGCTCCTCCTTCTCCTTGAAGCCTGCATTCACTAACAAGAAAACGATTACATAGCACCTGAATAACTCATATAATAAAACATATTCATCATAAAGACCAAGGAGTTTATGAAACAAATTATATATAACAACTTGTTGAGAAAAATGAACTTAATTGTATTAATTGGAAACAATAGAAACCATTACAACCAGTGCCTTGGTGTTGTGCAGGTCCCTCCCAGGGTCCAGCAAGAGTTCTCCTTTACTTTGATCAGCTCACCCACTTCCAAATGAAGCTAAGAAAGGATGGGAATCTCTCCTCTCAAGCTCTATAAGGGAGTCCTAATTTCAGCAACATCTACCCTTAGGAATGTTCAGCTTTCAACCTCCCCTCCCTCTAGCCCAATACCTGTATTTATAATGCTTTGGAGGAAGTTAATCAGGTCCACCATCAATGGGATAAGCCCCTCTTTCAATGGGATAGCTCCCCTCTTGATGGGATAAGTTCCTCTTTCATAGGGATGCATGAACCATCTGGAGGCGCTCAATCCACGTCAAACCATCTTCTAGAATGCTCTAGAATCGACCACAAGTAAGTTTTTTGAAGTAAAACTTGCGCCTTTTGACCTTTACAGGAGTACGCACCCACCCCTTTACAGACAGAGCGTACAAGTACGCAGGTATTATGAACTTGAGGTGCGTACACGCAGGTAAGGGTAAGAGAAACTGCGTAACCAGAGTTGTATTGACTTTTAAGGACTTTCTCTCTTTTTTGGAGTTTGACATGAGGAGCAGAGGTATAAAACTTGCCAAGGAGGATAGTATGACAATTGATGGAGCCATACTGACTGCAAATAGTCATGGTGACAAATTTTAGTGTAACAGATTTCCCCCTAAAGTGCGAAGCCTGTAGTAGATTAGGGTTTCATATCATCTAGGAAGGGTGAAGCACTTTATCATTTCAAGGATTATCTTGTGGAGAGCCCAGTCGGAACCTGCAAATATTCAACACAAAATACATATATAAGATCATATCATCACTGAGGTAGGCATTCCCATACTCAGATTGAAAACTTTAACTAACAAACTAACCACTGCTCTGATATAGGAATGATTTCGCAGTACATCATAATCATAGACTCATGTAGACACAGTATGGACGCAGCCATCTGTTTATAATTAGTCTACTATATAATGAATACAAAACTCCTCGCAGCCTGGATGGCGGAAACTAGATCCAGGGTCTTCATTTCTACTTCCCGAAATAGTACGATTCTATCCATGCGAATAAATGAGTTGATGTCGAACATGGTAGAAACCACTTGATTACCAGTCGATGATGTAAACTGTTAACAAGTGTGAGAGAGACCACCGGTGATGTCAATGGTTCTCAAAGTACCTAGTACAATCCATGAGATGTGAATGAATGTGTTGATGTTGAACATGTCACGGAATCCTTCGATCGAAAGTCAATGATGTAAACTGTCGTCAAAGGTGAGAAACCTGCCATTGAGGCATGCAGATTTCAAGGTACTGACGATTCCTAGATCATCTTTCTAGATAATGTGCTGATGTCGATAGAAAGCGATCCGTTGCAGGCAAGCCCACAACACGAAATCATAAATCAAGTTGAAGAAATGTAGCTGTAAGGACTGACTCATAGATGGTCAAGATGGATGACAGGTATTTTGCAGATGAATGGTTTATTTGTAGTGACCTCTTGAACACATAACGACACAACAGATGGCTTGGTGACAATTGACCCAAAGTTAATACCCAGAAACCGGCTGAAGATTTTCAATGTGGTTTGATCAACTATTAGGCAAAGGATTTCCCAACCCAGGTGAATGAAAAGTGTCGTGTTCAAGAGTGGTGATAAGGTTTTTCTGAGACAAAGGATAACAAATAGGCTCATTTTCCTCTCTTTTCCCCCACCATTTCTGGCAAGTACCTCTTTATTTTTTACAAGCTTGAGGAGGATAACATATGCTTGATTATAAGCTCATCCTTCGGATGAGTCCAACTTAGTTTAGATTCGAACCCTAAGAAGGAGTGGTCCGTTCCTGTTTGTAATTGAACAGGTCCTTTACTGTGAAATTTTAACGAGTCCAATATAGGAGAAACTCGCCGTTTTTCAATTTTAGAGAGTCTGAAAAAACTTAAGAAGACTCCAGGGTTGACCTTTTTCGTAAATTTGTGTCTCCCAAGCCCGAAAAAGTATAAAATAATACTTGAGAGAACCACTTGATCTTTACGACCAAGGAGTACTTTCATGATTAGTGTCTCTGACCTAAAAAGTAAAAAGCGATCAAGGACACGTCGTTTTATTTCCAATATCGAATTTGAAACGACAAAAATCCGACAATCTTTTCATGTTTTTACGGTCAGAAAAGGGCTATAAGAGGACCGTCTTTTAATTCCGTTTTAACGAGTGTAAAAGAAACGCTCGGCAATCTTTTCATGTTTTAGGAGTCAGAAAAGGGCTTAAAGATGACTCTGATGTTTTTGTTTGTAAAAAATGACAATTTCCCCTGAAAATCCTTTATCCTGCACAAAAACCAACACATTACTCATACCTGTTGAAGATAGATAAAAATACTTTGAAAAATACCTTTTCATGGTGAAAAATAAACAAATTTACCATTTATTTACCCAAAAAACCTATAAAAAGGGCTTTTACCAATTCATTTTTACCATTTTACTGTTGAGGAGAGAAAAAGGGCTTTTGGCAAGAAACTTCCCGTGGACATTGCGGAGAATCCGACCGTCGAAATCGAACGCCGTCTCTTTCAGGTAATTTTGAACATCCTCCTCTTCATTTTCATCCGTTTAGAATTTGTTTTTAGGCCCTAGATTTCATTTTTTGGAGGCTTTGGGGTTTCAAGAACCGCCTCTCGGCGTACGCAGGCACCACACTAGGGACCTGCGTACCCCGACATTTTCTCAGTTGGGAAAATGTCGGGCGTACGCACCTTGCCTTAAGGGAACCTACGTACGCATGCTCTGTTCCTAAAGGCGGGGTGCGTACTCCGCGCAAAGAGTTTTCAAACCCCAAATTCTCTAAATTGGACCAAATTTTTTTTATTTCATGGATTCTAATGGATGTTTTCTGGTGTGTAGATTGTTCACCATGCTTGATTGGCGCGAGAGAGAGCACGAAGATGTTGATTTGGCCGCCATTAATCATCAACCGTCAATTGATGCTTTGAAGGCATGCGACCTTTATAAATACTGGGCCATACCTGGCATGAGGGCCCAAGTGAGATTTCTAGAGTGGCTGGTAGAAAGATGGAACGTTCAGGACCAGTGTTTTTATATTGGAGGGCACCAGCTCGAGATAGAGCCCTTAGATATCTACTTTCTCACTGGTTTGCCAAAGAGAGGCGAACACTTGACTCTGTTCGGGACTAGGCTGGGTGGCCAGTCCATCGCTAGTCTCCGACTATAGTGGTGTAACACTCAGACTCAGGAGAAGGGGATAGAGATCAAAACTATATCTCGCCCTGAACTTATGGTGATTGCTTTTACAGTTACCAGACTTTGCGGGGCTGCCGCTTTACACATTGCCACTGGATCCCAGATGCGGATGGCGATTGATTGTTATCGAGGTACCATTTTCAACTGGTGTGATGCTGTGTTGGCCAATTTAAAGGGCCAACTGACTAGAGCCAAAAACGGACAGCTAAAGACTTTTGGGTATGGGCCTTTAGTTGTGAGTTTTGGCTTAGAGAGGGTTCCGATGCTGATCCCACAGCAGCTCACTGTTGAGGCTGGGCTTCCCCGAGAGCCCAAATTGATGCGATGGGTTGCGGTTATGGCCCGTCATCCTGATGAGGGCACGGAGGTTGTCCGATTTACTCCGGAGTACTTTCACTGGTTAGAGGACCAGGTCTTTTCTATACAGGATTTTCCTTATGCCGGAGTTGATTTTCGTGGAGATCCGGACATGGTTCTTCCATTAGGAGAACAATGGGATGACATAGTAACTTCATTTTCCACAAGTTTTTAAACTATCTATTTTTTTTTGTTTTTATATCGTCTCAAAACTGATAGTAATAATTTTCAAAATGCAGATGTAGGCCCACGACGTCCAGCCAATCTCCGGCCTTTCGAGAGGAGACTACCAGTTGCAGCGGCACCGGCCCCACAGGACGAGGCCACAGAGACTTTGACCGAGTTGGAACATGACCTAGAGCGTCTTACAGCAGATATACCGGAGACTACTATAGACGATATTCCTATCAGGCTTCAGCGCTATGTAGTCGGGGTCCCAGGACCTTTTAGGAGGTTCTTGTGTAGGGTGGCCCATGCAGTGGCGTCATATAGAGATCATCACCAGTGATTGGATGGTCGTTTTGTAGACACATGTGACATTTTGGTTTTTTGTACTTATCATTTTTGCCGATCATAAGGTGTTTTTCAACCTATGATCGAAGACGATGTATTTTTTGACACACTCCTATATATATATATATATATATATATATATAGATATATATCTATATATATATATATATATATATATATATATATATATATCATTATTACGGCTTATCTTGTTAAACATGTGTGATGAAATGTTTTTAAATTTACATGTATGATTATTGCAAATGTCTATTTAACATTCGAGAAGCAATTGCATCTGCTAATGTATTTAAAGACCTTGGAATATGCTGATATTCAATGTAATCAAACTCACGTTCCAAGAGACGCACTCTCAAAAATAACCTTAATAACACTGAATTTCTAATGGCATACACTCTATTAAGCTGTAATACAACGAGTTCAGAATCTAACCTCACTATCAAACTCCGAATCCCAAATGAAATAGATTCAGACAATAACTCAATCACTGCACTGTATTCGGCAATGTTGTTTGTTGTTTGACCGAGGCTCACCCCATGCATAGAAACTAACTCGTCAGAGGGCGAATAGATAACCCAAGCTGCGGAAGAGATATTCCGTGTACTACGACAAGCACCATCAGCAAATCCAATGTATGTTTGGAGAGGCATCGACATCTGCAATATCAAGAGTAAAACCAAGATAAGCCAGAATAACGACGAAAAACACACTCTCTAAGCTAAGCACACTGTCTAAACTAACAAACACACCAGCTAGAAAGAAAAACTAACCTAACTAAAAATCTCCATACCCATCATTTAAGCATAATACCTCTTTAGGTAAAGTCCATTTCTGGGTTTACCCAAAGAGTCCCCGTCAAAGTCTACCAGCTCATAGGCCCCTTTTGCTAGCTTTCGCTTGACAATATAGGGCCCATGCCACATAGGAACGAATTTTCCAGCACCTAATTTATCATTAGCTTGATCATATAATAGCACTAGGTCTCCTTCCGAAAAATTTCGAGGGGTCACATTTCGATCATACTGAGCTTTCATACGTTTTGCGTGAGTCTCGATCGCCAATGCAGCATCACGTCGAGTCTCATCTAATTGAGCTAAGTATAATAAACGCTTTTCCTCTTCGGAAGTAGCTGGAAGTAACTCGATGGCCATTTGCAGTGACGGGATTTCGCATTCAATGGGTAGCACAACTTCCAAACCATAAACTAGTTGGAAAGGAGTGAACCCTGTTGATGTTTTCACTGAGGTTCGGTATGCCCAAAGCGCTGAAAATAACATGTTGTGCCAATTCGACCGATGAATACCAATGATTCGTCGGATCATGATAACTAAAACTTTGTTGATGGACTCAACCAGACCATTTGCTTGTGGATAATAAGGAGTTGAACTATCGTGACGCAAACCAAGCTGGCCTGTAAGTTTTGTCATCATAACGTTTCGAAAATGGCGCCCATGGTCAGTGATTATCGCTTGTGGGACACCAAACCTAGCAATTATGTGATTGAACATGAAAATTGTTGTTGTCTTGCCGTCTGCCTCGAATGTAGGCATCGCCTCGGCCCACTTAGTAAAATAATCTACCGCAAGGATGATATATGCATGCCCCCCGGCCGAGTGAGGGTTACATGTAATAAAATCGATACCCCATTTGGCAAAAGGACCAACGACAATTATAGGGTGGAGAGGAGCAGGTGGAGCGCGCATCTTTCGATCAAACACCTGACAGTTGTGGCATTTTCGGACCGCAATAATACAATCTTTAAACAAGGATGGCCAGAAGTAGCCAGCGCGCAATATCTTTTGGGCTGTGGCATACCCAGACATATGACCGCCACATGCTCCAGAGTGACAGTCATTCAGAACCCTTTCAGCTTCTTCGTGAGTTAAGCAACGTCGAAAAACCAAGTCTGCCCCACGGCGATAAAGAGTATCTCCAATAATTTTGTATTGTTGGGACTGGAATCGAATTTTCCGACGTTCCGACTTTGAAACTTCGGGCCGAAAGGATTGGGTCTGGAGATAGACGATGATATCCCCATACCACGGATCTAAAGTGCTGATTAGAAACAAAGATTCGTCCGCAATGGGCTCCTCTGCCACAGTTTCCGTGTCAGCACGCGGGAAGTCACACATTAACTCTGCAAAAACTAAAGATTTCTTAGACTTAGATTTCTCAAACTCCAAGTCGAACTCCTGCAGGATAACAATCCATTTGGAGTACTTGCCCCCTAGCAATTGTTTAGTCAAAATGTAGATCATAGGGTTGCAATCTGAAATGACTGTAGTTTTACGGAGTAGAATGTAGTGACGAAAATTTTGGACAGCTTGAACGGCTGCCAATGCCAATTTCTCCACATGTGAATATTTGAGCTCAGTTGGATTTAACGTCCGACTAAGGTAATATATCACATGTTCCGTTCCGAATTCGTCTTCCTGAACTAAGACCATCCCAATGGTGGAATGAGCGGCAGCGAGGTACAAAAAGTAATCCTGGTTGTAGTTGGGAGGATGCAGCAACGGTGCATGGGTCAACGCGTGCTTGAGTGCATCAAAAGATTTCTGAGCTATCTCATCCCAAGAGAATTGAGTGTTTTGTTTTAACAACCATGTAAAACCCTTTGTAACCTCGGCGTAGTTAGGAATGAATCGTCGTAAAAAGTTTGCTTTCCCCTGCAAACTTTGGAGTTGGCGAAGACTCGAAGGAGGAGGCAATTTGATGATAGCTTCTACCTTCGAGGGATCAACGCGAATGCCGGCTTTCAAAACTACAAATCCCAGTAATCGACCCACTTCTATACAGAAGACACATTTGTGTGGGTTCAACCGAATACGATAATGCCTACACCTCATGAAGATTGCTCGTAAATGGACAAGGTGGTCAGCTCGATGTAATGAATGAGCGGGCAAATCATCGAGATACGGTTGCACAATGTGTTTGATGTCATGAAACGCATAAGACATCGCCCTTGAAAAGTTGCTCCGGCATTCTTGAGCCCAAAAGGTAATTTGCAATAAGCAAATGTCCCCCATGGACAAATGAAAGCCATTTTTGGTTGATCGGCAGGTAGAATATTGATTTGATTGTAACCGGAAAAACCGTCCATAAAGGAAAATATTTCACTGCCGGCACAATCATCAATTATTTGATCGATATAGGGTGTTGGGTAGTTGTCCTTTGGACAAGCTCGATTAATGTCCCTATAGTCGATGCATATTCTTATTTTTCCCTGTTTTTTGTTAACCGGAACAATATTCGATACCCAATCCGTTAACGGGATCGGATAAATGAAACCTGCTTTCAACAGTTTTTCAACTTCTGCTTTAATTGCAGCCGCTTTTCGTGGGTGAATCTGACGCAAACGTTGTCGGACGGGTTTAGCATCCGAGTAAGTCTTGATCTCATGGACAACAATCGCGGGATCAATTCCTGGCATTTCCTCATAGGACCAGGCAAACACGTCGCGGAATTCTTGAAATAGGGCCTTGTATGTCTGAATTTCGTCATCTGTACACGAGGCACCTATATGAATGTTCTCAACAATTCCAGGCTTGACTGAAATGTCAATGGGAATAGTGCGAGAGATGTTTCCCAAATTCAGCTCTGAATCAGGATGTTTCATTGGATTCTGAGCTTCTTTGACATATTCAGCTGTAAAGATTGATGAGAAATCATTTTCAAAATGATCATCCTCAGGTAAAAACGAAGATCTGTGATGGAGATCTTCCCATGGTAAATCGTCTACACATAGGACTTCACGAAGTTGCTCGTCAGATGAAACAACTTCGGGAAACGCTATTAACTCCGAGGTTGATGTGAAAAGTGATTCCTCACGGACCACATTCATTTGGTCGATTTTGGTTGAAAGCGGGTCGGTAAAAGACTGCACGGCTTCATAGGCAATTTCATATGGACTCAATGGCATAGCATCACCAAATGAGTCTATCTTAGATTCAGAAGGAACGATCCAAGGATCATCATAAATAATGGTGTCTGATGTAATCATATGAATGGATGCAAATGAAGACAATGCGTTGATTGGAGGAAAAGGAAAAGTTCCCAGTAAACCGGCATCTTTAACTAATCCTACTCCAACATCCTTGTATGGGATAGTCGTTTTACCGACATGCTGAATACTCTCTGAAGAGGATGGGTCGGATGAAAAGTAAGCCAGCTGGTCTATTGTTACGATCTTGCCATTATGTGGAAACTTTATTACTCGAAAGATCGATGAAACGACCGCTGTCATAGCGTAAGACCAACTTCGACCCAAGAGAAGGTTGTAGTCTAGAGGGGCATCAACCACCTCCACATCTAGACTAACGGTTTTTCCTTCAACCCCTATAGGCAAATCCTGTAGAATGCCAAAAGGATGAAACCCACGGCCATCAAAGGCCTTAAGAATTGTCGGGGATTGATTTAGTGAAGGAGAACCAAGCGATCTCCAACACTGTATCGACATAATACACGTGGAAGCTCCCTCATCAATTACAGTTCGATGAATAGGCCTGTTTTTGACTATCACTGGGATCTGGAAAGCCATTTGATGAGGTAAACGGTGTACTATTTTCTAGATCAAAGATTATTAGGTTCGGGTCCTGAACATCAACAGCTCCTATAGCTGACAAAAGTAATTTGCGTTGTGCTGGACATGATTGCAGCACTTCCAAAGCCGACATTGCTGAGGGTGAAACAGCTAAGTCCTCAACAATGTTATAATTCTGGGCCACTCTCGCATGTGGATTGAAAGCAGACTTTCGAAGTATACCCTTGGCGGGCGGTTTGATTACTAAGTCCGGGTTAGGTTTCTCGATCTGTAGTGGATCGGAACCAGGAGCTGAGGTTGATGGATTAGAATGAGAAGATTCTGCTTCTTTGCCATCAACAGGACTTTTACTACCATAATCTTGCGATCGAGTCGCAATCCTTACATGAGACATCATCAATATGGGTTCTTCAATGGCACTCGAGGAAGAACCTATCATCTTACTCTCCTGCTTTGGAAATGGATCTTTCAAAACAGCAGGAGTTTGGGAACCTTTAACAATCTTCACAACCTCTGCCCGATGAGGGAAATCTCTCATAAAATGATCCTCTTCACAAATAAGACAAGGATAACGAGGTTTGCGCTTTTCGTCATTGGTTTCCGACTTTTCAGTTTTCTCCTTTGGAGTTTTGTCTGCTTTATTCTTCTTCTTCCCTTTCTTTTTCCCACCGGATTTTGATTTAGCCGTAGATGACTCTACAGCGTGAATATCGGCAGAAACCTCAGCAGAAGAATCTCCTGTCGGGGAATCAGGCAAGGTTATAATAGGAGAAGAGTTCTTGGAAGACTTCTTCTTACTTTTAGTGTTCACCGTACCAATCATACCATCAGCGGCATGAGACCCCGAAGGAGCAGCAGCGATTTGATTTGACTTAGGAAGATCTGGGATCTTTTCGTGTAACGTACCTGACTGAGTATAAACTAAGTCAAGGTACTGCGCTTGAGCAATCACTTGCTCCTCAGTAACTACTCCGGCCTTAGCTACATCTTCAGTAATCTTTGGTAACAATGATTTAACAAACCATTCAGCTAAGATCTGGTCCAGGATAAAAACTTTCACTAACCGCCTTCGACGTCTCCATTCATGAATATGATCGGAAATATATGTGGACGTCGATTGTTTTAATGAAGTTAGTAACTCCGTGCCATTATCATATCTGACCGGCAACTGAAAATGAGTTAAAAACGAGGTAGCTAACTGGCTAAAATTTTAAAAAGAGGCCCGTGGTAACTCAATGTACCACTTGGCCGCGAGACCAATGAGAGTACGCTGGAAAAGACATAAGCGGATCGAATCATCCGAGATGGAATTAGAGGCACACCAGAGGTGGTAAGTCATCACATGATTCGACGAGTCCTCTCCAGACTTACCTTCGAACTTGGGAATGTCACTGGGCAACTTATTTGGCATTGGCGGCCAAAACGGAAGATAATTTATTGGATCGTTCGTTAGGCGTGACAAGTCTGGTAAGTCCAAAGTTGCGATAAACGGTAATTGCCGATTAGGATCCCTAAAACTCTGGGTCACGAGACCAGTCCCAGGAGGAGGATATCCAGGATAACTAGGAATAGGAATCGCGTTCGAGATATTGTATCCTCCCGGAAAACCAGGATTAACCGAACCGTACTGGGGTTGTTGTGATTGTTGATAAGTGTACCCAAGATACGGTTGATACTGGTAAACTGGCTGCTGGACAGCAGGACCGAATTGGTACTGTCCCTGGTACGGTTGATAAGTGAATTGTGGTTGACTTGTGACAACCGTACTTAAACCAGGTTTTCCTACAGGCATCTGAACCGTAGTTTGAATCGTGGATCCAGACGATGGTAAAGATGTCTGAGGAGTAGATACAGAGACAGTAGAAACTGGAGCTGTCGATACTCCAGAAGTAAGTGGGGTAGATTGAAAAGATGTTGCGGTAGTTGCAGCAGTCGTTTGAGATGGAGTACGAGGCGAAACAGGCCCAGACTGAGAAAATACCGAAGGTACAGAAGTTTGAATATTAGACTGGACTGGTTGCTGGGGTGAACCAGAAACTAAGGGTTGTCCAGTTTGAGATGACAACTGTACACTTAGCTGCAACACTTGTTGAATTTGCGATGGATCCCACACTATGTTCATTCCGGGGTATTGACCCATAACAGGTTGAGGATATTGAGATCCATAACCGGATTGAGGGTAGGATTGATAATTGAAAGGTACATTTCTCGTACCTTGAACATAAGATTGACCTTGGGGTGGCTAGAAACCTTGACTCGAGTACTGACCTTGGGGTAGATACCCTTGAGGTAGGTACTGATACTGGGGTTGACCTTGAGGTATAAATTGATACTGAGGTTGACCTTGGGGTACATATTGAGTCTGGGATTGACCTTGAGGAATGTATTGTACCATGGGTACATACTGTCCTTGAGGTTGCCCCCCAGACACAATTTGTGTACCTTGAGGTTGCCCCCCAGGCGTTAATTGAGGCTGCCCCCCAGGCGGTAACTGGCCACCTTGAGGTTGAGAACTGGGAATTGAACCTGACATCATGTAAATGTCTCCTACGCTCAACGGTTTATTACCATTGTTTCCAGTTAATAACCCATGTTCAATGGGTTGAGGAGATGCTCCCGCAAAAGTACCAGAAAGTGACTGATACCCAGAGGGAACAGAAGGACCGCCGTACAAAAAAGATTCAGGCGATTGAGTAAACATGGATGACTGACCTGACATATTTACGGGAGTATAAATACCCCTAGGTGGATAAGGAGCACGAGGTGGAGAAAAACTTAACCCTGGGTTGTCCAAATAATTAGTTAAAGAAAGATACCAAGTAGTACTTCTAGGTGGACTGTAAAAAATGGATTCACGCTCCCTTAGATCAATAGTAGGTTGATTTTCAGGGATAGGGATGCCTATTTCTTCTTCTAGAGCAAGCTCTTCAATAGCTATCAAACCAGAAGGAATATTTTCAGTGATGACTCTTTCTACCCTAGGTGAATCAGGAGCACTAGAAGTTGGAGTAACAGGTTCAGATATCTCAGGTTCTTCGCCTATATCACTAGTAGATGAAAAACTACTAGCAAGCTCGGAAACTGAAATAGCTTCAGGATTATAACCTATTTCTAGAGTTTGGTAATCAGGATGGACTACCAACGAAGACTCTCCTTCTTCAGGTGAACCTACTTTACTGCCACTAGGAGTTACGAGGACTTTCAAACCTTCGTAATGACCTGGGACGTCTTCAGGAGGTTGTCCCCGAAGTCTACGGGACTTCCTCAACAAATCGGCCACGGTTACAACCTCAGGAGACTGGCCCCAAAGTCTACAGGACTGTCTCGGTAATTCAGCCACAGTTAAAACGTTTAACTACTGCACACGCAAACAAAGTAAAATCTCAAAGCAAACCGCCTAAAGTCTCTAAAGAACCAAACAAATTCGAATCACACGCCTAAATAATCTAGGGCGTCAAACCATACGCAAACAGTAACCTTCCGGACCGAAAACACTAGTTGGTGATGAAATCCAACATCGCAGAATTCAGTACAGAAGTGGCGGGTGGAACAGTTACCCCGGAAACCTGCTTAATGAATAGACTGGCACAAGTTCCTCCACTTTAACCGTCTCGAGTGAAGTGAACCCCCCAGAAAATCCAAGTGAGTCTAGCCGACGTCTGCTCCAGGTACAGTGGGATCTTCCCTCCGTCGTCACCTTGGGTAGAATCCTAAAGATAATAGTCACTAAGGTTACAAACAGCAACAAATATACCTGGGGGAACAGTCTACGATCCGATAGCACGCAAGGGCAGAGTAACAAGCTCAATCCCCTTGCCGGCTCCTTGACAATAATCCAAGGTTTACCGACAAGTGACCCCAGGCTCCTCGACAATGGTCAATCCAAGGTTTACCGTTTGTAGTACGTGCATATCTGGCGTCGTTCGCAATGAAGGAGGATTGATCCCCTCACTGGTTCGGACACGATCTTGTGCTTCTCCTTTAAGAGGAGCTTTCCCAGAGCATAAATGTAACTATTGGATTTATCCTACCACAAGATGAGCTACTTGTTTGGTTTTGCTGTCTTGGAGAGTTAATTACTCTCCTACTCCAAGACACTAGCCTGATCTATGTTGGTGTTTCAGAGCCCTAGTAAATAAAAAGTTACTAAGTAAATTTTACTTTAAGCGTTAATTTTTATGGCTTTTCTTTAGGACAAAAGGTAGTGGAGATGAAACTGATGGTGTGTAGACTCGACTCAAATCCACTAAAAAGATGCACCTAAGATGATTTAAGCTATCTTTCTTTTCAATGAATTCCCTAGCTAAGAGAGTTGGAGAATGCAAAATTTATAAAGACAACTTTCTTGGCAATGAAAATCAAAGAAACAATCTCTTTATCTTTTCCAAAGCACACAACACATGACCACTAATTATTTGCACGAAAACTTCCTTTCTCTTTTCAAAGACTTCAAACGCTACTTAAAACAAACTTTTTCAAAAGAGATTTTTTGTATTTTTCCTATTTTAACAAAGCATGTAAATCTACTTAACAAAAAACAATTTTAAGATCTATGAAAATCTAAGAGAAATTTACCTAAAAGCAAATCTAAGAGAAATTTACCTAAAAGCAAATCTAATGAGGTAAAAGCCTACAAAATATAATTCCAGGATGTTTTACTCAATTAAAATTCAACCAAAGACTAATTCATGCAGAATCATAAACCAGTCAAAAACAAAAATAAAAATCTTTTGTTCTTTTTCTTAAGAATGAAATTCACAGCTTTAACCAACAAGCCTTCTCGAAATTCCGCAAAGAGACAACACAAAGGTAGGTTTCTCACAAAGGTGGATTTTACGAAAGGTCCGACTCCTAAGAAGACTGAAAAGACCAGGGATATCCAAGGTTTTTACAACTTCTAAAGCCAAAGTCACTACAAGACCAATACAAAAATCAAACCTAGGGCTAGAATTTCTATGAACTTCACTAAAACCCTTGATGCTAATGAAACAAGCTTAGATGAAAACTTTTGACAGGTAACCAGTGGATCTGGGCAACAAAAAATAAACTATAAACAAAATCTATTGGGTAAAAAAGGAAAAAATGGAATTTTCTAAACTTTTGACAGGGTACGCAGGCAGCCTGTTTGCATAGGTGCGGCCACACTCTGTGTACAAAGCAGAAATGCGTACAAGTACGCACTGTGCTTAACGCAGAGGGTGCGTACTGCTCTCAAAACCAAGAAAAATAAAAACTAACTCAACCCTAAGCTATTCCACCCAAATTCACAGTCAATCAGTCAAAAACCAAAAAGAAATTGACTTTTCTCAAATCAAAGTATCAATCAAAAGAGAAATCAATCAAATCCATGGATTCCCCAGTATGGTCGCCATTTTGTCATGTGGAAAGAGTCAATTTTGCGGACAAAACCGACCTCCCTAGAAGCTAAAGCTTTCTAGTGACAAACAAGACAATCAAGCACTATCTTTCCCTAAATATGCATTTAAAATAAAAGCAACCAGGTGTTTAAAGCATACCTTTAGTCCAACGCTGTTTGTAGCAGCCAAACCTCTTCGATCCAGATGAGCTCCTCCTTCTCCTTGAAGCCTGCATTCACTAACAAGCAAACGATTACATAGCACCTGAATAACTCATATAATAAAACATATTCATCATAAAGACCAAGGAGTTTATGAAACAAATTATATATAACAACTTGTTGAGAAAAATGAACTTAATTGTATTAATTGGAAACAAAAGAAACCATTACAACCAGTGCCTTGGTGTTGTGCAGGTCCCTCCCAGGGTCCAGCAAGAGTTCTCCTTTACTTTGATCAGCTCACCCACTTCCAAATGAAGCTAAGAAAGGATGGGAATCTCTCCTCTCAAGCTCTATAAGGGAGTCCTAATTTCAGCAACAGCTACCCTTAGGAATGTTCAGCTTTCAACCTCCCCTCCCTCTGGCCCAATACCTGTATTTATAATGCTTTGGAGGAAGTTAATCAGGTCCACCATCAATGGGATAAGCCCCTCTTTCAATGGGATAGCTCCCCTCTTGATGGGATAAGTTCCTCTTTCATAGGGATGCATGAACCATCTGGAGGCACTCAATCCACGTCAAACCATCTTCTAGAATGCTCTAGAATCGACCACAAGTAAGTTTTTTGAAGTAAAACTTGCGCCTTTTGACTTTTACAGGAGTACGCACCCACCCCTTTACAGACAGAGCGTACAAGTAGGCAGGTATTATGAACTTGAGGTGCGTACACGCAGGTAAGGGTAAGAGAAACTGCGTAACCAGAGTTGTATTGACTTTTAAGGACTTTCTCTCTTTTTTGGAGTTTGACATGAGGAGCAGAGGTATAAGACTTGCCAAGGAGGATAGTATGACAATTGATGGAGCCATACTGACTGCAAATAGTCATGGTGACAAATTTTAGTGTAACAATGCAATTCAAGGTTACTCCTAAAGTATCTTGGGTGAATTACAAAACAACATCTACTTAAAACATGATATATGGTAGTAACAAAAACCTACCCAAGGTCCAACTTAAGAATTCAAAATGTTGCAAATAGGAGATGTCTTAAACAATATCAACTATTTAATTGCATAATCACACTAAAATAAACAAATCTTTAAAATGTTGAAAAGTGTGAAAAAAATGAAGTTGGAATATTATAGTTATGTCAGGGTAGATATAGCTATGTAAAATGTAACTTCTATCTAAAACACGTAAATGTAACTTCTATAGCTACATGAAATATAACTTCTATATAAAAAATTGGAGTTGAAATATTATAGTTACGTCAGGGTAGATATAGTTATGTCAAATATAACTTCTATATAAAATTCTAAATATCCTTTTTCAATCATTTAAGAGACTAACTTAATACTCCACCAAAAATAGCATTGAATTGGTTCTTCACCCACCAAGGGGAAATTTTAAACCAGTGTGAAAATGCTTACTCATTCCCTTGCCATATTTCGATATTCTATTTGTGTGGATTTAAGCAAGTGTAATGTAACTTCTACATATTTGACAATTTAAATGTAAAAAATTACCTAGATTGAAGTTATACAATTAACATATGCACAATAAGATACAATATGCATGAGTTATAAGTAATATGATGTTTACATGTTATATCAAGACAAACATTTTCTCATCTCATTAAATCTTATCTTATAGTTGGTGATGGATATAACCTTTAAAATTATGATCCATCCTTGTCATATCTTATATTTAAAGATGGATATAGCTTTTAAAAGCATCAAACTTGTTTGTTATTTTATGCACGGTCAATTTAAATGGAAGTGCTCATAATTTTATTCAATATTATCTTGTACAACTGGAAATAAAATGATGTTGGGGTGGTGTTTCTAGTGATTTTAAAACTTGTTTTAATTACCTAAATTTAGCCTATTGAAAATAAACAGGGGTGGTGCTTCTAGTGATTTTCAAACTTGTTTTAATTACCTAAATTTATCCTATTTAAAGTAAATAGTTGCACTAACCATCTTATCTTCAAGTTAGTAACTAATGTTTCTAGTGATTTTCAAACTTGTTTTAATTACCTAAGTTTAGCCTATTTAAAGTAAATAGTTACACTGACCATCTTATCTTAAAGTTAGTAACTTTTCTTGAGGGAATCTTCATGATATCCACTATATTTGAAAATTATGAAATATTAGTAGTATCTTGCACTAAATAGACAATGTTGGCATAGAATCTTTTATTGTGGTTTTTACTCTATGTCACAAATTTATTGATATTTTATGATTCTTGGTTTCGATTTCTGTGTTATGATTGGATTCATCATGCATGCTAGGCTTTTTAGTTGTGCACACATCATATTGTTCACTTCTAATTGTATAAAAAACATAGAGTATGCACAATGACATGTAGTGACATGTGGGTGTCTATTTTACTCAACCATATGCTTGATTTTTTAACCCATTCCAATCCTACCACAATGAAATTAAGAGAGACAAGGACACACGGAGGACTATCAAAAAATGAAATTAGAGACTTTAGAATGCAACTAAAAATGTACCTAAATGTAATGATAAGTATTTGCAGCTGCTTGGTCACCGATAAGCATCGAATCACACTGTGAAAAATTCCTTGCATTATGAGAATTTGGTTGCACCTACACTAATCCTCTGTAGTAGTTCCTTGACTTTCCTATAGATATAATTTTAAAAACAGTCCTACTCCTAAAATTCTTCCCTGTATGGATCATCTTTGTCCCCCCTACTGATAGTTATTTTTCAAGGCAACATAATAGAACTCTCTAATTGCATCATTGCCTTTCAAAACAATGCTTGAGTATTTCTAGGTGATTGTCAAACCAGTCTCTACTCAAGTCCATGAAATCCTTGATTTTTCTCCATCGCACAAACCTCTTTCATAATAAAATTATAAATCCCACGTTTTCATTCCTCGTCCCTGACATACCAATTCTTTACAGTGGAATAATTTATCGTTGCTACCTCGGTGCAATAGGGATCCACTAATATGGCATGGAGATGATTGGCGTCATAAAATGGTGCAGTGCATCCTTCAATATATGTCACAGAACTCCTCTCACCTCATAGAACTCCTCTCATCTACAACAATAAGAGTCCTCTCAAACTGCTTGGTCTCCATCTCATTCATCTTGAAATAAGTGGATATTTCCATGGATGAAAAAGTGTTCTTGGGGTTTAATAGAAGGAAATATCACTAAAAAAATACATTGCAGCATAATAGTTATCAGCAAGAGGAACAACCCTTCCAGGTTACTTCCTAATTAGATCAAGATACTCCTGAATTACCTCTTATAACGAACAAAAGATAAGCTCAACTGCCTATAGAGTCTACCTATGCATGGTAGCAATGAAAACACTGTCAAAAACAACATATACAACAATGTTGGTCAATCTCTTCTTCTAGTCAAGGGCATGCCCAACTTTTGAAAAGTATCAAGTAGGTCAAGGTCCACCTCATCCAAGCTCCTCTTCTTCTACTCTCTCTGTTTGGGTTCAAAATAATATCAAAGGTCTTGGAAATTGATGGGTGGGTAAAAGTTATCAGACCATTTGGGTTCTTCCATTTTTAATCATTGACTGTAAGTATTGAGTCTAAATTGCAAAGGTCATTCAGGTTCCTTCTTTTTAGTTGAAATTAACCTATTCTTTGGAGAGTTCTAAGGTTTAATGGATCTAAGTATATTTTACTTAAAATATAGTAACATGGTTTAAAACTATATCCATTGAGATCAAAATCTAAGGATGAAACATAAAAGATTTTATGTTCATGATTACAAGAAATTTTAATTTCATGTAATAGAGTTTGAGGAAGGTATATTATTTGCATCCTACTAGAAAATTTTCTTGCATCATTCGAGCCCTTCATTAGGGGGCTTTTGAGGTCTAAACTAGGCCTCCTAAGGAAATTATAAAATAATAGTGGAAATAATAAAATAAGATTACATTACATCATCAAATTTTAGAGGGAAAAAATACAAAACTACTTTTTCAATTCGTATTTTCAACTTATCTTTTTATGGGTTTACTCAAATTTCAAGCGGAAACACTCGTCGGATGAAAATTTTGATTCCTCATTTAAGGAGTCCCATGCTGCATACTTTCGATGGACCCTATTACACGAAAAATGAGAAATATATGAAAAATGTGATTATAATCACGTTTTTTCGTATTTCTCATTTTTCGTGTAGTAGTGTCCATCGAAAGTATGCAACATGGGTACTCATTGGATGATGAATTAAATTTTGCATCCAACGAGTACTCCCGCTCGAAATTTGAGTAAAACCTTAGGGAGATAAGTTGAAAATATAAGCTAAAAATATAGTTTTATTATTTTATTATTTTTTAATCTTTGTACTTTTTTACTCCAAAAATGGTGAATCACCCCCCATGGTTGACATCATCATCTTGAATCCTATTAGTTCTTATAAAGTTTATTTTGGTTATACATTTTTCTTAGGAGGCTCATTTTAGACCTCAAAAATTCCCTAATGTGAATTTGGTAATGATAGATCCCATTACACAAACAATCAACCACTAAAAAAATGTGAAAATAAAAAATAAAATTTCATACATTTTGACCCTAGAAAAGTTAGGGAGGAGCGAACTTATCTATAAAATAAGGACACGAAAAATGCTTATTTTTCCATTGGCTTTTGATGAATTGTTGGCTGCAATCAAGATCGGCATTATCATAATAATTAAACCCTTTGTACAATAAGGACATGCAAAATGCTTACTTGTGCATTTTCTTTTGATGAATTGTTGGCCGCAATCAAGATCTACATTATCATAATCATTAAACCCTCAACTCTAGATGAAATTTATGCTTTGATCATATAAACCCTTGAAATTGTTTACCCATAAGAACAAAAGTCATCTTTAGTAAAAAGGAAGAACTCTTCAGAGTCCAAATTCATACCCATGTTCAAATGGCGAAAATCTCCATGCCCAATGACCTTGCCCTTCCTCCATCTAATGGTTGATGCTCTCCTAAGGTGTTTCCTATGAAAAATCCATCTCGGGTTCGAATCCCATGAAAACCATAGATCATGTTGATGGTCTTCCTTCTTCTGACTTTGATATCAACAAGGTAGAGAAAAATTCAATGCCACAATGTGATGTTGTAATCTGAGAATATTTTATTTGCACCCAGTGATAAACTGGAAATGAAAAAAAAGAAAAGAAATATTTATAATGGAAAAAAATAAAAGAAATATTTATAATATAAAATAAAATATATAAATTGCAATTGGGTTAAATGATTTATTTTTAATAAGAATTTTTTATTTTTGCGTAAGCTAAATTAAAAATAAGAAGAAGAAGTTAAAAATAATATTGGGATGAGTGTAAATATTTAAATATAACCTCAATTAATAATAAAAGGTTAAATTAATAAAAATAATAAAATTCAATTTGTTATATTTTGATTTTGTTATTAACTTGTGAATAGGCATTGTTACAATACCATGGGCCAATACCATGGCTTATCAATACTACAAGTCCAAAAACCATAACTTATTTCACAACCAAAATATTTTATAACAATATGACAAAGATTCTTAACTGTGGATATTCACCCCGACATTACGGTAGATATTATTAACTTGTAAAAAATAACATATTTTACAATACCATGGGTTAATACAATGGATTATGAATACTACATGCCCTAAAAAACATAAATTATTTCACAATCAAAATATTTTATAACAATATGACAAGATTGTTAACCATGGATATTCACCCTCACTTTACCATGGATATTAACTTGTAAATCGGCTTTATTACAATACCATGGGCCAATACCATGGCTTATCAATACCACATACCAAAAAACCATAACTTATTTCATAGTAAAAATATTTTATTTTAATTTAATTTTACAACATTTTTTTAATTGAATCTAACAGTGAAAATGTTACAATTTGAAATATATATAAACCCTCTATCCTCATAACGACTAAAAATATTCTCATAGAAATTAAATTAAGGTTTTAATAAAATTAAGCTAATATGGATCTATGCCGGTTCTTTATATATATATATATATATATATATATATATATATAAAGGGATCCTTAGCTAAGATGAATTTATGTCAGTTCTTTATATATATACAAAGAATTAGCATAGATCCATCTTAGCTAAGGATCCAAGGGATGAGAGCAAGAAAATTGACTAATTATAATAGATTAAATATAGTGCATGATTTTTTAAAGTTTTTCATTATTTTATTTTCTTTGACATGATTGATCCAAAATATAGGTTTAATATTTTACAACCAATTAAGTTTTTTTAATTTAGATAATTTCTTAAACACCATACAATGTGATCAAATTTAAGGGAGAGCTGGGGAGAGGGTGAAGAGAGGGAGGGAGATAGTGAAAAAGTTGGAGGGTGAAGAGAGAGAGAAAGAGAGAGTGATGGGGCAGAGAGAGAGTGAGGT
Organism: Pinus tabuliformis; assembly: GCA_031772625.1. Classification (NCBI taxonomy): domain Eukaryota; kingdom Viridiplantae; phylum Streptophyta; class Pinopsida; order Pinales; family Pinaceae; genus Pinus; species Pinus tabuliformis. The sequence goes on along the minus strand of CM062818.1, from coordinate 1,056,991,839 downwards.
GGGAGAGAGGGAGCGAGAGGAAGGAAGAGAGAGGAGAGAGAGAGATATGGAGTTGGAGTGGGAGAGAGAGGGAGGAAAGAACAAAGACATAGAGAGATAGAGGTGGAGAGAGAGAGGAGTGAGAAGGGAGAGATGGAGAGAGAGTGAGGGAGAGAGGAGAGGAGGGAAGATAAAGAAGAGGAGAGGATAGATATAGGGAGAGAAGGGGAAGGGAGAGAGATGGAACCATAGAGATAGAGAAGGATAGGGAGGGGGGAGATAGTGATAGAGTTGTCCAGAGGAGAGTGATTTGGGGGGTGAGATAGAGGGAGATGGGAGATAAGGGATAGAGAAGAAGGAAGATGGAGATGAGGAGAGAAAGATGGAATTGAAGGGGGCAAGAGAGGGAGAGAACAAGAAGAACATAGAGGGAGAAAGGTGGAGAGAGAGGGGGTGACAAGGGAGTCATGGAGATAGAGTGAGGGAGAGAGGAGAGCAGGAGGGAATAGAGAGAATCATATAGATAGAGAGGGAGAGAAGTGGAAATGAGACATAGATAGAGAAGGGGAAGAGAGGGAGAGAGAGTGTGTGTATGTTTCAGGGGTGAGATAGAGGGAATAACAAAGAGACAAAAATACAAATATAGATATTATATAGTATTATATAACCAACTTAGATCCATATTAACCCTATAACTATCAAGTGTCGAGAGGGATCCAATCTCTCAAGGTGCAAACATTTCCTCAATTTTTGCACTAGAAAAAAAAGTTTGCACCTCGAGAGATTGGATCCCTCTCGGCGCTTGATAGATCCGGGGTTAAGATGGATCTAGGTCAGTTAGTATGAAATTAAAGTAGTTTTTATTTGATATTATAGTCTTAAAAATTAAAATTACTCTTCAACTTAATTTCAAATTGGAAATAGATCCAATTAGATTCAATGAATACATTTTTTTAAAATAAATAAAATAATTTTTTTATTAAAAAATATATTTTTAGAATTAGAAATTATTAGAGATAAATAATGCAAAGTTGGCTCACCTATACATCATGTGAGGATGAAGAAGTGTTTAAGAAAGAATAACCTTTCAACCAATCTTTAACAACCTTTCAATCCCCTATCACCTGTAAGTTTAGATTGCTTGACACAATTGAGATGACTAACATAAAAAACTGATTCATATTATTGTAGTACTTGTTAGGTAGTCGTATTTTTATTCTTAGACTAAATTAGTCATTCATGTTAGTCATTTTTAGTTGTATTACTTATTAGCTAGTCACATATTTTAACCCGCAACTAAATTAGTGATTTATGTTAGTCATTTTTAGTTGTATTATTTATTATCTAGTTACATATTTTAACCCGCAACTAAATTAGTGATTTATGTTAGTCATTTTTAGTTCGGTCACTTAAGATTGCTCATTTTTGGTAGTATTTCACTTGGAAAAGTTGTGGTGAATAACTTTTTTAGTCACCTAGTCACTAATTTCTCATTTTTTACTAGTAATCTAGCTAAAATTCATCTTCAAATTCCACTCTACCATATATAAAAAAACACAAAAAAAGCTCTGCTTTCAATTTTTCCACCACCTACACCACCTCCTGATGATTTTTGTCCTATCCTTGTACCTTTTCTCACTTTCCCTCAATTCCACATGCAATATAAGGTATCAAAGAAGAATTAACCGATTGTTACAAGAGGGAAATTCCTCCTGTAGCAGCCTGTACAGTCACATCAAAATCCCAGAATAATTTTTTTCCATCCACAGAGTAAAATATCCAGCCACCTTGAGCATCATGAAGCCATTTCTGAAGTGAGAATTAACACACCAGTAGATAATCCATCCACTCCAACAACGACAGATTGAACGTTGGGAAGAAGCTTGCACACACAAAAACTTTATCAATAAATGAATCATCATGCTGTGAAGACTTGTACATAAGCAAACAAAGGAAATCAACACCTTGAATCCATCATGATATGAAGCGCAACAACAACATGCATGCATCGCCAACAATTATCAGGTAGATACAGGTATTCAATATTCTTCACCTCTTCTCTTGAGCGTATTATAGCTAGAAATTTGTTGTCAATGCATAAGAGATGGGGTTTATAAGCTAAATATGGGTCATTGCAACTAAGTCCCTCACTCATGCAACGTGGAAAATCCAATTTAAGAATGGTGATGATTACTATGAGTGGAGACAAGAGTTAAAAGAGGAAATTTGTGCAGAGACCAAGTCACCAAAGAACTCCGAGCCACTACCACCGAAGGGAATAAAGGTATGAGGCTCAAATTCACTTGCACACTTACTCATTCCCAAGAAACAGTTAGAGAAACCCATCAAGATACAAAAGGATGAGCTAGATGCTATCAGAAACTACCTAGGGTTCCATCGAGCTACTTCAAATAGTGTTTGCAGGTGCTACAGGAGGATTTGAACTATTACAAGAGGATATGCACTACTACAGGAGGCCCGAAAGGAAGCTACAGGAGAGAATTTAAGGGAAAAAGGGAGCCAAAAATACCCAAAATTGACCTCAAACCCTCATGCATATGACAAAGTTATCTTGAAAGGAGTAATTGACTTTCTCCCTCTTTAATTTCCATATATCTGCATGGAGAATTCTGCTTGAATTAAGTACCCTGTAGCAAAAAATTGTGCAGTAGTTCCCTTTGGAAATTGTTATATGTCAATGAAAGATAGGGACAAAGGAAGGTTTGATATGATAAAAATTATTAGCATCCTTCTCCCTCTCAGATAAAAAGGAAAATTTGACAATGTCTCTACAACCGAGACTACTCTAAGGAGAAGATTAAAACTCCAAGGAGTAGTAGGAGAAATGGGGGGATTTTCAACCAAAGGGGAAGCAAATTTTGACACCCATGACAATGCCAACCACTAGTGCAGCCACAACTAAGCAGCCCAAGGCATAAACTTTTGTGCTACAAGAGAAAACAGAGTTGTTGTAGGAGAAACAAGGTTGTTATAGGAGATAGTTTGCCTACTACAAGATTGTCCCAAGAGGTAAAAAGGGGTCCCATATTGAGAATTTTGCCCAAAAAACCTTAGAATTTTGAAAGAGTCTGCAAGGAAGGGGTAGGTACTTGATCTCTCACTTCTTAGAAACAAATATTCTTTGAATTTTTACAAAATTCCTCCTCTAAACACCCTATAGCAGAACCCTGAGAACATTTTTTTTTGTGAGGATGAGCATTATGATGGGAGAATTAACTTGTTTTGAAATTGACACACCATTTTTCACCTCACTCATCAACATGAAGCACTCCTCCTCTTTCCATAAGTTAAAATCCTAAGTGCTCTGAAAATGATAATTGGCAGCGGGATTCCCTTACACAAACCTTAAGAACACATGGAAACATTTTGTTGACATGGATACAAAATATTTTCTAGACTTGAATAGATAGTTAGGGATGGCAAAGAAGAAGAAGAAGAGGATGGAAAAGAAAAAGAAAAGGTTGAAACAAAAGAAGAAGTGCCTGAAAAGAATTCAAAACATAGGATAAAAGGAGAGTAAGAAGAAAATTGAAGAGATAAACCCCCTTGAATCCAAAAGAAAGGAGCTCCAAGCCTCTCAGAAGAAGCCAAACGCCAGGGTAGCCATAACCAAACAACTAAAATAAGAATATTCCCTGCTACAGGAAGGAAAAATGCTACTATAGGAAGGCAAAAAGTTGTTATAGGAAAGCAAAAAGTTGCTACAAAAAAGTGTTGGAAAATTATAAGACAGATCAGGGAGGCCACTAGGGTCATGAATGAAGCACAATTAGGTCACTAAGTTTATCAAAGGATGAGCAACACTTTCAGCAGGGAGGTATGATGGGCCTCCAAATTAGACATAAATTAAGGCCCATATAACCATCCTTTAGCACATTAAACCTCTACTTTTGCATTAGATGACATAATTTTAACTTTAATATGTTCATTAGGAAGGTTTAGAGATAATTTCATATTTGTGTCTAATATTATTTATTTTTGTAGAATATGGGGCAAATTATGAAGATTTGGAGGAAGAGATAATCTAGGGACTTTCTCCCTAATACAAGAGGATCAATATTAGATAATAAATGAATAAAATATCATGAAATCATTGACAAATTCTAGAGTTCTAGTGATTGAGAAAATCTAGGAATGTGTTCCTTGTCATTTAATATAGATTCTTAGAGTTGGGAATCAAATCCACTATTTGAGGGATTTTGGAGGGGAAAGGTTCCTCTTTTCAAAGAGAATACTTCCTCGTCATTTTTTATAAGTACCGATTCAAATTTTCTTATATAAAATGTATTTCTTAGCCTTCTTGTGGAGAAAACTTGTATTTTTGCAACCCCACTTTTATTTTTAGCAGAGATGTACTTGGATTGATTCAAATAATGAAGTTTGGTGCTATTTTTAGCTTCTAAAGATTGGTATCTTTCATAGGAATCTGAGTATCCTTGGGCTTGGCCCTCCTAGCAGCCTCAAATCCCTTTTGTATAATTTGTTTTTCTTCTTTTCACTTATTATTCACATGCATCTCTTATTCTTGTTTTTTCTATTTCTGCATTCAATATTGATGCTTCTTCTATTGTAGGATTGTGTTAAATGATTGAAGTAAGTTATTTTATAGGTTATTTACAGATTCACAAGCATGATTCGTTCTTATAATAGCTTTTAAAATCCATATTCATCATTGAGCTACTTGATTTAGTTTACTAGTTCAAAAATCTAGAATTTCTGGAAGTCCCTTGTACCAAAAAGTAGTAATTTTATGCTTTTTTTTAACATGTTAATGATAATTAGGTCATAAAAACATTCAATTTAATAAAAAAAATTACCCTTGTGCATTTTCACTTGATTAGGTTAGGCATTTGATAGGTAAACTAGCTTACTAGTTTTTAGAGTAGTAATTTTCTACTATTTTTTATCACTTGTTAATAGGTTTATTTTGGAGTGATTCCGCTTGGAATGGAGTCCTAAAACATCATACTTAATAAAAAAATTATCCCATCCCATTTGCATTTAATTTACTTGGTCATTCAGTGAATTATCTGCTCCTATAACAATTGTGTTTCACTTATAGCAATTTCGTTTAGCTTGTAGCGACCTCTTGTAGCACTCCTGTAGCACGTGTAAACTTGAATATATTTGCTTCAAAAGCTCAGTTTTTATCTCTTAGGCTTGAATGATAACCCCTAGGCTCTAAATTAATGATTGAGGAAGAATAAAAACCAATTAGAACATGCATTTTTATAAAATAGACTGGGCCTATTTATTTGAATTCATGCTCTTAGGGTTTCAATTACAAATTGTTGTTCTTTCCTAAGATTAATTTATTTTCAAAGTAACATTTCCATTTCTTTAATTAGTTTAAGCTTTGATTTCATGACATTCACTCTATTATATCAGATAAATGAAAGAATGACACATTGTATATTGCACATATAGTGTGGATACTTCTTAAGTTTTTAAGAACACGAGGTTGATCATTTAAGTTGGTAGCCTTGGGAGTTGCAACATTGTTGTTGCAATACTAGGGCTCGTTATATATATATATATATATATATATATATATATATAGATAGATATGTTAAATCTTATTATACTTTCATATTCAAAAATACAATTTAAATGATAAATATTAAGATTATAAAATATTATGATCAAAATATATATATATATATATATATATATATATATATATATATATATATATATATATAATAACATTTTCCTTTAACACTATTTATTATGCATAATCATATTTTCAAGGTAATTGAGTCTTATATTAGTAAATTTTATCTATTCAAAAGTACAATTTAAACAATGAAATATTATTATCATTTAACAAAAAAATTATAAAAAAAAACAAAAAACTATTTAATTAAAAAATAATAATTATTATTAAAAATGAAATAAGATTACATAAATTGTTTTTGAAGTTTAGAAATTTACAATAAAAATATCAATCATTTCTTAAAGATGAATTTTTATCATATTTTAAAATTCAAATTGTGTAAAAATTTCCAAAATATTTTTAAAATTTTATTTTTTAATTATATATTAAATTTATCCAAAACATTGTTTTATAACATTAAATTTATTTGAAACTCAAACTGGAACACACACACAATTTTAAAATTTTAAATCTATTCAAAACTACGTTGAAAGTTCAGTAAAAAAGATTCACCTTAAATTATTGAACTTTTTTCTTATTTTTTTATTACTATTTCCTTCCCCTTCATTGTCTCTCCATGTTATCTTATCCATTTATCTACCACCAACCATACGTTGTCTTCAACCGTACGTCCCCTTCCTCTACCACCACGTTGTTTAATAAACCATACAATACCAAACCATATGTATATAGTATTGTTTATTACTTCCCTGCTATAGTGTCCTCAATCAGTGAAAACTTCAAATAAATGAAAACATCTGAAATTATGTACGGAGGACGCCCATGCTAATCAGTGATTTTAGAATTTCATAATGTAAGCTTGGCAGTTTTAAAGCGAATAACTAGAAAGAGACGTGGCCATTTAATGAACATTCTATAAATATGTATGGTAACCAGGCCTGGAATTTGAGGTATTACATAATGTTATTTTACATTTTAAACTCATTTGACAACAATGACAAATTTTGAAATGTCAGGTGACAAAAATTCTAAACTGTAAATTTGACATCTACATGTTTCGCCGAAAGGCGTATATATATCGACTCCCGGGTGGATGTAGGGTTGTTGACATTTTTTTTAAATTTAAATTGATGGGATGGATTGAATGTCCAGCGAATATGGTCGAGATATGCTTTGTCTGAGTGGTCGATCAATGATTGTCATGTGAAGGAGCACGAAGTGTTGGATTTGCATTGCAATTGACTTTAAAAATTTTAATAAAAGAATTGCCTATGGTGGGGCGAATAGGTTCACCATCATCTGTCGTTTGAGTTGCACGATGATTAAAGATCAATACGAATTAAAATGGATCGTTGTACCACATGTTCTCTCATGTAGGAGATGCAAGAATCCAATGCCTAGATTTGTTGTTTTCTGATGCTCATGCACATCGTATTTCATCAATCCTTTGATTGATTGCCCGTGTGAGCTTGTGGCCATGCCTAGCTTCCCATATTTATTTTTTATTCCCAACTTGCGTGGTCAAGGGTTCTAGCCCAGAGGTGAACGATGATTTTATTTATTTGTTTATTCATCTGCTCTATGTAGCTAGGTAGTGGGAAGGGAGGGCATGGCCGCCATGGTTAGGCTATGCAACTAGGTTCTTACACTAAATGTGATCACAATATATTGTACTATTTACTATGTTTTTGGAGTCCTTTGATGCATTTTAGACTTGTAAGATAAGTTCCAAACTTTGTAAGAGAATTAAAATGGCCTATAGATAAGTATTTCGAATATCATTGCTTCTAGAAGGATAAAGAAAAATTGCAGAAATTTAAATTGCAGAAATTTGTGTTGGTAGATATTGCTTATTGTTTTGATTGCAGGTTAGGAGGAAGATTTAACGAGCATAAAACGAAAAGGTACAAAGTCTCGCAAAATAAAATATTTATTAGTTTGAGGAATTTAAAAATATAGTGTAAAGAAGTAAGTGACCAAGTGAAGGGATAATGAAATGTGCTCATCATAATAATAGTTTTATTTATTTTCTTTAATCACACAATTTTTTTATTTGAAAAGAAAACCTAAGTAACTAATGAGAGGGTTAGTTTAAAAACTCTCCTCCCACATTTACCCAAGTTAACCGGTCTACTAGGGTAAACATGTTATGAGAGGCTAATATGATTTGATTCAATTTCACATGTAAGGAAGTGGAACGGATAAAACAAAACCAACCCTTCCAACTGACCAACCCATGAGTTAACTTGACATTTTACTGACCTAAAGCCTTAGTCGCTCCCATGAAACGGGAATGCATGCAACTAGGACCCTCCAATCACTCTCACAGCAAGGGCATGCCAATGATTGGGGACATCTCGAGTTATTTCTGAGCTTACAACCCTAGATTATGTGCCACTTTTTCAGGGCTAGGTCTCAGGCCATTGCCTATAACTTCATGAAACTTCCATAAATGAAAAATAATATCGAAACAATGATACTAATGGAAATAATTGAACAAAGACTTGATCTGACCCCTACTAGCCATGACATACATTTATTCAAACATGTAACAAATATGCAATCTACATGTCATGTTGACAGATATGAGCATAAGGGTCTCATACTTATGTAATAATCACTAAGAAGCATTGATTCCTTATCGTAATAGTTGCATTATCGTCTATTAGATCATATATTCATTGTTAATTCATTTGCAAATTAGGACATGATGGGAACCATACATCAAGATTGTCATAAAAAATCCTTATAATTAGCATATATTCAACATAAATAATAAATATATAATAGCCATAAAAACCACATATGAACTAGTATGTTTACCCATCAATACAAGAGGAAAGAAGCTCTTATTAACATATGAAAAGTGCAACCAATTTTGGGACTTCCACGTACCACCCGACCATATATTGATTGAAGCAAATCTTTCTTTCACCAATCACCCTCGTTCCATATTTCAAGCATGAATGTGGTATCTCATGGAACACATCCAACAAAACCAAACAAGGGCTTCCAGAAGCCAAACCACTTCAACCCTCAACCAGTGATTCCACCTCACAATCGGACATCACTAACCATCACCATTTTGGTCTTTACCCAAGTTGTATAGGGCTCCAAAGTGTTTTTTTCAACCAAGGATTCCAGGACTAGTAACTCAACCCACAATTGTTGTCGGGATTCCAGAGCATTTTTCCAACTAAGGCTTCCAGGAATACTAACTAAACCCACCAAGGGCTTCCAGATCTTTTGTCTAACCAAGGTTTCCAGGACTAGTAACTCAACCCAAGCTGTTACAGGGCTTCCAAAGTGTTTGTCCAACCAAGGCTTCCAGGAACTAGTAACTCAACCCACAGCCATAAGGAACATGAGAACCAACAAGAAAACAAAAGGAAAGACACTCACAACACCATAGCTATCCAGGAATGGAAAGGCTAGGCAAATACATCATTAATCCAAGAAATCATCCATGTGAATGACATATCATAAACAGGAAACCACATGCATGCCAAAAATAGCAAGGAAATCATACATACTACTCGGTACCTGCAAGAAAAACCCTTTGTAACTGTTGATCTCGATGTCCTCTTGCACTTTCCTACTCTTCCTTTACATTCTTGCTCCAAATCCCAAGTATGCCACACTCCTCCAAGAGTTATCCAAGAAAATTCTAAGTGTCTAAGAGTATGAGAGAGAGAGAGTAGAAAATGAGAGCTCAAAAACTGAATTGACAAAAGGTACCAAGTGATCCTCATAAACATTTTTATTAATGAAGCCTCTACTTTCTTCAATTTTCTATTATTTTCCTTCATTTTCCTCCTCACATGCAACCTATGACCTTTCACCTTTGTTTTCTCCTAATTTTCATTATTTTTTTCATACATAAATAAAATGCCAATTAATTCAAATTTCCCTTTCCAAAGCCTTTACAATTGCCTTTGCCAATTTCCATAGTTATTAATTAATCACAAGTGATCCCTATCAGTATGGTTTTTCCCAACATTGAGCTTGGCATATGTGTCCCATTACCATGGCTATTGTTTTTCCTTTATTAACTTTATTATGTGGATTTTTGACCATGGATGTTAGAGAACACTCCCCCTTGGGGGAACACCATCCTTGGTGTTCAATGACACCTACAACCAACAAGACTGCTGAAAAACAAAACATACTGCCCATGGAGCTTTATAACTTCGCTTGATGTAGTATTTACAATAATCAACCTGTTGAAAAGAAAACCATCATGATAAACATAACAACATGACAACCATAAGAACATGATGACCATAACGAAATAAAAACCATACCACTTATTAGAGCTTTCTAACATAGCACATGGCGATATTTACATCCTTATACGTATATACATATACCAAACCACCACACCAAAACATATGCCAAAAACATCCTCAACCAACAAATAAAGATGGATACATATCCTGCATCTGATCTGTCATCTCTCATGTAGCTTCATCGGGCCTAAAGTGCTTCCACTACACTCTAACCTGCTTGATTTCTTGGTTCTAGAGCATGAGAATATTTCTCTACAAAATGCACTGAAGTTCCAGTGAGAATTCTCCTTTTGGTTCCACCTGTAATATAGACCAGTAAATCACATGATCAACATCGTTAACACACTTCTTAAGAAATGACACATGGAAAATATCATCAAATTTCACTGTCAGAGGCAATGCAAGTTGATAAGCTATTGGTCCAATCCTTTCAAGAATCCTGAAAGATCCACAAAATTGAGGTGCCATCTTGGCACATGATCAAATCCTCAATGAGCTCTTCTTGGGCTTGATGTGAAAGTACACATATTCCCCGACCTGAAACTTTTTAAACATCCTATTCTGATATGCATAACTTTTCTAGATGCCCTCGGAAAAACTATAATGAAATCCATGGAAATGAGCCCCATTTCCACTCTAGAATTGGAATCAGATGTAGTAGTCCACTTGGATGCTTACGTTGTGCTTTTACTTGTTTAAAATCCAAGCATCTAGCCATAAAATCTGCCACTTCCTTCTTCAAATTTGACCAATAATAAAACTTCTTCATTGTTATCAACATCTTCTGATATTCTGGGTGACCTGAATATGGCTTAGCATGAAACTCCCTTAAGATAGTCTTCTTGAGCTCACTACTATCTAGTACATATATCCTGTCCCTAAACCTGACCAAGCCATATGCTATGAGACGATAGTCCACATCTTGATCACCTGTACCCTGTTGTAATCTGTGCATAAGCTCCATATACCTGTTATCTTGTTGACTTGCTTGCAGGATCTGATCCTGTAAATATATCCCATAAGAACTCATAATTGATATGTGATTTACCTCTATCCACTTGCTAAGAGCATTTTCAACCTTGTTCTCTTTGTCTTTAATATACTTGATCTCAAAGTCAAACTCACTAATCGTGGCCAACCATTTAGCTTTTCTGGCATTCAGATTCAGTTGGTCAAATAGATACCTCAATCCACTGTGATCACTCATCAATATGAATCGCCTACTAAGAAGATAATGCCTCCATATCTTCAAAGCATGGATTATCGTTCCCAACTCAAGATCGTGTGATGGATAATTATGTTTATGCTCATTCAATTTCCTTGATTCATAGCATTCTACCTGTCCTTCCTGCATAAGGACTCCACCAAATCCTCTCTTGGCAAACATCTGTACATACCATAAATAATTTGTCTAGATCTACGATCTTTAACATTGGAGCATCCATCAACAACTACTTTAACTGCTAAAAATTGGTTTCACATTCCTCTATCCATTCAAATTTCTTACCTTTCCTTTTTGATGACGTAATAGGATAAGTAATATGTGAGAACTTCATGATGAACCTCCTGTAATAACCTGTTAACCCCATGAATGATCTTACCTCATCCACATTCCTATGAGCTGCAAACTCCATGATAGCCCTTATCTTCTATAAATTCACTACTATGCCTTCCTTGGAAACCACATCCCTTGAGTGATGTACCTCTATCTGAAAGAAATTTAATTTTCTAAGCTTAGCATACAACTAATTCTCTCCTAGTAATCTCAATATTGTTGTTAAATGTTTGACATGTTCTTCCTCATTTTTAGAATATACCAATATATCATCAATGAATACAATAACACACTTGTCCAGATAAGGACGCAACACATTATTCATCAAGCACATAAAAGTAGCTGGAGCATTAGTAAAACCAAATGGAACTACAACAAACTCATAATTCCCATACCTGGTCTGTAAAGTAGCCTTGTAAATGTCCTCTTCTTTAATGTGTGCCTATTGATATCTTGATCTCAGATCAATCTTTGAGAACATTGTTTCTCTCTTCAATTAATCAAACAAGTCATCAATTCTTGGCAAGAGATACTTGTTATTGATGATTACTTTATTCAATTACCTATAATCAATGCATAAGTACCATCCTTCTTCTTCAAAAACAACATTGGTACACCCCAAGGCAATGAACTTGGCCTAATGTATCCCTTGTTAATAATTTCCTTCAATTGCAATTTCAACTCCACCAACTTTAGTGTGCTCATCCTATAAGGTACCTTTGACATTGGTGCTACCCCTAGTACCAAGTCAATAGAAAAGTCTACTTCCCTATGAGGAGGCAATTCTAAAATCTTTGCTGAAAACACATCTTGAAACTATTGTAGAGCTAGGTACCTGCTCAATACATTTGAATCCTCAACTTCCTTACCTTTGTCACTGGAAATATGTGTTGCAAATAACACACACCCTTTCCCGCAACTGTGCTTTGCCTGCATAGTTGTCACCATTCTAACAGATGTTGCCTTCTTCTTACCGTGCAAAACTCTTTGTTCCCCATTGTCATCCAAGAACTCAATAGCCTTTTCATAACAATCCACCTTGGTCCTATGAAGATACAACCAATCCATGCCAAACAACATACTATATGATCCCAATGACATTACATTTAAATGTGTTAATGTAAGAATACCATTCAACTCAAATGCACAAGCTCTTACCCTGTAATGAACTCTCTTCTTTGTACCTATAGCCAAATTCACTAACCATGGTTATGCATGCACTTCTTTATTCAAACCACATTTATCCACCAGGTCAAGACTAACATAACTATAATTAGATCCCGATGATCTGCCTGCTTGTTCTCCAATGTTGCATAGATCCATGGAATACTCTGAGAAACATCTCCCATTGTCTACGCCTCTTGAGCACTGTTACCACCCTGATGTTGTGGACAATCTCTCCCGCAATGCTCTCCTCCACATTTCCAACATTGCAAGGGCTTCCAATCATCACCCTTGTTCTGCTCCTCAAACCAAAATCCTTATCCTCTATTAGATGCATTGAACTTCTTGTGTGGGGTTGCATTCTCTTTGTTACTTGTGTTCTGAGTTCTTGTTCACTTCTTGTACCGTTTTTCTTTATTCTTTGCATTACCTTTCCAGTCCAGCTTAGTCTTAGATCTACACTTTGATTGTTCAAAACCATTCTTTAGCTTCCAGATGGCCTCCTCAAATGATCTAGGCTCACTAAACTCAATCCTGTCCTTGAATGCTACCGACAACACTGATGAATGGATGAATCTTGGCCTTCTCCTCCTTTAGGTAAGGCACATACCTAAATAACGCCAAGAATCTGTTAGTGTACTCCTCATCGGCCATTGATCACCTCTTCAGCTTGTAGAATTATTTTTCCTTATCATCATGGTATCTCTCCGATAGTTACTTCTTCCTGAAAAGTGTTTTGAACTCACTCCAATTCAACTCCTCTTCATAAATACCTCTGACATTGTTTACATCTTCCCACCAGATATCTACTTTACCTTTAAGATTGAATGTCATTATTCTTGCCTTCATGTTTCTAAGTAATCAAGCAATCTGAAGAACTTATTCATACCAAGCAACCATGTTTCTACATCTTGTGACTTCTTCATTTCCCCATCGAATGTAGTTGTCTTTGCTTTATTGAACTCATCCAGAAAATATCCCCTATCACTCATGTAAGGACGATAACAATGACAGGCATAGTGTCTATCAGAACCAGAACTAGAATAGTACTTGTGTCCATCACCTCACCTATCCAGAGTATCCAAGATCCTACCATCTCTAACCGTGTCATCTCTATCCAATGTGTTCCTACCATGAGACCTACTACCATATTCCCCATTAGTCCTATCCTCCTATCCATGATGGATTCAAAGTGGTCCATATCTCTGCAATTCTGACAAACTCTAAGAGATTACTACATTAAATTATTCTTGTTTCTCCTATGCTTGAATGATTATGTCATTTTCTACTTTACAACTTATTTCTTCCTTCAAACTTCTCAATGTGTCTACTATGTCAGAAGAATTCCTAACACAATGTTGCTCATCTAATCCATAGGGAGATTCTCGTGAACTGTAATCTGCCATATTTCTAATCATCTTTGATGTTTTCTTCCTGCAAGGTATATCATTCCAGTTAAACCAAATCATAAACAAACTAACGTTCCTCAGTTTAGTTAATGGAAGGATATCTCATCTGCAAGACCAACCAAATTATCACAATACATATATAAAAATAATCATATCCACATTTAATCATCATTTCAACCATTATCTAGTCATCATTTCATGACCATACCAACCACATACCATGGCCTCATGCACAAAAACTACAACCATGCCAATGTATGCAAAATAATATATAATCACTGACATGCATAACTAATGCATAATTGACATACACTCGTGACGACCACATCCAACAACGACGTCTTCAACTTTCACATGACAACACCACTGCAACTATGACCAATGTCATGCATATGAAACAAGCAAATATACCATAAGAATAAGGAACACATATATAATCGAAATGAATGCATGACCAACGCACACTATCCATCTAGTCCAAGGGGTGAGTCATGCTCTAATACCGCTCTGTAAAAACCCTCCTCCCACATTTACTCAAGTTAATGAGTCCGTTGGGGTAAACATGTGACGAGATGCTACTATTATATGATTCAAATCCCCATGTATAGTTAAGGAAGTGGAACCAAAAAAACACAACCAATATGACCTTCTACACATGTTACAAAACCTTCAGAAGCCAACCAACCCTTCCAAGTGACCAACCCATGAGCTAACTTGACATTTTATTGACCTAGAGCCTCAGTTTCTCCCATGACATGGGTAAGCATATGAATAGGACCCTCTAGTCGCTCTCGGAGTAAGGGAATGTTAGTGACTAGGGACTTTTCCAGTTAGTTCTGAGCTTGTGACCTTGGATTATGTGCCACTTTTTTAGGGATAGGTCTCAGGTCACTGCCAAAATTTCATGAAACTTCCTAAAATGAAAAATAACATCAAAACAATGATACTAATGCAAATACTTGAACAAAGACTTGATCTGGCCCCTACTAGCCATGACAGGAATTTCTTCAAACATGTCACAAATATATGCAATCTACAAGTCATATCAGCATATCTGAGCATATGGGTCTCATACTTATTTAAGAATCGCTAAGAAGCATTGATGCCTTATCAAAATATTTGTGTTATCATATATTAGGTCATGTATTTATTGTTCATTCATTTTCTAATCAAAACATGGTGGGAACTGTTAGCACTCCAGGAAGCTCTCCTAGGTTGTAGCTCGGAGATGCCTGGAAACATATAAATATTCAATATCGTTCTATGAACTATTGGAATGGATTGGGGTTTGGATGAAGTTAGATGACTATTTCAACTTTATTTCACTCAAAACATGCATGAACAGCTTCAGCTAGACAAGGCTTTCAACCACTAATGCTCAATAGATTATAGATTCAATTGATAGATGGAGAATACTGACTGTACCAGCAGATGCATACATAAACACATATGAATGGCTAGCTATGGAAATCAAATGAAGCTTACAAATCTAATTTATCAATGCAGAGATAAGATGACAGTTATCTGGAATTCGACATAGAAGAAAACATGAATAACCCATTCAAGTGCAAGCTTAAAACAAAGGGAAAGATGGGGATTAAACATATAACAACAAAAGAAGCTTGTATTACTAGAATGAAGATGAGACGCTGAGAGGAGCAGAGTTTCCACAATCTCCAAAAGTTGAACCTTTGATACTTCTAGCTTTCAGCCATTTGTAGGCTTTTACCAATGCTCTCAAACCCTTTGAGGCTCGAGAGGTCCTAATCTATACTCTCTGTCTTTTTAATTACTTGATGCCATGACTAGACACACATGAGCTCGAAGGTCTCTTTTTCTAACAGTAGAGTAACCACATTCTGGTAATTTTGCCGCGCTATCAGGTAGCTCGCTGGTGCCAGCAATGCTCCATGACCATTTGTTGGTTTGGTTGTGTTGCGCTGTTGTTTTTCCCCTTACGGCCATATATTCCATTATTTTAGTTCACCTGTTGATTGTTAAAAAATACAAACAGAGCCAAAATAGAGCTATCGGGTTCGTTCCCAATCGTTGTCACATGTCGCAAATGGCCTGTCCCTTTTTTTTTTAGAAATACGTTAAAACATTGGAAATACATTAAAAAATGGCTCATGAAGGACTTCAAATATTATGTATTTTCATTCGAAAACCCCTTCAGGTCCGGGTTTGATTGCATCGGCGTTGTTTCGTTAAATAACAAAAATATGCAAAATACATAAGAAAATGCCATTCGGCGGATCTCAAATCTTATACAATAATGGTTATATAGCCATCAGGTCCGGCTAATCGCATATATATATATATCTATATATATATATATATATATATATATATATATATATATATATCTATATATATATATATGCATATGTATATGTATATGTATATGTATATGTATATGTATATGTATATATATCTATATCTATGTATATACATATACATATACATATACATATACATATACATATACATATACATATACATATACATATACATATACATATACATATACATATATATATATATATATATATCCTGCTCCTCTGTGAAGCTCTGATGTGATATCGCGATGTGATTAATCGCAATCGCATATCGCGATAACCCTGGGTCGTTTGGTGAGCGCTCTGTTGTGTTGGCCGATTGCAATTCTGCCGATCAGATCTAGACCGTTGATCGGCCAGATCCGACGGCTGCTGTGCATTCATTGCTCAAGCCTCCGCTGCCCTGTTTTTCACTATTTTCTCTATGTTTTCGTTTCTCGATAGTGTTTTTCCACCTTTTGGAGGATTTTCTCTTGTGATTATTTTGATCTTTTAAATGATTTTTAAAGACTTAGAGAGTTCTTGGATCCATTTTGGATCTGTTTGAACCAGCACCTCAGGGCCAACACGACTTATGGCCAAAGCAGAGCAAGAGGAGATGTGGCCGTTGGAGCTAAAATGTGGGACATTTCTGCTAAAAATAACAACCGTCTACCTCAAGGGCTAACACTAGCTCTATCTGGGGATGAAAGCCTCCTTGTGAGGTTTCAAGAACTACAAACTATAGCCTTTCCAGTAACAATCCAAAAAAACTTATCTCCTAGTGTTCCATTGGGCATGGAGTTTATTTGTATATAAAAAAAAAAAACTGAGAAAACCTATTACAATATTAAGGCCTTAGAGCCTCATATGAAGTAAAATTTCAAAAACTGCCCATTGACTGGGCCATCAAAAACACCTCCCCCCTCCAAATTGTGTAGAATGAAAGTATTGTTCATCTGAATTTGAGCAATGACAAACGGTCCCGTCCATAAGGCATCAAATTTACCACAGTTCCCCTTCTTTTCCTTCAACACATCCCATTTGAGAACCCAGTCACCAACCTGAAAACTATCCCTTTTTGCCTTTCTATCAAAGGTTCCTTTGATCTTCTTCTGATGAATTCTTGACTTCGCAACCAGTTGTTCTCTTATCTCCTGTAATTTGTTGGAAATCAGATGCACGGGGGACTATAAAACATATACACAGCAAAAAAATTCAAGCACATAAAGACACGGGAATTAACGTGGTTCACCCAACCAATCTGAGCTACGTCCACACAACTAGGCATCGGAAATATTTTATTATTCAAACAGGAGATTACATAAACTCTCACACTACACCCAGCTATCCGTATGACTACCTATTTTATAGCAAGGAGAATCTAACTGCCTCTCACATCAAATTTAGGACGCATTAATTTTCTCCCAACAACCTGGAGTTAATCCAACAACAGATTTTCTATTGTTGTCACACACTGGGATTTTTGCCCATTTCGTCTAAAACAGAAAAATCTCAACAATCTCCACCTTGATAACAATTAGCCTGATGCCCTGTTTGTTTATTATTTTTATCTTTTCTGCAAGCCAAGAGAAGCCAAACACCAACGTAGCTTCTCTAACAAAACTGGTTTCGTGAACATGTCTGCACAGTTTTCCTTTGTATGCACCTTTTCAAGAGAGACTCCCCTTTCAGTGATAACCTATCTTACAAAATGGTACTTAATTGGAATATGCTTTGATTTACTATGATAGGCCGGATTCTTAGCCAAATGTATTGCACTTTGACTGTCACAAAGTAACCTGATGTTGTCCTGTAACCTACCAAACTCACCAAGCAAACCTTTCAACCAAACCGCCTCTTTGCAAGCATGCAAAGCAGCAATGTATTCTGCTTCAGTAGTGGATAAAGCAACAATGTTTTGTAGCTTTGACATCCAGCTAACAGCTCCACCTGCAAGAGTAAAGACATATCCTGAAGTTGACCTTCTCTTATCCAAATCACCTGCAAAATCAGAATCAACATATCCGCAAACAGATTCACTACTCTTATTGTAAGTAATACAATAACTACTTGTGCCTCTCAAATACCGAAGCACCCATTTTACTGCTGACCAGTGCTCTTTACCCGGATTTGCCATGTACCTGCTGACAACCCCAACTGCATGTGAAATATCTGGTCGCGTACACACCATCGCATACATCAAACATCCTACTACATTGGCATACGGAATTCGAGACATATAATCCTTTTCTTCATCTGTATTAGGACATAAACTGGAAGAAAGCTTAAAATGGGAAGCTAAAGGGATTGATACAGGCTTCACATTGTTCATACCAAACCTCACAAGTATTTTCTCAACATACTTCTGTTGTGAAAGCCACAGCTTACCATTACTCCTGTCTCTGAAAATCTCCATGCCCAAAATCTGTCTTGCCGCTCCTAGATCTTTCATATCAAACGTCCTTGCCATCTGAGTCTTCAACCTGTTGATTTCTTCAATGCTTTTGCTTGCTAAAAGCATATCATCAACATACAACACTAAGATAATGAACATGCCATTATTTAACTGCTTAAAGTAAACACAATGATCATATTCACTTCTTACATATTTCTGACTCAACATGAAAGAATCAAACTTCTTATACCACTGTCAAGGCGACGGCTTCAGGCCATATAATGAATTCTTGAGCCTGCAGACAAATTTCTCATTGCGATGCTGAACAAATCCTTCCAGTTGTTCCATATATATTTCTTCATCTAAGTCTCCATGTAGAAATGCAGTTTTAACATCTAATTGTTGTAATTCTAAATCAAGCAAAGCCACTAATGCTAACACAATTCTAATTGAAACAATTTTAACCACTGGTGAAAATATCTCATGAAAGTCTATGCCAACTTTCTGAGAAAACCCTTTTGCAACCAGCCTTGCTTTGTACCTGTCTTCCATATCATTCACACCCCGTTTCAGCTTGAACACCCACTTACATCCCACAGTTTTCCTGCCTTTGGGAAGTTCAACCAGATCCCATGTACCATTCTTACTTAAGGCCATCATTTCGTCCTTCATGGCTGCTTTCCATTTGTCACATTTTGAACTTTCTACAACTTCCTGATAACACAAAGGTTCATCATCATTAGCGGTCAAAGCAACTGAAGTAACATGATCATCATACCTTCTTGGAGGGCGTTTGATCCTTGTAGACCTCCGTAAGAATGTTTCTGGTGCTTCCACAATTGGCTGTCTATCATCTGTAGGAACTTCTTTATGATCGCCATCTGAGACCTGTTCATGACCTCCATCTGAACCCTGTTCATAATCTGATTCTGAAACCTGTTCATGACTAGAATCTGAACTATGGTCGTTATGACTATCATTAGAAATGCTGTCAAACTGAATGTGCTGGAAATCAAATACATCATCCTGTTTCAATCTACTATCTACATCTAACTGTACAAGAGAGGATTCATTAAACTTTACATCTCTGTTGATGATGATTTTGCGGGTAGTAGGATCCCACAATCTATATCCCTTTGTTCCATCACCATACCCAACAAAGACATACCTTTTCGATTTCGGATCTAATTTAGTTCGCTGATGTTTAGGCACTAGAGCATATGCATCGCAACCAAACACTCTGAGTTTAGAATAGTCACAAGGGTGTCCTTTCCATACCTCTTGCAGAATCTTGCAGCCTATTGCCGTTGATGGAGATCGGTTTATCACATAACAAGCTATTGCCACCGCTTCCGTCCACAACTCCTTCTGCAACCCGGCGTTACTCAGCATACACCTTGCTCTCTCTAGAAGAGTCCTGTTCATGCGTTCAGCAACTCCATTTTGCTGAGGAGTATAAACCGTGGTCTTATGTCTCTCGATCCCTGCATCCTTGCAATAGCTGTCAAACTCCTTGGAAGTAAACTCACCACCATTGTCAGTTCTTAAACATTTTATAGTTCTACCAGTGTTGTTTTCTACCAATGCTCTAAACTGCTTGAAAACTGTAAAAACATCAGACTTCTTTTTCAACATGTAGACCCATACTTTCCAAGAAAAGTCATCAATAAACGACACAAAATACGACGAGCCACCATATGACGCTGTAGGGGCTGGACCCCAAACATCTGAATGAATATAATCAAGTATTCCTTTACTAGTATGTTTGCCTGTTTTAAACTTTTGTTTACTTTGTTTTCCAAACAAGCAATGTTTACAGAAATCTAACTTTCCAGATCTTAGATGAGGAAGTAACTTACGGTCAGCCAAAATTTTCAACCCTCGTTTGCTCATATGGCCCAACCTTTGATGCCATAGGCGAATGGAACTACTGTCCTGTTTAGACACCGACACATGATCTGACCCAATTCTACCTTCTAATTCAAAAAGATTTCCTACCTTCTTAGCCTTCATCACTAGTAAGATACCTTTATAGATTTTCATAACTCCACCTTGAATTACAGTTTTATATCCATTCGTATCCAGTGCTCCTAATGAAATTAGATTTTTTCTTAGATCTGGTACATGTCTCACATCAGTTACCATTTTGGTTGTGCCATCAAACATTTGTAGTTGAACACTTCCTATTCCAATAATACTGCAAGTGACATCATTACCCATGTACACGACTCCATCATCAACTGATCTATATGTTTTAAACCAATCTTTATGAATACACATGTGGTTAGATGCCCCGGAATCTAACAACCAATGTTGATCATGTTTCGACATATTAACAGACAATACCTCATCACTCATACCTGAACCAGATACTGAACCTGTATCTGTGGTGTTGGCTTCCTTCTTTTCTGTCGACAAGCCTTCTTTAGCAGCCTGCTTACGCTTCCAGCAATCCTTTTTCAGTTGTACAGCCTTGCCACAATGCCAACACTTCACCTTTGTCTTCTTTCCTTTGCACTTTGAACGAGAGTCGCTATGCTTGCCCCCGGAGTGTCTCTCTCTTGAGCGACCTCTGGCCATCATTACCTCTGATGTAGAGGTGTCTGCATTCGACCTCTTCCTCGTCTCCTCAGCCAACAATGCTCCAACAACATCGTCAAACTCAAGGATGTCTGTTGTACTAAAGCTTATGGAAGTAACAAAGTGATCCCAGGATTCGGGCAATGAACACAATAGAGTTATTGCCTTATCCTCTGAATAAAATTTCACATCTAGACTGTCTAATTGCACCAGTAAGGTATTAAAAACATTCAGGTGATCAGTAATTGAGGTACCTTCTTTCATCCGCAAACCATAAAGCTGCCGTTTCAGGAGAATCCGATTTGTCAAAGATTTCGTCATATAGAGTTTCTCAAGCTTCGACCACAGGCCTGCGGCAGTTTTCTCTGACACAATGTTGAACATAACATCGTCCGCCAGACATAACTGAATTGCGCTCAGAGCTCTATCGTCCATCTCATCCCATTCATCCTCCATCATGGAAGGAGGCCTTTTGTTTTTCCCCAACAGTGATTTCGCCACACCTTGTTGAACCAGCAGATCGTGCATCTTTACCTTCTAGATCTCAAAATTATTTTTCCCATTAAATTTCTCTATTTCAAAATGGGCACTCTGAGTTTTGGCCATCTCGTAAAAAAAAAACAAAGAATCTCCAATTTCAATTTAAAAAACAAAATTGAATGTCAATAAATGCCTATGCCTTAGATTATCTTCGCCTTTTAAAAAAAAAAAAAAAAAACAAACCTCTGTGCTTTGCTGTATAAAACTCAGATTTCCATGTAAAAAACAAATGGCGCTTGCTAATAATTACAAGAACCGCGCCAAATCAAAAACGCTGTAAGTGATGACAAATTGGCGCGTTTATACCTTTAAAATTCGCGCTAACCCGAGAATTGGCGCATTGGCGCCCTTAAATAATGTGTTTCTGCGCTAATTCAGTTGGTTGGCGCGACTGGTATTGAATTACCCGCGCCAAGCAGAAAACGCACGCACCAAAAAACAAAACGCACTCACCAAAATTTTCCTGGGTGTTCTGGCATTACACGCAGGTCCTGGCAGCTCCAAGCACAGCAGCATACCCACGCTGGTTCAATTCCACGCAGCTGTGTGTATGGTTTACCTCCACGTATGGAAAAACGCTGTCACATACAGCGCGCAACAGCAGTCTATACGCTGTCACATACAGCGCGCAACAGCAGTCAACAACAGTTTATATATCCACGCTGATATTAACATATATCCACGCTGATGTAAATATATATATCAACGCAGGTTATAGATATCTATCCATGCTGTCAGCAATTACTCGAACTACCACAGCTCCACACGCGCATCAAGGTTCAGTCCACCCGGATTTGTCCACATTTAAAATAATAATATAGCATGAAGCATTTTTTTTGCAATCGTCAACAGAGGCGGGTCAATCCTTTTGTGTGGAAATCTATAACGCAGCTGTGGTTACCTCTACTCCTTACGCGATCATTAACCAGCGCACCAGCAAAAAACTAATTGTTTCAACACAACAGGCACAACGATTCACCTCAATGACATACTTCTCCACAACATCTCTGAAATGTGTGGGGACTCCATGCAGCAACAGTCACGTCCACGCAGCAACAGTCACGTCCAATCAAACGCACCCTCCAGCACGTCTCCTCACAATATAATACCATCGGTTCTGGAGTCTCCACGCAGAGGTTATACTTCCACGCACTTGCTCCAGCTCCAGTACGTAAGACCAACTCGCCTCAGTTCTCGGCCTCCAGCAACCAACAGCCTCCAACATGCTCTGATACCACTTTTTGGAAATCAGATGCACAGCGGACTATAAAACATATACACAGCAAAAAAATTCAAGCACATAAAGACATAGGAATTAACGTGGTTCACCCAACCAATCTGGGCTACGTCCACACAACTAGGCATCGGCAATATTTTATTATTCAAACAGGAGATTACATAAACTCTCACACTACACCTAGCTATCCATATGACTACCTATTTTATAGCAAGGAGAATCTAACTGCCTCTCACATCAAATTTAGGATGCATTAATTTTCTCCCAACAACCTGGAGTTAATCCAGCAACAGATTTTCTATTGTTGTCACACACTGGGATTTTTGCCCATTTCGTCTAAAACAGAAAAATCTCAACATAATTTAACCAAGTTACTCATTCTCCTCGCTATGTAATTCTCTTCGTCCTGTTCTTCTTGCAAGAATTTGGCCACAGGGAGAATCAGCTGGATAGGAAAAACAACATCAGTGCCATAAACCAGCTTAAATGGAGAATTTGCTATGGACTTCTTGTTGGTATCTATCAGCCCATAGTGCAAACTTCAAATTGGAATCCCAGTTATTTTTGTTTTCCTCCAATAGTTTTTTTATTATCCTTACAAGACTCTTGGTAGATGATTCTGCTAGGCCATTTCCTTAAGGATAATATGAGGTAGAATGCACCAATTGAATGCCCATGGATTCACACATGTCCACCAATTCTTCTGCCGTGAAAGCTGTTGCATTATCAGTGACTAGTTTGGTTGGGCAACCAAATCTAGTGAAAATATTCTCATTCAAGAACTTTATGATAACTTGATGATTAGCATTTTTAGTGGGTATGGCCTCAATCCATTTGGTGAAATAATCAATGCCTATTAAGATCCATTTGTGATGACCATTGGAATGTGGATTGATCTCACATATGAAGTCCAAGCCCCACTGCTGGAAGGGACCATTGACGTGTATTGGCTTCAGGTGCAGAGATTTTAGCTGTTGTCTTCTTGCAAACCTCTGGATTTTGTCACAAGATTTCACAAAAGAAAAAACATCAGAGAACAGAGTAGGCCAATAATACCCAGCTCTCAGGATCTTGTGGGCTGTAATTTTCCAATAATGATGCCCTCCGCAGATGCTAGAATGGAACTGGTGCATGACTTCCACAAATTTTCCTTTGTCTAGACATCTCAAGAGGATCCCTGATGGGTGATTCCAATAGAGAAGGTTTTGATTAATGCAGAATTTGGATGATCTAAGCTTAATGCCCCAGGCTTGACTTGAGCTATGCCTGGGAGGGACTTCTAGCTTCTGCAAAAACTGAACTACACTGGAATACCATTCACAGGTGGCTAGATTTTCAGCCAACGACTGGTTCTGCTCTCGCTCTACTGCTGCTTCCTTTGTCCGCTCACCACCTGAATTTGAACCCACACAATTTATGTCTAACAAACTGCCATTTTCCTCAACCATAAGCTTAGCCAAGCCCTAGTCTTTGACAAGCTTGGTGGGCTTCACCTCTGTGTTGAACTCTATGAATTTTGCAATCCATTTAGCTCTCTTTCCATCAATATCCAGCTGAGTTAGAACATCTTTTACTGAGGTTGACGGTACATATGCAGTCACTTTGTAATGCGGAATATAAATTCTGAATGCCTTTAAAGATTTTATGAGAGCGTAAGCTTGTTTTTCAATAAGGTCATACCATAGTTCAGCGTCCCTCAGAGTTTTGATGAAAAAGGCCACAGGGTGTTCTACACCTTCATCATTTTTCTACAATAGAACTGTTGCAAGTGTATCATAAGAGGCAAAAGAGAAGATATAAAACTCCCTGTTATAATCTGGGCTGATTAGAGTGGGAGCTTCCATGATAGCTTGTTTGATAGCTTCAAAAGATCTTCTTGCACCATCTGTCCATTTTATTTCTGATCCTTTCTTTAGCATGGAAGTGATGTGCTTCACTAGCTCTGCGAAGTTTGGAATAAACCTCTTGACAAAGTTAATCTTACCCAGGAAAGATTGAATGTCCCTTTTTGACCTTGGGATGGACAATGTCTGAATTTCTTGAACTCTTGTTGGATCGATCTTCACACCTTCGGCAGAAACAATATGTCCTAGCAATTTGCCTTCTTCTAGAGAAAACTATGACTTCTTTGGGTTTATCGAAATTCCAAACCGTCTGCATTTTAGGAATACCTTCTTCAAATGCTGCAAATGGTCCTTGTGACTGCTGGAAAATACTGTTATGCCATCAAGGTAAATAAGGACAAACTTGTCCTTCTCTCCCACAAACGCTATGTCCATGGCCCTCTAAAAAGTAGCCCCAGCATTTATCAATCCAAAAGGTATTTTAGAGTACATGAAAGTGCCCCAAGGAGTAGTGAAGGCGGTCTTTTCCTCATCCTCTGGATGTACAACGATCTGATTGTACCTTGAAAATCCATCTAAGAAAGACATAACTCTAGCCCCTGAAACTTTTTGCAGCAATTGTTCCATCTTAGGCAGGGGGTAGTTGTCTTTTTTAGAGAATTTGTTCAGATTCCTGAAGTCAACACAAAGCCTGATTTCTCCATTCTTCTTTCTTACTACCACAAGGTTAGCTATCCACTTTGAATACCTTAGGGGAACTATGATATTGGCATCTAGCAGCTTCTTGATTTCCTTTTCAATCAGAGGCAATAAGAGAGGGTTGATAGGTCTTAATTTCTGCTTAAAATGGATGGTGTTCTTCTCTAGCGGAATCTTATGCTGAATGATGTTGGTGTCATAGGTCTTAAGACCATTGTATTCCCAAGCAAAAATATCATCAAATTGTTTCATCAGGGTGCAATACTAGGAACTTTGGGCAGAAGATAAGTGAGTGGATAGATTTATGTACTTTGGATGGGTTGGACTCCCTACATTATGTTGATGAACAACAGACTCATTTTCTTTTTTGGCAGGCTTATAAGGTACATCATTATGATCAAACAACTTCTCTAAGAGCACCAATCCTTTGGGTATATGGTTACTAGGTAGCTTAACAATGTTGTCCTGACCAATCTCGTCCTTTAGCTTGGACTGGTTGCATTCTTCAATGGTTTCGTTTTCTTGGTCGATGTGCATTTCAGAAAATTCATCAATGACTTGTAAAAACCTATTAATTTCATCATCATCTTCAAAAACTTTCCAATATTTGATATTGTTAGGCAGAGATGGTCTATATTTCACCTGAACTTCATAAGTCAATTTAGGAGGCAAAGGAGGAATAAACGTGCTAGCAAACACAACAAGGGAATCAACAAGCTGGTTTTTCATTCTAGGGATGTAATAAATGTTGAAACTATTAAAAGAATTCTTGAGCTTCCATACCTCATCTCTATATGCTTTCAACCTTGGATTTTTTGCTTGGAAATTTTTGTTGACCTACTGAATGATAAGGTCTGCATCTCCAAACACCTTCAGAGCTTTGATGCCCATTTATTTAGCAGCGTTTAAGCCCAATATTATGGCTTCGTACTCTGCTATGTTATTTGTGACCTGAAAAGTTAATTTGAAAGATAAATGAATGCATTCCTGTGTGGGGGACACAAGGACTACACCTACCCCTGTAGCTTCCTTAGAGCAAGCTCCATCAAAGAACATGTCCCAAATTTGTGGGGCTTCTTCTTCTGTGATTTGGCAAACTGGTTTCTTAAGTTGTGTGGAGGCCAATTGGGATTCTTCAATCTGAAGAATACAGGCTCCAAAATCAGTGTCGACAGCATAGATGGGATGATTAGTGGGATTCCTTTCATCACTGATGATATAAGCCAACTGAGCTTCTTTGTATAATATTCTACTCTCACCTCCAAAAACTAGGAAAGTAGCATAGGACAGATCATTTTGCAATGTTCCACCTAATCTCTTGATCCAACCTATGGAGACTAACATGGAAAACTTGGGGGGTACATCAACTACCACAATGTCCATCATCATGCTCTTCATGGGAAATTGAGGTAAGGTGATGGCTAGGTCTTTGATTAATACCAAACATTTCACTTTTCTAGAGTCAAAAGAAAACAGGTCATGATAAGACTTGGTAATGTCAAGACCCAACTCATCCATGACAGCCTTGGGCATTAGATTATGGCTGGCTCCTATGTCTAGAAGGTAGTTGTGAAGGATTTTATCATGAATAGTGAAAGAGACATAGAATGATGGGGAGTTGTCATCACAATTTTCAATCATTGGGCTGAGAATGACAACTGGTTCTTCATCTTGCAGATTTACATAGTTAGTGGACGCTTGGATGGCTTTAGGTTCAAGGGCTTCGAGGATAGATCTCTTGAAGGACTCATTCTTCACTAGTTCAATCACAGGTATAGGTATGCTTAGCTTCTGAATTTCTGATTCAAAACTGAAAGGAGAAGGAGACTTGTCAAGGCCTCTTACCTCGTGACCTGGAGCTTTGAGGATGATGGGATCAACTGCTGGTCGTTTTTGCTTTTTAGCTTGCTATATTGCAGGGACAACAACTCTTTGAACATGAGTTTCCTTGGAATTATTCATCTTCAACCTCAGATCATATCTGTGCCAATCTTCAGTTTGCAGAATAGCTTCACCATCCCATTCTTGGCTAATCTGGTCATTGAATAATGACTTTTCATAGGCAACTAATGTCAAAAAGGAGGCATTGCCTTTGTCTTCAAGACAATGGATCTCATCATCTTCTTCAAACTACTCTTCTTCCATGGCTACATTCTGGAAAGGGGTCTTTACCCTTTGGTCTTCATTGGCATCTTTGCTTCTTTGCAGAATCTGCAATTGCTCATTAGCTCTTCTATATGGATTTGGGTTTCTAGTAGCAAAGGTATTAGGAACTCTTCCTTTCCCAGAGTGCTGCTCAACCTTTAATTTGGAGATTTCAGAGGCTAATGACTCTATCATCTCGGTCATTTTATCCATCTTGGGATCTGAAGATGATAAAGATTTGCCCCTCTGTCTCCTTCTATCAACATTTCTCTTGAGCTTCTATGCAGCCATGATGTTGTTACAAATAAGATATATAAAATAATGTAAAATAATTGTAAACAATAATAAATCATAAATAATGATTAGTTAAACTAGTAATTAGGTTGAAGAGGCATGTCTAAATGAGACATGACTTTTCATGAAGAGACACTTGCCTGATATAAAAGAAAGCCTCTCATTCTCATTGAAATTCATTATGATTCTTATTCATTCATTTTAATATATAATATTTGTATCCTCATGGTTATCGTTATATTCCAAGTCTTCTGGAGTAATTAATCTGTAGAAGGAACTTTGTTCGCTTCATTGGTATCAGAGCAGTTGATCCTCTGCCATCTTCACTGCTGCATAGAGCCACGCTCTTCGATCCAGGCCCTTGGCCATCAAGATTTCGTCAACATTGTTGTCATCAAGTTTGAAGCGTTTCGCTGCAAAAGGTTGAAGTTTCTCCATATTGCTAATCAGGCTTTTGGCCAGACGGTGGCGACTTTGCAGAACTGATTGCGGTGACTGTCACTGCAACTGGTAGCGGCTGTAGGAATGGACGTTGAGATAGTTCAAATGTTGCTGGTGGTGGCTATGTTGGACAACGATGGCAACTGCGTCAGTCACAGGTAAGACCCCCCCTTTTTTTTAATATCTCTTTTTTCTTTTAAATAAATAGTCCCTCTTTTCTTTATATGATTTATTTATTTATTTATGTTTTTTTTTCTTTTTTCAATAATTGTTCTTGACTTTTTTTTTGAACATATATATATGTTGAAAAAAAAAAGGGCAAGAACAATTATTAAAAAAAGAAAGAAAAAACATAAATAAATAAATAAATCATATAAAGAAAAGAGGGACTATTTATTTAAAAGAAAAATGAGATATTAAAAAAAGGGGGGGGGGGGGGTCTTACTTGTGACTGACGCAGTTGCCATCGTTGTCCAACATAGCCACCACCAGTAACATTTGAACTATCTCAGTGTCCATTCCTACGCCGCTACCAGTTGCAGTGACAGTCACCTCAATCAGTGCTGCAATAGTCGCCGCTGTCTGGCCGCAGACCAAAATTGTCGCCGGCCCACTCTCCATTTTGAAACCGCCACACATAACTTCCACAACTGCCCCACCGCATAAGCACTGTCACTCGAGGTGTGAGCCACCGCTTGGCCAGTCAGTTGACCGGCAACCACCGCTGCACAACAACAACGTCTACCTCCAGTGGTCACCGCTCCTTAATGCCAACGCCACAACCATCGTTGTTTGTATTGAGGCTACTTGTCTCGTTCCTAATTGTCCCGCGTTATCCTTGTCGTTTCATAGTTGTCTATTGTCACCGCATACAATCTTGTTGCATTTCGAATAGTGGTCATGCAACCTTAACAAGGCGTGTCATTTACCACATTAAACCAATGATCAATCACACCTGTTCGAATGAGGGCACAACCGTTGAAATGTTAATCTAATTGGACACGTGGCCAACAAAATTCACTAATTGAATCAAGATGAAAGTTGCGGTGGTAGGTTACTCGTAAGTCATATACATATCATATTCGTAAGGACAAGAAAAAGTGGGTCTTAAAAAAAGTATATATAAATTTTATATAATTATAATTTTATAAGGTATATAAATTAAAATTATATAATATATATAATTTATAATTATATATTAATTATTTTTTTTTTGTAAGGTTAGGCATTCTTCATTCCATATAACATCAAAAATACATTAAACTAGAGTTCGGGTGGCTGGCCTGCCCGAGGGAAACCAGACCGCCACCTTTTGGCCTGAAAGCCGGACCAAAATTTAAAAATGTTTAATTCCTTCTTCCTATCGTAACCATTGTTCTGCTTATTCAAAGCGAGGCTAACTACTGTAACAGAGAAAGGTGCCCAGATATAGTTCAGATTCATCACAAAACAGTAGAGAAAATAAACACACCACTAATCTTCATCCGACAAATTCACCGGGGCAAGCTTAGAGTCGTTAGCACTCGGCTTCAGGATCTTCTGCTCAATGGCCCATTTGAGCTCCAGTGTCATTTGCTCCATGTTTTTTAGCAGCAGATGGTTTCTGGAAACTTGCACTTGGACAGCCGCAAGTTCTTTTAAGAGAATGTTCTTTATGGAGGCTGATTCTTCCGTCAGTTGGCGTTTGAGGAGTTCTTCCACTTGCTTGCACTCTTCATCCTCCTCTTCGCGCACCGCTTGGTTAACCTCCATGGCCCTGCCAACCACATGCTTCATGATCCAGTAGAATTGTAACGTTCTATTGAATAACGAGTTTCTGCCTCTGGAAGTGCCCGGGTCGGAGATTATAGCCCAGTCCTCACGGGGAATCTCTTGGTTCGCGCTTATTTCCCTCAGCTCGCGTTCCCATTCATGGATAAGAGCACGGACCTCAGGAGAAATACCAGTCATGTAACCATCAATCAGGTGAAGGAGTTTGTCGAAGTCAGGCTTCCTGCCTCTTTTATTTGAATGACTACTGGTGCCGGCTTCCTTCTTCTGTTTAGAAGTGGTCCTTCTTGGAGCCATTTTTCCTCTGGGCCTACCTATCACAGCAGAAAGCCGAGAGTCAGTGTAAGAGATATAGAGCCTAATCGGGGTCTGTTCCATTTTGGCGACGAGCTTAGCATGAGTAGTCTCACGTGACATTAGAACAGTGCCATTATGGGCACGGCGGTTAAAGACCTGCCACCTTCTTACAGGAGTCCGGAGAAACCCCCAACCAACAGAGCGAAGAAACTAGACGGCCTTGGTCAGCGGAGGGGAGGAACAAAAATGGAGCCAACCACGGTAGAAATCCAGAGAGATGAGAATAACAGGGGTGCTAGGACCCTCCAGAAGCATGGCGAAGCCCGACAAAGCCCCCCAAACTACCTGACTCTCAGAGCAGGACGTAGCACTACCATAAATCAAATCTTCCCCATCCTGGGACTGGGAAAGGAGAAACCAAAAGGAGCCCGAGGGACCCTTATCATCGCAGCGACAGGGGGTCTGCATACAGGGCCAAAGCATATCCAGCCAGACCAAGAGACCAGAGAAACAAGCATACATGTCTGAGGGATGAGGACAGAAGGAAACATACCACCTTTTCTTGCTGAGGCCGATGAGGAGGGCTGGTCGCAGAGGTGAGCAGGCATCTTTCCATTCTTTGTCATTATTCTTGCCTAGCGGAATGAGCCTGCCATCTGTTTTCTCGGGTTTATTAACTCGATGTCGTGTCGAGCATGCCACCACTTGGCTTATAGAAATTCCGACCTCCGCTTGTCCATTTATTTTTCCATCACGCAAACCGGTTTTTCCATCTCGGAAAGTGGCCTGGATTGTCCTTTCCACTTCATGCTTCATCATTCCCTTCTCCGTCCGACTGCTCTTGTCATAACCTAACTTGACTCCTGTTGCCACCTGTCATCCTTCCCCAGCCCATTATCTCAAGTTCTGGAGCTGGTTCTAGATCTTTCTTTAATGATGCCTCAGCTCGCATGTCCCCTCCGTTTGTTCGGCCATTCTGGCCATGCCCCGTCACCTGCCCGTCATGTGCCTGCCTTACCCCTCTGCCTTTTCCCACGTAGGAGCTATCTGAGCCTTGTTGATGTAGATTATCTCCGCCTCTGCTGCATGCGGATGTAGGAATCCGGCGAAGAGGAGCCAGGCACAGTTAACGACCGGGTTCAGGTAAGGCTTTTTTGGCCAATTGATAATTGTGCTTACGATATTTTGCTGGTTTTGGTGCTGCCGCTCAAACAAATTGCAGTGGTTGTTCCATAGGGAGGAGCTGACAGAGCAGCGGTTCATCAAATGCTCCATGGTTTCCTCTTGGGAGAGGCATAGGGCGCAGCGGGACGGGCCTTGGCTTCCTTTCCGCAGAATTTGGTCCCAGGTGAGCACTCTACCGTGTAGAATGGTCCAAATGAAAAAAGAAATTTTAGGCCAATGCTTAATTTCCCAGAGATTTTTCCATTGATTATTTTCCGGATGATGGTTGATGTTGCTATGAAGGTGGTAGGCTTCTGCTATAGTGAAATTTCCTTGTATGCGTTTTCCCCATCTGAGAATGTCAGACCCTGTTTTCTTTGCTATTTTCCGAGAAGCCATCTCTGTATAGTAATCTTGCCATCTGTCGGTTTCTGGTGCTCCTACCCAGTCTTCTTTAAATTTCCAATTTCGCCAGTATCCAGCCTCGTCGGGCTTCCAGAAGTTGCCGACAGTTGAAGCCCCGGCCTGGGACGAAAAGGTAAGGATGACATGGAGGTTGTCTTTTTGAATGAGACGGTCTCTTTGCTGCCAGGATTCCTCCCAGAATCTGGCTTTGTCTCCTTCCTGGATTTCCCAGAAACTGTGCTCCCTTATCAGATCCTTGTTGCCTCTAGCCAGGTTCCATATTGCAGAACCTCTGGTCTCTGTCGTGCTTCTCAGTTTGTCTTCAATTTCCCCTGTCTCGTCGTATTTTCTTTCCCAAAGTATCTTCCACAGGTCAGGGCCCCCCTGAAGCCACCGCCACCAGAGCTTCGCGCCCATTACTTGATTGAGGACGAAGGGGTTGCACAGTCCAAGACCGCCATCTTTAGGGTGTTGGCAGAGCCACTCCCATGAGATAAGGGCCCACTTTCTAGTTTTGCTAGTCCCTTGCCAGAGGAAATTTTTGAACAGGGAGACTAGCTTTTGGCTCGCAGCCTTAGGAATTGCTTGGCATGAGAGCTGGTAATTTGGGATGGCCTGCAAAACATATTTCAATAAGGTTACCCAACTTGGGGCATTCAGCGAGCGGTAGGTCCAGTTCTCCATTTTATTTCGGATTTTCTTGATAAACAGATTCCAGTTGGCCGACCGGAATTGGTGCTCATGTAACATGATACCCAGGTATTTGGAAGGGAAGGATCCTCTATTGAAGCCTAGAGTACGAGCCAGGAACCTTTGGACTGCCAAGGAGGTGTTAAAGAAAAACACTTCCGATTTATCTTTATTGATTTCCATCCCGGAGGCTCTGCTAAATTGAGATAGGGATTTGATAATTCTTTGGGCCTCCTTTAGGGTGGCCTGACCGTAAAGCATTACGTCATCCACAAATTGCTGGTGGGAGACCGGAATATCTTCTCCGCAGATGCGGAGGCCTTTTATCTGTTCCTTGGAAACCTGAGCCTTAACCAATCTGCTGAGGCCATCTGCAGCCAGGATGAAGAGGAAAGGAGATAGGGGGTCACCCTGCCTTAGCCCATGGGAAGGAGTGAAAGCTTCAGAGGGGGAGCCGTTTAGGAGAATTGACAAGACAGGGGAGTTAACCATAAACAAGATCCATTTTATCCATCGTTGATCAAATCCATAGGCTTTTAGGATACCTTCTAGATAGATCCAGCTAAGCCTGTCAAACGCCTTGGCCAGGTCCAGTTTGATAAGCATGCCTGGGGCTCGGGAGCTTTTCAGGGAATGGATCACTTCCTGGGCTACTATGATGCCATCTATGATCTGCCTTCCTTTGACAAAGCCAGTTTGCTCCGGGGCAATGAGATCCGGCAGGATCGGCTTAAGCCTGTTGACTATGATAGTTGCAAGGATTTTGTAAACAACATTACATAGGGAGATGGGCCTGAAACCCTGCAGTTCATCTGAGCAGCCAGACTTTGGAATTAATGCCAGGAAGGTGGCGTTCAAACCTTGATGCATGCGTTTGGAGCACCTGGATTCCTCCACTAGATCGAGTAGATCATTTCCCATGAAGCTCCAAGTCACCTGATAAAATTCTATGGTGAAGCCATCAGGTCCTAGGGCCTTATTTTTAGCCATTTTGTTTATTGCTTCCTCCAGTTCATCCTTGGAGATTATCTGAAGAAGGGCCAGGTTTTGATCTCTAGAGACTTTCTTGGGAATATGGTGGCTGATTTTGTCTATGTCCTCGGCTCTGTTGATATTTGGTTCAGAGAGAATACCTTTGAAATGCTCCACCAATAGATGTTCAATTTCATCTTGCTGAGTCACTCTGTTTCCTTCCTTGTCTTTCAAGGAGAAAATTCTGTTGTGTTGGCGATGGTTTATCATGGCTTTGTGGAAGAATTTGGAGTTTTTGTCACCTTCTTTGAGCCATTGGATTTGGGATTTTTGTTTCCACAGGATTTCCTCATGTTTTCGCCTTTCCTCTAATTGGGTGATTACTCTACCTTCCTCCTCTACCAGAGCCTGACTTCGGCCTTCCAACATGATTTGCTACTGAATTCTTTCCATTCTGGATTGGAGTTTTCCCTGCTCCTGCTGGATATTGCCAAATTCTTCCTTGTTCCACTTTTTAATTTTGCTTTTAATTTCTTTGAGCCTTTGCTGAAATGAGCGCATTTTGCTGAGGCCCTCCTTTCCACTTTTGCTGTCTTGCCACCAGCCTCTTGCTTTGTTTAGGAAGTCAGGGGCTCGAAGCCAAAAGGACTTGAACTGGAAGGGTCTCTTTTTGCTCTGATTATTTAAGGCTATTTCCAACTTTATTGGCCAGTGATCCGACCCTGCTGAGGGTAGGATAGAGGCTTCATAGAAGATATCCAGCTCGATTATGTGTTCTGAGATGAGGAATTTGTCCAGTCTTGAAGAAATCTGTTTGGAACCGCCTCTTCTATTGTTCCATGTGAATTTCCTGTTGATGTTTGGGATATCCACTACTCTTAATTCTTTCTGCACTTCTCTGAATCTTTCCATTTCTGTGTCTTCTCTGCTTATTCCACCTTTTTCTCTTCTCGAGAAGCGATTAAGTTGAAGTCTCCAGCCAGGATCCATCTCTGTTCCTGGTGTAAACTTCGGAGCTTAGTCAGCTGAGTGAGGAACAGGTCTCTGTCTGCACGGGTGTGGTGCCCATATACAGCTGAGATTACAACCCATTCACTTTGTCCTATTAGTCTGAATTGCCCAGTGAGGATTCTTGGCATTCATATCCACCAGTCAGCGAGGACTTCAGCTGGGTTCCAGAGAATAGCTATCCCTCCTGCATTGCCTTTGGGATCTATAGTGACATGTTCGTATCTTGGTTTTATTTTATTGAGGATTTCCTCCATTTTTTATCCAGGGATTTTGGTTTCTTGGAGAAGCATGATCTGAGGTTTGTCTTGTTTGAGTCATGCTGCCAAATGTCTCTGTTTTCCTTTACTATTTAAGCCTCTGATATTCCATGAGGTCAAAATCATTGATTAACTTGAGAGAGGGTTTGGAACACCGCTGATAGCGGGACTACTTTTCCAGTGTTGACTAGGGTTTCTCCCATGAGTTGTATGGAGTCCTTGATGTTTCTTCTTCCTCTTCTTTTTTCTCCCCCTTTATTTTGTCCAGTCTGGTCTGATCTGGTTTCTTTTTGAGTCTCTTGGTTTTCTGCTGTTGGGGCTTTGCCTTTTTCTAATTTGGTTTTGTATTGTTGGAAGGTTTCAGTATATAGCTTCTTTTGATCTTCGGGGATAAACCTCTCATCCAGGTTCTTCCATTTGTGCAACAGATTTTCCAACACTTCCTCTTTCTGGCTTAGGTCCTCCCTGCTGGACTCATGGTCTGTCTCCATCTGATCTGTTTGTTCCTCTGTTTCCTTCTCCTGTTCTTGTGTCTCACTCGGGGCTTTTATTTTAGCTAGGATCCTTTCACTGGTTTCACTGCAGTTTGAGCCTTTAGCCTCTTGATTTTCCATGTGACGATCTTCCTCATCCTCTTCTACCTGCACTATAGCGAAACTGTTTGGTTTCGCTGTGTCAAGTTGTTTACCTTTCCTATCTCTTTGGGGGGGTTCCTTGTTGGCTTTCTTTTTGTTTCTCACCTCTTGGAATTCCTCATGATCCGACTCTCTCTTGTTTCTTTGGGGCCCTCTGTTTTCTTCTTCCTCCCGGGTTATTGGGCATTCCTTTGCTAGATGGCCATGGGTATGGCATCTACGACACCTAAACGGGATGTGTTCATAGTCTATGCTCTGCTGCTAGATCTCTTCATGGTATTCAAGCTCTATAGTGTCGGGGATGGGGTTTGCTAGGTTCATGTAGACACAAATCTTGGCATACGAGGTGTATCTACCTTTCTTTGTAGTATCTGCTATTTTCACGAAGCTTCCTATTGAGTTGCCTATTCCTTCCAGGATATCCGGGTCCCAGAAGTCTATGGGGAGCCCAAATAGACGGACCCAGACAGGAGCAGCCAGAAAGGTTTCTTTGTTAGGGTTATAGCAGTCTTCCCAGAAACACAAGAACAGACCGACATTATTATAAAAATACGGGCCATTATCAAAAACCTGTTCTCTATCTTTTAGGTTAAAGAAGATTACCGTAAAAAAGCCTTTCGCTCCCAGCTTGAGCTCGATGTGGCCTTGAGGCTACCATTTCTGCTGTATCCACTTGGTGAGGTCCCTTTCCGACGGCTAGACTCCGACAAACTTGCAGATAAGGGCATGGTCCCTCATGTAACTTCGGTACTTTTCCAGTTTGTTCACTGGGATCACATATCTGGGTTTCTCTATTGTAAATGGCAGGCACTTTCCTCTGCGGCCTGATTGCCAGGTGTTGTGGTAAAAACACAACCCCCACCCCATTTTTGACTTGTTCACTTTAAATAATGGGGACCCTTTCTATAAAATTTTGGCTAAACACCTTTTTGGATTTTTATTTTGATTACCCTACGCATTTGTTAATTTTTCATTTTTTTTGGATTCTTGTTTTGGTTGCTTTGTTAGAATCGATTTTTTATAAGCTTCCCATTGACGCTTGTTTCGTCTCATTTGGTCAACTGGTTTGAAAATGGTACTCTTTTGAAGTCTCATCATTTATCTAGCCTGGGTTAAAAATGCATAAAATGTACAATACTGCATTTTGTAAATAAATTAGTTCAATAATGCATTTATTGTAAATATTAACCCCTAGTTAGTTCTCACTAACATTTTTTTTCGTTTTTTTAACTTATACTGCCAAATCATGAAGCAACTGGATTTTAGTAATTTACTCCAATAAATTACTAATCTCGAAAATCATAATTTCAAAGTGGCTGTAATTTATTTTTTCATTTATTTTCAAAATAGCTATAGTTTAATTTTCATTTTTCAAGTGGCTGTAGTTTATAAAATAAAACCTCATACAATAAAAAATTGATCTTTATTATTAAATCTTAAATTAATTATTATTTAAAATATAATTAATTTAATTAAAATAAAATTTAATACATAAAAAATATATAAAAAAAAAATTCTTAATCGCATCGGGCGATCGGATCGGAGATGGTAATCGCATCGGGACTTTTTAAATGACACAGTTTTGAAACCCCCGACACCTCCCGATGTCGATTGCCGATTAACCAAAGGGCAATGGGGCATTAACCAAAGTTTTAAAAAACGTGTGTTTTAAGTTTCAATACGAATGTTCCATCGGAAGTCTTCATCCTATACAAACTTTATGCCCCCGACACCACACTTCCGCCGATGCGATAAGTCAAACTTTGATATTAGTTTTGGGTTCACGTATTAATTCTATTTTTAGAAATGGTTGTGTTACCATATGAGTCGTTATGTTAATGATTTATATGAGTATGTTACCATATGAATAAAGGAAGTAGGTAGTGCTAATTTAATATTAGTTGAAATATTAATATTTAAATAATTAACTTTAAATTAATTAAATTAATAAACATGTAATATTTATTTAATTTAAATTAATTATTATTTATATTCATATTAATTAGTTTATAAATAGTTAATATTTTAGTTAGTTATATATTAATTAATAAATAGATTAATATTAATTAACAATTAAGTTTAGTTTATGATTAACCATTAATTTAGAATTAATTATTACTCTAATTTAGGATTAGATTTTTTAATTAAAATTCTCATTTTTAGCCCAGTAACAGAATTTCCAGATTCATGCCAGATTTGATCCATCAACTTTGGAGGCTCATAGATTGAGTTATACTTGGCCAAATGAGGCCCAGGACGGCTCGTTGGAAAGAGAAAATCAAGGAGAACATTTTTGAAGAGGTTTTACTAACAGATTTAATCATTTATTGGGTCAAAAATCAGGCAGAAGATCAAGCTCCGAATTTTGAAAACAAAATCAATTTTCTGAGTTATTTTCTTCATTTTCATTTGTCCAAAGCCTCTTCTAATTGCAGATCCATTGGTTAATAATATCTTTGGCCAATTAAACCACCCCAAACATCAATAGAAAGCTTATGTTTTATTTTCAATTATTTATTAAAATAGAATTTGATTGGATTTGATTTAATTGCCAGAAATGATATTTTGATTGCATCTTAATTTATTTTGATTTCTTTTTGCAGGAAAACAGTGGAAGAAATATGGAGAAAAGGATCTCAATCAATGAGAATGCTCCAGCAATTGAAGATCAGAATTTTTGAGCAAATAAAATTGGATTTGGCAGATTTCTCTTCACCAAACTTTCCTCTCAAGAATTCCTTCACAAATAGTATAAGTAATAGATTGCAGAATGTAATAAGGGGCTGCTCTCCTCTGCAATTCTAGACTTCTAAAAGCACTACTGTAATAGGAATTTAGAGTTGTAGGAGAGAGGAGAGAAAATCTCAGATCTGGGGATTATTGAGGATTTTTCCTTTGTATCTTAAATTATGTATGAGGGGCAGAGTTTGCACTATTGTGGCTCTGGTTTTGAAGGCAGAAGTTCAAGCAATGTAAAGGACTGTTGGAGACCAAGAACAGAGAAATGAATGCAATAAATTGGTATTTCTAATACTATTGTTTTGAATATCAGTTTCATTTTTATAGTAGCAGGAATGTTTCATTTTATTCATGTTTGTACACTATTGTCAATATGGGTAATTTGTTTCAACGTTGTTATTAGGTATCTCTGTTCTTATGAATTAAAATTTGATTTCTGAGTAACTATTTACTTAGAAATCTGTCTTATAAAACTAATTTATTGAATGGTAATGTGTTGTGAACTATTTTCACATATTATTGTTTAACTATTGGATTTACTGATATGATAATCAATATCATTTTTGTGAACTACTTCCGGGAATGTTGTTGGTTTATTATTTCAGTTGATAGGTCTCAATAAGATGTGTTTTGGTAACCATAATATCAATTAATTGAACTACTTCATTAACTTGATATTCATTATAAACGAGACATATTTAAATCCAAATACTTTAATTATCTTGCTCTTAGTTGGGTTAGGTCTATATCTGCCTAATTAAGATAGGATTTAGATTAATTTCTTTTGCTTGTATCATAGAATAAGCTTGCATTTAGAGTAATTTCTACATTCTTTTAAGTTCTCTCCTCAAAGAGGCAGAATTTTAGTTGTGGCTTGGCTGAACCCAAATCAGCTTAAGGGTCATTCTCTTACCTAATCAGCAAGAAGAAGTGATCTGATATCCATATCTATTGGTAGTTAAAGATACATTATAAACCAATAGCGATAGGGAGAAGGTAACTGGACCTAGTTAAACCAGTCGAAGCCACCACACCAAACGGAAAAGGAGCTGCTTTAAGGTCTGGACCGTGTGGTTATCTCCCATTGTTGTTGCAGCGATTTTCGAGGCATCAACATTTTTGGCGCTAGAAGGAGGGCCTGAGACTTTTTGTTTGTTGGAGTCTTTTCAATTTTAATATTTTATTTATTGTGATGGCTCCTCTTAAACTTCCAATTTGGAGTTGTATCCATGGATGGGCATCTTCCAATACTCCATCCGAAGTGGTAAGACTCTTGTCTTAGGTAAAGTTCAATGGTAAGAGAAATTCTTCTGCTTTTAACCATGTCTTTCAATTTATTCAAAATGTTTCACATTACGATTTTCAAGGAATTGATGAAGGCATTTTATGCAGAATTTTTACTCTCACATTTGCGGCAAAACCCAGAAGCTGGTGTAGAACTCTTCCAGTTGCTTCAATCCACAACTGGGATCAATTTGTTACAATTTTCATTTGTAAATTTGGCAGCTATGATTATGAACAGGTATGTGAAGAAATTGAATATCTACAAAGGTTTGAAAATGAGTCTGTTAATGATTTTAATATTCGATTTCACTTGAATTGTTTAAGATTTAAAGATGAAGATAAACCTATGGAAGAAGAATCACTAGATTGGTTTGAATATATTTGTTCTCTTCCTCCCATTCCCAATCCATATGAAATTAGTTCAAGTTTTGTTTCATCCCCTTCCAATATAAATGAGAATTCCAATATGGATGTCCAAATAAATTGTGATGAAGTGGTTTCACAAAGCTTGGAAAATATTTCCATTCAAATGCAAGAAGACAACAGCAGCAATTTTGGAGAAAAAGCCGCCTTGAAATCTGAAAGCTACTTTGAAGTAAATTCGGAAAATCAAATCGCAAATCAGCAAGTACAAGCAGCAACCAAAGTAAATAAAATGCAAAATGTTGTACAAATTTCTGAATTTCTCCATGATGAGCAAATGCCGAAATCACAGCAGCAAAGCAGCCTTCTTCAAGAAAGCATGAGCATACAAAGGAATGATTTGCAATCTGAAATTTACAATGAGCATAATGCACAAGAGTTCTCAAACAGAGACAATTTTAAATGCATTGTTTCAGGTTCACATTTTTCCCTTTATCCTGATATTTTTAATGAAGGTAATTTTTCCCCTCTTGGTATTAATGATATTTCAGAAAATACAAAGGCTGGTCTAAATGAATTACCATTAAGTTTTTATCAAGATAGAGAAGCAATTATTGATCATTCTTTTGCCACTAATGAACATGAAATTCTTGTTCCGCCTTGTTTGGATATATTCGATGAAATAGAAGGGAATTGTAGAGAATATTGTGAAGTCATTTATGATAATTACTCTGACATTGAGGATGTTGATTTCTATTCCTCCCAATAGAATCCTCATGAGAAAATTCAAATAACATCTGAGAATGAGGAACGCTTCAATTTAGGAATTATCCCAACTAGTCCTCATTTTAGAGCAGCAAATTATCTTCATGATTTCACCATTCAAGAAAACATTCCAATTTATGATTCATATCAAGATCAAACTCCCATTCCTATTCATAATCATAATTCGTTTTCTATTTCACAAGTTGGAATTCGAAATTACCCAAATTTCATAATTCTAGCCAATCCTTGTGAAAGAGAAATTATTTCAAAACAATCCCAATTGTGTTGTAACATTAGTTGTACAAATAGTGATTTCATTTTAGTTTTTCTTTCACAGTTATTTTGTTTAAATTTAGATTTATTTTCTGATTTTATTTTGCAAAATTTTCACACTTTTCGCTGGCATATTGAACACCTTACTGTCAAATACTCAATTGATGAATTGCTTTATTGGGAAATTGAAGTTTCATGCTATAACCATGAACATCAAGAGCTGTTAACATGTCAATATCAATTGATGTTCATTTCTTATCAAAAGCTTCTATTTCCTCAAAGACAATCTCAACTAGAGGATATATTTTTACAATCTGGCCAGCATTTTAATTCAATTAATAATTCTCACTTGTATTTAACAGATTTCCATTCATTTTTCATTAACTCATTTGAAAAATATTTGGAAACTTTTCCTTCATGGAAGATCGTCAATAATTTAACATTTGCATATAACACTAACGATTTTTTCCAGGCCTTTGAATTTAAAAGTTCATCTTCACAATCTGGCCTGTTATCTCTTCCTTTGAACATTTCCCAATCATTACTAGAGATCCATCCAGATTTCTATGATCCAATTGGTATTCAATTGGAAAGAAAAATTCAAGCGAAAGAGATTTTAAATAAGTTACAAACAATAACAATAACTGTACATTCTGATTTCATATTTAATTTTCCTAGTTCAATAAGATTTCTATTTTTATTACTAACATTTGAACTATACGTACATGCAGGAATTAAAATGAAAAAATGGATACACTGGAAATATGACTATACCTAGTCATTTTCATGTACATGATTATAATAGGAGTAAAATTAATTTAATTAGTTTGTTTTGTATAGTTAATTTGTTTTTAACAGTTTTGTAGATTAAAAAATAAAACAAAGCAATCAGCCTTCTCATGCATGTTCACTAAAACATTTTCTCCTTATCAGAAACTTTTAATTCTTGCTTTCTTTTTTAAATTTCTTACAGCAATACCTCTACTCTGCCTATTTTGAATAATGTCTTGATTAAATTCAATTAAGATTGCACTTGACATCGATCGCCTCAAAGCCACTTTTCTTTATTTCGAAATTTCCTTCTAATATTTTCTTTTGAAATTTATATGGTAAGGATTTGAGGAAATAAAAGCTTCATGATCCCATTATCCCATGAAATGTGTGACTGTCTATGATAAGCTTAATTCTAATTCAATCATTATTAGTTAGTCTAACCTTTCACAGTAATCATATGAAGTTCATATTATCTTCCTCGAAATTTGTTAAGGATGTCCATTTTGCTGTGTGCACACCTTCAAATCTGTTTTGATATTTTTCCACAAGTAGTGGCTTTATCCCATTCTGATCTTTAGTTTATTATTTGATGCTACAAAACACATCATATTCATTTACTAAAGGTATTATTGAACAGTCGCTATAACAATACGGATTCTTCTCAAGTTATTCAGAATAAGCAGAGATAATAAATTGTTGTTTCAATTCAAAAGGGGAGCCTATTTTTATATTTATTTCTGGTAAATTTTATATTTCTTGAACATGAATAAACAGATCTTATTTAGGCTGATTGCACACTTAGATTTAGAATAAATGATGAGATGATTTTGAACAAAGTCAAAATTTTGATAAATCAAAGGAAGAATTTGAAGATTCATAAGGTAAAATTTGCAGACAATTTCCTTCCAGGTACGCATTTGCAAGTTCGTTCTCATCTCTTATTAGTTTCTCTTTTCCTTAGTTTATTTTTTATTTGTGTTTTGTTTTATTTACAGGTTTTCATTTGTTTTTGAAACTTGAAGTAAGCAGCAAACCCATTTCAAATTTGCAACAGGTTCAGGGAAATTTTTATTTTTGATTCATTAGAATTTGAATATTCTTTAACTTTGCTTTTATTCACTTAGAAAACCCAATTGAAATTTCCAGGAATATCATAAGACCATTTGCATCATAAGATTTCATCGGAAGTAGTTCTTAGCATTTCTTTTGATAACAAATTGTTCATAAAATACCTCCGATGTATTATCTTACTCATATGCCATATCGCATTTCACATATAAGAGCTTTGCAGTTGAAGTATATTTACATTATTGTGAATCGCCAATAATAGACTTTATCGATATTGCGATGAACACATAATCACGGACCCGATATGAAATTCAAATCAAATTCAAAAAAAATATCGCGTCCGTTCAATCGCAATAAAGGTAAAGGCATAATTTTAAAGGGCCGATGTCTTGGATCCGATATGTTATTAAATTTTCATTATAAAGTTATTGGGTCCACTCTTCATCGCATATCGGCATCGCAAAAAACATATTGTATTACATCAGATGCTTAAGATTGTTGATCGCCGATTAGTTATGTCATTCATCGCATAGCCAATATCGCAATCGCCTCCTCGCATTTTTATTTATGGCCATACCATTATTCTGAATCTGCAAAGCGCAATGTGCAAAATACAAATCGCAAGATGTGGTGTGTGATCTGAGAATTACAGCATGACTATCCCCGATTCGCAATATAACAGCTCTTCAATGGTGTCATCACTATATCTCATCGCACATATTTTCTTCGCATGTTCTCATATCTGCAATCTGATATTTCAACCACCGATGCGATAGCTTCCAATGCATGCCTTTGA
Organism: Pinus tabuliformis; assembly: GCA_031772625.1. Classification (NCBI taxonomy): domain Eukaryota; kingdom Viridiplantae; phylum Streptophyta; class Pinopsida; order Pinales; family Pinaceae; genus Pinus; species Pinus tabuliformis. The sequence goes on along the minus strand of CM062818.1, from coordinate 1,056,948,046 downwards.
GCCATTAACATTTAATCGATATATGGCATAGCAATAAAGGTGAAGTCTTGCAAATTAAACTTGAAGCATGGTGAAGAAACATGTTATGTGAATCATCCGATACGGCAATGTTATTTTAAAAAGCGAGCTTGGGTAACCACTATGGTAAGAAAGCAATTAATGACCAATTTGCAGCATATTTAAACCATTTTGATTTCTCATACATTTAAGTTTTAAATATATAATTCCATAATTAAAAATGGAATTCGAGACCTCTCTATCTTCATATTTAAATTTTATTATCTTGGATTTGGTCTCGATTCTAGGCAATTTATAAAATCATGGAATTTATATGAAACTTATAATATTTTGAGAAATAGTCATTACTGCAAATTCTCATTCTCATTTTTGATGTATTTGTTTTAATTTCAACTCCCTTGAGCACTAAGCATTCTATTTTTACATTTTACTGCTTGCTTTAATTTAAATAAAATAAATAATGATTTTGGGTTACAGGATTTCAGTTAGTTTGACTTCTTCATGTTTTAAATGTTAATTAAAATAAGAAGTCAGCTAGTTTGGAGAAACTAATACCTTTCAGGTAAGATCAAAAGTAATTATTCAATGGTAAGATTCATTTACCCACTTTCATTAATTTCCATTTCGTCAATTTACTCTCAGTTTTGTTTTTCTGATATATAAATCTATTTTGCAGCTCTTCATAAAAGGCTTTCAATCCTCTGCTCGATCATATTTTCAAAGTCCTATACTTTTCTCCAGGCTTTATTTCAATAAGCAGCGATAATCTTCATCGAAACAGCTATACTAGGAAGTTTCTGAGCCTTTAGTTTCTTTCTTTAAGCATTCATTTTATTAGAAAATGATCAAGTTGATGCTTTGGAACAAAAAGATTAATATCAGACAGAAAGTTTTCATTGTGGCTGAATTTTTATCGTTACTGCTATCCAAAAGGCCTAAAACACTTACAACCCTACAAGGTATGATTTTTCTAAATCTCAACATAAGAAGGAATGATTACATGGTTATTTTCTTTTCTTCATATTGTTGAGACATTGGTATAAACATTCTTGTTTGAGTTTATCTTTCGAAACTTGGATTTTCTTTTCCACTTTTAAAATTTCTTCATTTTTATTTTTGTTTGTTGATTTCTTTCTCATTTTAGCATAAGAATTCTTTTCCTTTGGTTTTCAGTTTTGATTTTGGTGACTTTGCCATGATTTATATGGAAGGCCTACTTGTTACCTAACAATGGTCAGCATGCATGGAGAAAAATGGTTAATAGTCACCTATTAGCTTTTTCTTAAATCTCTTAGCAAAGTTTGATTTTCTTATTATAAAAGTAGACATACTTAAAGAAGAGATTACCAATTCAGAGAAGTTGACAAAGTATCATAAAATCTGCAAAAATGCATTTTTCATCAAAATTTTAATCATTTTGAGATTTCAAAATTTTATCAGGATCTTTCAAAGTTCTATTATCAGTCAAGAAAAGTTATTTTTAACCAAGTAAAGACACTTTACAGCAAAGCACCTTTAACTCTGAAATTGTCATTCTTAACTCTTAAGGAGTCAATAATTCTCCCTGTCCCAAAGAGTCTTATTTTTCTAGAGTATAATCTAGAAATATATTTAAACTTAAAAGATAAGAGGTCTCATCGTGAGCTTGCTTACCATGATCATAGGGGAAAAATAGGCTGACATTACCAACACAGTTAAACAAACCAGGGTAATGGCTTATGATTGCAAACAATTATAAGACAAAGGGTCTCACTACGAGCCAGCTTGTTCAGTCCAATTATAACCAGTGAATGGCATTGTCAACTATCTGACTACCAAACCAGGACAATGGCTTTTAAGAAAAATAAAAAAAATAAAAATTCAAAGAAAATAAACATATATAAATGGATTTATCTCTAGATCAATAATTCTTAAACAAATGGGATTCTGAATCATTTATGATTAAAAGGTAACCCTGTCGAAACTATAGATGTTTGCTGGCAGCAGTGGCTCTACCTATGACAGAGGAGTATATTTTAAAAGCTAAGCTGTAAAGTGACCCCTGCTTTATCTCTACAACTAATTAAGGACTGATGTAGAGTTTTGAAATATTTTAATGTATGAGGAATTTTAAGAAAAATTACAATTAGATGATTCTTGCTTTTATTCAGACTAATGAACTTAGTCAAGCATTTCAAGCATAATTTTCTCTTCTTTAATTATTTTTACTTTAATTTTAGGAAAATCTTATTCATATCAAACAGAGATAACTGGTTCTTCTCCCGTGTGTCGCCATTGTTGTGGTAAAAACACAACCCCCCCCCCCATTTTTGACTTGTTCACTTTAAATAATGGGGACTCTTTCTATAAAATTTTGGCTAAACACCTTTTTGGATTTTTATTTTGATTGCCCTACGCATTTGTTAATTTTTCATTTTCTTTGGATTCTTGTTTTGATTGTTTTTTTAGAATCGATTTTTTATAAGCTTCCCATTGACGCTTGTTTCGTCTCATTTGGTCAACTGCTTTGAAAATGGTACTCTTTTGAAGTCTCATAATTTATCTAGCCTGGGTTAAAAATGTATAAAATGTACAATACTGCATTTTGTAAATAAATTAGTTCAATAATGCATTTATTGTAAATATTAACCCCTAGTTAGTTCTCACTAACATTTTTTTTCGTTTTTTTAACTTATACTGCCAAATCATGAAGCAACTGGATTTTAGTAATTTACTCCAATAAATTACTAATCTCGAAAATCACAATTTCAAAGTGGCTGTAATTTATTTTTTCATTTATTTTCAAAATAGCTATAGTTTAATTTTCATTTTTCAAGTGACTGTAGTTTATAAAATAAAACCTCATACAATAAAAAATTGATCTTTATTATTAAATCTTAAATTAATTATTATTTAAAATATAATTAATTTAATTAAAATAAAATTTAATACATAAAAAATACATAAAAAAAATTCTTAATCGCATCGGGCGATCAGATCGGAGATGGTAATCGCATCGAGACTTTTTAAATGACACAATTTTGAAACCGATCGCCGATTAACCAAAGGGCAATGGGGCATTAACCAAAGTTTTAAAAAACGTGTGTTTTAAGTTTCAATACGAATGTTCCATCGCATCGGGAGTCTTCATCCTATACAAACTTTATGCCCCCGACACCACACTTCCGCCGATGCGATAAGTCAAACTTTGATATTAGTTTTGGGCTCACGTATTAATTCTATTTTTAGAAATGGTTATGTTACCATATGAGTCGTTATGTTAATGGTTTATATGAGTATGTTACCATATGAATAAAGGAAGTAGGTAGTGCTAGTTTAATATTAGTTGAAATATTAATATTTAAATAATTAATTTTAAATTAATTAAATTAATAAATATGTAATATTTATTTAATTTAAATTTAATTATTATTTATATTCATATTAATTAGTTTATAAATAGTTAATATTTTAGTTAGTTATATATTAATTAATAAATAGATTAATATTAATTAACAATTAAGTTTAGTTTATGATTAATCATTAATTTAGAATTAATTATTACTCTAATTTAGGATTAGATTTTTTAATTAAAATTCTCATTTTTAGCCCAGTAATAGAATTTTCAGATTCATGCGAGATTTGATCCATCAACTTTGGAGGCTCATAGATTGAGTTATACTTGGCCAAATGAGGCCCAGGACGGCTCGTTGGAAAGAGAAAATCAAGAGGAACATTTTTGAGGAAGTTTTACTAACAGATTTAATCATTTATTGGGTCAAAAATCAGGCAGAAGATCAAGCTCCGAATTTTGAAAACAAAATCAATTTTCTGAGTTATTTTCTTCATTTTCATTGGTCAAAAACCTCTTCTAATTGCAAATCCATTGGTTAATAATATCTTTGGCCAATTAAACCACCTCAAACATCAATAAAAAGCTTGTGTTTTATTTTCAATTATTTATTAAAATAGAATTTGATTGGATTTGATTTAATTGCCAGAAATGATATTTTGATTACATCTTAATTTATTTTGATTTCTTTTTGCAGGAAAACAGTGGAAGAAATATGGAGAAAATGATCTCAATCAATGAGAATGCTCCAGCAATTAAAGATCAGGATTTTTGAGCAAATAAAATTGGATTTGGCAGATTTCTCTTCACCAAACTTTCCTTTCAAGAATTCCTTCACAAATAGTATAAGTAATAGATTGCAGAATGTAATAAGGGGCTGCTCTCCTCTGCAATTCTAGACTTCTAAAAGCACTACTGTAATAGGAGTTTAGAGTTGTAGGAGAGAGGAGAGAAAATCTCAGATCTGGGGATTATTGAGGATTTTTCCTTTGTATCTTGAATTATGTATGAAGGGCAGAATTTGCACTATTGTGGCTCTGGTTTTGAAGGTAGAAGTTCAAGCAATGTAAAGGACTGTTGGAGACCAAGAACAGAGAAATGAATTCAATAAATTGGTATTTCTAATACTATTGTTTTGAATATCAGTTTCATTTTTATGGTAGCAGGAATGTCTCATTTTATTCATGTTTGTACACTATTGTCAATATGGGTAATTTGTCTCAACGTTGTTATTAGGTATCTCTGTTCTTATGAATTAAAATCCGATTTCTTAGTAACTATTTACTTAGAAATCTGTCTTATAAAACTAATTTATTGAATGTTAATGTGTTGTGAACTATTTCCACATATTATTGTTTAATTATTGGATTTACTGATATGATAATCAATATCATTTTTTTGAACTACTTCCGGGAATGTTGTTGGTTTATTATTTCAGTTGATAGGTCTCAATAGGTTGTGTTTTGGTAACCATAATATCAGTTAATTGAACTACTTCATTAACTTGATATGCATTATAAACGAGACATATTTAAATCCCAATACATTAATTATCTTGCTCTTAGTTGGGTTAGGTCTATATCTGCCTAATTAAGATAGGATTTAGATTAGTTTCTTTTGCTTGCATCATAGAATAAGCTTGCATTTAGAGTAATTTCTACATTCTTTTAAGTCCTCTCCTCAAAGAGGCAGAATTTTAGTTGTGGCTTGGCTGAACCCAAATCAGCTTAAGGGTCATTCTCTTGCCTGATCAGCAAGAAGAAGTGATCTGATATCCCTGTCTATTGTTAGTTAAATATACATTATAAACCAATAGCGATAGGGAGAAGGTAATTGGACTTAGTTAAACCAGTCGAAGCCACCACACCAAACGGAAAAGGAGTTGCTTTAAGGTCTGGACCGGGTGGTTATCCCCCATTGTTGTTGCAGCGATTTTCGAGGCATCAGCACCAGGCCGCTCCTAGCACCGGGCCCATGCTCTTCCGTTCCTCTGACTCCTGGTTGCTTTGTCCATCTCCTGCAGCCATTTCTGGGTAGGAGGGGATCTCTCCCCTCCTGACATTTTCTGTCATTCCTTTTCTGCTTTGGCCACTGACAGTTTTGTTGCACTGGATTGCGTCGGTTGTCCACACTTTCTTCACGACTTCCTTAGGTTTTCACCGCTTTTCCGCCATTAGGGTTTGAGTTGCAGAGCTCCAATGAGGGCTCTCCCTTTTTGAAATATATATTTTAAAATTATTATTATATATAAATTTTATATATTTATAATTTTATAATATATATAAATTAAAATTATATAATATATATATAATTTATAATTATATATTAGAAAAATTATTATTAAAAAAAACAATAATAATAAAAGAAAAAAAGAAGACCAGAATTAAAAAAGGGAGGTAAAAGAAGTAAAAAAAATTATGGAATCTCTAAGTAATAAACAAAAACAATTCCAAAGAGATGTAGAACAAGTAATTACAATACTTGAGCGACAATATGCTGAGGAGAAAAAGAGAAGGGAATCCCTATTCCATTCTCTACATCCATCACCACTCCCACAGAATGATGTAATCCAGTGTACCCAGAAAGTGCAATAAAATCAAGAGAATGGAAAAATAGCCAAAATTAAGCAAAACAAGGAAGCATTAGAACACGAACATAAAGATCTTGAGGATATGCATTACAAAGAAATAATGGAAAAGGACGAAGAAATTTCTCGTCTCAAGGACCACGTCAAAAAATTACTGGCGCAAGCGAAGAAGACTAAGGTCACAAAGAAAGAACTCAAGAAGCACTTATCAGAACAAGAAGATGAATCTTTGCATTTAAAGAACCTTAATAAAAGTTTATTAGAACAAATTAGAGATCTAAAAGATGAAACTCTTAAAATTCAAAACATTGAAAATAAGGTTGATAAATCAGAAATCAAAAAACTTTTATGACTGAAAAACCATAATCAAAGTCTACTCACTTAAATTAAGAAACTTAAGGAAGATAAGAAGGCATTAAAATATAAGTTAGAACAATTCACTCAAGAAGAAGTATCAAAATCTACAGCCACAACAGTTCAAGTTGAAAATAAGGGAACAAATACCGATCCAGTGAATATGACTACTCAAGAAGACAAGTAAATTGAAGAAACGACACGCTTAGATGTTGCAGTTCAAACAATGAACATCCCTAGTGACTGTTCCATAACTAACTCAACAACATCTTCACTAGAAGAAAATCTAAAAATTTCCACATGCCCAATAAGGGAAAGCAAAGTCCCATATCGGAATCTGAATCATGAGAATAGACGAATCAACCATGCTACATATCTAAACCATTCAGAACCGAAACAACAAACTGATGTTACAGATAATAGTGATGTAACCTCAATCCAGTGTTATGCTAACAAGTCGTTACAAAATTCCAATGATCAGAATACTATATAGAATATTAATCTAGTATGGTCTGATCCCTTCTCAGTGCGACAATTTTGTTTGTCACTAAGAAGATCATATCAACTTGTATCGACGAGGATGACTGTTCCGAGAGAGAAAGACGTTTGAAGCCGAAAAAGAGATCAAGCCTTTTTCATCGACAAGCTTTAAGGACAAAGTTTTTTGAGAAAGGAGGCAATGTTACGAATAAAATATATAAAATAATTGTAAACAATAATAAATCATAAATAATGATTAGTTAAACTAGTAATTAGGTTGAAGAGGCATGTCTAAATGAGACATGACTCTTCGTGAAGAGACACTTGCCTGATATAAAAACAAGCCTCTCATTCTCATTGTAATCCATTATGATTCTTATTCATTCATTTTAATATGTAATATTTGTATCCTCATGGATATCGTTATGTTCCAAGTCTTTTGGAGTAATTAATCTGTAGAAGGAACTTTGTTCACTTTGGATGTTTGATTCCACTTCCAAGGCTACATCCTGCATATCAGCCAAGGTAGCACATCGTCTCTCCCTCAATAGTAGACAGAAGTCAAAATCAAAAGCACTGGCATAGGTGAGTTTAGTAGAAGTAGTGGTGGGTTTTACTTCAGCTAGTATCTTACTATACATGTGGTTAAACCTCTTATTAAAATCAGACAACAACCCACCATTTTCCGTCTTTAAGTTCCCAAACTCGGTTTGGTAGTAGAGTAGATCCTTCTTATCCCCCCAATGCTTTAGGAATGCATCATATAAAGCCTAAATATCTGCTATAGACCTTAGGTTCAGCTCTCTGAACTACTTTCTAGCCTCTCCATCTAGACTTTGGACAAAGATTCTCATCCATACATCGTCTTCACTAATGTCTAGGTTATTAGCATAGCTATAGAATGATTCAAGATGTTCCTCAGTTGTAACACCTTCAGTCCCAATGAACTTAGGTCTATACTTCTGATATTCTCCAGTAGGCATGGCATTTAAAGGAGTGGGCAGTACTAGAGGTCCATACCTAGCAGCTATGATTCTTTCCATTTTGGTAGGTGCTTGTGGTCTTGCGATAGCTGTGGTGGCTATAAGGGTACTGGAAATCTGAATGACAGGGGGTTGAGGAGTGACTGATAAGACTAAAGGAGTATGAGGGATAGGAGGAGAGGTTTGCATTGGGCTTGCAACAAAAGGAGAACCTAAAGAATAAGGAGCTCTATGGATATCTAAGACTTTTTCTTCACTGCCGGTATTAGATGCTATACTCTCAACATGTATTTTTTCTATTACAGGATTTTCTTGAAGAGATATAGAATATTGTTTAGAACTACTTGAACCTGATGCTCCTTGCTGCAACACCTTTCTTTCTTCTTTCAGGGTTAGGTACTGGGTCAAATTTTGGCTTCTGAGGATTTCTCTGCGTATGCCTCACAAACTAAGCTAGCACTATGGCGTGGAGTCGCGAAGAGGTTCATCCTCCAGTAGAGTCGCCAGATAGATGATTACAACTGAAAAAGTGTCCAGAATTTGTCTATCATCAAATTTCGATTTGTGTCGTCCCCCAGGAAAGTTGAGCTTCAGTCTCTTGTCCCTGGTAACGGTGCCACTTATGTTATCGCTCCACGAAGCTCTCCTAGGTTGTATCTTGGAGATGCCTGGAAACATATAAATCTTCAATATCGTTCTCTGAACCATTGGAATGGATTGGGGTTTGGATCAAGTCAGATGACTGTTTCAACTCTATTTCACTCAAAACATGCATGAACACCTTCATCTAGACAAGGCTTTCAACCACTAATGCTCAATAGATTATAGATTTAATGGATAGATGGAGAATATTTACTGTACTAGTAGATGCATACATAAAAACATATGAATGGCTAGCTACAGAAAGAAAATGAAGCTTACAAATCTAATTTATCAATGCAGAGATAAGATGATAGTTATCTAGCATTTGACATAGAAGAAAACTTGAATAACCCATTCAAGTGCAAGCTTAGAATAGAGGGAAAGATGGGGATTGAACATATAACAAAAAAAGAAACTTGTATTATTGGAATGAAGACGAGACGCTGAGAAGAGCAGAGTCTCCACAGTCTCCAAAAGTTGAACCTTTGATACTTCTAGCTTTCAGCCATTTATAGGATTTTTACAATGCTCTCGAACCCTCTGAGGCTCGAGAGGTCTTAACCTATCCTCTCTATCTTTTTAACGACTTGATGCCATGACTAGACACACATCAGCTCGGAGGTCTCTTTTTATAACAACGGAGTAACCACAATCTGGTAATTTTGTTGTGCTGTCAGGTAGCTCGCTCGTGCCAGTGATGCTCCATGACCATTTCTGTTGGTTCGGCTCTGTTGCGTTGTTGTTTTTCCCCTTATGGCCATATATTGTGTTATTTTAGTTCACCTTTTGATTGTTAAAAAATATGAACAGAGCCAAAATAGAGCTATCAGGTTTGTTCCCAATCGTTGTCGCATGTCGCAAATGGCATGTCCCTTTGTTTTTTAGAAATACGTTAAAACATTGGAAATACATTAAAAAATGGCTCATGACAGACTTCAAATATTATGTATTTTCATTCCCAAACCCCTTCAGGTCCGGGTTTGATCGCATTGGTGTTGTTTTGTTGTATTTCATTAAATAATGAAAATATGCAAAATACATAGGAAAATGCCTTTCGGCAGATCTCAAATCTTATACAATAATGGTTATATAGCCATCGGGTCTAGCTAATTGTATCACACACACACACACATATATATATATACTGCTCCGATGTGATATCACGATGCGATTAATCGCAATCGCATATCGAGATAACCCCAGGCCGTTTGGTGAGCGCTCTGTTGTGTTGGCCAATTACGATTCTTCCAATCAGATTTGGACAGTTGATTGGATAGATCTTATGGCTATTGTGCATTCATTGCTCAAGCCTCCACTGCCCTGTTTTTCATTGTTTTCTCTATGTTTTTGTTTCCCGATAGCGTTTTTCCGCCTTTTGGAGGATTTTCTCTTGTGATTATTTTGATCTTTTAAACAATTTTTAAAGACTTAGAGAGTTCTTGGATCCATTTTGGATCTATTTGGATCAGCACCTCAGGGCCAACACAGCTTATGGCCAAAGCGGAGCAAGAGGAGATGTGGCCGTCGGAGCTAAAACAGGGGACATTTCTACTAAAAATAGCAGCCCTCTACCTCAGGGGCTAACAGGAACCATACATCAATATTGTCATAAGACACCCTCATAACCATCATATATTCAACATAAATAATAAAGATATAACAGCCATAAAAACCACATATGAACTAGTATACTTAGCCATCAATACAAGAGGAAAGAAGCTCTTATTAACATAAGCAAAATGAAAATAGGTCTGGGACTTCCGAGTTCCACCCGACTATAGATTGGTTGAACCAAATATTTCTTTCATCTAATCAACCCCATGCCATATTCCAAGCATGAATGTAGGATCTCATGGAACACATCGAGGAAAATCAAACTAGGGCTTCCAGAGGAAAAACCACCTCAAATCTCATCCAGTAATTCCACATCACGATCAGACATCACTAACCATCACCAGATTGGTCTCTATCCAAGTTTTCCAGGGCTCTAGAGTGCTTGTTCCAAACAGGGCTTCCAAGATTAGTAACTCAACCCACAACTACTATCGAGCTTCCAAATCATATGTCCAACCAGGGCTTCTAGGACTAGTAACTCAACTCACTAAGGACTTCCAAAGTGTTTTTCCAAGCAAGACTTCTAGGACTAGTAACTCAGCCCAAGCTGTTATAGGGCTTCCAGAGTGTTTGCCCAACTAAGGTTTCTAGGAACTAGTAACTCAACCCACAACCATAAGGAACATGATAACCAACCAGAAAGCAAAAAGAAAGACACTCACAATGCCATGGCTATTTAGGAATGGAAAGGCTAGGCAAATCCATCATCAATCCAGGAAATATTCCATGCCAATGACAGATCATAACCAAGAAACCACATGCATGTGCTATGCATGACAAAACTAGCAAGGGAATCATATATGCAATTCGATACCTGCAAGAAAAACCCAATGTAGTTTTTGATCTCGATGTACTCTTGCGCTTTCCTACTCTTCCTTTGACTTCTTGCTCCAAATCCTAAGTATGTCACAGTTCTCCAAGAGTGCTCCAAGAAAACTATAGGTGTGTAAGAGTATGAGAGAGAGAAAGTAGAAAATGAGAGCTCCAAAACTAAACTAACAAAAGATACCAACTGATCCTCAAAAGCCTCTTTATTATGAGACTTATATTCTCTTCAATTTTCCATTATTTTACTTCATTTTCCTCCTCACATGAAACCTGTTACCTTTCACCTTCCTTTTATCCTAATTTCCATTATTTTCATAAATAAATGCCAATTAATGCCACTTTTCCTTTCCAAAGTCTTTTCCATTCCCTTTGCCAATTTCTGTAACCATGAATTAATCACAAGTGATCCCCATCACTATGTTTTTGCCCAACATTCAGCTTGGAATACGTGTCCCATGACCATGGCTATTATTTTTCCTTTATTAACTTTATTACATGGATTTGTGACCAAAGTTGTTACAGTTAGTGTCATTCCATAGGGCCACAACCACACGGTTCAGATCAGTCCCTGGGAATGGTGTTGAACCATTCTATCTCTGAATAGAATATATTTTGTAAAAAAAAAAAAAATCTTGGTAAAGTCACAAAGAATAGGGAAAGCCAACTTAAATAAAAACCCCGTTTGTACTCTTCCAGAGAATAAAGAAAATACAATGAATTCATATTTTATCAAAAAATATGGACGGTTGCTAACCATTAAAAAAGTTTCTTGTAACTACTGCTTAATAATCGACAGTCAATTTAGCATAACCCAATTCCTTGGGTGTTATTAGAAAAATAATTGTGACCACTAAATACAAATTTATAAATAAAGAACAATCATAACGTTCTCACCATTCATAAGCAAGGAAATCTAATATAAATATACCATTTGAGAAAAAATATAGAGAACATGAAACTAGAATGATATTAGTTAATCTAAAGTATATCAATGTTCAAAGTGGAGACTGTAAAGAGAAGACATCAACTGAAGAAAAACCAAAACTCTACTCTTTTAAATGAAAAAAAGGGTCTGGCTAGAGTGGCCATAATTCTTGAAAAAATATTTTACAATGAAAAGAAAAAAATAAATGGTGAATGCACCCTAGTTTCCATTCTCAACACAAAGATTTTACTTGGAAATTCTGACTGTATCGGTTAATTATCTCTCTTAAACAAAATAAATATATTTATCTAGAATACATGTTGGTAGCAAAACCCTAAGGGTTAGCCCTGAAAGGGATGAGCCAAAATGGTAAGTGGTGAGTATGCTGCCTCTGAAACCATGTTTTTGCACTCGGTGGCGAAGCCATCTTGTGGCCAGTCACTTGAGAGGACCTTGAAACAAGAAATAATAACATAATTAACAAAAAATATAGAGCCTGTAACCTGGAGAGGGGTGCTGTCGAAAAAATTCACCAAGAATATGGCTTATAGTGCATGAAATCCATGAGGCTTGATGGTTTTGCGATATCAAGAACACAAAATATTAAAGAGTAATAGAAAAAAAATGATTTATAAGTAAATTATAAATTCACAAGATTCTGTTAGCAAGGGTTTATCTGAGCAATAAAAAATAAATTAAAGGAATAACCTCGACCGAGGGTGAACCTATACCTATGAAAGAATCAGCCCAGTCTCCCCTGTAAGAGTTCAAAGTGCAAAGTAGATCTCGACATGTTTACAAAATAACAGAACCAAAGGAAGAGAAATATAGTTCTTTGTTGAAAAAAACCTTTCGAGTTAAAGAGACGAGGAGATTGAAACTACTTGCCCATACCAATAGACGCCGAAAACCAAAGAACTCTAAAAAACAAAGCAGACAGTGGTATAATTATTAAAAATGAGGAAACCTCTAGCGTGGGAGTTTAACAAAAGTAAATGGATTTTTTTTTTATACATGTCTATTAAATCGAATCAGAAGTAGCTCAAGACATCCACATGGCTCCATGCCTTAACATAGTGAGGGTTGTAAAGCCTACAAGTCTTATTCGATAGGGTGCCTTTCCATAAGTGTGTGAAGCATTGGAGGAATTTCCCGGAAAGTTATGGAAATTTCGGTCATATTTAGAGAAAATCAGTAAGGATTTTTGTAAATCTAAGTTATAGTTGTTAAACTTCAAAATTTTAGGTGTCCTGGACGTTTTTGATGGTCATGAACCCATTTCCACTATCAAAAACAAGATTCAAACACTGCCTCTACAAGATTTTTTGAATTTTGTTTTCCCAGATTCTGACCGCTTTTGTCCATCTAGACCATTCCTCTACGAAGGTCGCTTGAGGGTCTATCTAGACCATTAGTATTAATTCATTGGGTTTATGATATCAATCCCTTGGGTTTATTAATTTAAAGGTTCATATTGTTGGGTTGTGTTATATTCTTTCCACATAGTTAACAAGGGGTTTGAGGGGCACCCGTAACCCCACTTAATGGGGTCCAGGGCAGCACCCCGGAAAATTTTGGTTTTGGACCCTATGTTCGGTTAGGCGGACCCACCTATAGTTTTGTGCATAATTTTTGCACATGTTTTTTGGACGCGATGGTTTTTGGTCCATGGTATTGGATGCTTCGGCATGTATAAATATGTATTATAACATTGAAAGGAACATAATGAAAAATCAAGCTGGTAGTCTCGATTTTGGGATCCAGGGGAAAATCTCTATGTATATGTGTTTTATGTGTTCTACTCTCACATTATTTATTTTATGTGTTTTAGAATTCGTATGCAGGTAATTTCTTTACAGGGTTAAAACCTACATTTGGTATCAGAGTTGTTTTGGCTTCAAGGGGACACCTTTGTTACTGAGGGGTTTCTCTCAGGCCTGTGGTAGACCCTATTCAGTGGGAGATCTGCGAGATCAATTCTGGTGGTGAAAGAAGAGGTGAGTAGTGGAAAGATAGAGATTGAGAAATTTAATGGTCAGAGTTTTGAGTTGTGGAAACTCAAGATGGAGGATCTGTGGTGGATAAAGATCAATGGATCGTGGTAGATCCAGGTACTAAACCAACGGGAGTGATCAATGAAGAATGGAAGAAGTTGGATCAGAAGGCAAAGAGCACAATATGATTGTGTGTCTCAGATTTAGTATTGTTGAATGTGTCAGGGGAAGCTACGACAAAGGCTTTGTGGGACAAGTTAGGGACTTTGTACCAATCTAACTCTCTGGTGAATAAACTGTTCCTGCGGAAAAAGCTATATAACCTGACGATGAAAGATGGAGACTCGGTGAAAGAGTATCTAAATGTGTTTAATATTGTGGTAAGTCAATTAGCATCTGTTGATATTAAAATTTCAGATGAAGATAAGTGCATCAGTTTGTTGTGTTCTCTACCAGATTCGTGGGATAGTCTGGTTATTGTGATAGGTAGCAATGCAACTACCTTACATTTTGATGAAATAGTCTCATTCTTGCTGACGAAGGAGATGAGATGTAAAAATATGGAGAGCCAGAATGGTGATGCCTTGTCTGTACGAGGATGGTCCCAAAATAAAAACAAAAATAAGTCATCGAGTGGGAGATCTAAATCTAGAGGGAGATCTAAATCTCTAGGAAAACCTGTAAAGGTGATGTGATGGAAATGTGGAAAGGAAGGCCACTTCTAAAGGGACTGTAAATCTAAAGCTCCTGACAAAGGAAAGGGATCTGATGAGGCTCCTTCTACAGAGGTGAAAACCACCTCAAATGGAGGTGGGGATGTGTACTTGACTTCTTCAAGTACACATGTAGATCATGAGGCATCGTTGATTGACTCAGGTGCATCCTTTCACTTCATTCCCCATAGAGAGTGGTTCTGCGAGTATGAGAAATATGATGGCAGTGATGTCTTCTTGGGGGGTGACAGGAAGGCTAGAATCATTGGTCTGGGAAAAGTAAAGTTGAGCAATCTGATTTCTACATATTCCTGCATTAGCCAGAAATCTGATTTCTGTTAGCAAGCTGGATGATATAAGTGTGAAACAGTGGTCGAGAAGGATACATGCAAGTTGGTTCGAGAAGCACCGATATTGATGCGGGGAGTTCGGATTGGAACTCTGTACAAGCTGCAAGGTAGCACTGTTGTTGATGGGTGCAACAGTTCCGTGGTTCTTGAAAGTAGAGCAAAAAATCTAGTGGTCTCTGGAGAAAAGACCATGCTGTGGCATCAAAGGCTTGGACATATTGGAGAGAAGGGCCTTCGAATACTTCATGGTAAAGGTATGGTAGAAGGTATGAGTAATAGCTCTCTGGATTTTGATTTCTGTGAAAATTGTGTATATGGGAAGCAGAATTGGGTGAGTTTCCCCTCTGGTGGTAAGAGGGCGAAACATATAATAGAGCTTGTGCATAGTGATCTGTTTGGACCTGTGAAGGTTCCATCATTGGGTAAGTCTGTGTACTATGTATCATTTATGTTGGCATTATGGCTAAAGTGTTGTCCTTGATGGCAACCCATTCAGGTGATAGATCACAGTACTTCAAGTCAGCAGCAGAGATTGATGATCAGCTATCAAATATTGAAGAAAATAAGGGGTACGCAGGTACACCTTACATAAGGTGTGTACACGCAGGTCAGTGTTACATAAAGTGCGTACATACCCGCAGTTATCCCATTCAGGAGGTGCGTACCCCCAGTGCACACATTTCAAGGCAAAGAAATTCACATGTGGGGTTTTCTTATGTTTTACTCTTGGTATTTAGCCGACGGTATTGGGTTATTATGGTGTCGGCTCGTGGTATTGATCCATGTTTTAAGGAAGAGCTTTCCTATATAAAGCAAAGGAGATCATTTGGCTTGAGCATGTTTTGAGTTGAATATCTTATGAGGGCTAGATCTGGTCTAGATCTAAATAAGGCGAATCTATTGATGGACTGAGATCTCTTCGGCGCATGTTCAGATCTGTAGATCTGACTGTCTGGGTTATTTCTGAAGTCTTGAAATCATCTATGCCCGAAGGTACGCAGATACAGTGAAAGAAAAGTGCGTACATACGCAGGAACGAAGCGTTTCAGGTGCGCCGATACGCAGGCACAGAAGGGTTTCAGGTGCGTCGGTACGCAGGCACAGAAGGGTTGCAGGTGTGGAGGTCCGCAAGCAGTTCAATGGACTCAGAGCGAGGTACGCAGGCGAACAGTTGAGCAGGGTGCGTACTGTAAGCAGGCAAGCAGTTGAGCAGGGTGCGTACTGTAAGCAGGCAAGCAGTTGAGCAGGGTGCTTACTGTAAGCAGGCAAGCAGTTGAGCAGGGTGCTTACGTAAGCAGGCGAGCAGTTGAACAGGGTGCTTACTTCTCTTAAAATCTTTGTTTATCATTGCTGTGTTCTGGGTTTGGTCCTATTATTGTTGATCTGGTTACTACAGTTGATTGGGTGATTCTCTTATACTTGATGATCATTTGATGCTTATGGATCCAGTTTGAAAATTTATGAAAAGTGGTCCTTGTAAGAAAAGAAGTAGGGGGTTGTAGCTCCCTTCCAGGAGAGACTGGAAAACGAGAGAGAGTTGTAGCTCTCTGCAGGTTGCAGCCTGCGTACTGGTAAAGGACTGCACCAGTACAAAACCATTGTAAAAGGAGTTTCTAATTTGAAAGAAGATAGAGACATATTGCAGCAGGTGGTTTTCACCCACATTGGGTTTCCACCTTACATCTTGTGTTCTTTGGTGTGACTATCTGTTTTCTTTGTTCATGCTCATTATTTTATGGTACTGACATGCAAAACTAATTCAAAGAACAAATAAGGAAGATTTATTAAAAGAATTAGATAATACTGATTCACCCCCCCTCTCAGTATTATTTCCAACAATTTATAGATGACTTCTCAAGGAATACATGGATATATTTCCTTAAGAAGAAATCTGAAGTCTTTGATAGGTTTAAAGAATTTAAGGCTCTAGTGGAAAACCAGACAGAGAAGAAGATAAAGGTGCTGAGGACAGATAATGGTGGAGAATTTTGCAGTAAGGAATTTGAAGAATTCTGTAAGAAGTGCAGTATAGCATGGCAGAAGCCTACTCCATATACACCTCAGCAAAATGGAGTTGCAAAAAGAATGAATAAGACATTGACGGAAAGGGCAAGAAGCATGCTCAGTGGTGCCGGGTTAGGATAGGAATTCTGGGCAGAGGCGGTGGATACTACATGTTACCTGGTCAACAGGTCACCTTCATCAGTGTTGGAGGATAAGACTCCATAAGAGATATGGACTGGTAAGAAACCCTCTCTTTCACATCTGAGGGTATTTGGATGTGATGCATATGTACATGTTCCAAAGGAGAAACGAACCAAGTTGGATAGTAAATCTGAAAAGTGCATCTTTATTGGGTATAAGGATGGTTTAAAGGGTTATAAGCTTTGGAACCCAGTCACACAGAAGGTTGTGTACAACCAAGATGTGGTGTTCAGAGAGGTGAAAGATGTTATTAAATATGAAGTCCAATGAAAGGAACCTGAGAAGATAGAGTTTGAGCTAAAGGAGGAAGAATCAGAATCTACAGTAGAGGAGGAATTAAAAGATGAAGAGCCACAAACTCTGGCTGTGAGAAGATCAGTTCGAGAAAGAAGGCAGCCAGAAAGTTATAGTCTATCTGCTTTTTATTCAAATTTTGCTTTGTCTGTTACTGATGATGATCCCAAAATTGTGAAGGAAGCAGTGGATTCAGAGGATGGAAAACTCTGGAAAGAGGCCATGGTTGATGGAATGGCATCTTTGCACAAAAATGAGGCTTGGGATCTGGTGGAGTTGCCAGCTGGAAGGAAACCCATTGGCAACAAATGGGTGTTCAAAAAGAAGACAAATGCAGAAGGAAAAGTGGAGAAATACAAAGCTCGGTTGGTAGCAAAAGGTTATTCCCAGGTGTCAGGAATTGATTTTGGTGATATTTTTTCTCCTGTTTCCAAGGTAACTTCTATTAGATTACTTTTATCTGTTACTGCTGCTTTTGATTTTGAGGTAGAACAGATGGATGTGAAGACAACATTTCTTCACGGGGATCTGGAAGAGGAAATCTACATGAAACAACCTGAAGGATTTGCAGCGAAGGGTAAGAAAGAACTGGTATGCAAGTTAAAGAAGTCTCTATATGGGTTAAAACAGTCACCAAGAATGTGGTATCAGAAATTTGATACATTTATACGGGGACTTGGTTTCACCAAAAGCAAAACAGATCACTGTGTGTATTTTAAATTAATTGGTGACCGTGTTATTTATCTGGTCTTGTATGTGGATGATATGTTGTTGTTTGGAAATGAGAAAGAAGTTATCAAGGATTTGAAGACCCAATTGTCCTCCAAATTCGACATGAAAGATCTTGGTGCTGTAAACTATATTTTGGGCATGGAAATTAAAAGAGATTTGGAAAATAGGAAGCTCTGGTTAAACCAGAGGAAGTATATCGAGACAATATTGCAGAGGTTTAATATGTAGGATAGTAAACTGGTGAAGGTTCCTATTCCTGTAGGTGTGAGGTTATCTGCTGAACAATGTCCCATGAAACAAGAAGAGGAAGAGGACATGTCCTATGTTCCATATGCAAGTGCAGTCGGTAGCCTGATGTATGCAATGGTCTGTACTAGACCAGACATTGCACATGCAGTGGAAGTATTGAGCAGGTTTATGTCAAAACCAGGGAAGGAGCATTGGACAGCAATGAAACGAGTTTTCAGGTATTTGTGTGGCACTAGTTATTATGGTTTGTGCTACCAAGGAAGACTAGAATTGGACAGAGTGTTGGATATTCATGGCTTTGTTGATGCAGACTGGGTTGGAGATCTAGATCAGAGAAGATCTACAAGTGGGTATGTATTTAACCTATTTGGAGGTGCAGTCAATTGGATGAGTAAGAAACAATCTGTAGTGGCACTGTCAACTACAGAGGCAGAATACATGGCAGCCATTCATGCAATCAAGGAAGCAGTGTTGGAAATAATACTGAGAGGGGGGGTGAATCAGTATTATCAGATCAATCAAACTTTTCTATTTCATACTCAGAAACATATACGCTACTTCAATTAAGTGAACCCGCGTGTACACGCTACTGTGTCTAATGAAACCCGCGTATATCCAGAGATCTTATAATTCAGTTATCTTAATCTTCAGTAAATGCATCAGATCATTATTAAGCATATTAACAGTAAACAGGTGCAGAATAACAGAACATCACACAAGAGCCACACACATGAACACCATGATATAAGGTGGAAACCCAATGTGGGTGAAAACCACCTGCTGCAATTCGTCTCTTTCTTCTTTAATAAGAAACTTCTTTTACAATGCACTGGTGCAGTCATTTACCAGCACGCAGGCTGCAACCTGCAGAGGGCTACAACCCTCATAGCTTTTGTACTAGCCGATCCATTTACTAGTACGTAGGTGCCAACCCTACAGAAGGCTACAACCTTCACTCGTTTTCCAGCTGCTCCTGGAAGGGAGCTACAACCCCCTGGCTCTTGTACTGGCTGATATGTTTACCAGTACGTAGGTGCCGGCCTACGATCTACCCGGGACCATGTTTCATACATTTTCATACTAGATCCATTGTAGCACAACCTGCATCATCAATCACTGAAACACCCAATTCTGAATCACTGTAACCCTGTCAACAATCACCAGACAATCATAGCAACAACCAGATCCAGCTCCATATTCAAATATCATACTTCACATTGTATACGCTACTTGGATGACCCCAACCTGCGTGTATACGCTCTTTTACCAAAACCAACTCGCGTACAGATCTATAAATTCAACCTTAAAACTCTGCAGCTATATCAGACATCAAAGCATACCCAGATCATAATAATAAACATGCGTCAGTAGATCTAGTCTATCCAGAGTCAAACCATATGAAGATAATCATTCCAAGCCTTGAGATCTCGTTCCATCATTCATCATCCTTCACATGGGTGAAACCTTGGTTCAGATCACCAACCCATAACCAGCACTTGGATCACACACTTTCTCAGATCTTCATCACTCACACTTGCTCACTCTTCCACACTTTGGCCTAGTGATCTTTTCCTTATATAGCCTTAGGCCTTGCTCAATGCCAAGAGCCAAAACCATAGTAACACAATACCATCAACTTCAATACTAGGGATCGACACGCCCGTCGAGACACAATGGTCCGAAACCATAGGCACAACTTCCAAGGACTAACCGCCATGGACCAAAGGTACGTTTCCACATACACGCGTTTTTTCTGAAGCCAACCTGCGTGTACACGCTGATTCGCCTTGCTGAACCTGCGTATATCTCTTTCTTGTCCTGCTGTACTGAGATCTGTCCATTAGTTAAGTTGTCATCACCTGTACCAGTCTCTGAGCACCTGTACCAACCTCTGAGTGAGTTGCCATCAAGGACAACACTTGAATCATAATGCCAACAATCTCCCCCTTTGGACTTGATGGCAACCACCACACCAAGTCACTCTCCCCCTTTGACATCAAGGGCAAAGGGTGGACCAAGATATTCTCTTCCTTGGTATACCTTCTGCTGTCCATACTGCTGTCCATACTCCCCCTGAGTACATGCTGAAATCTCCAAATGTGCTCCCCCTTTGTGTATGCCAAAGTGTACCAATCTATCCATCCTGCTCTTGCTGAATTGTGCTGTTCATGCTCCCCTTGACTGTAGGCAAGATCTGCAAAAGATGTTCTTCAAGAAGAACAAAGACTTATACATCATAGAAGACCTTCCTATCACCAAAAGACTCAACATACATTCATCACCCAACCTAGTGGGGATATCCCAATATTGACTCATCCACCTAACCATGTGAAGATACATGATAATACATGAACATTTCATCATTCATCCCAGGCATAGTGGGGAAACCAACATAGGCCGTTACATGACCTTGACATCATAAAAGAGATACATGACATAGTGATGAAATATCTAGACCAAGACTTATGAAAGCCACCAACAGCATCATGATCTGTACCATAAGCATCAGCCTGCAATACCATTCCTAAACAGTAAGATGTATCATTTAGCTTCATAGACTTTATCAACACCTTCTAACCATAATGCCAACAATGCATTATTTGAAGAATATTCTCCCCCTGAGTGTAAGCCAACCATGTCTGAACCATTTCCTGAGTCTGTTCTGCTCCCCCTGAGCCTGAGCCAACCATGACTGAACCTGGGTCTGTTCTGTTGCCCTTTCTCCATATACGCGACTTTGCAGCCTGTAACTCGCGTATATACGCGACTTGTCTTCATGAAACTTGTGTATGAGAATCAGAACACTGAAGTTCTATACCTTCAGCTCCCCCTGAGTCTGTTATGTCTGTGCTGTGCTGAGTACCCTGTGCTGTGCCACATCTTTCTGACTGAACTTCCTTCTTCTTCCATATCTTCACGCATGTTGATGATTTCTTCTTATCATGAGCTTTGTTCCTGCAATCTCTTGCTTTATGTCCAAACTTGTTACATGCATAGCATCTTACATGTTTCATATTCCTCTTGTAGCAATCAGCAGCTTTGTGGCCAAACATATTGCAAGAAAAGCAATATCCATTAAAGTATCTTGAATGTGATGATCTTTCTGCATGATGGTCTTGAAACCTTCTTCTTCTACATATGGCTGCAACATGTCCAAGATTATGACATACAAAACATTCAACATTATTCAGTGGAGGAAATAATCGTCTATCACGTCCATAGTTAGGAGTAGAGAATCTTCCTTGAGGAATTTCTTTCCTTGGTTGTTCCTTTTTGGGCATTTCAGATTTCTCATTAGAGTTTCTTGCCTCACCTTGTGAACTAGATTCACCTTCAACATATTCATGAAAACCAAGACCAGTCTTGATAGCAGGAGATCTTTGACTACTAAGAATATCATCCAAGACTTTAGAGCTATCTTGAAATCGTAAAAGCTTATCCTTTTCTTCTAATTTGCTTTTCAAGATATTTACCTCAACTTGATGTTGTTCTTCTTTTTCAAGACATTGCTTCTTCAAGGTCTCTCCAACTTTCCTTTCTTCATCCAACTGATGCCTTAGTTTGAGGATCTCGTTTTCTTGCTCTTTATTCAGTGCTAGCAGCATTTCTCGAACTTTGAAGGCACATTCCAACTGTTCTTCTAATCTGATGATTTCTTCTTTGAGGGCATTCTCCCTTTTGCTAGGTAGATCTTGTTGATCTATGATTTGATCTGACGCTTCATTTGCTTGTCCATCTTCAATCTGAGGTGCTTCTGGATCTGAATACTTGCTTCCACACAACGACATGTTGTCATTGTTCTTTTGAGCTGTCTTCTTCTTCTGACGTGCTTTCTTCCCCATTGTTCTACGAATCTCCTTCAAGCGATCAAGCTTCTCTGAAGGACCTGCTCTGATACCAATTGTTGGAAATAATACTGAGAGGGGGGGGTGAATCAGTATTATCAGATCAATCAAACTTTTCTATTTCATACTCAGAAACATATACGCTACTTCAATTAAGTGAACCCGCGTGTACACGCTACTGTGTCTAATGAAACCCGCGTATATCCAGAGATCTTATAATTCAGTTATCTTAATCTTCAGTAAATGCATCAGATCATTATTAAGCATATTAACAGTAAACAGGTGCAGAATAACAGAACATCACACAAGAGCCACACACATGAACACCATGATATAAGGTGGAAACCCAATGTGGGTGAAAACCACCTGCTGCAATTCGTCTCTTTCTTCTTTAATAAGAAACTTCTTTTACAATGCACTGGTGCAGTCATTTACCAGCACGCAGGCTGCAACCTGCAGAGGGCTACAACCCTCATAGCTTTTGTACTAGCCGATCCATTTACTAGTACGTAGGTGCCAACCCTACAGAAGGC
Source organism: Pinus tabuliformis (assembly GCA_031772625.1). NCBI lineage: Eukaryota > Viridiplantae > Streptophyta > Pinopsida > Pinales > Pinaceae > Pinus > Pinus tabuliformis. Next base: position 1,056,925,369 of record CM062818.1, on the reverse strand, counting down.
TACAACCTTCACTCGTTTTCCAGCTGCTCCTGGAAGGGAGCTACAACCCCCTGGCTCTTGTACTGGCTGATATGTTTACCAGTACGTAGGTGCTGGCCTACGATCTACCCGGGACCATGTTTCATACATTTTCATACTAGATCCATTGTAGCACAACCTGCATCATCAATCACTGAAACACCCAATTCTGAATCACTGTAACCCTGTCAACAATCACCAGACAATCATAGCAACAACCAGATCCAGCTCCATATTCAAATATCATACTTCACATTGTATACGCTACTTGGATGACCCCAACCTGCGTGTATACGCTCTTTTACCAAAACCAACTCGCGTACAGATCTATAAATTCAACCTTAAAACTCTGCAGCTATATCAGACATCAAAGCATACCCAGATCATAATAATAAACATGCGTCAGTAGATCTAGTCTATCCAGAGTCAAACCATATGAAGATAATCATTCCAAGCCTTGAGATCTCGTTCCATCATTCATCATCCTTCACATGGGTGAAACCTTGGTTCAGATCACCAACCCATAACCAGCACTTGGATCACACACTTTCTCAGATCTTCATCACTCACACTTGCTCACTCTTCCACACTTTGGCCTAGTGATCTTTTCCTTATATAGCCTTAGGCCTTGCTCAATGCCAAGAGCCAAAACCATAGTAACACAATACCATCAACTTCAATACTAGGGATCGACACGCCCGTCGAGACACAATGGTCCGAAACCATAGGCACAACTTCCAAGGACTAACCGCCATGGACCAAAGGTACGTTTCCACATACACGCGTTTTTTCTGAAGCCAACCTGCGTGTACACGCTGATTCGCCTTGCTGAACCTGCGTATATCTCTTTCTTGTCCTGCTGTACTGAGATCTGTCCATTAGTTAAGTTGTCATCACCTGTACCAGTCTCTGAGCACCTGTACCAACCTCTGAGTGAGTTGCCATCAAGGACAACACTTGAATCATAATGCCAACAAGCAGTTTGGTTGCAGAGATTGTGTTCAAGTATGGGGTTAGTACAGGAAGTTATAAGGATAGACTGTGACAGCCAAAGTGCAATTTTCTTGGCAAAGAACCCCGCATATCATTCAAAGACAAAGAACATTTATGTTCAGTATCACTTTGTGAGGGATATGATAGAAGACAAAAAGGTGTTGCTGGTAAAGGTGGACACTTTGAAGAATACTGCAGATGCATTGACAAAATATGTGAGCTCTAATAAGTTCTCTTGGTGTAGAGAAACAATGGGCATTTCAGCGCTGGAAAAATGACTAAGCTCTCTTATGGCCCCTTGTGGAAAGAAAACAACAAGTGGGAGGATGTTGGGTTGTGTTATATTGTTTCCACGTAGTTAACAGGGGGTTTGAGGGGCACCCGTAACCCAACTTTATGGGGTCCAGGGTAGCGCCCAGGAAAATTTTGGTTTTGGACCCTATGTTAGGTTAGGCAGACCCACCTATGGTTTTGTGCATGATTTTCGCACCTGTTTTTTGGAAGCGGTGGTTTTCGGTCCATGGTATTGGATGCTTCAGCATGTATAAATATGTATTATAACATTGAAAGGAACATAATGAAAAATCAAGATGGTAGTCCCGGTTTTAGGATCCAGGGAAAAATCTCTGTGTATATGTGTTTTATGTGTTTTGCTCTCGCATTATTTATTTTCTGTGGTTTAGAATTCGTATGCAGGTAATTTCGCTACGGGGTTAAAACCTACACATATTCCTAGGGTATAATATTATTGATAGGGTTTGTAATATTAATCCTGTGGTTAAATATAAATCCCTTGTGTTTATAATATAATTTCCTTGGGTTTATTGATCCCTTGAGTTTATAATAATAATCTCTTGATTTTTAAATACTAATCCTTTGTGTTTAATATTATTTCATGGGGTTTATAACGCATTGATTTTATAATATTAATATTAATATTATTAGTTATTATATTATTGATGTCATCAATAATATTATCATTTTATTATAATATAATAATAATTATTATAAATTGTCATTAAAATTGTTAGAATTATTGTCGTATTCATAATATAATGATAATAATATTTTATAATGTAATTTTTAATATAACTATTACTATTGTATTATTATAATTATAATAATATATTTATTAATATCAATACCAATATCAATATTAATATTAAATCCATATTAATCGATGCCTATCGGTGTATTATTATTATTAATTAATAATATTAATAACAATAATAACTATTATTATTATTATTATATTAATCCTTGGGTTTAATATAAATCCCTTTTGTTTATAATCATTGTCAACCATAGTTATCCATGGTCCAATTTCACATTGTGACAATGATTGTCTCAATATGAAAATTAACCATGGTCAACCATTGTCAACCATCATCAACCATGGTCAATCATGCTCAACCGTGGTCCAATGTCACATTGTGACAAAGATTGTCTCAATATGAAAATCATCCATGGCCACCCATGGCCCAATGTCGCATTGTGACAAAGGTGATCTCAATATGAAAATAAAAAATGGTAAACCATAGTCAACCACATTTGTTTTAAGGTTTATAATATTTATATTATGGTTTATATTCCTTGTGTTTATCATATTATTCCCTTGGGTTTAATATTATTCCCTTTAGTTTTTAGTATTAATCCATTGGGTTTATTATTCCTTTGGGTTTATAGTATCAATCCCTTGGGTTTATTAATATAAAGGTTCATATTCGTAGGATATAATATTAATCACAAGGTTTATAATATTAATCCTTGGGTTCAATATAAAATTGTTGGGTTTATTATCATGGTCAACCATGGTCCAACATCACATTGTGGCAAAGATTGTTTTGAAATGAAAAACAATTATTGTCAACCATGGTCCAATGTTGCATTGTGACAAAGGTTGTCTCTATATGAAAATCAACCATGGTCAAACATTGCCAACCATCTTCAACCATGGTTAATCATGGTCAACCATGGTCCAATGTCACATTGTGAAAAATATTGTCTCAATATTAAAATCAACGATGACCAATCATGGTATAATGTCACACTGTGACAAATATTGTCTCAATGTGAAAATCAACCATGGTAAACCATGGCCAACCATATTTATTTTAGGTTTTATAATATCTATCTTAACATTTATATACCTTGGGTTTATAATATTAATCCCTTGGGTTTAATATGATTCCCTTAGGTTTATAATCCCCTAGGTTTTTAGTATTAATCCCTTGTGTTTATTATTCCCTTGGGTTTATTAATCTAAGGGTTCATATTCCTAGGGTATAATATTATTCATAGGGTTTATAATATTAATCCATGGGTTTAATATAAATCCATGGGTTTAATATAAATGCCTTGGGTTTATAATCATGGTCAACCATGATCCAACACCACATTGTGACAAATATTGTCTCAATATGGAAATCAACCATGTTCAACCATTTTCAACCATCGTCAATCATGCTCAACCATGGTCCAATGTCACATTGTGACAAAGATTGGCTCAATATGAAAATCAACCATGGTCCAACATCACATTGTGACAAAGATTATCTCAATATGAAAATCAACAATGGTAAACCACGGTCAATGATGTTTATTTTAGAGTTTATAATATTTATCTTAGGTTTTATATACCTTTGGTTTACAATGTTTTTTTTGCTAAAGCAAGAGTTGGACCTTATATTAACTTGTGTCTAAAAATATGTTACAAAAGTTACAACCAGCGTTAAGAGGAAGCAATTCCTCCAACAAAGGGAAGAGTTTTAGTAGCACTTAGCACCCATACAAAAAAGGAAGCCTTGACAAAAAAATTAGCGGACATAAAAATGGGAATAAATAATGCAACGAAGAGAATTCAGGTCTGTTGCCTTTCTCCCAGACCCACCAACTTACTCGACAACCTATAGTTGTCGATTTTCTCTCTCAATATCTAACGGTCATTAGCCATATCGCGCGGAACATAAGCCCAAGGAATACCTGCCCGATAAGGGCGGTATTCACTCACCTCCCAAAGCCATGTGTAGACTGTTGAGTGGCATTGCATGCAATTCGTAGAAACCACTTTTAGTTTTGAGGGCGCCCGATATGGGTGGTAAACCAGAAGCTATTTATACTCCCTCTGACTTTCTCCCAGACCCACTGACCTGCTCGATAGTCGATAGCCGTCGATTTTCTCCCCCATGATCAAATGGCCAATGGCCATATCGGGCAGAGCAGAAGCTCGAGGAATACCCGACCGATGAGGGTGGTATTCACTCTCCTCCCAAAGCCACGTGTTGACAGTTGAGTGGCATTGCATGCAATTCGTAGAAACCACTTTTGGTTTTGAGGGCACCCGATAATGGTGGTAAACCAGAAACTATTTTGACTCCCACTGACTAACTCCTAAACCCACTAACCTGCTCGTTGTCCTGTAGCCTTTTCTCTGCCGCTGCCTATTTTCTTTTGAGACCCACAAGTTCCCAAACTTTGTGTATCTTCCTGACATACCCCTATCCTTCATTGATGAGAGGAGACAGTTAGTTGCCCTGTCTATTCTAGTACTGCTCCATGTCTGTGAGGGCCCTAAATGAACAGCCTTCACGTAATTGGCTGTCTGGTACTTCCTCCCACCTGCAGCACCTATTGTCTTATGTGCATCTTACCCCTTCATTGGCGAGCCAGTCTGCTACATTGTTGTCTTCTCTTCTTACTTGAATGAAACTTAGAGTTCTTAGAATTCTAAGGTGAGACTGTATTCTATGATAGACCTGTAGAAGTCTCCAATGGCTCGAGACTTTATCTGGTGAAGTGCCTGAGCCTAGCCGTTTGACCGAATTTATGATTAATTCAAAGTCAGCCTTGATGATGGCATTGTGAATGTTGTACTCTATTAGAATTTCCAAGCATAGCTCCATAGCCTTGAGTTCCACCATATTATTGGTGGCCCTTCCCAGGTCGCTGTGGAAGATGAATTTTAAGTTTCCCTCCTCATATCTTATAACTCCACCATAACCAGCGTTCCCAGGGTTATATTTTGAGGCTCAATCTATGTTGAATTTTAAAAAACCATGTGGAGGAGGTTGCCAGAAAGCTTTTCCTTCTGAGGTATGCTTCATAGTTCCATTAGGACTTTGAGGGTTATGTGACTGAAGTCCCAACAGTTTCAGAATGCAGGCTTCTCTGTTGCCCGTGGGCTTTTCTGGAGAATGCTCCCCTAGGCCGCTGACTGTTTGCTTAAGCTACTTTAGGATTACTGTTATGATATTTTGAGCTAGGCCAATCTTATCTTTGAATATTCTGTTGTTGCGTTCTTTCCAGACATTCCAGACCAAGAAACCTGGAGTCAGGGCCCAGGCAGTAGTTACTGTATTATTTTCTGAGAAGTCCCTTCTCAAGTTTTTCAACATAACAGTAATGTCACTTTCGTTTCGTCTGTCTGCCTGAAGACACCGGCTACCCAATTCCATAAGGTTGAGGTGTAGGAGCAGAGGTTGAGAAGATGATTCATGGTTTCTTCATGTTGGCCACATAAATGGCATCTTGAAGGTCTAGCAAACCCTCTCTTTCTGAGATTCTCCCAAGTTAGAATCTTTCCATGTTGGACCAACCACCTAAACAGTTTGATCTTCTTCCAATGTGGGTTGTTCCATATATCTTTCCATGTCTTGTCAGTGCTTGGTAAGTTAAGTCCCATAGCTATTCTTTTGGCTTCCTTGAGGTTGAAGACACCCTCATTATTTCTACCCCATCTTAGTAGGTCATCTAAATTTGAGGTCAAAATTTGTCTCTTTTCCAGGATGATCTCCATAGATTTAGCTTGAGTTTTCAGCGGGGTCGCCTCATTGTATTCTGGTAGCATCCAAATTCTCCATTTAAAATTCTCCCTTGACTGTTCCCAATAGTCACTCACTTTTTTTAGTCCTTTGTTTATTGTATCAGTCTGAATACTATCAAGTTCCTCTCTGCTAAGGTTACCTTCCTGCTGCCAGTTGTCCTCCCAGAACTTGGCAAGGTTTCCATTTCTGATCTCCCGGAAATTGTGTTTTTGTACTAAAGCTCTATTCTCCCAGGCCTTGTTCCAAATATGGGAACCTTTTATGTTTCCTGACATTCTCATGTGGTCCTTTTCTTGCCAATCCATTGCATATTTTTTTTTCCAGAGTTTCACCCAGGGGTTTTGTATTTCCTTTAGCCATCTCCACCATAGTTTTGCTCACAAGACTCTGTTTAGAATCACTGGGTCATGTAGACCTAAACCACCATGGGTTTTGGGTTTGCAAATCTTGTCTCAAGCTACCAGAGCCCATTTCTTTTTCTCTTCTCCTTTTCCCCAAAGAAAGTCTCTTTGGATATTTCTGATTTGCTGAAGGATACCTGAAGGTGTCGGAAGGGCTGAAAACATGAAGATTGGGATGGTTTGTAGTACCACCTTAGTGAGGACTAACCTCCCCGATAAATTCAAGCATCTGCTAGTCCACTTGCTGATGTTTTCCTTTAGTTTATTTGTTATAGCCTCCTAGATGTCCTTTCTTAGCAGTTTGTCTCTGAGGGGTACTCCCAGATATTTGGAGGGCAATGAATCTCTTTGAAAGCCTAGAATTCTGGAGAGATTCCTTTGAATAGAGATATCAGTGTTGAAAGAGAAGATCTTAGATTTTGCAAGGCTTACTTCAGTACCAGCAGCCAAAGCAAACTCATATAGAATTTGTTTAAATGCTTTTGCTTCCTTGACTATGGGTATGCCTTGCAGCATAGTGTCCTCCACAAATTATTGATGGGTCAAAGTGTCTTCATTCTAAGTAAGTCTCAGTCCTTGTATTCTTCCTTCCTCCTTGGCAGTAATGATCGCTCTGCCCAATCCTTCCGTCATGAGAATGAAGAGGAATGGTGAAAGAGGATCACCTTTTCTGAGGCCTATTGAAGGCTTGAAAGTTCTGGATGGAGAGCCATTAAGGAGAATTGAGCAACTGACAGTAGTGACAAGAGCCACCTTATCCAATTGTGGTCAAAGCCATAAGCTTTGAGAACATCCCTGATCTAAGACCAATTTAGTTTATCATAAGCTTTCGCTATATCCAGTTGTATAATCATGCATGTTTACTTATTGGTTCTGAGGGAGTGCACCACTTCATGAGCTTGAATGATATTATTGAGAATTTGCCTCCCTTCCACATATCCATTCTGCTCTTCTGACACAAGTGTTGGTAGAATAGGTTTGAGTCTATTGGTAATGACTTTGGAAATGATTTAGTACACCACATTGCATAAAGCTATGGGTCGGAATCTATAAGGAGTGGTGGCTTTTTTTTGGGGGGGGATTAAGGAAATGAAGGATTCATTAATCGCTCTCAAACCTGATTTAAAGTTTCTCGATTCCTCCACTACTTCCAGAATGTCATGTTTGACTATCTTCCAACATGATTTGAAGAAGTCTACATTGAAACCATATGGTCCTGGAGCTCTCCCATTATGCATTTCTTTGATGACCTCATTGACCTCCTCCTTCGACACCAGCCTATTGAGATTATGATTGTCTTCCCTGGTTACCAGCTTTGGAATGTGCTGGGTAAATTTTTTAGTGAATTGGGATCTGTCTTCCTTATTCTCCTCGACAATACCTTGAAAGTGTTGGACTAGAACATCTTCCATTTTTTCATGAGTATTTTGCTCTGTTCCTTGGGGATCTGTAAGTTTCGTTATCCTATTGTAGCCCTGTGTGCAATGGTAGACTTGTTAAAGAACTTAGTGTCCCTCTCTCCTCTGATATCTTTATGAAATGCCCTAATTTATTGCCTATAGCTTTTAAAGATTCCAACATCCAATAATCTAAAGGTAAAGAGTATAATCTTATCCATACTGAGACCGATGTGAATGTCTTGCGCTCCGGAACAAAGTTCATCGTCCAAGGTCGCATGTAGAGACTAGCAGCCGCAAAGAAGTATGGTCCTCCTTCAAAAATTTTGTCCTTATCCTCCAAGTTTGTGAATACCACAGTAAAAAAGACCCTTAGATCTAAGATGGATATTTAGTTCTCCTTTTGGTTTCTAGGTGTTTTTTATCCAAGTGTATAGTGCCTTCTCCATGGGCCAGATACCCATAAACTTGAATATGATTGCATAGGTTGTCATGTGATCCCTGTGCTCCTGTAGAGCTGGACCGTTTAGGACTACCCATGGTCTAATGTTAGACTTGGGTTTGCAGGGCCCCATTTTTTTACTGTTCACAGTTCTCTGACCACTATTTTCAGCTTTCGCCTCCTGTTGAACCTCCTCATGGGTCCCTTCCTTTTCATGGGTTTTGCTACCTTCTGCCTTTTGGGTGTCAGTAATTTTTGTCTCATTCTCCGAAGAATTTTGAGGTTTGTTTCGATTCGCTCCTCTGCTTTTGTTGAAACCACATTACTGTAGGAGGGGGTGGAGCTCCCTCCTCCTTACCCCTCCATGGTTACCAGCTTGTTCCTGAGTCTTCTATATTAAACCCTAGTTCTCTCCCAGTTTACAATGTTAATCCATTGGGTCTTTAGTATTAATCCTTTGGGTTTATTATTCCCTTAGGTTTATTAATCTAAGGGTTCATATTCCTAGGGTATAATATTATTTATAGGGCTTATAATATTAGTCCTTGGGTTCAATATAAATCCATTGGGTTTATAATCGTGGTCAACCATGGTCCTACGTTACATTGTGAAAACATTTTCTCACAAGGAAAACTAGCCATGGTCCAACATTGCATTGTGAAAAATATTGTCTTGATACGAAAATCAATCATAGTTAACCATGTTCCAATGTTGCATTGTGAAAACACTTGTCTCAATATGAAAATAAACCATGGTTAAACATTGTCAACCATCGTCAACCATGGTTATTCATGGTCAACTATGGTCCAATGTCACATTCTGACAAAGATTGTCTCAATATGAAAATCAACCATGGTCCAATGTCGCATCGTGCAAAGATTGTCTCAATATGAAAATCAACCATGGTAAACCATGGTCAACCATGTTTATTTTGAGATTTATATATCTTAGGCTTATAATATTAATCCCTTGGGGTTTTAATATTAACCCCTTGCGTGTATTATTCACGTGGTTTTATAATATCAATATCTTTGGTTTAATATTCCTAGGGTTTAATATTATTCCTAGGGTTTATAATATTAATGTTAGGATTTAATATCCCTTGGGTTTATAATCATGGTCAACCATGGTCCAATGTCACATTGTGAAAAATATTGTCTCAATATGAGAATCAACCATGGTCAACCATGGTTGAACATCGCATTGTGACAATGATTGTCTCAATATGCAAATCAACCATGGTAAACCATAATCAATTGGTTATGTTCATTTTAGGGCTTATAATATTTATCTTAGGGTTTATATACCTTGGGTTTATAATATTAATCCCTTGAGTTTAATATTATTCCCTTAGGTTTATAATCCCTTGGAGTTTTAGTATTAACCCCTTGGGTTTATTATTCCCTTAGGTTTATAATATCAACCCTTGGGTTTATTAATCCAAGGGTTCATATTCATAGGGTATAATATTATTCATAGGGTTTATATATTAATCCTTGGGTTTAATATAAATCGCTTAGGTTTATAATCATGGTCCAACGTTACACTATGACAAAGATTGTCTCAATATGAAATCAGCCATGGTCAACCATTCTCCACTATCGTCAACCATGGTCAATCATGGCCAACCATGGTCCAAGGTCACATTGTGATAAAGATTGTTTCAATATGAAAATAAATCATGGTCATCCATGGTCCAACATCGCATTGTGACAAATATTGTATTAATATGAAAATGAACGGTCAACCATGTTTATTTTAGGGTTTAAAATATATATCTTAGGATTTATATATCTTGGGTTTATAATATTAATCACTTGGGTTTAATATTATTCCCTTGGGTTTAATATTACTTCCTTGTGTTTTTAATATTAATCCCTTGGGTTTATAATATCAATCCCTTGGGTTTATTAATTTAAGGGTTCATATTCCTAGGGTATAATATCACTGATAAGTTTTATAATATTAATGTCTTGGGTTCTCAATATTATCTCTTGGTTTTTCAATATTAATCTCTTTAGTTTATAATAATAATCCATTGGGTTTAAAATATTAATCCTTTGTGTTTAATATTATTTCCTGGGATTTATAATGCGTTGCGTTTATAATATTAATAATTATTATATTATTGATAATATCAATACTAATATCATTTTATTATAATATAATAATAATGATTAGAAATTGTCATTAAAATTGTTAGAATTATTATCATGTTTATAATATAATGATAATAATATTTTATAATATTTTATATCAACCACATTTAATATTGTGGTTGTGCTAGTTAAGTTACATGTAATGTGTTTAAATAGAAATTAAGCTAGAAAATATGTCTAGTTGGAATGCTTATTTCTAATGCCCATTCGTTGGTTGATTGGATGGAAATGATATTCTTATAAATATAGAAAAGAATACAGAAAAATATTGGAGTAGTGGAATTTTAGTTAGATACAATTAAAATACATTTTATAAACAAAAGTTTTGGTGTTATAGATATGAATTAGTGAACTATTGTGCTTTCTTTAACTATAACCACCTTCATACCTACATATCAATCGCTATAAAAAAATTGTATATAAAAACACAAAAGAAATTTATGCTCACGCATCTACATAAAACGTAAAATGACAGTAATGAAGAATAAATAATCGTCACCAAATTTCCATTTGACAGGCAAGATAAATTTGAAATTATATGCTTGATGGTAACACTCAAGAACATGCCACGAGGAGATGGCAAACCCGTGTCTCGACCCTTTCAGTTAAGTTCATTCATTTGTTAAGTTATTTAAAAATATATGGATAAGTATCGTTGGCTTAAAATGGTTGTTGAACAAGAGCTAAATTGTTAGAAAAAAACATAGATGAAACAAAATAGAAAGTGGTTGGGCAAATGGGACATAAATATTCATGATTGTCCTCATGCTAAGGAGGAGATAAAAAATGGGTGTTGGACGAATTATGTGGGAAAAACAAGTAGGAAAAAAAATCATATTATTTCAAAGAGTATTTCAAATCTTATACCAAGGGAAAATCTAAAATTTTAATCACACAACTTAGGACTAGCTCCCATCATCTAAAATGTGAAATTGGTAGATGAATGGTCCCTAAAAATAAATAGGTAGAAATAACTTGCATTTTTTGCAACCAAGGGGGGACAGAAACAAAATGGGATTTTATCAAAAATATGTAAAGTATGAAAGTATTTGTAGTGAGTTTGATAACAATCTAAAAGTGAAAAGTCTCAGCTAACTTTTTAAGGATACAAATCTTCACAAAAGAGCAAATTTCTTATTCAAAATTCATAACAAGAGAAATTTGAAATTCATAACAAGAGAGACAACCTGGAAAAAAGTTGAATAGCAATTAAATTGTTATGGGGTAGCCCCTTAGACTGAGAAGTCTTGTAGAATTCTTTAAAAAATCATTCATTCATTAGGAAAATTTTTCTCCTTAATTAATTATATTCATCTGAATACGATATAATACTGCATAAACATTTTTTCTGAATCTATTAGCAATTTATGTAAGCCAGCCTTCTGGGAAACCCAGGTTGTTTACAGCCTCAGTGGCTGCTATCAGTAACTCAACAAAAATAGCCTAAACATTATGGCAGAGATCGAAGGAGATCATGAGTGTTAGCCCCTAAGGTAGAGGGCTACTATTTTTAGCAGAAATGTCCCCTGTTTTAGCTCTGACGGCCACATCTCCTCTTACTCTGCTTTGGCCATAAGCCGTGTTAGCCCTGAAGTGCTGATCCAAATGGATCCAAGAACTCTCTAAAAATCGTTTAAAAGATCAAAATAATCACAAGAGAAAGCCCTCCAAAAGGCGGAAAAACATTATCGGGAAAAGAAAAACATAGAGAAAACCGTGAAAAACAGAGCAGTAGAGGCCTGGACAATGAATGCATAGCAGCCGTCAGATCTGGCCGATCAACGGTCCAGATCTGATTGGAAAATCACAATCGACCAACACAACGGAGTGCTCACCAAATGGCACGGGGTTATCGTGATATGTAATTGCAATTAATCGCATCGCGATATCGCAATCGGCAAACACAACGGAGCGGGGCCTATACACACACACACACACACACACACACACACACATATATATATGTGGTGAGAACCAGTATTGCAGCAATAATGCTGCAACTCCTAGGCTGCCTACTTTACTCTTATCAACCTGGTAGTTCATAACAAACTTGGAAGCGTCGGTGCTATATGCACAAGTACTAGTTCTTCCTGCAGGTTGTCACTTGGTCAACCGACGCAAGATCACTAGGAGCTCAATCCAACTTCTATGGATTCAAGAAGAAGCTCTATAGGTGATGAAAGGAAAGAAATATTACTCTATAGATGCTATTCTAACTGCAGAAAGGAGAAAGACTGAAATGTAAAGCAAACCTAGTGAACCCTAATTAACCAACTAATTCTACTTTTGCAGAAGACACTATGAAAACCATGAAAGGAATGCCATTACCTACTCAAGGAAGTAAAAAAAATCTAGCTAAGCTATTTCTGGAAGTAAATAAGCAAAAAAACATGTTTTTTGATTTTTATGTGAATTTGACATGCATGTAATTTATTGTGTGTGAATGTGGCAGCGAATAGGTGGTGTTGGTGGGTGGTTTTAGGACTTGAGAGGATGTATGATGGTGTGGATGGGTCCTAGGAGGTCTCAGGTGGCCTTCTGGAGGCTTTTCCCACACCCGGCCTTCAAAAGAAAGCCTACAGGAAGATCTACAGGAGGACATAGGAAATCTACAGGAGGAAAACAAAGAACTACAGGAGGAGGCCGAGAGAAATTTTCACTGTTTTGAGGGAGTGAGAGTGGGTTAAAAAGGTGGATTAAGGTTGGAATGAGGTGTTAAGGTGCCTAAGGTCTACCATGAATCACAAAGAGAGAAAAATATGATTGGGTTTTCTCAAGGAGAGAGGAAGAAGTTCTATGGAAAGATGCAGGAAACTAGGGCAGAATTGAGGTGAGGTTTGGGCGACTGTAGGGCATGGATCAGATGGGGGATGTGATGGCTGATAAGTTGGCCTACTTCTAGAAAATATCTACTGCATAGGAACTGATAGTCAACCAATAAGATCAAATAAGCAATGAAATGAGTGCATCTAGAAGAACAGAGTTTTGCATCAAACTAGTCTAAACTATGATCTATGAAAGGAAAAGCTGAGAAATTCTATAGGAAAGGAAAGCATGAATGAATACTACTACAAATCAAGAAGTGAGAATGATGAATAAGATCTAAAGCAAAGAAAAGTTGGACTATTAACCTACTAAAAAGCTGCAAACACTAGAAGTCTTATGAAGGAGGAAAATTTGTGTTTTTGGGGCAGAAAGAGGGTCTTTGCCTCAAATCATGGTCCCAAAGGGAGGAAGAGAGGCCAAGGAACTGTTGCTAGCCTTTTGAGTCTTTGCTGATCACTGTTTAACCTGCTATAGAAAGCACAAATGGAAGCAAACTACTGAATCATCAAAAACAACCTATTCTTAATCATAAAAGAAATACATCTAACAACAACCTAATCTACAAACTAAAATAAAACATACAAATACAAGTAAAGAGGAGCTTTGTTGCTTGGATTGGGCCCTAACCTAATAGCTTTAGCCCTCTGAGGTAAATCATTGCTAGCTCAAAAATAATTCCATCTTTATTATCAAAACAATAACAAGATTACATGAAACTGTCACAAAATAATAAGCTCGAAGTTGGAGTAGAGTTTACATAAGCAAAAATCCAACAAAATCCCAACCCTTGTGAGGCCCTAGGCCTCTCTACTTATAGAAATGAAGCTACCAACAGCTTCCTTAAAATTAGGGAGGCTTGGCTCCCAAAAATCGAGATAATCATCAGTCATCCTCCACTTGCTTGGCTGCCTTCTAGTGCATGATTCGGCTGCTTGTACTCTGAGCTGAATGAAGGGGAATTCGAAGTGAGGTGTAATAAATGAGGGGGATTCACTCCTATAAGTCCTCTCGTTTGTCCACTTCGAGTTATTGCTGCCATTTGTCCACTGGATCCTTGACTTTGACCTCGAAATTCATCAATAATCTGCATTAAACACATGTTAGACCACATGGCATCATAACTAACTCAACTTACTCCATGAGCATAAATATAATCAGAAAATCATACAATAAGATAAGATAATGGTCGATTTGACTAGGTAGGAGGTAAAATGAGCCCATATAATTACCCATTTATTAGGCTCATCATCACCCCCCTACTAAAGGTGTTTCTCATCCTTTGAGAAACTTAGTCAATCTCCTCATCTTTTATGGCCCTGGTGGCCTCCCTAGCATTCTAGGCTTCTGATGTGGTTTGCTCTTCTTTGCCATCGAATCTTGTGTTCCTATCTATCTCTTCCCACTGCTCCTCTTCTTCTTTTTCTCTTCTGCCTTCCAACATGCGTAACAGAAATGGGGGACTCAGTTTGAGGCCAATCCGGTTGACCTTCTGCCTCTGCATGGAGTGCTTGTACATTGGCACTCGTTTTAATGCCTCCTTCAACCTCATGGGGGAATGATATTCCCTGATTTGAAAACTGTGTGGTAAGGTGTTCCATCTCCTCATGCATGCATGCACACAGTCAAAGTGTGCAATGGCTTGTGCCTGATTGTCTAGATATCTAGGGGCAATCTAAGGGTCATTAGCAAGAAGTTTGTGTGTGATGATGAGTGCCATGGGATCTGATGGTTCAGCTCTTCTCATTAATGGCTCATTCTGCTCTTTTATCATCAATCTTTTTATTTCTGCTACCCTCAACTCTTCATGGTTCATCCATGAGGCCATGGTCATTAGTTGCAGGTCCCTTAGCTTGGCATTGGGGTCCCACACATTCATGTCTGTGAGGGCCATGTTATGTAGGTAGAATTATGCCATCTTTACCTTATCCTCTGATGTGCTTTGGTCACACATATCCATAAATTGCCTGTAATCTTGGAAAGGCATTATGCCTCTTTGTGCCAGAGTATTTATCTAGAATTGTAACCATTAGTCCCTGAGATAGAGTCCATAGGATTTGGCTGGTGTTCTACACTGCAATGCCTTCATGGATAAGCTGGCCATGCATGCCAGCTAAGTCTCTTTCTCTTGCAGTTGCCTCCTTAACAATTCATTTTCAGTTTCAAGGTGGCTTCTTGTAATTGCTTCCCTATTTCTGAGAGCACTCAACTCTCTACCCATTTCTCTAAGTTTGTTTTCCATATGGCCAATATCCTCAACTCCCTTGGATTTGGCTATTGCATCCACCTATGTGTTCTTATTCTTTTTTTCTCTAATTCAAAGAACAGTGGAATTGCAAATTTTTGTGGGATTATCCTTCCTCCCTCAAGTAGATTGTAATAAGAGGCAAGACTAGGCTAGGGATCAGGTTCTTGTAGCTCTGTTGCTTGCTCCTTTACTTGTGGCTATCCTTCCATCCTTTTCTCAAGCTTTTGGGTCTCTTGTAGTTTTCACAATGTCTCTTATATAATTGTCTGAGCCTCCTGTAGGATTGTTTTTGGGTCCTATAGTACTACCTTCTCCTTCCATGTGGAAGATCTAGGAGTCCCCCTTTCATATGTGATAGGTGTCTTAGAAGGGGATTCTTTCCCCTTGGTAGAGAGTGAATCTTCAACTATAATTGGTACTTTTGAAGAGGGCTGAGGTTTGCCTGTTTTGATCCTTGTGCTCTTCTTAGCCCCGAAATACATGGAGACCTGTCTTTTCCTCTTTTGCTTTAGCTTGATTGGTGTACTGATGGCAGTGAGGGCAGTTGCTACCTCCCTTTCCATAGTCTCAGAGGGCTCTTCTCCTTATTCTGCATTTTGTGCCTCTTTCTCTCCTCCTTTTGTCTCTTCCTGCTCTGTTTCTTCAGCTCTCTCCTCCTCTATTTCAGTTTCTTCCTCCTTCCTTTCTTGTTATGCTAAGTCACCAGTGGCTTCACCTTCTCCCCCTTGCTACTCTTCCTCGTCACTGCCAGTAGGACTGACATCATAGGTTAAGGCTTTTATGTCATCCTCAGCTGTCATGTTTCGGAAAACTTCCCATGCTATAGGGAGTGTAAATGTATGGAGGGTTTCCTCCACTAGGATTTTGATTAACCCATGGTGAGCTAGCTGCTCTGAATTTCCTGCTTGAACCTTAGTGCTAGAGTGAATGAGGGACTGCAGGAGAAAGTAGGGGATGCTGAGCTTCTGAGGTGCTGGAGTGTCATGCCATACCTTAATTCATGGAGAATTTTAAAGTGATAACCATAGACAATGTTGTACCTCCCCTCACAGGAAATGTATTTGATTATTTGGTAGCTAACCTCATCCCAAGGATATGGTATGCTAGCCCTTCTAATGCCATTTTTATCCTCTACAGCGGTTTCATTGTTTTGGAAAAAACTTTTCTTGGCAACCGGACCAATTGGTTTCTCATCCTTACTCCAAGGCAGCCCAAGAGGAAGGGTAGTTACCCTACTGATAAATTTAGGGGTTATCTCCATGGAAATACCTCTAAAGGTGACAGTGGAATGAGTTCTTGTGTGGGGTAATAGAGGAGAGCAAACTCTTGGGAAATCTCCTCATCAAACCCTCAGAATTTCTGAAAGAAATTCATCCAATTTTCCCTTGTGAAGATGTCCACTAGTTGTGGATGTGCATGGAGCCTAGTGGAGTTAGTGGGCTCCTTTCTCATAAACCCTCCTGTCATTTTGTTTATACTCTTTTGGGAAACCAAATGTGGAGATGGAGACAACAAATTTTGAGAAAAACAGAGAAACAGAGGAGACTGTGCTTTTTTTAAATAAGCAAATTTTATTTTTTTATTTCTTATTTTTTATTTTTTTTTATGTATTTTCTCCTCTCCTAAATACTTTATTTCCTCCTCAAATTGAAACCACTTCTTGAATATATTGATATTCAATAGGGGGCATGCATGAAACCTACCTCCTCAGACCAAAAATCGTGCTAAAACTCGTGTTTTCTCCCTCAAAACAACTCACTGCCCCTCCTGTAGAAGCCTGTTGTCCCTCCTGTAGAATTCCTGTAGGTGCTCCTATAGAACCTATAGGTGCTCCTTTAGAAAACATCGAGAGGAGGAATATGGGAGAGAGCAATGGAGGACGATGGTTACAAGGCTGTGGGGGCACAAGGAGACTATTGTAGTTGAGTTATGAGGAGAGAATGAAGGAAACGGTGGTGAGAACGCTCCGGGAGGAGTATTTATTACCCTTTATGGATATTTCTGGTGATGGGAGGTGAGCTGGCAAAGTATATGTTGGCCATATTTGGACCGTTGGTCCCCACCTACCTTTTCATCATGGCCCCTTCTCGTAATCATCCCTCATGATTGCATCAGAGTTCACACTTCCTCCACTACTTGTCCTTGACATTTTTCTTGAGTTGACTGTGCGCACATGTGGGTGACATCTTGGATGAGTGGAGTCAACTAGATGAAGGTGGCTAAGTTAACTGGCCACCTTTCCCTCATTCAAATTCAACCATCTTGTTTCTTTTGCATGACTTCTAATTACACAAATGCAAATAGAGGAGCGAGTTAGTTACTTACCTGTGTTCCGAATGTATTTGTTGTGAGGTGCTGTGGCTCTCTCTCTACTGCATGCCTTTATTTCTTTTGATGCATGCCATTTGCTTGCTGATGTGTGGTTGTGTCTTGTGCAGGTTCTCCTCTGGCTGGGTCTGAGCTTTAGGTGCCTTCTCAACCTTCATGTGTGCATTCTCCTGCTGTTGGTGCTGGGTTTTGATGGGATCAACTGCTACAGGAATTCCTATAGGAGCTCCTGTAGCTATTTCTCCCCTTGAAACTTTAGCTTCTTTCTATGCTTGGATCTTTGAGGATGATGCTAGAGGTGTAGATAAAGATGGAGAGGTAGTAGGTAAGCTTCAGGTGAGGTTGATGGTGTGGCTTCCTCTCTTATTTTTTTGTTTTTTTTTTTTACTAAAAATTTGTTTTTCTGTGTTTTTCTTGGGGAGGAAGAAAAATGATGCTTGGGGTGTGATGCAGGCTTGGAAATGATGGCAAGGAGGTTTGAAGATTGTATGACGGTTTATAGGTTCTTCATGAAGCTTCCCTATCCCTCAAACTACCTTTTGTATCCATTTCTGGCTCTCTGTAATTCCTACAGGAACCTCCTGTAGAAAACACAAAGCCTCCTGTAGAAAACACAGTTTTTGAAAAAGACGTACAGTGGGGTAAAAGAAATGCCAAATATGATGGAGGAAGGTGTGGAGAAGGTGAGGTGGATGCTGGTGTGAATGTCAGGGTCCCCTTTGCACCTTATTTTTCTCCCTGTAGTCCTCCTGCAAACCTGCAATGAAACAAAAGAATCCTTTTCTTTCTCCATTTTCTCTTCTTCTTTTTTTTAAAAAACTAGGGTGCCTCAGAGAGATTTTCACCCTATTGCTGCCCTGGGTGCCTACAAGGGAGGTTTTCACCCAGGGTTCTTATTTTTCTCTCTCTTTTCTTTTTTTTTGTCATCACCGAGCTACCTCAGAAGAGGTTTTAAACCTAATGATGGGACTTAAGCGTCTCATGGAGGTTTTCACTTGAGTCCTTATTTTTTTATTTCTTTTTTCTTTTTCTTTAGTGAGTGGGTGAACTGGAGGCTAAGACATGCTCCACTACCATCACTGTCTTATTCAAATCTTCAATTAACTCTCACTTGGAGAGGGGTTTCTTGTAGACTTTCAACCGATGTCCATTGACAAGCATGGGGATGGCTTCATCATCAATGGTTCTGATCAGAACTAAACCATTGTCATTGCATTTCTCCACAGTGTAGGGTCCCAACCATGTTGTCCTCAGCTTGCCTTTGAAATCTTTGTATCTTGAATCATAGAGTAGTGCCCAATCTCCATCTTGGAATTGCTTCTCCTTGATATTTTTGTCATGCCATATCTTTCTCTGAAGCTAAACTACCTCTGTATGGAGAAGGGCCTGCAATCTGTGTTCATCCAATCCATTGAGTTGAAGTAATCTTTCTTTCTGTGCATGGCTGAGGTCTAGGTCCAACTAAGCTGTCATCCTTAGGGTATTGAATTCAAATTCTATTGACAGCAAAGCCTTCTTTCCATAGACTAGTTCATAGGGTGTGAACCCTGTGGTGGTCTTCCATGTTGTATTGTAGGCCCAAGTGGCCTCAACTAATTTGTCCACCCAGTCTTTTCTGCTGCTGCTCACTACCTTGGTCAGGATCCCTTCCAATGCTCTGTTAGTGACCTCCACCTACCCATTGGCTTGTGGATGGTAAGGGGTGGAAGTCCTGTGCTTGATTCTATGATGTGTGAGCAGGTCTTTAATCAAATTGGAAGTGAACTGACTGCCTTGATCTGTGACCAACTCTCTTGGATACCCGAACTTGTAGAATATGTTTTCTCTCAAAAACTCAGCTACTTTTTCCTCTGTCGCTGCTTTGATTGCTTTTTTCTCTGCCCACTTTGTCAAGTAATCGGTGCACACAATGATGTATTGTTTCTGTTTTGAAGGAGGGCTGATAAGACCCACAAAATCCATGTCCCACTTCTCAAATGGCTCAAAAGTCACTTGAGGTTGCATGGGCATCTCATCCTTTGGATTAGGTTTCCCCATCCTTTGACACCGATCACACTGGCTGGTATATCTCCTCACATCCTGATGAAGAGTGGGCCAGTAGTAGCCTGCTTGCAATATCTTGAAGGAAGTTCTTTTTGTTGCAAAATGACCTCCACAATGCCCATCATAATAGGTCAGGAGGATGTCAAAGACTTCCTCCTCCCTAACACATCTTCTCAAGATCTTATTTGGGCCAAGTTTGAAGGGATTGCCCCCAATACAGGTGAAAGGGGTGCTTTTCCTTACTATCTTGCTCTTCTCTTTTGAGGACAGGTGTGGTGGGAATTGTGCTTAAACCAAGTAGTTTGTTATATCATCAAACCATGGAGAGAGTACTGAGATAGCAAATAGATGTTCGTCTGGAATTTGGTCATCCATCATTCCTTCTTCACCTGCAGGAAAATTTACTCTAGACAAAAAGTCAACAACAACATTTTCTTTACCAGGCTTATCAATAATGGTCAAATCAAACTACTGCAGTAAAAGCAACCATCTAATAATGTCGGCATTTACATCTGGTTTGTTCATTAAATATCTAATTGCAACATGATTAGTGTGCACACAGGTTTGATAGCCTATGATATAATGTCTGAATTTGTTTAAGGAATGCACGACAGCTAGGAGTTCTTTCTCGGTCACTGTATAATTTAACTCTACCTTTGGCAAGTTTTTACTTATAAAGTATATGGCATAAGGTAACTTTTCATCAATTTGTCCTAGGGCTGCTCATATTCCTTTGTTCGTGGCATCTATGTGAATGTGGAAAGGTAGGGCCCAGTTTGGGCCTCTTAGAAGTGGGGCAGTCACTAACTTTCTCCTTAAGGTATCTATGGCTTCTTGGCAGTTTTCTGACTAGATGAACTCGACATCTTTGCCTAACAGGCCAAACAAAGGAGAGAATAGCTTGCTGAAATCTTTAATGAATCTCTTGTAATACCCAGCTAAGCTTAGGAAACTTCTAACATCTCTCACCTTTTGAGGAGGTGGGACCCTTTGGATGATTGCAATTTTGTTGGGGTCCATCCGCAGTCCTTGCTGAGATATTGCATCACCTAACACTATCCCTTCAGTCATAAAAAATTCACATTTTTCTGGACTGAGGGATAGGTTCATCTTAATACACTTGTCTAGAAGTTCTCCTAAATTAGATAAATCTTCCTAAAAGTTAGAACCATAAGGAGTAAAGTCATCCATGTATATCTCTACTACATCATGAACTAATTCAGAAAATATACTCAATACTGCTCTTTGGAAAGTGGCTGGAGCATTGCACAAACCAAAAGGAAGGACCCGATATGCAAAGGTACCCCAAGGACAAGTGAAAGTGGTCTTATCTTGGTCTTCCGGGCTGATTTGAATCTGATTGTACCTGCTAAACCCATCTAGGAAAGAGAAAACCTTTTTCCCTACTAGACCGTCTAACACTTGATCTATGAAAGGTAAAGGAAAATTGTCCTTTTTATTGGCTTTGTTCAATTCCTGATAGTCAACACAGATTCTCCACTTACCATTTTTCTTTGGAACTAGCACCAATGGAGAGACCCATTCACTATCAGAGATGGGATAGATGAATCTTGCATCAAGCAATTTCTGCAGTTCTTCCTTAACAATATATTTAAGTGCTAGATTCATCCTCCTTTGAGGCTACCTGACTGGTTTGAAATCTTCCTTGATGTATATATGATGAGTACATACTAAAGGGTGCACTTTGTTCATATCCTTATAACTCCAAGCGAAGGCATCTAGATGTTTTCTCAGTAGGCTGCACAATTCCTTTGCCTAGGAAGTGGATAGGGATGGATTGATTTTCAAGGTTCTTTCTGGGCCAAACTCTATATTCTTAACATGAAGAGAAGTAGGATCGACCACACAGATATCAGTTGAGGGTTTTTTTTGGGTTTCTTTTACTATGTCTTCTAATGGTGATACACTGGGAGGTGGATTCTAAATCAAATTTTCAATCATATCATCCTCATCTTGTTGTTTCCCCCCCATGGCGATTTCTAATGCACAAAGCGGTGCAGAATAGACTTCATCCTCATCTTCCTCCTCCAACCAGAGAGGTAGATCATGTTCTAGCAAGGGTTGGGCAGGAGGATATAGGATTAACTGCTTGGACATGTGCCCGTTCTTTATGGTCATGTTCCCAGCTCGATAGCTGATGTAGGCATTGGAGGTAGCCAACCAGGGTCTTCCCAGAATGAGAGGATACCCAGTGAGCTTTGACTTTGGCTGGAGAAATAAGAAATCAGCAGGGTACTCTTAAGAATCAATGGAGACCATCACATCTTCCACAATCCCCTTAGGTGTTATAGACATTTTTGTGCCTTACAGCATGAAGCATGAAATGTCCATAATCTAAAGGATCCAAAGTCCCTAAACATGTTGTTCCTACCCCTAAGGGAACAAGGTCAGCAAACCACAGCAATCCAAACAAGTTCTACACTGAAAATTACTCAAAAACAAGGCAATTCTGGATCATGTCAACTGCTCCACTGAGAATCTGCACTGAATGTCAACTGCTCCACTGTCTACCTGCGTTGAATGTCAACTGCAAAGAAGGCTACCTGCGATGGGTGAGTTTGGACATGTGGCAGAGTCATTCCTCAAGGTGTCAACGCCCAGGAAGCTTCCAAAATGACACTTGGATCAGGGAATTCGACTGGTGATGAGTAAGAGGTTCCAAATCTCCAAGTGGAAGCAAGAACCTCCAAGTGGACTTAAGAACTGAAGTGGGAGAGGACACTAGTCAGCTTCATGCCAGCCTCAAGCTGACTCATCCTTTCTCCAAAACTCCTATATATAGATCTCTCTCATGAGGTCTAGGGGGGCTGGAATCTTGTGAATGTAAAGAATTGCTGTTGGTTTGAGTTTAGAACCATTGGGTGATTTGCTTTGAAGGAGGTGAAGAGGAGATTTCTTTCTGCTGGGAAGGTGATGCTGGATTGGGCCCCTTATGGTTGTATCACTTCCTGAACCTTACTTCTTCCATTAATAAAGCATTTGAGGTTCTTCTATATACAGGTGTCTCAATGATGTATTGTTATACTTGTGTATTTGATTTATTCTAATCCTTGAATCAATTATGAATGTATGCTTCTTGTAGTTTCCCTCTCTTGCCATTTTGCAGGATCTTGGTGTAGCTGGGCCAGCGAAAGAGCAAGGAGCTGGGGGCAAGCAGCAAGGAGAGAAGATTGGATCAACCATTAGCGAAAGACATCGGTTAGTGGATCTCTTTCTCCCCTCTTTTACATCTCATAAAGAAGTAATCTTAGATAGCTTTGCTTTGATTGTTGCTAAGGAACTATCACCCTTAGAGTGGGATAGGGTCATTCCGTATTGGATACTTTTCCCAACAACAAATTGGCGACTCCACTGGGGATTGTATCTTGTTGGTTGTTTGTGTTTTTGCTATTCATTTCCTAAACACAGGGAGTACCGAATCGAACTGCATTTGGATCTTTCAAATGCAAAGTAGAGGGCAGCTACTCTAGCTCAGTTTCTGGGCATGTTTATGATTTGAAGAGCTGATCCACAAGGACTCTGAACAACTCTTAGTGATAGCTTTTCATCCTCCTTTGAATCATCCTTTAGTGTGTACTCGATTGGTAGCTTTGATTTGGCCAAAAACTGTTGATTTTTGAGCAATCTGTGACCCGGAAACCAAGAGAAACGAGAGTTTCTCTCTTCATTGCAGGCACTGTGAAGGCAGTCTACATTTCATCGCAGGTCTCGAAGGGGCTACCTGCGCTGAATGTCAAACTGACAGTGTTCTACCTGCGCTGAACCAATGTGGCCTTGTGCAACTGGGGTTCTCTGCTTTCTGTTGCCCTGTTTTCATCCCTGTTTTTGCAGCCTGTTATCAGTCAATGTACCTATCTGAAACCACCTTTCTTTGCCACTATTCCGCCTCGGTTGTATAAAGAAACTGTATTTGTTCTTTGTGTATTTCTTACATCATTTGCAGTTTCCCATAACGAAAGTGAACTAGTCTTGCTGTGGCCTCTTGGATCTAGACCTGTGATAAGTGTCGTTCTGATCTTAAGAGTTAGTTTGTTTGTTGTTCATAGCTGATTGAGCTTTTGCTTTCGTCATTTGGTTTGAATTTATGTATTTCTAGTGTTGAAACAAGTAAATATTAAGGTGTCTTTTGATTTTGGACAAAAGCTTGTTTGCTTTCACTTGAAATTGAATTCAAAGTTATGCAACAGCTTTCTTTTTGTAGTACATCAACATTAAGAAAGAGAAAAGAAATACCTGCATTGTGCATGTGCATTTTGACAGCTTGCATGTTGATTTAGGAAAAAGTGCATTAGTGTGTGCTCTATGATCTGTGTGAAAAGACGATGTCTTTCTTTTCCCTCAGTAGTTAAGATTTTCATAAGTTGAAAAGATTGAAAAAGCTTGCTTCTCATCTTTAGACTGCATTTAGGAGTTGTACCATACATCTCGTGGTGATCCATAAAGGCAAACTACTAAACAAGATCAACCTAAAATAAATTGAATTTACATAACAATGCTTTGAAACATAACGCAAACACATAGAGGTCTAAGCTAGAGACGTGTTCCGGCGTCGTTAAATGTGATATCTTACCGTTGAGTGGTTGGGTGATTCCTCCACGGTGAAGCGATAAGTATCAATACGGACTTGTGCTCCCACGTACCGTCGCGTATATATTGGGAGACCCCTATAGGAATAAAGCCTTTATCCATAGGAAGCCGTGTCGGCCGCCCTACTGATCGCAATACAGTGAACACAACATTCACGAAGATCGACCACCCGTACCGTAAAATGTATTCTGTGGTTTTGCAAAAAGTTTGGCACACCCTCTGCCTAGAACTCCAGAGCAGTTTCTTTTGGCCTTTTTCAAACTCTATAACTGAAAAAGTCCATCCGAGCATTTGTCACTTTGGGCTCGTTAAAACATCGAAGGAGACTAGAGTCATCTTTAGCTTTTTCTCGACTCTTTAAAAGTGAAAAAGCAAGTTGTGTCTAAGCGTCGTTAAAATTTATTTTAAACGGAATAATCATCACCATTCCCTCGTTGATCTTCGAAGTTAGTCTATTGGCATCGTAAGTTCTTGTAGAATCGCTAAGAAATCTTTTGGATAGACTAGATATGTCTGAGCAACCGTCGACATCTAGGACTGTGTCATCCGACACAGCAGCAGCAGAACCTCCTGCTGCTACTCCAACAATGTACGCCGGTATACCATCTGTCCCGGCAAGTTATCAACAACAAGCCGGAGTCCAATCAGGGACGACGACATGGTTAGTTCCTATTTCTTCATCCGGATTATCATCTGGTATTTCTTATGTTGAAACTCAACAAATTGATCCAATGTGTCTTCAAAGGCCAATTTACCCTTTAAGTACTGGATTTCCACCATATGGAGGGCAGTATGCTCTTTCATTGTTCCCTCCCAGAGAACAACCATATGGGAGTTTACAACAAAGTTCAGGTCAAACTGGAATTACATCCAGCGGTTGGGTACCAATACTGCCTCAACAACCAGGGGTTGTATATTCAATGCAACCAGTACACCCTGTGTCGAATATTCCCACCATACCTGCTATAGTGAATGTGTCGCAAGTACAAGCTCCACCTGTTGTATGTCAACCCCAAGTTTCTCAGGTTGCAATACAACAACCTCTTGTCTCAACGACTCAATCACAATTTCAGGGTAGTGCCTCCTTATCTGGAGCGACTCAGGCTCAAACAAGTACTGTGACTCCTCATCCTGGTCAATCATCCAGTATTGGTCAACAGCAAATGGTCCAGCAACCAGAGCTGGTTCAATCTCAACAACCGCCATTCCAGCAATCATATCAAGGACCTGAGCAACAAGTCTTTGTAAGTAATGGGCAACCATACTATAATGGTTATGCCCATCAACCTTGTCAAAGTTGCCAGCATTATGCTGGTTTGCAAAGACCCATTGCTCAGGCGATCCCATCTTATCCTGGGTATGCTTCGCCTAACCTGAATCAACAGTTGCCCTTTGTAGCAACTCTAGAATTACCAGATCTAAACCGGCTGACGAATGATCCAATTGCTTATGCCCCTTGGTGGCCAGCGATTCCACATAAACTTCCGTCAGATATTCCTAAATTTAATGGAAATCCGGGTGAAGACCCGTCGAATCATGTGATGACATTCCATCTATGGTGTTCATCGAACACCCTGAATGATGATTCGATAAGACTTCGCCTCTTTCAGAGGACGTTAACGGGTCCAGCGGAAAAATGGTACATTGAATTGCCTAGAGCTTCGTTCGACAACTTCAGTACCTTAGCCACAACCTTTTTAACCCATTTTCAATTACCAATAAGGTATGAAACGGGAACAGAACTCCTTACCAACTTCAAACAGACTACTGCCACCCACATATCTGATTCTATACATGAGTGGCGACGTCGTCGTAGGATGGTAAAAATGTACGTTCCCGATCAGCTATTAGCTGAATGGTTTATCAAGTCATTACTTCCTGCCATCACGGAAGATGTGGCAAAGGGGGGAGTCATAACGGAAGAGCAGGTTATCGCTCGTGCGCAATATCTGGACTTGGTCTATACTCAGTCCGGCACGCTCTACGACAAAATACCTGACGCCCCTAGACCGGTATTCTCAATTCCTCCTCCTCCTAAATCAAATAATGACTCTCACGCCGGCGATGGCGTGATTAGAAAAATTTCTAGTCAAAATGCAAATGAAGAACTTCTTGCCTCAGAAGTAAATGCCATGTCGACCGACAAGGGCAAACAACTGAAGCAACCAGAGGGCAAGAAGAAAAAGAAAGGGAG
Source organism: Pinus tabuliformis (assembly GCA_031772625.1). NCBI lineage: Eukaryota > Viridiplantae > Streptophyta > Pinopsida > Pinales > Pinaceae > Pinus > Pinus tabuliformis. Next base: position 1,056,898,892 of record CM062818.1, on the reverse strand, counting down.
AAAAAGGAAACCCCCGGCAGGGTGTCATATATGCGATGAGGATCATTGGACGAAAGATTGTCCACATATAGCTGAAGTTAAAAAGCTCTTTAAGAGTTCAAAAACCCCGGCAGTATTGACTGATCCGTTTCCCAATCCTGGTCAAAATATGGTTGCTAATCAAAATGCTTCCCGATCCGAAGTGCTTATGTTGTCTGTCTCGAAGCAGCAAAATGATGCTTTGACAAGGAATAAAGATTACGGGAATCCACAACTGTCGAATAACAAGGCTAATGAACAACCTAGTAGTTCGACGACAACTTTGACCAAAGTTGTGCCACCCATCATTCCTGAACAAATGATAAAGTCGCCAAAGGGAGTAGTACACAAATCGACATTTAATCCTCGTGCAAAAGTAGCACAGAATTATAACATAGTAGAGGACCTAGCCCAATCGTCGTCCGCTATGTCGACACTTGAGGTACCGCAACATTGCCCCTCCCAAGAGCAAGCTTTATTATCAGCAATAGGTGGGATTGGCCCAATGGATTCCAATCTTGTGGCCTTTGATCATAAAGGATATGACCCTCAGTTACCAGCTCAACTAGCTTTCCTTATTCAAGTGAAAGCCCTCAACAAAACTGTTCATCGAACAATTATTGATGAGGGGGCATCTACATGTCTTATGTCGATGAGTTGCTGGAAAAATTTAGGCTCACCACCCTTGTCGAAATCATCAACTACGTTAAAAGAATTTGATGGACGATCATACACTCCATACGGGATTTTAAGTAACGTGCAAGTTGAACTGGGGGGAAAAATAGTAGGAATTGATGTTGAAGTAATTGATGGAAACCTCGATTACAACATCCTACTGGGAAGGCCCTGGATATATGCCATGGCCACAGTTGTGTCGACCTACTTCAGGAAAATTGCATTTCCCTTTCAAGGAAGAATTACAGTCGTCGACCAACAAACTTTCCTCCCTGACAGTTCACAAGTTACGGGAAGCATTCCAATGATCCATGGAAGCGATCATTCGCTTCAAAATATTGGGGTAGGTCTCCTAAAAGACCCTGCCTTAATGGGTACTTTCGCCCTACCGCCTCCAAGTAACCTGGCGGAAGTGGCCACAGTGGAAACCTACAAAATGAAATCTTCTATATCTAATGGATTCGGAAGATTCCTAAACATTTTGTCAGCATGGATCATCGCCCTAATGGAAATACTGTAAATACAGTGGGCTCCGAGGACGGTTCTTATCTTGTGTCAACCTCGTTAAAAAATGAAACAAGGAGTCATGAGGATAGTTCTTTTACTGTGTCAACCTCATTAAAAAATGAAACAAATCCCCTTTTCAAAGCTCAAAGGTAAACCTTCATTCCAACCACCAAGTTGAATGCAATGAAGCTTGGGGGGCATGCACCTCGATTTGCATTATTATGCTGGGGGCATGCAAACTTAAAAACGAGCAGTTTTAGCAAAGTTCATGCTCGTTAAAAAATAAACGCACAACCGAGCAGTTTTAGCACATAGTTCATGCTCGTTAAAAAATAAACATAAGATTGAGCAGTGTTTTGGCGCATTCAAACTCTTTAAAAAATGAACCAAGTACCGGTAAATAACCATTTGAGACCGTAAATTCATCAGCCATAAAAGCCTTGGTCGTGTTTGCACCGTCACCTCCACTTTTCATTTGGCCGATCATTCACCTCCACTTGATTGTTTACCTATTTTGAGGAACAGCTGAGAAGAGTGATTTCACCTAGCCATCCTTGTGACACTGTCGTGATTGGAAAATTCCAACCTGTACCTGGAATCTGCTGCTACCCCTGTTTATCACTCGTTCCTCAAAATACGAGTCTTCTTTGAGCTCTTTTCTTCTGACTCGTAAAATATGAAAAGTTTGCCGAGTTTTGGCCTTCCAGCTCGTTAAAATGACCAGAAGAGCTATCCCTCCTCTAGATTTTAATCTTTTTGGACCTGAGGGATTATTGCACAAAAAGATCGAGCGCTTGTCTGGTTCGGCTCGATAAAACTATCGAACATTCATCCCTTCTGTATTGTTTTATACTTTTTCGGACTTAAGGGATTAGATGACGAAAAAGGGCCTTTGGAGTTAACTTTACGTACCTTTTCAGACTCTCTAAAAATGAAAAGGACTGAGTTGTCTTTGTCGCTAGACTCGTTAAAATGCATTAAATAGCGACAAACTTGTCTTTAGATGAGAACGCGTTTCCCTATCGCTAGGCTCGTTAAAACATAGCGATGGGCTTGCCCGAAGGGCAGGTTATAGAACAAGCATATGTTATCCTCCTCAAGCTTGACAAAAATAAAGAGGTACTGGTCAGAAATGACTGGGGAAAAATTGGGAGAACCTCAAAGCTTTAATGGTAGCAAGTCGCTCTTGAACATGACACTTTTCCTCCGTACCATATCGGGTTGGCTTGTTTCATTCACCGGTCTCATCACCATGGTCTCGCCAAACCATCCACATTTGGGGTAATGCTACCGATCCATCGCATCAGTTTTGTTATATGTTCAAGAGATGTTGTTCAGAAAGAGTCAACCGTGTCCCATCCACTACCATGCATCATCTTTCATCCTTTCATGATCGCCACCCTGAATCATATTTCACAGATCGTTTTCACCTTCATCACAATCATTAGCTCCGTTCCGTGTCACTGATGTGGGATTCATTAAGGCCCTCCTTTGACGGATCACTTCTTGTCGACTTCAGCTCATTATCCAAGAAGTTGATCTAGGAACACCCCCCTCAGTACTTTGAAGCTTGCATGCCTCAATGGCAAGTTTCTCACTTCCGGCGACAGGTATACATCAATGACCTTCGACCGAAAGATTTTGCGTGGTGTTCGACGCCAAGTCCTTTATTCACACCACGTGGATTGTACTGCCGTACCTTGAGGATCATCATCATTATCGGTGATTCCTCTCGCGCTTGTTAACAGTTTACATCATTGACTGGTAATCAAGCGATGTCTTTCCATGTTCGACTCCAAGAAATTCTCACATGGATCGACTTGTACTTAGAGTGAAGATCGGACGAGTTTGAAGACCCGGATCTAGTTTCATCCATCCGGGCTGCGATATATATTCAGGAAATAAAGACATTGACATGTGCAGCAGATGATCATCCTACTCAAAGGATGATAATTTCAGCAGAGAATTATCAGTCTACCATCAGACGATTGTCTGTTCTATGTACAGAAAAATGTATTTATAAAGCTGAGCATGGGAATGCCCGCCCCAGCTAGATCATGAAAGCAGTATGAAAAATAATGTATTGTATTGTATCTTATTACAGGTCACCTCCCAGCGATTGAATGAACTTCGGATCCTCCTGATAAAGCATTTCACCCGATAAACGACCTCATACTTTAGGGGGCAACTGTTATAGAAATTTTTGTGCCTTACAGCATGAAGCATGAAATGTCCATAATCTAAGGGATCCAAAGTCCCTAAACATGTTGTTCCTACCCCTAAGGGAACAAGGTCAGCAAACCACAGCAATCCAAACAAGTTCTACACTGAAAATTACTCAAAAACAAGGCAATTCTGGATCATGTCAACTGCTCCACTGAGCATCTGCGCTGAATGTCAACTGCTCCACTGTCTACCTACGTTGAATGTCAACTGCAAAGAAGGCTACCTGCGCTGGGTGAGTTTGGACATGTGGCAGAGTCATTCCTCAAGGTGTCAACGCCCAGGAAGCTTCCAAAATGACACTTGGATCAGGGAATTCGACTGGTGATGAGTAAGAGATTCCAAATCTCCAAGTGGAAGCAAGAACCTCCAAGTGGACTTAAGAATTGAAGTGGGAGAGGACACTAGTCAGCTTCATGCCAGCCTCAAGCTGACTCATCCTTTCTCCAAAACTCCTATATATAGATCTCTCTCATGAGGTCTAGGGGGGCTGGAATCTTGTGAATGTAAAGAATTGTTGTTGGTTTGAGTTTAGAACCATTGGGTGATTTGCTTTGAAGGAGGTGAAGAGGAGATTTCTTTCTGCTGGGAAGGTGATGCTGGATTGGGCCTCTTATGGTTGTATCACTTCCTGAACCTTACTTCTTCCATTAATAAAGCATTTGAGGTTCTTCTATATACAAGTGTCTCAATGATGTATTGTTATACTTGTGTATTTGATTTATTCTAATCCTTGAATCAATTATGAATGTATGCTTCTTGTAGTTTCCCTCTCTTGCCATTTTGCAGGATCTTGGTGTAGCTGGGCCAACGAAAGAGCAAGGAGCTGGGGGCAAGCAGCAAGGAGAGAAGATTGGATCAACCATTAGCGAAAGACATCGGTTAGTGGATCTCTTTCTCCCCTCTTTTACATCTCATAAAGAAGTAATCTTAGATAGCTTTTCTTTGATTGTTGCTAAGGAACTATCACCCTTAGAGTGGGATAGGGTCATTCCGTATTGGATACTTTTCCCAACAACATTAGGGGTCATGGTGGAGCAGTCTGCTAGATGTAGCACGGTCGTGGTCTTCCTCAAGGAGCCCTGGAGGTTAAGTTTGAGCATTGTGTCCTTTGTCATCACATTAATGGCAGCTCCCAAATCAATCAAGGTATGAGGGATCATGGTGCCATTGATGTGGACATCAACTACTGGGCTTCTAGGGTCTAGATATTTTGGACAATTACCTGCCCTAACATCAGGTTGGAAAGTTGTCCTATGACATTGATGGTTGGGGCATCTCTCTTGCGCCTTCCTAGATGCCTAAAGCACTTCTCTTTGATCAACCTACTGTAGATAGGAACATCTTTTATGGCTTGGAGAAGTGGTATCTTCACACATAAATGTTTCAATTCTCCCTAGAGTTCAGTTTCTTCTGGGGTAGGCTAGACTGTCATGGATAGTCTCTTAGGAAAGGGTGGAATTGCTTTAGGTTCACTTTCTTCATTATCTTCCTCAAATTCCCTAGGTGGAGGCTGGCTATCTAGGATAACTTTCCCAGATCACAAGTTAATTTCCTGAATATCCACAACATAATTTGGGCGTGATGGTTCCCCATTATACACTTGATGAGCTTGTCTGTTGTTCGGGTTCGGATTTGGCTGGGCAGGCATTTGGGGTTTCTTTGGTGGAGCAGGAGGTAACGGTTGTCGTTGGGCAGGTGGTGGAGGCAAAAGAGAAGGAAGAGAGTTGTATTGGGGTGTCCACCCCTGATGAGATGCATTCCACTGAGGTTGTGGCTGAGCATAGGATTGAAATGAATGGGTGGCTTGTTGGGCATGATATTGAGATGTGAAGGACCAAGGAGGAGGCATGGACCATGAAGGACGAGCAGGAGGGCCCCAAGAAGGTATGGAAGTGACTTGGTTGGGATTGTAGTATGCCTAAAATGTCTCTTGCATCCCCTGTTGGTATGGTCTAGGTCCATGCGGCCTCCTTTGGTTTATGTAATAGAGTTGTTCAATGACTCCCTCAGCCCCTTGATATACATCTTTAAGTTCGGGCAAGGAAGGGCACTTATCTGTAGAATGATTTTCTTCACAGACTGAACAAACCTCTATAGAGTTCAATGGGCATTCATTCCTAGGATGCCTCCAAGTGCATCTAGGGCAAAAAATGGCCAAAGCCCTCTCTGCTTCCTCTTGTTTCCTTTTGATATGTAAGGTGTCCATTTTCATGGCAAGAGTCTATAGCATCTCACTATTGAAATCTTCTAGCATGTTTCCAATTTATCCTTTAATGGATGAGTTAGAGGAAGAGGTACTAGCTATGGGTTGACTCCCCCTACCTTTCTTTCTAGCTGCTCTAGAATGGTTTCTAAAAACAGTCTTTATGTCTTTATAGGATAGTTAGTAGATGTCTCCCCCGGCCAGTAGATGGAGGGTGTCTAAAAGATCTTCCCAAATTCCCCTGAGCAGGACCAACTTCAGAGAATCAAGGTCAAGTGTACACCCAACCCTTTTGTAACTGAACTAGAACCTCTCTTCATAGTCTTCCAGGGACTCATCACTTCCTATGGTCATTCAGAAAATTTCTTCCTTAGTATCTTTCTACCTACAATAGTCTCAATATTTGTTGTTAAAGGCTTGCTGCATCTATGCCCAAGTTGTGATGTTATTTCCAGGTAATCCCATGAACCAGTGCAGTGTTGTAGCCTTGAGAGTAGAAGGGAACAATTTCAAATTTTGCTCATCTTCAGCATAGTCATAGGTTCGACAGATGACAACAAACTCGAACAAAAAGTTGTCAGGATCTTCTGTAGTCAGACCATGGAAATGAGGTAGGGAGGAAGGGCTTATATTCTTCATTTTGGTGTCCCCATTGGTCTCTCGAATGGGAAAGGTACCCTCTATTCTCTCTCCATTCCCCCTAGCATTTTTGTTTTCATCCATTGGCTCCAAAGGAATGTTTTCTTCTTCTTCTTCCCCTCTAGGTTCTTCAAATATGTCTGGCTATTCACCTAAGGGTTCTTCCTGATCACAGCCACCGACGAAGAGAGAAGGTTGGTTGTGTGAAGTAGTGGGGGTGTTGGGCAAAAATTTTCCTGAGTTATCTCTATTCCTACGAGGCATGAAAGGAAATATTTTTGGTTGGTTTTTGTTTCTTTTTTACCCACACTGTCAGTACCTGCAAAACTGAAATTGATTGAACAAAACAAATTGCAACTAACTGAAATGAACTTGCTGAAATGAAATTTGCAGAATTGAAGAGGAAAGCAAGGAAATGCAGAACTTGAAGGAAAAGAAATGACTAGTCTACTCTTGTTGAAATGAAATTTGCAGAATTGAAAAGGAAAGCAAGGAAATGCAGAACTGAAGGAAAAGAAAGGACTAGTCTACTTTCACTGAAATAAACTATTAGCAGAATGTTGCAATAGAAAATAGAAGAAAGTAGTAATCATAAAATACTCCGACGCTTCCCCGGCAATGGCGCCAAAAAGTGGTGAGCACCAGTATTGTAGCAACACTACTACAACTCTTGGGCTGCCTACTTTACTCTTATCAACCCGATAGTTCGTAACAAACTTGGAAGTGTCGGTGATGTATGCACAAGTACTACTTCTTACTACAGGTTGTCACTTGGTCAACCAGCGCAAGATCACTAGGAGCTCAAGCCAACTTCTATGGATTCCAGAAGAAGCTCTATAGGTGATGAAAGGAAAGAAAGATTACTCTACAGATGTTATTCTAACTGCAGAAAGGAGAAAGATTGAAATGTAAAGAAAACCTAGTGAACCCTAATTAACCAACTAATTCTACTTTTGCAGAAAGCACTATGAAAACCATGAAAGAAATGCCATTACCTACTCAAGGAAGTAAACAACATCTAGCTAAGCTATTTATGGAAGTAAATAAGCAAAAACACATGTTTTTGGATTTTTATGTGAATTTGACATGCATGTAATTTATTGTGTGTGAATGTGGCAGCGAATAGGTGGCGTTGGCGGGTGGTTTTGGGACTTGAGAGGATGTAGGATGGTGTGGATGGGTCCTAGGGGGTCTCAGGTGGCATTCTAGAGGCTTTTCTCACACTCGGCCTTCAAAAGAAAGCCTACAAGACGATCTACAGGAGGACACAGGAAATCTACAGGAGGAAAATAGAGAACTATAGGAGGCCTACAGGAGGAGGCCGAGAACAGTTTTCACTATTTTGAGGGTGTGAGAGTGGGTGAAGAAGGTGGATGAAGGTTGGAATGAGGTGTTAAGGCACCTAGGGTCTACCATGAATCACCAAGAGAGAAAAAGATGATTGGGTTTGCTCAAGGAGAGAGGAAGAAGTTCTATGGAAAAATGCAGGAAACTAGGACAGAATTGAGGTGAGGTTTGGGCGACCTGTAGGGCATGGATCAGATGGGGGATGTGATGGATAATAAGTTGGCCTACTTCTAGAAAAGATCTACGACACAAGAACTGACAGTCAACCAATAAGATCAAAGAAGCAATGAAATGAGTGCATCTAGAAGAACAGAGTTTTGCATCAAGCTAGTCTAAACTATGATCTATGAAAGGAAATGATGAGAAATGTTGTAGGAAAGGAAAGCATGAAAGAAGATTACTGCAAATCAAGAAGTGGGCATGATGAATAAGATATAAAGCAAAGCAAAGTTGGACTATTAACCTACTAAAAAGCTGCAAACACTAGAAGTCCTATGAAGGAGGAAAATCTGTGTTTTTGGGGCAGCAAGAGGGTCTTTGCCTCAAATCATGGTCCCAAAGGGAGGAAGAGAGGCCAAGGCACTGTTGCTAGCCTTTTGAGTCTTTGCTAATCACTATTTAACCTACTATAGAAAGCACAAATGGAAGCAAACTACTGAATCATAAAAAACAACCCATTCTTAATCATAAAAGAAATATATTTAATAGCAACCTAATCTACAAACTGAAATAAAACATACAAATACAAGTAAAGAGGAGCTTGGCTACTTAGATTCGGCCCTAACCCAAGAGCTTCAGCCCTCTGAGGTAACTCAATGCTAGCTCAAAAAGGATTCCATCTTTATTATCAAAACAATAACAAGATTACATGAAACTGTCACAAAATAATAAGCTCGAAGTTGGAGGAGAGTTTACATAAGAAAAAATCCAACAAAAATCCGACCTTAGTGAGGCCCTAGGCCTCTCTACTTATACAATTGAAGCTACCAACATATTCCTTAAAATCAGGGAGACTTGGCTCCAAAAACTCGACATAATCATCAGTCATCCTCCACGTGCTCAGTTGCCTTCTAGTGCATGATTCGGCTGCTTGTACTCTGAGCTGAATGAAGGGGAATTCAAAGTGAGGAGTAATAAATCAAGGGGATTCCCTCCTATAAGTCCTCTCCTTTTTCCACTTCGAGTAATTTTTTCCATTTGTCCACTGGATCCTTGACTTTGACCTCGAAATTCATCAATAATCTGCATTAAACACATGTTAGACCACATGGCATCACAACTAACTCAACTCACTCCATAAGCATAAATATAATAAAAAATCATACAATAAGCTAAGAGAATGGTTGATTTGACTAGGTTAGGAGGTAAAATGAGCCCATATAATTACCCATTTATGAGGCTCATCAATATGCGCGATACGGTCAACCGGACCTGATAACATTATGAACCATATTATATATATATATATATATATATATATATATATATATATATATATATATATATATATATATATATATATATATATATATATATATATATATATATATATATATTGAAGTCCAGGAAACGGCTATTTCCTTTGTATTTGCGTATTTCGTTTATTAAACGAAATACAAAGGATGAAGCGCCGATGCGACATTACAGACCCAAAAGGGTTTATTAATGCTGATTGAACACCATTTCAAGTTCGATAAAGCGGGATTTTCACATTTTAATGTACATTCCAATATAAAGGATAAATCACAAAATAGGAAGGATTACAGGAGAGACAAAGGTGATAAGTGGTTTGGGTTGGGCTTCGCCTGATCCCATACAATGGCTGCCATGTGTCCAGGCTAAGGAGAGAGAAAACCACCCTCATTGGGCGGTTAACTCTTGTATGAAAGAGCCTGCCTGAAATGGATCACAACCATTGGATCTAGATCTCCCAGATCAACGGTGGAGATGTGATATAGCTACAAAGGCAGACCCGGTAGGAAAATAGACCATATTTAAGGACTTTTGAAGTCTGGAATAAACAGAGTTTTGGCAAAATTTCACATTGTTGCAGCATTTATTTGTGTTAATAGAAAGCGGTCGTTTAAAGGATTTCAAAGTCCGATGCACTCATCCAGACAGAGGCTGGGAGACGAAGGCTAAGAGACAGATGGTCGGAAGGGGAAAAAAGCCACAGCAAGATGCAGCCCACAACAGAAGTGATCATGGAGCATCGCTGGCACGAGCGAGCCACCTAACAGCATGGCAAAATTACCAGAATTTGGTTACTATGTTGTTAGAAAAAAAGACCTCTGGCTCCAGGGAAAATTTTAAGAACCCCCCTAAATTTATAAATATAATAAATGGGCGAATCTCCATGGTATATAGGAAAAATGGAAGGCGATTTTATCAATAATATAATATGTATATATAATTTTTTGGCGAATCTCTCACCAAGCATGGCGAATATTTTACTCAATTATAAAATCTTGTAAGATCTTGGCGAGTCTTTCACTAAATAATAAAACTTTGTAAAGTCCTAGTGAATCTTAGCATAGGCTACATGCTGGTTTAATTCCCCTATTTAAATAGGCTACATTCTAGGTGAATACCATGGGTCAATACCATGTGCCATTTTTATTTTTATTAATTCTAATATTAGGGTTAATAATGGTTTTTTGCATGGTATTAATAACAATCTAGTCCATGGTATTTGTCCCATAGTATTTTGGCCATAGGTTTCACCTAAATATAACCCATTTTTTGAGTGTTCGTAAATATAAGGTGACTTATGGAGTAAATATAAAAAAATATTTTATTTGTTTTAATTTACGATACCTCTTTTACAAATATGGTATTTGGCCCATAGGATTTACTTAAATAAAACCTCTTTCTTGAGCCTTCATAAATAGAACGAGGGTTATGGACTAAATATAAAAAGAGGTTTTATTTATTTACGATACGTCTAGTTTATTTATATTTTTATTTATTTACCATACCTTTTGAGTAAGTATAAAAAGACGTTTTATTTATTTACCATACCTCCACTTTACTTATATTTTTATTTGTTTACACCTTTACATGTATATAAGGTGACTTATGGAGTAAATATAAAAAATGTTTTATTTATTTACCATACCTCTCATTTATTTATATTTTTATTAATTTACCATACATGTTTTATAAATATGGTATTTGGCCCATAGGATTCACTTAAATAAAACCTATTCTTGAAAATGGGCTAATGGATTCACTTAAATAAAACCTATTCTTGAAAATGGGCGAATGGAAGGTTGTAAGTCCTAATTTCAAGGGCTAAATTTACCTTTTTTACCCTCTCCCTTAAAATAAGGTGGGCTATTTGAAGTGATTTGTAAAAATGTACTATGATACAAAATATTCGCCCACTAAAAATTTAAAACCCCTTAATGCCGCCAAAGGGCGAACATTTGCCCCTAAAATTATCCTTGTCTGGCTCATGTTTGTCTAATCGTGGCATCAAGCAGTTAGAAGCCAGAGGGGATAGATTAAGACACCTTGAGCCTCAAAGATCCCGAGGGGCATTGTAAAAAGCCTATAAATGGCTGAAAGTTAGAAGTATCAAAGGTTCAACTTTTGGAGACTGTGGAGACTTTGCTCCTCTTAGCATCTCATCTTCATTCTAGCAATATAATCTTCTTTTGTTGTTACATGTTCAATTCCCATTTTATCCTATGTTCTAAGCTTGCACTTGAATAGGTTATTCATGTTTTCTTCTGTGCCTAATGCTAGATAACTGTCATCTTATTTCTACGTTGATAAATTAGATTTGAAAGTTTCATTTACTTTCTATAGCTAGCCATTCATATGTGTTTATGTATGCATCTACTGGTACAATCAGTATTTTCCATCTATCCTTTGAATCTATAAACTATTGAGCATTAGTGGTCTAAAGCCTTGTAAAGCTGAGGGTGTTCATGCATGTCTTGAGTGAAAACAGAGTTGAAACAGTCATCTAATTTGATCCAAACCATCATCCATTCCAATAGTTCAGAGAACAATATTGAAGATTTATATGTTACTAGGCATCTCCGAGCTAAACCTAGGAGAGTTTCCTGGAGTTCTAACAAAATTGGCACCATTGCTTGGGAGAGGAGACTGAAGCTCACCTTCCCTGGGAGACGACACAGATCTAGCTTTGATGATAGACAAAGTTTGGGCACTTTTTCAATTGTAATCATCTATCTGGTGACTCTATTGGAGGACAAACCTCTTGGCAACTCCACTTCATAGTTCTGGCTCAGTTTGTGGGGCATACTTGGACAAATCCTCAGAAGCCACAAACTGACCCAATACCTGACCTTGAAAAAATCATCAAAGAAAGAAAGGCATTTCAGAAAGGAGCATCAGGTCCAACTAGTTCTAAACAATATTCTATATCTCTTCAAGAAAATCCTGTAATAGAACAAATACATGTTGAGAGTATAACATCTAATAATAGCAATGAAAAAAAAATCTTAGAGACTCATAGAGCTCCTTATTCTTTAGGTTTTTCCTTTGTTGCAAGCCCAAAGGAAACCTCTCCTCCTATCCATCATACTCCTTTAATCCTATCAGTCACTCCTCAACCCTCTGTCATTCAGACTTCCAGTACCCTTGTAGCCACCACAGCTATGGCAGGACCACAAGCACCTACCAAAATGGAAAGAATCATAGCTGCTAGGTATGGACCTCTAGTACTGTCTACTCCTTTGAATGCCATGCCTACTGGAGAATATTAGAAGTATAGGCCTAAGTTCAGTAGGACTAAAGGTGTTTCAGTTGAGAAACATCTTGAATCATTCTATAGCTATGTTGATAGCCTAGACATTAGTGAAGATGATGTATGGATGAGAGTCTTTGTCAAAAGTCTAGATGGAGAGGCTAGAAAATGGTTTAGAGAACTGAACCCAAGGTCTATAGCAGATATTGAGGCTTTAGATCATGCATTCCTAAAGCATTGGGGGGATAAGAAGGATATACTCTACTACCACACCGATTTTTGGAACTCAAAGAAGGAAAATGGTGAGTTGTTGTATGATTTTAATAAGAGGTTTAACCGCATGTACAACAAGATACTAGCTGAAGTAAAACCCACCACTACCTCTGCTAAACTCACCTATGCCAGTGTCTTTGATTCTGGCTTCTATCTACTGTTGAGGGGGAGAGATGGTGTGCAACCTTGGTTGATATGCATGACCCAGCCTTGGAAGTAGAATCAAACATCATGGCTGCAGAGAAGCTCAAGGGGAATGTTGATAGAAGGAGACAGAGGGGCAAATATTCATCATCTTCAGATCCCCAGATAGATAAAATGACCAAGATGATAGAGTCATTAGCCTCTAAAATCTCCAAATTAAAGGTTGAGAAGCACCTTGGGAAAGGAAGATTTCCTAATACCTTTGCTCCTAGAAATCCAAATCCATATAGAAGAGCAAGAGCAGAATTAGTCTTTGGCTGAAAATCTAGCCACTTGTGAATGGTATTCTAGTGTAGTTCATTTTTTGCAGAAGCTAGAAGTCCCTCCAGGGCTTAGCTTGAGTCAAGCCCAGGCCATTAAGCTCAGATCAACCAAATTCTACATTAATGAAAACCTACTCTATTGGAAAAACCCATTAGGGATCCTCTTGAGATGTCTAGACAAAGGACAATCTGTGGAAGTCATGCACCGGTTCCATTCTAGCATCTACGGAGGGCATCATTATTGGAAAACCACAACCCACAAGATCCTGAGAGCTGGGTATTATTGGCGTACTCTGTTCTTTGATATGTTTTCTTTTGTGAAATCTTGTGACAAATTTCAGAGGTTTGCAGGAAGACAATAGCTAAAATCTCTACCCTTGAAGCTAGTACACATCAATGGTCCCTTCCAGCACTGGGGCTTCGACTTCATAGGTGATATCAATCCACATTCTAGTGGCCATCACAAATGGATCTTGGTAGCCACTGACTATTTGACCAAATGGATTGAGGCCAACCCACTAAAAATGCTAATCATCGGGTTATCATAAATTTCTTGAATGAGAATATTTTCACCAGATTTGGTTGCCCAACCAAACTAGTCACTGATAATGCAATAGCTTTCAGGGCAGAAGAATTAGTGGACATGTGTGAATCCATGGGCATTCAATTGATGCATTCCACCTCATATTATCCTCAAGGCAATGGCCTGGTAGAATTATATAACAAGAGTCTTGTAAGGATAATCAAAAAACTGTTGGAGGACAACAAAAAGAACTGGGATTCCAAGTTAAAGTTTTCACTATGGCCTGACAGAGTTACCAACAAGAAGTCCATAGGAAATTCTCCATTTAAGCTGGTTTATGGCACTGATGCTATTTTTCCTATCCAGCTGATTCTCCCTGTGGCCAAATTCTTGCAAGAAGAACAGGATGAATAGAATGACATAGTGAGGAGAATGAGTAACTTGGTTGAATTACAACAGATCAGAGAAAAACTGGTTGAGAAGTCAAGAATTCATCATAAGAACATCAAAGAAACTTTTGATAGAAAGGCAAAAGAAGGACAATTTTCAGGTTGGTGATTGGGTTCTCAAATGGGATGCATTGAAGGAAAATAAGGGAAACCATGGTAAATTTGATGCCTTATGGATGGGACCATTTTTCATTGCTCAAGTTCAGATGAAAAATACTTTCATTCTGTGCAATTTGGAGGGGGAAGGTGTTTTTGATGGCCCAGTCAATGGGCGGTTTTTGAAACTTTACTTCATATAAGGCTTTAAGGCTTTAATATTGTAATAGTTTTTTTTTTTAAGTTTTTGTTTTCTATGTTGATAAACTCCATGCCCAACGGAACACTAAGAGATAAGTTGTTTTGTTTGTTACTGGAAAGGCGATAGTCTGCAGTTCTTGAAACCTGACAGGGAGGCTTTCATTTCCAGAAGGAACCAGTGTTAGCCCCTGAGGTAGAGGGTTGCTATTTTTAGCAGAAATGTCCCCTATTTTAGCTTCGAAAACCACATCTCCTCTTGCTCCGCTTTGGCCATAAGCCGTGTTAGCCCTGAAGTGATGATCCAAATGGATCCAAGAACTCCCTAAAAATTGTTTAAAAGATCAAAATAATCACAAGAGAAAGCCCTCTAAAAGGGGGAAAATAATATCGGGAAACGAAAAACATAGAGAAAACAATGAAAAACAGAGCAACAGAGGGTTGAACAATGAATGCACAACAACCGTCAGATCTGGTCGATCAATGGTCCAGATCTGATTAGCAAATCACAATCGGCCAACACAATAGAGCACTTACCAAATGACCTGGGGTTATCGCGATATGCGATTACGATTAATCGCATCGTGATATCGCAATCGGCAAACACAACGAAGTGGAGCCTACACACACACACACAGACATATATATATATATATATATATATATATATATATATATATATATATATATATATATATATATATATAGATAATATATATATATATATATATATATATATATATATATATATATATATATATATATATATATATATATATATATATATAGATATAGATATGCGTGATACAGTCAACCGGACCCGATAACATTATGAACCATGTTATTTATATATTGAAGTTTGGGAAACACCTATTTCCTTTGTATTTGCGTATTTCGTTTATTAAACGAAATACAAAGGATGAAGCGCCAATGCGACATTACAGACCCGAAAGGGTTTATTAATGCTGTTGAACACCATTTCAAGTCCGATAAAGCGAGATTTTCACATTTTAATGTATTTTCCAATATAAAGGGGAAATCACAAAACAGGTAGGATTTCGGGAGAGCCAAAGGCGATAAGTGGTTTGGTCCAGGCTCCGCCCGATCCCATACAATGGCTGCCACGTGTCCAGGCTGAGGAGAGAGAAAACCACCCTCATCGGGCGGTTAACTCCCGTACGAAAGAGCCGCCTGAAATGGATCACAACCGTTGGATCTAGATCTCCCAAATCAACGGTGGAGATGTGATATAGCTACAAAGGCGGACCTGGTAGGAAAATAGACCGTATTTAAGGACTTTTGAAGTCCAGAATAAATAGAGTTTTGGCGGAATTTCACAGTGTTGCAGCATTTCTCTGTGTTAATAGAAAGCGATCATTTAAAGGATTTCAAAGGCCCAATGCACTCATCCAGACAGAGGCCAGGAGATGGAGGCTAGGAGACATATGACTAGAAGGGGAAAAAGCCACAGCATGATGTAGCCCACAATAGAAGTGATCATGGAGCATCACTGGCACAAGCGAGCCACCTGATAGTGCGGAAAAATTACTAGAATTTGGTTACTGTGTTGTTATAAAAAGAGACCTTTGCCTCATGTCTGTCTAATCGTGGCATCAAGTAGTTAGAATCTAGAGGGGATAGATTAAGACACCTCAAGCCTCAGAGAGCCCAAGGGGCATTGTAAAATGCCTATAAATGGCTGAAAGTTAGAAGTATCAAAGGTTCAACTTTTGGATACTGTGGAGACTATGCTCCTCTTAGCGTCTCATCTTCATTCTAGCAATATAAGCTTCTTTTGTTGTTACATGTTCAATTCCCATTTTCTCCTTTGTTCTAAGCTTGCACTTGAATAGGTTATTCATGTTTTCTTCTGTGTCTAATGTGAGATAACTTTCATCTTATCTCTGTGTTGATAAATTAGATTTGCAAGTTTCATTTACTTTTTGTAGCTAGCCATTCATATGTGTTTATGTATGCATCTACTAGTACAGTCAGTGTTCTCCATCTATCGATTGAATCTATAAACTATTGAGAATTATTGGTTTAAAGCCTTATAAAGCTGAGGGTGTTCATGCATGTCTTGAGTGAAAATAGAATTGAAACAGTCATCTGACTTGATCCAAACCATCATCCATTCCAATAGTTTAGAGAACGATATTGAAGATTTATATGTTACCAGGCATCTCCGAGCTACAACCTAGGAGAGTTTCCTGGAGTGCTAACAGTGAGCATCATGACTCTCAAAGGTTAGTCCTGATATGAAATTTAAAAAATAATATTCTAACTATAATCTATTAAGATTGCCTATTTTTTGATCTCTAAACCTGTGATACCTGCAACATATTATATGAAGTCACCTTTCATTTCCCTTCAATGCTTCCCAACTTTTACAGGAATACTGGGTAGCAACCACATCGACAAATTTGATGTATGATAAAGTCAAAAACATGTTTTTAATTCTCTAGAGAAAATTGGATAAAATTAATTGTTTCTAATAATTAGAGTTTTTTTTTCCAGAAATTTAAATAGAATTAATTGTTTTTAATAATTAGAAAAGTTAGTTGATCTGCAATGCAATGCATAAATATTAAATTTTCTTACTGCAATCTCCTCTCTCTACTGGCCTAGTATTTAAAAATGTCTAAAACTTTGGATCTGGTTTCATAGGTTTGTAGAGCTAGACTTTGAGAGTGATATGACTGTGGAGATCAATTATTGGAACTTCCACCTACACACGGTATATAAGAGAACATAATGTTTTCTGAGATTATTTATATGTGAATTGAGAGTAGGTAGCTATACAATTATAAAGAATTCAAATATGCTTGTTGCGTCGCTTCATCTACTTTCTCTCCCAATTTTCCCCTTAACATATCTTACCCACATTAAATTTTTTATCCTAAATCATTTCTATAACGTAATTCCTTCTCATTTTATATAGATAACATGTATGAAATTTCTTGTGACCTCAGAGAATAAGGCATCCTCTCTAAGGATGCTAATCTGTCCAAAGGTAATTTGTGGAAACAGGGTTGGAAGGGAGGGAGAGAAGAATTTAATGTTGGAAGCCATGAGGCTGAGCAATGGAATAGACTTATCAGTAGATTTCAAGTTACATCTAGCTTAGGGTTGGGAGGAGAGGTTAGTATGTTAGGCAATGGATTTGTCTTATCAATGGAAGATGCATTCACCTTAAGAAAGGAGAAGGATTCTTTGGTCTGATCTAGAAATTAGAAGTGTACATAACAAGTTTGCGATACAGAGCCATGTTCTTAGAGGGAGGAGGGGAATATTGTTGTTGGTGTCACCCACTGGGGAGGTTGATAAATCGTATTAGCTAGTCTCGTTGGATCCTACTAATAAAGTAGTAAACAAGGGAAGTGCTGTGAAAGAGAGTGTGACAAGACTATTGATCTCGTGTTATGCACACAAGCATTGATGATAAAAAATCCATCATTTGGTTGATTTTGCATTTGTATGTTGAAACAATTCCGATTGGGATGATCAAACCAGCATAAGGAAGATCTTGGTGTGGTAGATAAAGAAAAGTTCAAATGGGATGTATAAGGATGAAGGTCGATGGAGAAGAGTTGATGGTTGGCAGTTCTCTACAATGACAGGTACAGAGTCAGACAAATAATTGACACAACAACATGTGGCTGGTTTTTGGGGCTTGTATGACAACTAGGTATGTTTTATTTGACATCTCTGGAGATGCATACTTAGTTCAGGTGGTTCATACTTATCTCAACTCTACTATCTCTAGGGATGGCGCTTATCTATATGGGAAGGCGGTTTTAGGATTCGACTTTGTATGTGCTCTGTTTTACCTGATGTTTATTGATTTTGGAGTGTATATTAGTGGGGTTATTGTTGATATTGGATCTATTTTACTTCCCTGACTTTTATGACATTATTCTATCATAGGTTTTTCACATTCCCGCTTTGTTCTTGATTGTAGTCTATATTTTAATTTGTATGTATATGCATCAGTTCCCCCATTCCTATAGGCAAACTGATGCCTACCTGGACTGACATTCTTAACATTTCTTTCCCACAATTTCATGGAGGGGTGGGATCCTCTCTATATCCCACTAACTATTATACCATTTGGAATTGGTAGATTAATTCCTTCATCATATCTCGTCCATGCAAGGAATTTGGTTTTAGGATATGTAACCAATGGTGGACATCTTTGGGATGTTGCTGTTGTTGCTATTGTGAAGGGTAGGATGGTTGGGTTGGTTGTTTGATGGGCTATGATCTACATATTCACGATCATATTTGCCTAGTTTAATTTTTCTGTGTGTCGGGAAAATTTTTCGGACACCACCTTTTCTCTTACTGGAAAATAATTTAAGTTTTTCATGTGGAGGGATGTGGGAGTGGCTATTAATTGATCGAACCTAGGTTGTTCATTCATTATTTCTGGATCGTATATTTTCTTCTTTTCTAGACATGGGACAACGTGTTTGATATGTCTGTTTCTGGATTAATATTTTTCTAATAGAAGCTATGTCACATTCCTTTTTCGGGTTTATATTAGGTGGTAGAATTTATTGTTTTATGATTTGTGGGTGGCATGTGGCTTGTACTGAACATTGGTTTTTGATGCGATTGTTGATCCCCACACCATGGTGGTATGATCTCTGACAGATTTTCTGATGTTTTTGAGCTACCATATTTGGATCATTTAATCCATTACATATCTGCTTTTCCATGATGGATCACATGGACTCTTTTGCTTCAGATACATCAGAACATGAGGCATTTATTCTTGCCATGCTGGAGGCAGAGACAAATCATAAAATTCTTTCTGGGTCAGAGCTCGGGGGTGGCCCGGATGGTGCAGCTTTTGGGTGGCAGGTAGATGTATCTAGCGGTGTGCCAAGTGGTGTGCATGCACAATATCATTCACTGCATGGACCGCGTGGTTATCAGAATCAACATTCACGGAATATGCATACTATCAATATTTCATCTCTTGCACTAATTCTTAGTTTTGGCCACGACATATTGATTGATCGGGTTAGCAGCTTACATAAATGAGCATTAGTTGGTAGATGGCACTTTGCTGTGATGGGGGAAGGCGAGATGAGGAAATGGGTGGAAACTAAATGGAAGTCTCTGTTGGGATATATGCCATCGGTGGTTAGGCTCATGAACGATTGGTACAGTTTCCATTTTCTGTGTCAGGAGGATTTACAGAAGATTAAGGGGTTGCCATGGATTCGAGGGCAGGGGTTCTTGGCCCTCCATGCATGGTACATTGGTTTCAATCCATTGAAGGAGACACCCAAAAATACTTTGATTTGGGTCAAATTACCTGGTTTTCCTATTGAATTTTGGACTCGACAGGTTTTCATGGACATTGGGAATGCCATTGGAAAGTTTATTTACGTTGATCCCTAGTTCCTAGGTGCCCAAGACAAGCGTATTGCTTGGATTTTGATTGAGAAAGAATACAAGGGCTTCCCTGATCATATAGAAATTTATTGGGAGGATATGCATCTGGTTCAAAGATTAGATTTATGGGGTATTTCGTTCAGATGTCTCATTTGTCATCACACAGGACATCTGATGGCATAGTGTCCACGTCATTTGGGTGGGAGGCACTCGACGTATCGACGTAATTATCATGGGAATCCGGATATGATGGGTGGCAGGAATTCTGAGTCTGCTGCTAGTCTAGCTCTCGGTTATTTGTCAGGTACACCACCTTTCTCACTCCCCTTCACCAATTCTAGCATTATATCACAAAAACATGTTAATATCGCTCCTATTGAGGTTCTGTCATCTCCTAATACCTCAAAATGTATTAGAACTCCACTATCTGATGACACTCTGCCCATGTCAAATAAGAGTTTAACTTTTTCTTGTATGGACCTGTCATCATCGGGGATGATGCCTCCCCTCCTGATGTCACATGGTGATATCTCCCCATCACATATTATGTATTTACCTGCATCCAACTCACAACCTGTACAGAATATTTCACCTGTGACCAGGATGCATCCTAATACGCCATGTTACCCTATATCTTCCCCTACCAACTTGGTGGGAAGTGACCTTGAATGTCTATTTCAACGAAAGACATTGAATCTCCACTCTCTTACCATTCATAAACCCTATGGTGTAACATCTCCACATATTAATCCCACTTCCACAGGTAATATCAATGTTCGCTACAAGAAAAGCTGGGAGAGCCGTCATTTCAGGGGATGCGCTAGGGCTATCCCCTTGAATCCTTCTAATTCTAATGTTTTGGTAGATGTTCCCATTGCTTCATCCATCCTGACATGGGCCCTTAGAGAAAATGTGCCCTCCTCTGGGTTCTCATGAACTTTATTTTATCTATGAACATTCAGGGATTGGGGGCTGCTCTGGAATTTTTGGCTCTCAAAGAACTATTCCTTTCTTCCCGCCCCTATATTATTCTTATTCAGGAGACTATTCACTCAGCACAATGAGTGATTGTTTACTTCAGAAAAATTCTCCCGAACTGGTACATGGTTGCTACTAATGTTGCAGGTTAGTCGGGTGGACTGGCTACCTTATGGGACCCCAGATGGGTTCATATGAAGTCTTTCTCTTGCTTTTCTAGTATATTTCTTGCTAGTAGTATTAGAGGTTTCTCAGGCAGTATACATATTCTTAACATATATGCCCCATACAAAGACCGTCTCATATTTTGGGAAGGGTTGGTTGCATCTGAGATCTTAGTTTTGGGGTCTCTTATTATGGTTGGAGATATGAACTGCACTATTGGATTGGAAGATATGGGGAGGTACCAGAAAAGATGATGCTATGGTTGATATGTTAAAAGATATTATCATTGATCACAATTTTGTTGATATTTTTCCACCCAAGATTGGTCCTACTTGGGATAATGGGAGGGTGGGTAATGGTTATGTGGCAAAACAACTGGATAGATTCCTTCTGCATGAAAATCTGGTGGACAGACTTGGGTCTATACAATCTGGCATCATAAGTAATTTTATTTCGGATCACAGACCCATTATTCTTTTGTGGCGGCGAGGGGATCTAAGATATGGAGTTCCTTTTAAATTCAATTGAAGTTGGCTAACGACCCTGATTTCGATGCTCTTGTGTGGGAGTGTTGGCAAAAGGGTTTGTCCTGAGATTCTTCCCTGATGACAAATATTATAAATAAACTCAGGGATTTAAAGCTGGTGGTTAAAAAATGGGATAGGCAAAAGAAGGCCCAAATGAAGAAGGAATTAAACGACATTTCGGTGGCTTTGGATAAGCTACGCCATTTGCTCACTCTCCATAACCCCTTGACATCAATAAAGATGGACATACACTCATTAGAAATGAAGAGAAATCAAATTCTGAAGCTTCGGGAGGCTTCATGGTGGCTTAAGAGCAGGGCTATCTGGATCTAGGAAGGAGATAGAAACACCAAATTATTTCATAGATTCGCCAACCATAGAAGGAACATAAACTCCATATGGGAGATTAAGGATTCAGATGGAAACATATGTCATACACAAGAAGCGATTTGTAGGGCGGTTGTACAACATTTTGATACGACATATGGTAAAAGGGTGGTGAACTATGTAGAGGACCAGATCTGGGGGGTGGATGTTTATCCAAATATGTTTGATGCTGCTGCAAATGAGGTGCTTTACAAGGAAGTCACTGGGGAGGAAATCATGGGGATCCTTAAATCATTTAAGAAAGACAAATGTTTGGGTCCTGATGGATGGACTATTGAGTTATTTACACATTTATATGACATATTCCAGGGGGACATTTTGGCCATGGTTGAAGAAACAAGAGTATGAGGGTATATACATCCACATATAAATTTGACTTATATCACCCTCATCCCAAAGGGGACATCCACTGGAACCTTCTCAGATTATAGACCGATCTCACTGTGTAATCTTATATATAATATTATATCAAATACTATTGCTGGCAGGATGAAGCTCACTCTATCTCAACACATATCGCCTGAGCAGTTTGGTTTTCTACAAAATAGACAAATCCAGGATGTTGCCATTGCACAGGAATGCATACATACCATACATATTAAAAAACTAAATGTTGTTGTCATGAAGGTTGATCTACAAAAGGCATATGATTGTCTTGACTAGGGATACTTGAGAATGGTTTTAAACAAAATTGGTTTACAGGCCAAAAATGTGGAATGGATTATGGCTTGTATTACTAATGTGCGATATGTTGTTATAATCAATGGATATCCCATTGAATACTTTGCGGCGGGTCGCGGGCTCAGACAAGGCTGCTCCCTATCTCCGTTACTTTTCATATTGGCTATGGATGGCCTTAGTGTTCATATTAAGAATGTTGTGGTGGTAGGTATTTTCTCTCCTTTGGTTATGGGTCACAACATCAAGATTTCCCACAATTTTTTTGTGGATGATGTTTTGATTATGGGCATGATAAATAGGATCGCGTGGATGTCTCTATCTCATATATTTTTCAAATTCGAAAATGATTCAGGCCTCTTTATGAACTTACAAAAATCTATCATTCTATATGGTAGCTGCGTATAGGAGGACATTGAGTTCATAAAGGATATTTTTGGTATTGGCGCTGATATAATGGAGGGAGGCTTAAAATACTTGGGATATCATATAAATCCCAACAAGTATAGACTTAATGAATGGATGTGGCTTGTGGATTAGTACTATAAAAAGATCTGAGGATGAGAGAATAGATGCCTTTCACTGAGGGACCGCATCACTCTCTCACAATCTGTGATTACACAGTTGAGTGTGTACTGGGCACATTTATATTGTATACCGATTTCCATCATCAAGAAACTAAATAGAATCATGGCACACTATATCTGGACGGGTGGTATATCCAAGAAAAAATATCACTTGACAAAACTTGCTACTATCACTACTCCAAAAAGAATGGGAGGGTGGGGTATCCTAGATTTGAGACTATTTGGATGGGCGCTGTTACAAAAAGCACTATGGAGGGGTATCTTTGGCGAAGGCATATGGAGCAATATTATAAAACACAAATATTTAAAGGAAAAAGATTTCACTATCTGGATGTGTCAGGACCTCATTGGGACTCCTTTTGGGTCTGCCATATGGCACAGTTTCAATAAAGTCAGACGTTGTTTCCTACAGAACTTATGCTAGGCTTTTGGTTCAGGGATCTAGATTCTTATAGGATAGGACAACATTCTGGGTTTTAGTAGTGATTTCACACTCACAGAGGAGCTCATTCAACACATACACAGTATGGGTACATCTTATTGGAACCAGACCATCTCTACATGGAACAGACACTATCCAATCCGGAAAAGATCAGATGAGATGAAGCTGGAAGGCCCGCTGGCTAAAGAATGGGATTGGATTAGAATCGAGTTGCAATGGGCGGGTATCAGATGGGAGGCTGGTGGAGACAGGATCACCTAGCGGGGTAAGATGAGGGTTGGCTGTGTAGTTGTGGTGGATATATATAATACCTTGTGTCTACAAGGGTCTCATAGAAATGAGGCGTGTGATTTTTATAAATTATGGAAAACAAAAATCCCTATTAAAATCATTGTATTTGTATGGCTTGTATGGAAAAACAAGAACTTAACTTGGGAAAATCTACAGAAGAGGAATTGGCAAGGGTCAGGAGTATGTGTCTTGTGCAGGGAAGTGGCGGAAAATAATGTACATTTGTTCCTCACATATCTGATTTCTATGAAGATATAGAGCTATATTGTGCTTATTGATTTCCCACTCAAAAATTTCTCAGACATCCCGGAATGCTTAAGTTGGTGGAGAAAACAAAATACAAGATGGCAAACCATTCCATTAATTGTTATCTGAAATATGGCGATGATGCAACATGATTTTATTTGAGAACTTCAGAGAACATACAATACAGGTAGTGGATCACATCATTGAGTGGTATCAGTAATCTATGGAGAACAAAAAGAACACAACAAGTACTATTTCTAAAAATCCTAGTCCTGGGGATATATATCCGGCGACGTTTTTCGTTGGGGCAGCACAAAGGGATGTTTGTGGATGCGGTTTCTAGGTCAAAATATCGAAGGAACAAGAATTCTGGGTTCATTGGGGTTCTAGCCAAGGCACAAACATGCAGGCTGAAATTATTGCAGTATGGGGACTTCTCTTTTTTACTTCATATTTGGACATCCCCATTATCCATATATTTGGGGACTCAATGGCTATCATTGAACACATACTGGGTAAAAACAAGATTAGACAAATCCACCTATAGGGATGGCTAAAACGTATTGGGATTATATGGGGCTCCCATAGTGGCTACTTGATTCAGCACATTGGGAGGGAATACAACCAAAATGCCGACAAGCTGTCAAAAATGGGATTAATGGATACATTGGACGAGATGCATATAGAGATAAGACTGGGCAACAATATTTTGGATGTGGGGAATTTACCCCTCCCTGGATAGGATATCTATGTTATGCCTCAACTTATGTAGATTGATGGTTTTGTTTCGGCTTAGTTTTTATGTTTTTTTTGTTCTTTATGTCTATTTGGGATGAAGCTCTTCTAATGGGATCATTGTATGAACAGTTGATGAGTAGTTGATACTTTTTCATTACTGTAACCTGTTTGATGGTGTTGGGATATATTAGAATGTCACAAAGCTAGAGAAATGACCTATATGATGATATGCACAGATGTAAGATGTTCCTGGACAGATGCAATGGTTTATACTTATATATACAAATGCAGTTTTTTTTTCTTACTGGTAAAAAAAAAAAATGTATGAAATTTTCTAAATCATATATGATAAAATATTTCCCCCAAAGAATTTTATTTTCCTATTCTACAAGCTATTTTTTAAGTAACAAAATATTAACCTCTGATGCAGGAGCATTTAGGCCTAGTCAGCAATGTGATAGCATGATCACAAGTTGTGACTAACAAGGGGTTGGAAGACAATAGTTTAATTAATTTTATTTATTTAAATGTATGAGAGTGTCTATTTATTGGGAAATATGAGAAAAGGGGCATAGTGGCTGATTGATCCTCCCTGTGTGGAGATCAGGCCAAACAGTTAGATTTATTTAGCTTGAATAGAATATGAGGAATTTTAAAAGCTTGATTTAGCATTGGTTTAGAAAAGAGTGGGTTTGAAGAGGCTTTTTAGGAGATGTTGAGAGATTTCTGGTTCCGAACCAGAAATGGTTCATGAATCCACTTTTGTATAAAGTGTGAGCTCTTTGTAAAATTTAGGGGTTAGATAGGCAAGATAGAGAGGAAGAGGATTGAGAATATGTAAGCCTATGGCAGTATAGGGGAAAAAGGCCATTAATAAGAAGAATTGGGCCAGAGAAGGGCAAATAATCTCAAAGTGTAATTATGTATTGATAATTGTATATAGAGAATAGATTGTGGAGTGCGAGTCTATGTATTATGCGTCTTTGAGTTTAGTTGTATTATATGGGCAGATAGTTAAAATCTCACTTGCAAGCATGTCAATCAACCATCGAACACTATAGGATCGATGGTGATCTATTGGTTAATTAAATGATTCTTATAGTTAAAGGGCATGTTTAGAAACCCGAATTGGACAGAGAAATGTGTTTTAATGCGACAATCCATCCATAGCGAATGAACGAAGTTGATAAAGAAGAAACAGAAATGATGTTCATGAACCATTGGATCCCATAGATCGATGGTTAAGATCAAACCCAAGAGCAGATCAAAGCTTTGATATATTGCATCGGCGGACTGTTTTTACAAAGGGAAAGTTCTTTTAAGTATAGCAATAAGCAATATGTGATCAAATCACAACCGTCGGATCAAGTTCAGATCGACGGTTGAGATCTAATCGGCAATCGCATGTCGGCAAAGACAAAAGACAATGGTGAGTCAGGACAGCGAGGTGCCGACGGGCGATAAGCGACATCGCCGATAGGCTAATCGGTGATCAGAGGTTGTGGAGATCGACGATCGGGCGATCGGGAGTTCGACCTATCGGAGGATTGGAGTGACTCAAGCACGGACCCGACATATTTATATACGCGGGTGAATAGAATTTGAGATCCGACCTATACATTGTGGCCAGATTTCTTTGTATTTGTATGTAAAGTGGAGATCAGCGGAAATGCGATGAAACATATGGAACGATAGACCCGATAATCTTTATAGAGGTGGATTTATGCATTTGAGTTCCGGCTATCTGTTTTAAGCAGATTTGGCCGTGTTCTCCTTAGTATTTTGTCAAATGGTATAAGTGAGGTTTTAAGGCTTAAAGATATATCTTAAAGCCTTTGATAGTTATATGCCTCCGATAAGGTGTAAGTCCATGGTTTTAAGGCTTAAAGCCTCAAGAATGCTTCCAACAGAATTTGGACTCCCGATAGCGTAAAATAAACCTGATAAGTGTTTAGCCCATGATTCTAAAGGCTTAAGCTATATGGGAATGCTTCCCATTTTTGGATTGACTTTAAATTGGGTTCTCTACATCAACCTCATTTAGTGAATTCTATCCACATTCTAACAAAAAATTGTATTTTCTAATATGCAATTTCCCTCTGCTGTGAAGAAGTGGACTACTTAAGCAATTAGTGGTTTGTAGTTAGTCAATCAGTAATGATTGTGTAAAGTTGGACGATATTCCTGGTGGGGAGAAAGCATTCGAATTAGTATCCAAATTCTGCAATGGAATATCAATATACATGACTGCAATGACCATGATGTGTAGTGGAATACCTAGAAATGATAGATGATTTGGAGGAAGGTAATTTTATTTCTAAAACAAAGATCTTGTTGGGCCTTGCAGTGTGGTCATTATGGAAAGATTCTATACTTGTGCTAAAAAGGTGTGAGCAATGTTTAAAAGAAAGAGGGCACAAAAAAATATGCAATTACATTTTTCAACCTTATAAGCAAATATCAAAAACCACAAAGCAATAGTAAAATTTGCAACATGTAAAATCTATATTTCAATAAAAATGCAATACTCTATTTTAGTAACAAGCTACACAACATAAGGAGAGTTGTCACCACTATAACACGAAAACATGGGAGTTTTTGCAAGTTAGTTTCAATAATGAACAATTATCACTGCATTAAGGAAACAAACAACTTCACCAAAACAAAACTCTGTGATGAAACTATGTTTATGTATATTTTTTCTATCTTGATCATCCATATTTACACAAAAAATTTAAGTCAATTACATGGATCAAAAAATTAAACTTTCTCCTTTAGATTTATGTGAGTTGTGTGAGTGGTTGCTTCTTCATATTTTAATGATGTTGTTTTTTGAAATTTGATGGGCTGAGGTAGTGAGGTTATGTTTCTCCTTCCACAGTGAAATAATTAATCTCTCTTACATTATCCCCGTTAATTATTTCATCAAGAAACAAAATTTTGTTGTTATAAAAAAATTTTGTCACACTAAAAATTATTGGTAGAGTAAAATGTTGTTAAATCATACATACTCCTATATTTTTCCTATGAGTTTCAAAAAATTATTTTCCAAGGGTTTTGTAAATACGTCTACAAATTGGTATTCTAATTTTCAAAACTCAATACAAATTTCAACAATGTTTTCTAATTCTCGAATGAAGTGATACCTTGTATCAATATCCTCACTCTTCTTATGGAAAACATGATTTCCTAATAACACAATAGCAAATTTATTGTCAAATAAATTCTGAGTTGGTTCTTTCTATTCATACAAGAACTCAATCAAAATTTGTCTCATCCATATAGTTTTGACATGTTGTTATTATTGTAACAACATACTTTTCCTTGACAAATGATAAAGTCGCAATGGATTGCTTCTATGATACCCTTGCTACTGCACTTGATCCAAAACTCAACATATACCGAGCATTGCCTGTAAAATCACTATAAGTATATCCGTTTCATTTAAAATCCAAATATGATGTATAGATGGTACCATAATTCTTTTTTCCAACAACATATATTAAGATCCTTTTTCCAACAAGCCAATGGACACTCTTCAAAGACTCCATAAACCTGGAAGTCAAACTTACAACAAATCTATATCAACCCTTGTTGCAGTCAAATACATGAGACTTCTAACTAGTTTTTTATGAGAAGGTTAGATCAACATTTGAACCTTGATCATTTTTACTGAGTTTTGTACTACTTGTAATTGGTGTGACAATTGGTTTACAATTCTCCATCCTAAACCTTTTAAATATATCCTTTGCATACTTAGATTGACAAATAAAAATACCATCTTCAAATTAAGTTACTTCAATACCAAGAAAATATTTCATTAACCCTAAATTAGTCATCTCAAATTTTGTTTTCATGGTTGTCTTAAAATCATCTACTGAAAGATCTCCAGTGAAAATCATATATCTCTGTGCTAAATGTGAGCTACACTTGATGAATCAAAACGTCGACCATAAACAACTTTGATGTGACTGATCTAGAAATTACAAAACGAAATTACTCTTCTCACAGAAACCTCCACTCTGAAAAAAATAAATCATCAACATACAAGCAAATTATTAAAGTTTTACCTTCCTGACTTACCTTTGTATACAAATTTAACTCACTTGGACTCTTGTTGAATCATTTGTTATTAAGATATTCATCAATTCTACTATACCATACTCAGGGTGCTTTTTTCAATCCATATAATGCTTTCTTTAACTTGTAAAATTTATCTTCTTGTCCATCAATTTCATATCCTTGAGTTTGTTTCACATAAACCTATTCTTCAAAAATCCATCTAAAAATGTGGACTTCCCATCCATGTGATACATTTCCATTTATTTTTGCAACAATAGCTAACACCATCCTTACTATTTCAAGTCTAGCTACAAGTGCAAAAGTTTCACTATAATCAATATCAGGTTGCTTATTAAACCCCTGAGCAACAAGTCTTTCTTTCACCTTCAACATTCAACTTGGTCTTGTAAATCCATTTAACACATATACTATTTTTACCTTTAGGTATATCTACAATCTCCTAAGTATTATTTCTTTCTATAGCATCAATCTCTTCATCCATAGCCTTTACCCAAACTTCTTCTTTAACAACTTCTTCAAAATTTATAGGATCATATGAAATTAATATAAAATTTGAAACTTGTTCTATTTCATCATTCTACTCACACAATTATTTTAAACTTATACTTTTCTAACTTTTAACTGTGTTTAATGTAGCTAATGTAGGATTAGATTCATTACTTACCTTTGATTCCATTATTTTTTGTCCACCATAATATGATGGTTCACCATGCTCTTGAGTTCTTGGTGTTTAGAATGATAATGGGCTTGCTCGTGGTGATTTCCTTGTTGGCGTGCTTGTAATAGGTATATATGGAATCAATTGTCCACCTTGTACTTCTTCTCATATCGGTCATCATCTCCATGAGATAATAAAAGTCCTTTTGCAACCTATTTATCTATGTTTCCATTCAAGGCTTCTTCTTCTTTGAACTTGACATCTCTATTGATAATATACTTCTTGGTGATGGGATTATAGAGTCTATATGCCTTAGAATCCTCAAGTATAAAATAAAGATATGCTTCTCACTTCTGTTACCTGACCTGTTTCTCAACTCTTTAGGTACATATGCATAAGAAATGCACTTGAAAATTATTAAATGAGATATATTGCAACTCTTACCAGTCCAAGTTTCTTCAAGAGCTTAGTTCTTCACACTCTTAGTTAGACTTCTGTTAATAATATAAACACCACAAATAACTGCTTCTCCCCATTATTCATTTTGTAGATTATTTTCCTTCAACATAATTTGAAGCATATTCATAATGATTTGATTTTCGTTTCAGCCACTCCATTTTGTTGTGGATTATAGCGTGCAATAAACTATCTCTTAATTCCATGAGACTGGAAAATCTCAATGAAATCATTTAGCATATATTCAACACCTCTATATGATCTTAAAATGTTAATATATTTTCCACTTTCCTTTTCAGCCATAGCTTTTTGACTGTAGTCATCAATAAAAATTTAAAACTAAACATTACCAGCCAATGACATTATTTACATCAATCTACACAAATATGTGTGTACAATATCTAGCAGAGCTTTCGCTCTATACAAATCTCCATATGAAAATTTCATTTTGTAATGCTTTGGAAGTATAAACCTTTCACATGAGCTTGTTGGTTTTTGAATATTGGGTAACTCTTTCACCATATGTTTCTTCAGCAACAAATATAGACCACCAAATATAAATGACCATATCTTAAATGCCATAACAAAGATTCATCCAAATTATTAGTTTTATAAGCATTGAAAGAGGGAGACAATATATTTCTCATTACAAGCAAAAAAATTATATTATTTGTCATCTCTACTCTTGCTATCAATTGCTTACTTGGATATATATCAATGATTGTACATACTGTTATCACTCCTCCAGATCTCCAAGGTTGAGGAAGAGTCCAACTGAGTTAACCACAGACCAATATTTTGACTTGGTAGGTAGCCCTACCAAGCTGGAGAGGGCTCTCTCTAAATTATCACAACCAAGAGGGCTGGATGGATTAGGGTTTTCGGCTAGATATAGTAGCTCATGGTTTTGATTTGATTTGATTGGGGTAGTCACTAGATGAGTGAATTAGGTCAAAGAGTGAACTAGGTTAGGGAAAAAGAAAATCAGAATTGTAGACATCTGATGGGGAAAGGTAGGCAAGTACTTTAACAATTTGTAGTATATTGATGGAATGGTTTAGACTGATGAGGTGCTAAAAGGATCATGGAAATCATGAGTTCTTCTTAAATTGAAGAAGTGAAACAAATTATGTTGATTTTCCGAAAAAAGAGCATAGAATATGAATTCTGCTTATCACCCTTGAAAATCAAACATATTTAGAAGTGAAATGGATAATGGAATATAAAAAACATTCACACATGTAACTGAAGAAGAAACAATATCAACATATCATGCCACAGGAATCCCACAAAAATAGTTGCAACTCATCCAATATATTCCATGCCAAAGTCTGAAACACTAGTACAACATCAAATGGAGTCCACCCTCTTCCAAGAGTGAAGAAGGGAGTGATATAGGCATCAAAACAAACTCTTCCCAACCTCAGGGGGCGAATCCATGAGAAGAGGAGCAATTCCACCAAAATATAAACTGATAGCTAGAGTGTAGGGTGGTCAAAGCGACTCATTCCTAATTGCATTGAAACTGATTCATCTGGCTTGATGAAAACTATTAACCTAATGTATTTAACCCTAGGTAATAGTAAAATACCATAATTACATTTATCATATCATTTACAACAGTAGAAATTTGATTTCCCATAAGTGAAAATCAAATCTGGAGAAGAACAGTAAAAATTTAGGCCAATTGTCAAGTGCACAACACCATCTTCAGTCCCACTTTTTCCTGCCTTCCTAGTGTCCAAAGTGAGGTGAGGATAGCTCATTGGAAAGATTATCCTGTCTAGTTTCTAAATATGCCTTTAGATTTTAAAATGGGCTTGATTCGACCCTTTAAAATGGAATTCGCCCAATACTAGTCAAGTGAGCAGTGCCTAGCTGAACAAAAGGGCATAAACATGATTTTTTGCTAGTTTTTGCCCTTTTCACCTGCAAGTTTTGCAAAACAGGGCTAGAAACATGGTTTTCTTACATGTATTGGTCCTTATGCATCCATTGGTGGCTTCAATTTCTCCAAAAGGTGTCCCCAAAAAGTGTGCAATGCCTAGGGTGTTGTGTGTTTGACCATGCAACTGATATTTAAATTGCCTAAAAAACACATAAAGCATATATTTGCTAAAATTTGACAAGAGACTTCAAAATTGGCCAAGGAGCTGATGTTTGGTGTAGCTAGGCTTGGAGTGAATCCTCTACAAGTATGTCAAGCTTCTCCTTCTCTTTTTGGTGAGTTAGGGCTTCAATTTTTGCCTTTGCAGCCTTGAGTTTTGCCCTGGCATTCCTTTCTCTGTTGGCATAGTGTTTTGCCATCTTCTTCTGAATTTCATTTTGCTGGTTAGCTTTGTCTAGAAGCTTCTCTAAATGCGGATTGACCTTATCAGTCTAACGGTCCCAGTTCTCATTGATCAAGATGGCAAATTGCTCATTCCATGTGAGCTCATTAGCAAGCTCAGCCTCCTTTTATTTCTCTAGTTCTAGAGCTCTTTTCAGCCCTCTAGTTATAGGTCATTTCCTAGGTTCTTGCTCTTCTTTAGGTTCACCATACTTGTCATAGGCCCCATCTAGAAATTCCTTGGCATTCATTGCTTCCCTCTTTACCTTGATGAGCTTAATCTCCATGACATCATGTTTGGCTTGAAGCTGCTTATTTTCCTGCTCATAATATGAGATGATGTATTTTGATCTCTCTAGGTTGATCTAGAGCTCCCTGATGAGCGCATATTTTTCTTTTAAGACAATGCTTGTGATCTCACTGTCATCATGCTCACCTAGCTCAACCAAGTCAAAATACTTCTCTATCTCATGGAGGTCCTCCTCCTCATGTTGAATCTCTGTCTCTATCATCTTTTCCTTGCCCTTCTGTACCTACTTTGCTGATGACGAAGGCAAATCCCCTCCTAAAATTTGTGGGGAAAACACCTACCTATGGCCTCTCTAATAAATGTGTGTCAAAGTGCCCAAATCAGACCCTTTAGGCTTGATGACCTCAACCTGTCCAATCTTCTCCTTCTCTCTGATTTCATCTCTGTTAGGTAATGAATATGCTCATGAAATGGTGATGATGGAGGTGATGGTGAGGGTGACTAACCAGATGAGGATGAATGATCTATGGGTTGAGATGGAGGAATGGAGGTGGAAGGGTGAGATGTTGAAGGGATACTTTGAACATTTTGAGTAGATGAATCAGTGAATATGGGATTGGCTATGAAGGTACTCCATGCAATGTTGAGCTCTTTGAGATGATAAAGGAATATGATTTTAATGAGGAAATGATGAAAGGTACTCTTCATTTGATGTTCATACTCCCTTTTCTGGGCAACGTAGACCATCTGATCAATGCTCCGAACAGATAGTAGGGTATATTGAGCATTTTCACCCTAGTGAAATGCATTAAGAGATGAATGTGATAGGAATAAAGCCTAGAAAATCTACCTTCACATGAAAAGTATTTCATGATAATTTTCATCATGGGAGAATATCTTTCTAGTAGGTGAGAAAAATGAAAATAGCCGTTTATTTCATTTCGATACCTTGGCTTTATGAAAGGCTCATAATAATGTCTCTCCAACTCACCCTGTTTAAACCATTTCTCCCCAACATTTGGGATTCTAGTGGCAGCTGATATAATGACAGAAGATAAAGTAAAAGTGACCCCTGCTAAAGTGACTTGGTTGTCTTGGAGTCTGGATATGAAGAGTCTAATCAACATAGGATGGTGTTGGACTGCTTGAATTTGCTCACAGAAATCATAACAGCCTAGATATTTGAAGGATGTCATAGCCATAGGAGATGCCAAGAGTTCCCTGAGATCTGTTGGCTCAAATTTGAGTATCCTACCTCCTTTGTGTGTTTTCTTGACCTTTGTTTCTTCTCCCTCTGTTTCTTCTTCCTCACTGTATGGTTTATATTCCTCTTCTGCCATAGTGTTTTAATATCAAACCCTAGGGAGGTATAAGGTTGTTGGAATGTGGTTTTTCTTTTGGGAATAGGTAATAGGGAGTGGAAATTTGAAGGATATGGGTGAAGGGATGTATGTAGTGGAGGAGGATATGGGGTATTAATATGATAAATTTTTGGGATGGGGAAATTGTTTGCAATGTAGGGGGTTTGGGAGCCTAGGTAGTTGTAGCACCTAGGACTTAGGGTTTAGGTACAAAGGTTTAGAGAGTATTTGGGATAAAATGGTTTAGGGAAAGGTAATGAAGATGTAGGTGGTGTATGAAAGTGTAGGGGAGTTAAAATTTAGGAATTGAGAGTGCAAGGGTAGTTTTTAGGGAGATACTAGGGTTTAGATGTGAAAATAACACGAAATCTTCAACAAACTTTCAAAACACCATGAGAATGATTTTATGAGGAAGAAATATATAATATTCAATGGTTACTTACTTGTGGGAGGTGAAATGAAACTTTGGTGGCGTTGAGGAGGCGATTTTAGATCTCCTGGACAAACGCGTAGCACCTATGGCAAGTGCGTAGTGCCTCTAGCAAGCGCGCAGTGCCTCTGGCAAGTGCGCAGTGCCTGAAGGGAACGTGCGACGAATGTGGCAAGTCAGCAGCGTCGGGCAAGTGCAAAACACTTGAAGAGAATGCACAGCACTGGGCAAGTGTGCAACACTTGAAGAGAACGCGCAACACCAGAAGAGAACATGCAACGCTTGCTTTGTTTGGTGATTTTCACCCTAAATTGTGAAAATGGTCCTTTGGAGTTTGCTCAAGAAATGATAAGAGGCAAACGAGTTGAGTTAGATACTAGGAAGGCTTCTATACTCAAATGAATTTGATCTTTTAGCTTTAAAAGCCACTTTCTAATGTTTCATTTCTCCTTTTTGAAATGCTTGCTAATTTCCCTTTACTCTCTGATTTTCCTTTTTGTAGGTTGATGATGCATGGAGTTTTGGCACTCTTCACATTTGAATTTGCTTGGATGAAGTTGGCACATAGTTCTTTGAGTTGAAAGCTTAGGAATATTAACTTATTACATATAATGAACATAAAATTACATAAATTAGAAAACATATTACATCTGTTTTTTGAAATAAAATTACACTCTGAAATAGAACTGATACTTGGAATAAAAATTAGAAATTGGGAAAACATAGTCACATGTTTACCAATCCTTTTTTAAATGACAAAAGGATATTATTTTTCTCACCCTCATACTTTTTTGCTGGCATTATGCAGTGAAATGGGGTATTATTGGACCTTGAAAGAATGAAACCTAGTGACCTAATGGGACCTTGAATGAGTAGACTCCATGTG
Source organism: Pinus tabuliformis (assembly GCA_031772625.1). NCBI lineage: Eukaryota > Viridiplantae > Streptophyta > Pinopsida > Pinales > Pinaceae > Pinus > Pinus tabuliformis. Next base: position 1,056,863,653 of record CM062818.1, on the reverse strand, counting down.
GACTTGACTAACACAAAACATTATGAAATGAGATTTTATGGTCAATGTATGCTCAATAAGACACATGAAGGTGGGCCAACAAATATTGATTTTTGAGAGAGAGTAGGGCTTTTGAAATAGGGCTACCATCAGTGAGTAAATTTTTAAATGAGAACCTAGGTGGAATGACAAAAATTTCAGAATGGGACCCTAATATGATATAAAAGAGGGTTTTTGATAACTGATGGTAGTATGCAAATAATGACTCTAACATCAACCTTATTTGGGGATGGAAGCTCCTTGGAGGTGTCAAGAACACTGTAGACCAAGTGCCTAACCATGTGGGCCAATATGGTCAAAAACTTAAACTGAAATGCATGACTGAATTCTAATGACTCAAATAACACAAAATGACTCAAAACTGACTTACTTAACTGACGACTGAACATTGAAAATGGCAAGAAATCTGTGAAGCTCCATGGCCTTCACTTCGGGCTCCAAACTCCAGCGATTCTCTACTTCACACTTGTAGAAAGTTAAATTGTTATGTACAATGAAACCGGGACAATTCAGAAAATATAGTGCTTAAGGAGCCTACCATTAACTGGTCCTCCTAAGCATGGTTCTCCATTCATCTCATCCAACAAGAAAGCATTTTTTCCTTGGAAAGATGAAATCTGATAAGGGCCTTTCCATAGATTTTCAAATTTACCATGCTTACCCTTGTCTTCGTTTCTTGCATCCCAACGAAGCACCACATCTCCAATTTTGAAATAATCCTCCTTTGTTTTCTGGTCATAGATTTTCTTTATCCTCTCATGGAGCTTATAGGTGTTTTGAAATACCTCATCCTTTGTCTGTTGTAGGTGAATCATTTGATTGATTTGGCACTGTATATCATTCTCTTCACTTCCTACTTCTTGTAACAATTTTATGACCGGGACTTCTAATGATGAAGGAAAAACAATATCTACTCCATAAACAATTTGAAAAAGGAGAAAGTCCAAGATATTTCTTACTACTCACCTGATCTGCCCACAATGAATTGATCAAATTTTTGTGCCAATTCTTTTCGTTGGCCTCCAACATTTCCTTGATGATGTTGATTAAGGATTTATTGGAGGACTTCGCTTGACCATTTCCTTTTGGATAGTATGTTGTAGAATGTCCCAAAATAATGTTGTATTTGTCACAAAACTCTGTCATCTTTTTAGACTTGAACGTTGTCGCATTTTCTATGATGATCTTATTAGGACAGCCAAAACGGGACAAGATATTAGTTTCTAAAAACTGAATGATAACTGAATATGTTGCTTGCCTAGTTGGAATCACTTCGATCCACTTAGTAAAGTAGTCTGTTGTTGTCAATATCCACTTGTGTTGTGCGAATGATGAGGGGTTAATTTCACCTATGAAATCTAGGCCCAACTGCTGAAAAGGTGCATGAACTGATATAGGTTGTAGAGGCAAAGGAAGAAGTTTCCTTTTACCTTGGAAAACTTGACACTCGTGATAACTCATTACTGCCTTGTAGATATCTGCAAAAAGTGTGGGCCAATAGTAACCCACTCTTAGTACTTTGTTGGTAGTGGTCTTCCAGTACAAGTGGCCCCCACAATCTCCTTTATGGAAGTCATTTATTACTTCTTTAGACTCGTCTTCGGTCAAACAGTTCAACAACAAACCTCCAGGATCTTTCCAATAAAGTGCGATGTCCATAATGCAGTATTTAGAAGCCTTCAACTTCAATGACCTGATCTTAGCCTTAGACATTCCTGGAGGGGGATTTAGATGTTGCAAAAAATAAATAATATCATAATATTATGGAGATGATATAAATATATCAAATACCTGAATGAGATCTACTTCTTCTTGATTGTCAAACAATGCCGCTACAAGGTTGATATCTAGAGCATGGAGATTTGACTTTGCCATGAGTTTGGCTAAGCCTTGACCCTTGATTAGCTTGGTAGGCTTGATCTCAAGATCATATTCTAATAATGTTGTTATCCATCTACCTCTTCTACCTTCCAGGTCATTTTGCACAAGAGCTTCTTTTACCGCTACATTAGGTACATAAGCAAGAGTATGTGAATGTAAAATGTAAACTCTAAAATATTTCATTGCCTTTACCAAATGCAAGGCCTGGTTCTCAATGATGTTGTACTTAAGGGCTGCGTCCTTGATATTGTGACTGAAAAATTCTATTGGCATCTCGGTTTTATCTCTTTTTTGCATTAATACTTCTGCCATGGTATGTTCAGAAGCAAAAGAGAATATAATAAAATCATTGGAGTAATCGAGACTGATTAAAATAGGGGTGGTGGTGAGGGCAAGCTTTACTTCATGAAAGGACTTGCAGGCTTCTTCGGACCACTTTACATCATTCTCTTTTTACAATATATTTGTCATCTCTCTAACATCTTCAGCCAAATTAGGAATAAATCTGTGTAATAAATTCATCTTACCATTGAATGCATGGATTTCTTTCTTGATACGAGGCAAATCATTTTTCTGAATAGCTTCTACCCGTGAAGAGTCTATCTGGATGTCGTCCTTTGAGATGATGTGGCTGAGAATTTTTCCTTCCTCCATAGAAAACAAACTTTTCTTCGGATTGAGAGAGATCTTGAACTTTCTACATCTCTGGAAAATAAATCTTAAATGATGCAAATGCTCATCATCTAAATGTGAAAATATTGTTACATCATCTAAATATACAACCAAGAAAACATATTTTTCATTGGAAAAGGATATATCAATAGCACGTTGAAAAGTGGCTCCTGCATTTTTGAGACCGAATGGTATTTTTTCATATTTGAATGTGCCCCAAGGTGTGGTGAATGATGTCTTGTCCTGATCATCCTCGTGCACTAAAATCCGATTGTAACCGAAATAGCTATCCAGTAGTGACATCCGGGAAGCACCAACAACTCTCTAAAGGATATGGTCCATTTTGGGAAGCGGATAATTATATTTCAGAGATACTTTGTTTAAGTTTCTAAAGTCTATGCAGAGCCTAATTTCTCCAGTCTTCTTTCTCTTCGTGACTAGATTTGATATCCAATCAAAAAATCTGATGGGAACAATGATGCCTGCCTTGAAAAGTCTGTTAATTTCTTTCTCTATGGATGGTAGCAACCTTGGGTTAATCTTTCTTAGCTTTTGTCTAAAGCACTTTTGATCCAATTTAATTGGGATGGTATGCTGAATTATTTTCTTGTCATACTCCTTTAAGTCTACATAATCCCACGCGAAAGCATCAGAAAATTCAGACAATAAATGAATATATTTTTCTTTTACCTTGGGAGATAATGTTTTGGATAGTTTGATCATTTTTGGTTTGTCTTCTGTTCCAATGTTCACGTCTTCGACACCTTTCTCCATAGGAACTAATGTAGGTTTCCCTGCTACATCATCTTGATCAAACAAGTCTTCCAAAGGTACAAGACCTTTCGGAATATTGTTTTCCTTCAACTGTAGTATATCAACTTGGGTTGCCTCGATGAATTCATCATCCTTGTCATAAACTTCATCCATGGAACAATTCTCAAACTCTCCACTCTGGAGAAAGTTATTTACCTGCTTGTCATCCCAAAATACTTGCCAATATCACTAGTTGTAAGGAACAGAGGGCCGATGCTTTACATGGATCTCAAATTTCCTGTTTGAAAAGACGAGGATTTTGAAATTGCTTGCAGCTGTAGCCAAATAATCTGCCATAAGATTCTGACTCCTTGGTACAACCAAAAGTGTATATTCCAGAAACATTCTCAAAATATCTAAAACAACATTTCTATATTGTCTCATCCGCAGATGGTGAGCTTGATATTCACCTTTAACTTTGTTGATCACAAGTTCGGAATCACCATATACAAAGAATTTTTGTGCACCCAATATTTTTAAGATCTTTAAGCCTGTGATCAACGCTTCGTACTTCGCCTCATTGTTAGTGAAATCAAAAGCTAACTTGTATGAACATAATCTAACATTCTGAGGGACCTCACCTTGCTGATGATGTGGACTTCAGATCCAAATGCCAATCCCTACCCCATCTTTCTTGAGAGCACCAACAAATTCTATGGTCCAAAGAACGTGCTCCTCTTCCAAGGGTTGTAAATCTGGTCTCTGCTTTGGGTCAATTTTATGAAATTTCTCTTCAAGCTATTCTGAATTTTCCATTTCCTTCTCCAATTTATTTTTTAAGCCTTTCTCTTCCTTGTTCGATGGTTGTTCAGATGAACTTGGCAGCTTTTCTTTTTCCTGATCTAAAATTGTCCTTATACAATTGGAAATCTCCAGTACATCTTTAATTTCCACAAGCTGACTATCTACATCATTCAGTCCACTATCATTATATAAAATAAATGACTATAAATCTGTATGTACAACATTTATAGGATGATTATTGGGCTTCTCTTTGCTGGTTATCATGTTTATAATTTTGGTTTCTCGATACAATTTCCTCAATTTCCCGCAAGCCGGAATAATGGCATAGGAGAGGTCTAATTGTAGTGTGCCTCTTAGTTTCGCTCCCTAGGACATTGACAATAACATACCCAACCATGGTGGTATATCAGATACCACCACATCCATTAAGACATTCTTTCTCATGATTTGGTCGAGGGATACTACCAAATATTTTATTAGACCAAGACAAAAAACCTTACCAGAATCAAAAGAATACAAGTCATGGTATTCATGAGTTATACCTAGACCCAACTTTTCCATGATGGCCTTGGGCATTAAATTATGGGAGGCTCTGGAGTCAAGCATGGAGTTATGAAGGATGTATTGATGGATTCTTAAACTTATGTAAAATGGAGGAACCTCACTATCTTTTGACTGACCATCTATGGCTAGACCAAAAATCAATTCAGGTTGGTCATCTTCAACACTAACCATGTCGGACATAGGGTCAACTTTCAGCATTTAAACTATATCAGACTTGTAATGGATATTTTTGACAAGTTCAGTAAGAGGGATTGACATTTTCAACTTGGAAATTTCAGTTTCTAAATTAAATGAGCTAGATTTATCTACCTCTTTTTGGATGATGTCTCTTTTCTCGGATAGATCTTTTGATGTATGATCTCCCCTTTGACTGTCATGGTCCTTGTTTGGATTGGTTGTAGACGAATGATTTACTTTTTTTTGCTTAGCAGCTGCCAGCTCTTTGCCTTTACTTTGATTACCTTGATGAATTGTCTTCGGTTGGGTATCCTTGTCTCTGCTTTGGGTCAATTTTATGAACTTTCTCTTCAAGCTATTCTGAATTTTCCATTACCTTCTCTGATTTCTTTTCTAATACTTTCTCTTCCTTGTTCAATGGCTGTTCAGATGCACTTGGCAGCTTTTCTTTTTCTTGATCTAAAATTGTCCTTATACAATTGGAAATCTCTAGTACATCTTTAATTTCCATAAGCTGACCATCTACATCATTCAGTCCACTATCGTTATATAAAATAAATGACTCTTAATCTGTATGTACAACATTTATAGGATGATTATTGGGCTTCTCCTTGCTAGTTATCATGTTTATAATTTTGGTTTCTCGATGCAATTTCCTCAATTTCCTGAAAGCCAGAATAATGGCATAGGAGAGGTCTAATTGCAGTGTGCCTCTTATTTTCGCTCCCTAGGACGTTGACAATAACATACCAAACCGTGGTGGTATATCAGATACCACCACATCCATTAAGACATTCTTTCTTAGGATTTGGTCGAGGGATACTACCAAATCTTTTATTAGACCAAGACAATAGACCTTACCCGAATCAAAAGAATACAAGTCATGGTATTCATGAGTTATACCTAGACCCAATTTTTCCATGATGGCCTTGGGCATTAAATTATGGGAGGATCTGGAGTCAAGCATGGAGTTATGAAGGATGTATTGATGGATTCTTAAGCTTATGTAAAATGGAGGAACCTCACTATCTTTTGACTGACCATCTATGGTTAGACCAAAAATCAATTCAGGTTGGTCATCTTCAACATTAACCATGTTGGACATAGGGTCAACTTTTAGCATTTTAACTATATCAGACTTGTAATGGATATTTTGACAAGTTTAGTAAGAGGGATTGACACTTTCAACTTTGAAATTTCAGTTTCTAAATTAAATGAGCTAGATTTATTTACCTCTTTTTGGATGATGTCTCTTTTCTCGGATAGATCTTTTGATGTCTGATCTCCCCTCTGATTGTCATGTTCCTTGTTTGGATTGCTTGTAGATGGATGATTTACTTTGTTTTGGTTAGCAACTTCCAGCTCTTTGCCTTTACTTTGATTACCTTGAGGAATTGTCTTCGGTTGGGTATCCTTGTCTCTGCTTTGGGTCAATTTTATGAACTTTCTCTTCAAGCTATTCTAAATTTTCCATTACCTTCTCTAATTTGTTTTCTAAGCCTTTCTCTTCCTTGTTCGATGGCTATTTAGATGAACTTGGCAGCTTTTCTTTTTCCTGATCTAAAATTGTCCTTATACAATTGGAAATCTCCAGCACATCTTTAATTTCCACAAGCTAACTATCTACATCATTCAATCCACTATCATTATATAAAATAAATGACTCTAAATCTGTATGTATAACATTTATAGGATGAGTATGGGCTTCTCCTTGCCAGTTATCATGTTTATAATTTTGATTTCTCAGTACAATTTCCTCAATTTCCCGAAAGTCAGAATAATGGCATAGGAGAGGTCTAATTGCAATGTGCCTCTTAGTTTCGCTCCCTAGGACGTTGACAATAACATACCCAACGATGGTGGTATATCAGATACCACCACATCCATTAAGACATTCTTTGTCAGGATTTGTCAAGGGATACTACCAAATCTTTTATTTGACCAAGACAACAGACCTTATCGGAATCAAAAGAATACAAGTCATGGTATTCACGAGTTATACCTAGACCTAACTTTTCCATGATGGCCTTGGGCATTAAATTATGGGAGGCTCTGGAGTCAAGCATGGAGTTATGAAGGATGTATTGATGGATTCTTAAACTTAGGTAAAATGGAGGAACCTCACTATCTTTTGACTGACCATCTATGGCTAGACCAAAAATCAATTCAGGTTGGTCATCTTCAACATTAACCATGTTGGACATAGGGTCAACTTTCAACATTTTAACTATATTAGACTTGTAATGGATATTTTTGACAAGTTCAGTAAGAGGGATTGACACTTTCAACTTTGAAATTTCAGTTTATAAATTAAATGAGATAGATTTATCTACCTCTTTTTGGATGATGTCCCTTTTCTCGGATAGATATTTTGATGTTTGATCTCCCCCTGACTGTCATGGTCCTTGTTTGGATTGCTTGTGGACAAATGATTTACTTTGTTTTGGTTAGCAGCTACCAGCTCTTTGTCTTTACTTTGATTACCTTGAGGAATTGTCTTCGGTTGGGTATCCTTTTGTTGCAATGTCCTTTTCTGAATGGGAGTGATCGGGACATCTCTATTTCTCAAGGAATATTGCTTTTGCTGAGAGCTGAGTGCATTCAATTATCCTCTTTGATAATCATTTGATTGGGTTTCCAATGCATAGTCATTTTCCAGTATGTAGTCTTCATCTTTAGATTCCTCCATCCTCTCGACATACTTCTCATTTTCAGTCAAGAAAACAGGATGGTAATCTTCCCTAAAGAAGTGGTTTTCTTCGACAATCGGGTCTGTTTCATCCTTTGATTCTCCTTCATCATAATTTTGTTGCAAGGGTGTTCGAATTTGTTGCTGAGATGTTGATGCCTCAGGATATTTCTGCTCTCTTTGTTTTATCCTATACTGAGGTTGTTGTTGGTGTTGAAATTTGGATTCCTGACTTGTGGCTCCTGCTGTCTATCTGAATTTATCATTCAGTCAACCATCCTCTCCATGGTTCTGATCAGCGCATCTAGTTTGATATTGGTGGAAGAAGAGGATTCTTCTTTGATTGTTACTTTCTTCTCTGTTTCTCATGTTTCAACTGAGACTTTTTAATCATTAAGTTTGCTTCCACACTGACTGCATTATTTTTCATTTCTTCTAGAGTGGCAGGATCTCTTTCCCTTAGTTGATAAGCCATATCCAAATCAAAATCATCCAAATAATATTGAAGTGCTAAATCAGGTGGAGGTTTCATGTTATCTGAAATGAATTTTAGATTTGATTGAACCTTATGGTAAACTCCTGAACCGTCTCGTTAGGATTCCTTTTCAATGTAACGTATTCGGCCAAGATTTGCAATGGATTCTTCTTTTCCCACCACTGGGCTAACAACAACTCACTTAGCCTCTAAGGAGTATCAATGGAGCGAGCTGCCAAACCACAAAACCATTTTTTCACATCTCAAGAAAAACTTTGAGCCATTAGTCTCATTTTCACATTGTCTTCATCAACCTCCTCTAAATCAATGAAATCAGCCATCTTGTCAATATGTTGTTGTGCTATGATTCCTGGGCTACCATCAAAGAGAGGAAGTCTCTAGCCATAGGTCAAAGGTAAATCTACCAACTGACCAGGTAATTGTAAGGGATCAAATCTCACCATGAATTCTGGGGGAGGGTGTACGGGGATTACAATGGGTTGAGTTGGCTAGGATGAAGATGGAGGTGCTGATATAGTTTCTTTCGAAGGTGTAGTAGAGGGTATGGCAGAAGATAAGCTTTCAAGTTGATACTAGATATAGGCTTTTTCCACAGTAATTTGTAATTGATTGGCTAGGCTTTGAAGTTTCTCAAAATTAGACCAAACCTCGTGCTCAAGTTTTGAAGAGTGTGATGTAACAAAAGGTTGATTAAACAATGATTTTGAGGCAAGTTAGTATGAATCAAAATTTATGGGATTGAAAACTACCTCTGTAAGACAAGACTCAGACTTCGAATGAAATAGGGATAACTCGAATTTAATATCAAAAGGAATATCCTCAATACTCAGTATCTAATCTAGCAAGGAAGTGGTCCTTTCCAATTTTGTGCTTTCAGTCTCAAGGAAAGGGACTTTAGGTTTTCTTAACAATCTTTCAAGATCATCAACAGGAGGAGGGTACGGGTCATGGTTTGACCTGGTATATCTTTTCAAAGCCAGATTCTTAACAAGGTTAAAGACTATGTAAGGTAAAATATTTCAGACTTGAGCGAAACAAAGAAAGCTTCAAACTTCACCACCGAGGAATTTATTTCAATAAAAATATTTAACAGGTAATGATCCAGAGCTTACCAATGGAATGAGGTTTGATTTGATCTTGTGATTTATAAACTTCTTTTCTTTTTGAAAAAGCTCTGAATATCTTCGACTAAAGTAGTTGGATCAAGATGTGGAATTAGATCTTATTTGTCGCCTTGAAGCCAACTCTACAATCTTGACACTACAATTATGGAATCAACCTTTTTGAAACTGAGTCCCATCATCTGAAGGACCAAATTCCAATGAAAACTTTTCGTACACCCAGGGAAAATGAATCTTTCATTCCTCGACAACGACGCCATTATGTTATCACTCCTTCGTATCTCCAAGGCTGAGGAAGAGTCCAACTGAGGTAACCACATACCAATATTTTGACTTGGTAGCTATCCCTACCAAGTCGAAGAGGGCTCTCTCCAAAGGATCACAACCAATAGGGATGGATGGATTAGGGTTTTAGGCTAGATATAGCAGCTCAGGGTTTTGATTTGATTTTATTGGGGTAGTCACTGGATGAGTGAATTTGGTTAGAGAGTGAACTAGGCCAAGCCAAAAGAAAATCATAATTGCAAACATCCGATGGGGCAAGGTAGGCAAGTACTTTAACACTTTGTAGTATATTGATGGAATGGTTTAGACTGATGAGGTGCTAAAAAGAGCATGGAAATCATGAATTCCTTTTAAAATGAAGAAGTGAAACAAGTTATGCTGATTTTCCCAAAAGAGAGGATAGAAGATGGATTCTGCTTATCACCCTTGAAAATAAAACATATTTAGAAGTGAAAGGGATCATGGAAAATAAAAAACATTCACACACGTGTAACTGAAGAAGAAACAATATCAAAATACCATGCCACAGGAATCCCACCAAAATAGCTACAACTCATCCAATATATTCCATGCCAAAGTCTGAAACACTAATACAACATCCAATGGAGTCCAACCTCTTCCAAGAGTGAAGAAGAGGAGAAATTCCTCCTAACCTCAGGGGTCAAACCCATGAGAATAGGAGAAATTCCACCAAAATCTAAACTAGTATCTAGAGTGTAGGGTGGTTAAAGTGACTCATCCCTAATTACATTGAAACTGATTCATCTGACTTAATGAAGACTATTAACCTAATGTATTTACCCCTAGGTAATAGTAAAAGACAATAATTACATTTATCATATCAATTAAATTAGTAAAAATTTGACTTCCCATAGGTGAAAATAAAATCTATAGAAGAATAGTGAAAAATTAGGCCAACTGTCAAGTGGGCCATCTCTGTGTCAAGTGCACAGCGCCATCGACAGACCCACTTTTGCCTGCCTTCCCAATGTCCAAAGTGAGCCCAGGATAGCTCATTAGAAATATTATCCTATCTAGTTTCCCAATAATCATTTAGTTTTAAAAATGGGCTTTATTTGACCCTCTAAAACTTCATTATCCCAAGACTGGTCAAGTGCACAGTGCCTAGCTAAAAAAGAGGGCAGAAACAAGAATTTTTGCTAGTTTTTTGCCCTTTTCACCTGCCAGTTTTGAAAACCAAGGTTGGAAACATGGTTTTCTTAGATGTATTGGTCCTTATGCATCCATTGGTGGCTCCCATTTCTCCAAAAAGTGTCCCAAAAAAGTGTGCAATGCCTAGGGCGCTGCGCATTTGACCATGCAGCTGATATTTAAATTGCCTAAAAAACACAAAAAACATATATTTGCTAAAATGTGCCAAGAGCTTCAAAATTGGTCAAGGAGCTGATGTTTGGTGTAGCTAGGCTTGGATTGAATCCTCTGCAAGTATTTCAAGCTTCTCCTTCTCTTTTTGGTGAGTTAGGGCTTCAATTTTTGCCTTTGCAGCCTTGAGTTTTTCCTTGGCATTCCTTTCTCTGTTGGCATAGTGTTTTTCCATCTTCTTCTAAATTTCATTTTGCTAGTTAGCTTTGTCTAGGAGCTTCTCTAAATGCTGATTGACCTTATCAATCTAATGATCCTGGTTCTCATTGATCAAGATGGCAAATTGCTCATTCCATGTGAGCTCATTAGCAAGCTCAGCCTCCTTTTATTTCTCTAGTTCTAGAGCTCTTTTCAGCCCTCTAGTTATAGGTCTTTTCCTAGGTTCTTTCTCTTCTTTAGGTTCACCATACCTATCATAGGCCTCATCTAGCAATTCCTTGGCATTCATTGCTTCCCTCTTTACCTTGATGAGCTTAATCTCCATGACATCATGTTTGGCTTGAAGCTGCTTATTTTCCTGCTCATAATATGAGATGATGTATTTTGATCTCTCTAGGTTGATCTAGAGCTCCCTAATGAGTGCATATTTTTCTTTTATGACAATGCTTGTGATCTCACTATCATCATGCTCACCTAGCTCAACCAAGTCAAAATCTTGATCTATCTCATGGAGGTCCTCCTCCTCATGTTGAATCTATGTCTCTGTCATCTTTTCCTTGCCCTTCTGTGCTTGCTTTGCTGATGAAGAAGGAAAGGCCCCTCCCATAATTTTAAGGGAAAACACCTGCCTAAGGCCTCTCTGATATGTGTGTGTCAAAGTGCCCAAATCAGCCCCTTTAGGCTTGATGACCTCAACCTGTCCAATCTGCTCCTGCTCTCTGATTTCATCTCTGTTAGGTGAATGAATATGCTCATGAAATGGTGATGATGGAGGTGATGGTGAGGGTGACTGATCAGATGAGGATGAATGATCTATGGGTTGAGATGGAGGAATGGAGGTGGAAGGGTGAGATGATGAAGGGATACTTTGAACATTCTAAGTAGATGAATCAATGAATATGGGATTGGCTATGAAGGTACTCCATGCAATGTTGAGCTCTTTGAGATGATAAAGGACTATGATTTTAATGAGGGAATGATGAAAGAGACTCTTCATTTGATGTTCATACTCCCTTTTCTGGACAATGTAGGCCATCTTATCAATGCTCCGGAACAGATAGTAGGGTATATTGAGCATATTCACCCTAATGAAATGCATTAAAATCCAGATGTGATAGGAATAAAGCCTAGAAAATCTACCTTCATGTGAAAAGTATTTCATGATAATTTTCATGATGGGAGCTTATCTATCTAGTAGGTGAGGAAAAGGAAAATAACCCTTTATTTCATTTTGATACCTTGGTTTTATGAAAGGCTCATAATAATGTCTCTCCAACTCACCTTGTTTAAACCATTTCTCCCCAACATATGGGATTTCAGTGGCAATTGATATAATGGTAGTAGATAAAGTAAAAGTGACCCCTGCTAAAGTGACTTGGTTGTCTTGGAATTTGGATATGAAGAGTCCAGTCAACATAGGATGGTGTTGGCCTGCCTGAATTTGATCACAGAAATCCTAATAGCCTAGATATTTGAAGGATGTCACAGCCATAGGAGATGCCAAGAGTTCCTTGAGATCTGTTGGGTCAAATCTGAGTATTTTGCCTCCTTTGTGAGTTTTCTTGACCTCTGTTTCTCTTTCCTCACTGTATGGTTTATATTCCTCTCCTGCTATAGTGTTTTAATATCAAACCCTAGGGAGGTATAAGGTTGTTGGAATGTGGTTTTTTTTTGGAATAGGGAATGGGGAAGGGAAATGTGAAGGAGATGCATGAAGGGATGTATGTAGTGGGGGAGGATATGGGGTATTAATATGATAGATTTTTTGGATGGGGAAATTGTTTGCAATGTAGGGGGTTTGGGAGCCTAGGTAGTTGTAGCACCTAGGACTTAGGGTGTAGGGACAAAGGTTTAGAGAGTACTTGGGATAAAATGGTTTATGGAAAGGGAATGAAGGTGTAGGGCGTGTATGAAAGTGTGGGGGAGTTAAAATTTAGGAATTGAGAGTGCAAGGGTAATTTTTAGGGAGATACTAGGGTTTAGATGTGAAAATAAAACCAAATATTCAACAAACTTTCAAAACACCATAAGAATGATTTTATGAGGAAGAAACATATAATCTTTAGTGATTACATACTTGTGGGAGGTCCAATGCAACTTTGGTGGAGCTGAGGAGGCGATTTTAGCTCTCCTGGACAAACACGCAGCACCTGTGGCAAGTGTGTAATTCCTCTGGCAAGCGCGCAATGCCTGAAGGGAACGCGCAGTGCCCATGGCAAGTGAGTATCACTAGGAAAGTGTGTAGTGCTTGAAGAGAACACGCAGCACCAGAAGAGAACGTGTAGCACTTGCTCTGTTTTGTTGATTTTTGGCCAAAATTGTGAAAAATGGTCTTTTGGGGTTTGGTCAAGAAATGATAAGAGGCAAATGGAGTTGAGTTAGATGCTAGGAAGGCTTTTATACTTAAATGAATTTGATATTTTAGCTTTAAAGCCCACTTTCTAATGTTTCATTTCTCCTTTTTGAAATGCTTGCTAATTCCTCTTTACTCTCTGATTTTCTTTTTTGCAGGTTGATGATGCATGGAGTTTTGGCACTCTTCACATTTGAATTTGCTTGGATGAAGTTGGCACATAGTTCTTTGAGTTGACAACTTAGTAATAGTAACTTATTACATATAATGAACATAAAATTACATAAATTAGAAAAAATATTACATCTGTTTTTTGAAATAAAATTACACTCTGAAATAGAACTGACACTTGGAATAAAAATTAGAACTTGGGCAAACATAGTCACATTTTTACCAATACTTTTTTAAATGAAAAAATGATATTATTTTTCTCACCCTCATACTTTTTTTTGGGCTTTATGCAGTGAAATGGGGTATTCTTGGACCTTGAAAGAATGAAACCTAGTGACCTAATGGGACCTTGAATGAGTAGACTCCATGTGGACTTGACTGACACAAAACATGATGAAATGAGCTTTTATGGTCAATGTATGCTCATTAAGACACATGAAGGTGGGCCAACAAATATTTATTTTTGAGAGAGAGTAGGGATTTTGACATAGGGCTACCATCAGTGAGTAAATTTTAAATGAGGACCTAGGTGGAATGACAAAAATTTCAGAATGAGACCCTAATATGATATAAAAGAGGGGTTTTGATCACTGATGGCAGTATGAAAATACTGACTCTAACACATACTTTATTCTTGAAGAACATTATGTACCTTTTCTGTATCAGTTTTCCAATGCTCAAAAAATGGTATTATAAACTAGGTACATAATACACATCATCAATTTTTTTTTTCTTTCACCATTTCTAGTATAAAAAACAATCACTCCTTTACCTTTAATGCATACCTCATTAGCGTTGTCGAGCTTGATCTCAAACTGAATACTTGTGTCTAGAATGGCAAACAAATCTATGTTTCTAGTAATGTGATTATTGTTGCCATTGTCCAAAAACCAAATATCATTTGAAAACTCTTGAGTTACATTACAGGTCAAAAATGTTGTCTTGTTATTATCTCCATACTCTTCTGTGATGTGCGCAGACTGCTTTCTAGCATCTTCATGATTCTTTCAACACTTGTTAGTAATCTTGACCATATTTTTTGCAATAATAGCATTATACCTTAGACTTATCGTAGCTTTGATTTCCTTTCTTTTATGTTCTTCTATTACACGCCCTTAAATTAGAAGGCCGTTGTTGAGATTTGTCCTCATGCTCAGAGTTATCTTGCATATGTCTTTGATCATCTTCTATACCACCTCTTCCTCTATTATTAGACCTTCCTCTTCTTGCTTTAGTAAAATGCAATTTATTTTTGAAAGTTTTCTCCAATGCACTATCATCATATCTATTCATCCTAGAGTCACGTGCAATCAACAAACCAGTGAATTCATCAAGTTGCATTTCACTTGTGTCTTTAAACTCTTATATGTATACAACCATAAATTCAAATTTATTTTGATAATTACGAAGGAATTTCTCAATCACTCTCTTATTTGAGAGGTATTCTCCATATTGTATCAATTTATTAACAATACTCATGACCTAAGTCATAAAAGTTTCCATAGTTTCACTATTTTTCATTTTAAGATTATAAAAATATCTTTATAAATTATGTAGATTGACATTCTTCACTCTCGATACAACCTAGTAATATGATTCAAGAGTGTGTCGTGCCTTCTTTGAAGTATTTGCACTTGACACCTTCAAAAATATCACATCATCTCAGCCTTTTTTAATAAGGCCAAGAGATTTTTTGTCCTTCTTTTTGTTCTCCATCAACAATGTTTTCTCAACATTTTTTACATCCAAAGCCATGTTTATTGTTTGATCAATAGGATCTGGATACCCATTAGAAATGAATAACCAAATATCATCACATCATAGCATCTATCCTCAAGCATGGAAATAGATACCAAGTTCTTCTTTAGCCCGGGTACATACATAACATTTCTCAAGATGAGTGGAGCCCCATGCTCCCTCTAAAAAGTAATCATGCCCAATCCAGTAACACTATACTTCCCACCGTCATCCATCTCGATATGCATCTAGAGATATTTCTCCTCCAGGTCACTAAATAACTCTTTGTTGCCACTGTCTAAGTACCATACACTTCCTATAATTGATGACACTATGCATGTAATCATGGAAAAATCCAATTCGAATTGAGAGGCCAAAGCCTCACCCGTCGCTCCTCCTGACGACTTCGTCTTGGACTTCTTGAGTGGAAAATCTATGGCAAAATGGCCCAAATCATGACAATTAAAGCACTTGACTTTCGTCATGTCTTTCTTCTTACCTCCATGATAAGAATCCGATTTGGAATGGGAAGCTTTTCCTTTCCCCTTCTTCACCTTAACCACTAAGGCACAATTCTCTTTATCACTAGTCTTTGATGAAGAACCATCCCTGGTGTTCCTCCTAATCTCCTCTTGCATCAAATCTGACCATAGTCGTTCCAAATTTGGCAGCTTCTCCCGACCATTGACAGAGTCCTAATAAATATGCCAAATCTTTGGGAGTCCTAGAAGAGCAAGACTCACCATATCATCCTCGACAATTGTGATTCCAATACTTCCAAGTTCAGCATGACATTGAGTGAACTTGGTCAAGTATTTTGGAATAGTATCACCTTTCTCCATTTTTATTTTTCAAAGTTTGTCCTTCACTGCCAATTTCCTTTGGTCATTGTTGTTCTGATACAAGTTCGTCAATGATTTCCACATAGCATATGAAGTTTCTTTGCCATGGAGACTCGAGACAACTCGGTCTCGAACTCCCTCAAGGATTATCCGCATCTCCTTTTCCACACAGTTCTTCCATTTGGCCAAATTTTGTGCATCCGATGTCATTGGATTAGGAATTTCTTGATCAAAAAATTCCTTCAAGCCATTATCCCCTAGTACAACCTCCATTCTGTCCCTCCAGGCTATAAAATCTGAGCTTCCTTCCAAGGCATACTCAAGTGGCAAACCGTAGAACACCTTCTATTGATCCTAAAGTATATATTTCAAATTCGAATTTCACTTGTAACCCAAAACTCAAAACTTCTAAATATCCTCTAGTATATTGTCTTCAACTCCAATACCATGTAGGAAATCCTATAGATTCACAAGCTCATGAAATTTACTAAAGCACATGACAATAATCTATTTCTACTTTCAACCAGCGGAAGCCAATAGATTGATGAAAACAATATGAATAAGAAGAAGATAAATCAATGGCACATAACAAAAAATGTATCTGGGGAAAGCCACTACTCAAAACCCCTCTATTTGTGTTGCATATATCAGAAATATGAGTGATGATACAAAGCTTGTTCTCACTAGCACAATTCTGCACAAGTATGCTAACTCTCTTAGCTCACAAGCTAGCTCAAGCCAAATCCTTAGCCTATTCAGTAGCTCTCCAAGCCCCTAATCTCTTGTGTAATTCCTAGGATGAATAAATTCATGCTTCCAAAACTGCACAATGCAAACATAGGATCAATCTCTAATTCATGAATGATATTTACACTCCAGTAAATAATAGCACTAATAGTACATTCTCCCTGCACTCTAGTCTCAACCGGGTCTTTCTCTGAACTGACATGCATGAGCTTCTCATGAGGGAATATTTAGTTAACTGGAGTAGCACTAGTGGGTTCATTAGTGCACCAACTGACTGTTAGTTCTCTATTGATTCCAAAAACAATTTAGAACTAATTTAACTGAAGTTAACTCAGTAAACTAAGTGATCGAATTTCCAACTCAATTTAAACTCATACTGGACCCGTAAAACTTAGGGAGAACATATAAATGACTACAGATAGACTTCCAACTCAAAATTCCTAAGATAATTATGTTAATTAAACTTAATTAATTATTTACAATTTTCTATGAGAATAAAATTCAATTTTAATTCTCAGTTTAATTCAAGGACAAATTAAACTGGAATTTCTTGTTGACATTTCTCAACACTCCCTCTCAATAAGAAAGCATTTTGGGACTTTTGACGTCTAAAATGGGCCTCCTAAAAAAAATGTACAGCTAAAATAAACTTTATAAGACCCAATAGGATTCAAGATGATGATGTCAACCATGGGGGATGATTCACCATTTTTAGAGTAAAAAAGTAAAAATATTAAAAAATAATAAAACAATAAAACTACTTTTTCAACTCGTATTTTGAACTTATCTCCCTAAGGTTTTACTCAAATTTCAAGTGGGAGTACTCGTCGGATGAAAAAATTAATTATTCATCCAAGGCATACCCATGTTGCATACTTTCAATGGACCTTGCTACAAGAAAAATGAGAAATACATGAAAAAATTGTGATTGCAATCATGTTTTTCATGTATTTCTCTCTTTTCATGTAGTAGGGTCCATATAAAGTATGCAACATGGGTACTCCTTGGATGAGGAATTAAATTATGCATCCAACAATTGTTTCCTCTCAAAATTTTATTAAACCCATAGGGAGATGAGTTGAAAATACGAGTTGAAAAAATAGCTTTTTTCTTTTTTCCCTCTTAAATTTGATGACATAATCTAATCTTATTTTATTATTTCCACTATTATTTTATAATTTTCATAGGAGGCCCATTTTAGACCTCAAAACTACCCTAATGGGATTATCATCTACCCCGATCCTGTTTCTATGAAACTCGAATTTACATCTTAACAATGCCTTTGTCAAAATGTCAACATCTTGCTCCTCTGTGGGAATGTACTCTAACAACATAATCTGAATCAGGACAAAATATTTGAGATGATGATATCAGACATCAATATGCTTTGACCGATCATGAAAAATTAGATTTTCAGAGAGTTTGATACAACTCTGGTTATCGCAGTAAATCATAGCTGGATCCATCTGCTAACCAAACAAACCAACCAGGATCTTCCTCATTTAGATGGTCTCACATGCTACATGACTCGCAGCCATGTACATGCCTCTGTCGAACTGAGTGCAACCGACCTTTGTTTCCTATTGTACCAAGAAACTGTCGCTGACCCAATACTGAAGATCCCTCCTAATGTGCTCTTCCTATCGGATGGAATCCCTGCCCAATCTGCATTGGTGGCCTGGAAGCTTCACTCCCTTTTTTTGTATGTACCATAATTCGTACTAAGAAGTGCCCCTAAGGTATCTCAACACATGTTTTTCCACCTTCCAATACAACTTGGTAGACCTAACCATCGCTTGACTAAGCTGGTTAACTGCATAATACATATCCAGTCGTGTGTTCACCAAGTACATGAGTGAACCCACAAGCTACCTATAATCAATAGTTTCCATTACTTCTCCCGAAGTAGCATCATCCTTCCTCCAGTTACCTATTAGAGGAGTCTCCATGGGTTTGTTGCTCTCCATGCAGAATCTCTTGAGTATCTCATTAGAATACTTTCCCTGAGACACAAACAACTCCCCATCTCCCTGCCATAACTCCATGCCAAGAAAGTAATGCATAAACCCCATGTCCTTCATCTCAAACTCTCTTACAAGGTTGTCCTTGCAAGACTTGATGAATTGATCATCACCTGTCAGTATGATATCATCAACATAAAGTACAATGATCAACAATGTACCTTCCACCACTATGTGGTACAGGTTCGTATTCGCTTCACTCTTCGTGAAGCCCAACCCAGCAAAGTATCTATCTATCATGGTGTACCAAGCATGGGATGCTTTCTTCAGCCCATACAATGCTCTCTTGAGCTGGAACACATGTGACTCACGGTCAAAGGTTTCAAAACCTTTAGGTTTCTCTATGTACAACTCTTCCTCAATCATGCCATTAAGGAAGGTTGTCTTCACATCCATTTGTTGTATCTTCCAACCCATCTGTGATGATAATGCTAATATAGATCTGATTGACGAGTACCTTGCAATAGGAGTAAAGGTCTACCTATGAAAAGCCACAGGCCACAAATCTAGCCTTATGCTTCTCCACACTACCATCTGCAGCTTTCTTTACCTTGTAAATCAAATGGGAGCTCATCACTGACTTGTCCTATGGTCTCGGGACCACATCCCAAATACTGTTACGAACTATGGAGTCATACTCCTCCACCATGGAATTAACCTAAACCGATTGTTGCACTGCTTCCTTAAAGGAAGATGGCTCTGTCACAACACATTCGCCCATAAGAGCCATGTATCCAGTGTACCTCTCAAGTGACCTCCTCTACCTACACTGAGAAGTGGGTGCTCCCACATTCTCCTGTGCATAATCCAACAATCTGTCAGCCTCTCTGGTGCACTTTCTTCCCTCTCTGGAAGACTTTACCTGAGTGTATATCTTCACTCCCAGATCCTCTACATGTGACTGCTTCACATCAATGTGAGGCTCCTAAACCTTAGGAGCTAAAAGATTCTCATCCACATGTAGCTCAACCTCCCTCTCAATGGAAACTAGCATGACCTTCTCCTCATTGAATTTAACATCCCTGCGAACCACTATCATCCTGCTAGTAGAAAAGTCACTTGATTATTGTGAGGTGTATTAGTGTACCCCAAAAATTTCCCCAACTCTGTTGTAGGCTCAATCGTCTTCCATGCATCTTTGGTCACATGGAAATATACTGATGACCCAAAAATACTGAAGTGACCAACATCTCGCCTCTTATTGGAATAATCCTCCTTTGGTGTCTTCATCTCAAGTATCTGATGTGGGCTACGGTTCTCAACATAAACCGTTGTATTGCATGCCTCAACCCACAAGTGTAGTAGTAGGCCCTGATCATGAAACATCACCCTCACCGCCCCTATTATGCTTCTGTTCTTCCTCTCAGCCACCACATTCTGCTGAGGGTTATGGGGTGTCGTCAACTCCTATTTAATCCCCTCCATTGTACAAAAGTTATTAAACTCATTTGAGACATACTCACCCCCATTATCACTCCATAGAGATTTAACCTTCTTACCCGACTCTTTCTCCACCAATGCTTTAAACTCAGAAAACTTCATGAAAGTTTGATCCTTTTTTTGCATGAAAAATATCCAACATTTATGAGAATAGTCATCAACAAATATAACATAATACCCGTGTTTGGCCGTGGATGTTGTCGAGAATGGTCCACACACATTTGAATGGACCCACTCTAGATTAGCCTTTGCTCGACTGCCTTTGTTGTGAAAGGAAGACTTGGTGTGTTTTCCCAAAGTACAACCCTTGCATGTATCAACTTCCTCAAGTGTATGTTTGGGAAGACCAGTAGAGCTCCACTGTAATATCTTCAAAGCCCCATGATGCAAGTGGCCCAATTTCCTATGCCACAACTCGCCAAGGTCTCGTCTTTGCACCCTTTCTGCTTTTGTGCTCAAAGTAGCACACTCCTCTACCTCCAGCTTATAGAGATTCTTCACCTGAATCCCTATCTTCTTTACTTGACCCATGGCTATGTGTTGAAGGAACCCCTTTCCTTTCAAGAAGATCACATCATAGCATTTATCCTCAAGCATGGAAACATATACCAAGTTCTTATTCAGCCCTGACACATCCATAACATTCTTCAAGGTGAGTGGAGCCCCATTCTCCCTCTGAAAAGTAATCATTCCCAATCCAGTAACACTATACTTCTCGTCATAACCCATATTGATATGCATCTAGAGATATTTCTCTTCTAGGTCACTGAATAGCTCTTTGTCACCAGTCATGTGGAATGAAGCTCCACTGTCTAAGTACCACATAATTCCCATCAGTGATGACACCATGCATTCAATGAGGGAAAAATCCAATTCAAATTGAGAGGCCAAAGCCTTGCCCACCCCTCCTCCTTAGGGCTTCTTCTTGGACTTCTTGAGTCGAAAATTTGTAGCAGAATGACCCAGCTCATGACAATGAAAGCACTTAACTTTCGTCATGTATTTCTTCTTACCTCCATGATAAGAATCCAATTTGGAATGGTAAGATTTCCATCTCCCCCTCTTTGCCTTAATTGCTAAGGAACAATTCTCTTCATCGTTAGTCTTTGATGAAGAACCATCCTTGGTGTTCCTCTTGATCTCCTCCTGCATCAAATCTGACCACATTTGTTCCCAATCTAGCACCTTCTCCCGACCATTGACAGAGTCCTGATAACTATGCCAACTCTTTGGGATTCATAGAAGAGAAAGACTGACCATATCATCCTCAACACTTCCAAGTTCATTACAACATTGATTGAACTTGGTCAAGTATTTTGGAATAGTCTCACTTTCTCTATTTTGATATTTTAAAGTTTGTCCTTCAATGCTAATTTCCTTTGGTCATTTTTGTTATGATACAAGTCCGTTAATTATTTCCACATAACATACATTGTTTCCTTTCCATGGAGACTCAAGACAATGTGGTCTCGAACTCCCTCAAGGATTATCTACCTCGCCTTCGCCACACACTTCTTCCATTCAGCCAAATTTTGTGCATTTGATGCTGTTGGCTTAGGAATTTCTTGATCAATGAATTCCTTCAAGCCATTATCCTCTAGCACAACCTCCATTCTATCCCTCCAGGCTATAAAATTTGAGTTTCCTTCCAAGGCATACTCTAGCCGCAAACCATATAATGCCATCTATCGATCATGAAGTATGTATTGCAAATTCGAATTTCACCTATAACCCAAAACTCAAAACTTCAAAGTCTCCTCTAGTATGCTATCTTTAGCTCTGATACCATGTAGAAAATTTTGTAGATTCACAAGCTCATGCATTTTACTAAAGCACAAGAGACGAATCTACTTCTACTTTCAACCAGCGGAAGTCAATAGATCGATGAAAACAATATGAACAAGAAGAAGATAAATCAATGGCACATAACACAAGATGTATCTGGGGAAGCCACTGCTCAAAACCCTGCTATCTGTATTGCATATATCAGAAATATGAGTGAATATACAAAGCTTGTTCTCACTAGAAAATTTTTTCACAATTATGCTCAGCTCTCTCAGCTCACAAGCTAGCTCAAGACAAATCCTTAGCCTATTCAGTAGCTCTCTAAGCCCCTAATATTTTGCATAATTTCTAGAATGAATAGCCTGTATTTATAGGGAATTCATGCTTCCAAAATTGTGCAATCCAAAAATAGGATCAAACTTTGATAATAGGAGTAAATAATAGCACTGATTGTACATTGTCCGTGCACTCTAGTCTCAACTAGTTCTTTCTCTGAACTCATATGCATGAGTTTCTCATGAGGGAATCTTTAGTTAACTAGAGTAACACTAGTGGATGCATTAGTGCGCCAAATGACTATTAGTCCTCAATTAGTTCCAAAAACAATTTAGAACTAATTTAACTGAACTTAACTCAGTAAATGAGAGATCTAATTTCCAACTCAATTTAAACTCATACTGGACCCCTAAAATTTAGGGAGAACATATACATGACTATAGAAAGACTTCCAACTTGAAATTCCTAAGCTAATTAAGTTAATTAAACTTAATTAACTATTTACAAGTTGCTATGAGAATAGAATTCGATTTTAATTCCCAATTTAATTCAAGGACAAATTACACTGGAATTTCATGTTGCCATTTCTCAATAGTGTCAATCCTTGATAACTTCAAAACACTTACTTCATGATATATTGCATCTTGCTAAAATTATGAAAAATAACTAAGTTATAAATTTATTTTAAATTATTATTGTTATGATTATTAATTATAAAATGAATTAATATATAAGTTAAACATATACACATTAAAAAAAACCGTAGCTTTTGTTACGTTACCAGGGGTGAATACCTTGGCTTATTAATACGACATGCCGAAAAAATAATAACTTATTTTATATGACACTTGTTCAAGTGACATTTTATTTAATTAATTAACTAAATTAAAAGGAAAAAAATGCACAACTACTTTGGAGATAAATATCAACTTTTGATTTGTGCATACAACTAAGATATTTTAAAATATTCCATGGAGATTAAATTTATATCATCTACCTAATAATTATTGATAATTAAATTAAAATTCTAGAACCCATATAATTAATAAAAAAATTAAAATAAAAGTATAATTTAGTTAGTTTTTATGATTTTTGTAGTTTTGGCAATAGGAGATGTATCATGAAGTAAGTGTTTTGATGCTTAATAAGAATTGATGTCTATGGGCATTTTCTAGCCATCTAATTTATATGGATGTACTAGTATTGGCCCATGGTATTGTAGCGAAGCATATTAATAAATTAAGAATGTCCATTGTAAAGTGAGGATAAATTTCCATCATTAAGAATGTTTTTTCATGCTTTTCTAAATGTATATATGTTTAACTTATATATTAATTCTTGTTGTAAATAGTAATAATTTAAAATAAAGTTATAGTTTAGTTAATTTTATGGTATTTTTTTAAAGTGAGATGTATCACGAAGTAATTGTTTCGATACTAATTATGAATTAATGTCACCTATTTAATTTATATAATGATCCTAATTTAATAAAAAACAAAAGTTTAAAAAACATGCCAATTTATGTGAAAAGTTGGTGGTAGTTGATTAGTCAAGCATAGTTATTCTGTAATCTACACATGTAGACTTATAAAAATTGAATTTGGCCTAAAAGAATTACAATACAATTTCTCTCAATAAATATTATTGACATTTTAATGAAAGAATATAGAGTAAATTTTGATGAACAAAATTATAAATTTTAAAATTAAATTGGGCTTAAGAGAATTACAATACAATTTCTCTCAATTAATATTGACATTTTAATTAAAAAATATAGAATAAATTTTGGTGAACAAAATTATAAATTAAATTAAAAGATAAATAATGTCAATTTTTTTATTATTACTTTATAAAATTAAAATTTAACTTTTCGAATTCATCCATCTAAATTGTCTCTGCAATTTAAAATAAAATTTCAATAATTTAAAAAAGAAGAAGAGGAGGAGGAGTCAATTTCTAAAGTGATTAACTTAATCTTGTACTAGTTAACATTACACTACAAATAAATCTCTTTAATGTATATGAAGTTTTTCTCTTTCAGTCAAATAATTGATGTTGTTAAGAATGTGCATGTGTATAGATACATCCTACATTGATGCCAGGTAATGAATTACCAAAAAATTTCAATTGATGCTTGCTTGCACGCAACCTAGAATGTATGTATGCATGTGAGAAATACATTGCGAGTTCTCTTTTGTGAACAAATAAGGGTTAGAAATATTATAACATCAACACCAAAAATAAATGATTATCAGTTTCAACTTCACCCTAGGGTTTCGAGAAAGAGAGATTATAACTTTTTAGAGAAAAAGTGTAATCATCAAAATACTTACACAACACAAGCCATTTTAGGTCAAATAAGGGTTGGACATGAAAATAAAATAAAAATTAAGAATGATTTGGAAAAGGTCAAGCTCCAACTCGCGGATCTTAAGCAAGACTATTCTCATCTGCAATGTGAATTCTGGAAGCTTGTTGTTTTTTCCAAACCAGAGTAGTGGTTTTTCTAGTTCATATTGGAGGAGAAGCTAGAAGTAGTTGAGAAAGCTAAAAACCCATTCTCTATTCCACAATAAAGTGATTTCCAATAGAAATGATGATTTTTCTACAAATCCTATAACCGATTCTCTAAACCTGCTTACATGATTGTTCAGACCCACCTCTTAGTCTTTGTTTACTTTGACAGACGTTGGATCTCATTACCAAATTGTTTATCACCAGACAATCTGTACATCTAAAACCTATCCTTTACTTTGTATCATAAAACATATTACAAATGTCTATTTTCCTTATGTTCATTGGAATAGATCTTATCTTACATGGATTTCCTATGTATTTAGCTTTTTAGTGCAGTTCTACAAAATACTGCTTCTATGCCAAAAAGAATTAGGTTCCTCTACACAACATTCTGCCTCTAACTGTTTTCTCAATTCTTCTATTTTTATTATGGTTGAAACTTGTTTCAGTCCTTCATCTATCCTCAAGTAGGTTTTTAGGTTTTTGAGTTCTTTTATCCTTTTTTCTGATTGTCCTAGCTCATGTATGGCTTGGACCATTGTAGAAATCCTAGGGGTGGAGACCAATGGTAGTGTGATGGCATGTAAATACCCATCTTGATTTGGACTGAGATATAATATCCTGATCTACCATCATTCAATTTTTTTGAACCATAAGGTTCAACATCGGTTAAAAATGGATTTCCCATGATGCAGTCTACTAAGATGCTTCCTACTATGAATTTGACATTAATGAAGTAGTTTTCTAAACAAATAGTGGATTTAGGAACTTCATAGTAGAAGTTGTACTCTTGCATTCCTAACCCTATGAATTCTCTTTTAGCCTTTGTCCAATATTTTTCTAGGATTGATTTTTGTTTAATACATTTATATATGCCCATGTGTCTAACAAATTCTTTAGGGTAAAGACTTCTCCCTAAATCTAGAATGTAAGTATAACATGATATTGTTGATGTTGTACTATCATAATTTTCATGTTATTTAGACCTGAACAGCCATTCTAAATGGCTTCATATATTTCTACATTTGCATTCTTTTTGAAAGAGGGTTTTGTTTTGAGATTTGATATTCTTTCACTTTACCTATTTCTAGTCTAGAGACCTAAGATTTGATTTCGCTGATTTCTTTTTTCAGACTTCTTATCTCTTGACTAACTTCACTTATAGTAAGAATTATTTTCTTGTCTTGTTGGTGTCTTCTTTGAAATGATTTAGTATTTTTTGATAATAAGCATCAAAAAAAAGGGCTTTTGGTGCAATACCTTTTCCTGAATTTATTTGTGTAGAAATTTGGTTCTTGAGCATAGTCTATAAAAAAATTCCATCAATTTATCCTTCATTTCACCTTCACGAAGCATTTTTATTCTGGCTAAGGATTTTTCTTCTTCACCATCAGAAATGTGAGCCATGCATATTTTTAATTTATGTTGTAGATTAGGCTCCTCTTCAAAGATATATTCAGAATCTGACTCGGAACTGCTACAATGGAAATTGTCTGCATTTATACATTTGCAATGGTCAAAAACAAATACTGCATCATGATCTTCTAAATATTCTAAGTTAGAAAGACTGAAACTTAATGTCTTAGTAGAACCAAAACAAATTTTTCCTATAACATGTATTTCTTCTTTAGTATGAATGTTAGGACAATTTTCTACTTTGTGGAATTTAAACCCACATTTATAGCATTGAACTGAGGTTAGTGATTTTCCTTCTGCTCTCCTTTGTCTGTCTTGCTTATATTTCTTAGCAAATTATTGTGACCTTTTCCCTTTGTGTAACTTAGATTCTTTCCCTCTTGTGGACCATAGTAATGGGATCTAGGGATTTTTTTTTTAAATCCCTTTGTTCTTTTTTATTTTTGAGGTTTTGAAGAGAAATCATTTCTTTTTGAAACTTTTTTCATGTCCTTTTTCACTCTCTTCCTTTGTACAACTAGATCATCTAAAGACATGCCATATTTATTGCATATAGATTTTCTATCAGGTAGCCTTGATGGTTTTTGTATGGACTTGTTTACTTTCATCTTTCTAGAGAGGCATACCAGAGCTTTAGTTATAATATTAGATATCCCTCCCCAAGTATAGGACTTGTAGGGGTTTTGGAAAGAAGGTATTGCTTTGGAAATTCTCAAAGAAACTCAATTCCTCACATTTTATCATTTGGTGTTCTATTTTATGATTTTGGGCATCCATAGTAACTACAACACTTGTCTTAAAATCCTGGATTGGGGAATGTAAAACTGCAGGATAAATTGTATTTGTGTGTTGAAAGCAACCCCTTGTATGTATTGAAATATTTATCCTTTTCCTCTTCATATTAAACCTAGAGGTTTTCATCTGCAATTGTAAAATATCTTTCATGTGTTCATCAAAGATGTACATGGAAACATTTGGATAACATTTAAACCAAACTGGGCCATTTGAAAGGGGAGCAAAAATCCCACCAAGCAGGGAGTTAGTGTATTTATTATGTGTCAAATCTCTTATTGTAGCCAACAAAATAGTATTAACCCCTATATGGGTTAAGGCAAAGATTCCTACTCTTATACACCCAAGATGGACATAAGATGTGTTATGCTTTTGGGCTTCTTTCTGTAATTCTTTGAGATCTAGTAAAGGAATCATCTGAATGGGTTCTGCTTTCTCTTGAATTTGGCTGACACATTATTTGACAGACACTCTAGTAATGGGTTTTAAATGGAACAAAAGCAAATTTGAGTAGACTTCAAAAGGATTGATTGAAGGAAGTTTCCAACATGGAGATGGTTGGTTTTCAACAATCTCTAATTCGATAACATTTATCATAGAAGAAGAAGCCTTATAAAAAAGATTTTGTATACCAATACTGTCATTTTGTTGTTCTTTTTCCTGGATGTCATGAAAAGATATAGATCTTCTTCCAACTTCCATTTTTTAATAAGAAGTAAGAGTTTTACAATTACCTGATGAACCAGACATTACTAGCTCTGATACCAATTTGGACCATGTTGGTCGTAGAGGCTTCCTCTGACAGAGAATGAAGCTTGTAGAATGATCTTTGACTGGGTTACACAAACTTTTACACGAATCTTAAGACAAATCCAATGAAAATGATCCAGGTGGCTCCCGAAACACTCAGTGATCAAAGAGGACTTAGGAAAGGCTCAAAAATAAAATTTCTTTGATTACCATGAAACCAAATTCATATCAAAGAGCTCAACATAATATTTTTAACGACACAAATAACACTAGTATCTGACATCGTATTCAAAATTTATGGTTAGTCAAATTTTTGGTCAAATAGGCCCCTTGGCTAAAGTTAGCAGATCACCAACTAAATTTGGAAGCTTAGCCAAATTTGGTGGAGCTGCTAAATTTGGCAAAAATTAACGAGGCACCAATTTGGCACTTTACGGTGATGGTTTCTAACATCCTGAACTTATGAAATTGTCGCCTACTTAATTTTTCCAATGACCCCAAAATTTCAACAAAAGAATTTTGTCCATATTTTTTAAAAATAAAAAATAAATAACTAAAAAAAAAAAAAATTGGCCAACGACCCAACAAATTAATACTACCAACCATTCTGCCAGGAAGGCAGGCTTAAAAATTAATTCCAAGTTTTTCTCTTCTATTTAAACTCATATTTTCCGCAAGGGAATAGGAGCACAAAACTGAATACAAACATGAACCCTAACGCAGGGGAATATGCAAGGAAGCTAAAAGATTCCCTAAGGGCCAAATTTTGACAACTTCATAAGCAAGCTGACTTTATACTCATTTTACTTAGTTTTTCGCAAGGAACACAGTGGTGAAGTCAGATTTTTCATCTTAGTAGTATATCTTTAGTCAACTTGTAGAGAGGAATATTTGTGGAATCATGAGGAATCTAAAATATTCCCGAAGGGCCAAATTTTGACAATTTCAGAACAAGGCTGACTTTATACTCATTTTACTCAGTTTTTCGTAAGGATATTAGTGGTGAAGTCATATTTGTCATCTGAGTAGCAGATATTCAGTCAAATTGCAGAGAAGAATCTTTGTGGAATCATGAGGAATCTAAAATATTCCCTAAGCGCCAAAATTTGATAGTGTCAGAACCAAGCTGACTTTATACTCATTTTATTTGGTTTTTCACAAGGAGTGTAGTGGTGAAGTTAGATTTTTCATATGAGCGGCATAATTCCAGTCAACTAGTGAGAATGAATCTTTGGAGAATCTTGGGGAACCTTTGAGGACCCATATTTTTACAGTTTCATAAAGGGGTCGAGTTTATCGTCATTTTTCACGATGTTTCGCTAGGAATTCGTCGGTGGAACACATTTCATGTAGAGGTGTGCATTCTCAGACCATCCCTAGAAGTGGAGATATAAGGTGTCTTGTGTACATGCATGTAATTTGATTTTGCTAAAGAATAATGAACGAGGCCTCCCCACTTTGAGCAGGCCCCGGAGATGTAACCCACACTAGGTGAACTCTGTTATCAAGTTTTTTTGTGCCTTTTTTTTCTCATGGTTGCATTTTATTTCACCTCCTTTTATGTGATATGCTTTCATGGTACATGATCTTTTATATACATTTTTCATGGTGAATTGCAAGTGTATGATAACCAGGAAAAAAATCCAAAGAGGTGAAGGAAAACTTAAGTACTTTGATCCAAAAGAGGGGTGTGCAGCATGAAGAGGGAAAATGGAAAATGAATATGCTCAGTTGGAGGAAGAGAAAAACTATCGCAAGGCCTTCTATGTTATGGCAGAAAAAGTGGACAATTTTTTTGCAGAGTACGAGAAGATGATAGAGAAACCAAAGAAGAAGGAAGGACCAAATGATCATGCCTTAGTAAATCATGAAGGAGGAGGAGAAAAGCCTCTTGAACTTCCCTCTCCATCTTCCAATGAAAGTTTTTTTTCTTCCTCTTCTCATTATTCTAGAAGTAGAAAAACTCATAAAAAACCCTTTTTCAAGTTGGATGCCAAGTTTGATTTGCCTTTGTTTAGTGGTGAATATAATGTAGAAAAGCTAGATAACTAGATCAGACAGGTTGAATTATATTGCAACATATAATGAATCAAAGAGGATGAAGCCAAGATCTAGCTAGTAACACTTTGATTGAGTGCCACTGCTTCCATTTGGCGGGAAGGAAAATTTCAGAAAGGTTGTAAGAGTAGTCGTAAACTTCTTTCATCTTGGTCTAAGTTTGTTTCTTATTTAAGAGGACAATTTTATCCATTAGGTTACAGATAGAAGGCCATAATGGAATGGAAAATTTTCAAACAAATTAAATGTTCAGAATTTTACAGAAGAGTTTAGGAAACAAGAATTAACATTAAATGTTTTTTTAGACTCTCCTGAGAGGTTGATGAAATACATTTGCTATTTTCATAGTTATTTATGCCATTCATTGTTGTTATTTGAACCTAAATCTCTTGATGAGGCTAGTGTCAAATCCATTCACCTTGAAAGTGAGGGAAATCATGAGCAAGAATACTGCCCAAAGAGGACAAAAAAAAATAAGAGAAAGGAAGCAAAGCCCTCATGTACTCATTATGAGAAAGAAGTGCATGATGAGGAACATTGATGGAAAATTCATATAGAATTGAGGCCAAAGAGGAATGACATAAAAGAGAAGCAAAATACAGTTGCAATTATGAAACAAGACCAAGAATTTGAATTTGCAGATGATGAGAAGATCAAAACTACGGGATTTACAGGTGTTAGACCAATTGACCTGAGATCAGACTTAGGTGATGAAATTAAGATTGCAGCTCTTGGGATTGCAGAAGATGGACCTATTGACTTGGGTTCTGATTTAGGTGATGAGATAGATATTTTAGAATATGTTGTGCAAAAAATGAACAGGGCACCAAATGATGCATGGATCCAAGAACTCAAAGAGATCAACCAAAGGATTCAAGCAAACAATTCAGAACTAAGGAAACTCCTACAAAAAGCATAGGAGGAGAAACAAAGGTTGCAACATCAGTTACAAGCCAAGGAGGAGGCCTTGGAAACGTTACAAAATAAAAAGCCTAAGGTAAAAATTGATTCTTCAATTTCATGTTCTTTTTATGATGATGATTTCACTGCTTTTGAGAATCATACTACAAGAATTGAATCAAAATTGTAAAATAAAATAGGCTATCAAGGAATGGGCCTCGACATTAATGGAAAGGGCATTGTGAATCCCATAAAAGTGGAGGAATTGTCTTGTTATGAAGGACTTAGATATGCTAGAAAAGAGTTTTGGGAATGCTTCAATAAAACTAGTGACCAACCAATGAGAGATGATGAGAACACTTCATCACATTCCAGTGACAGTGAGGATTCCATAGGTACTTATCAGAGGTGCACTAGGAATAAGCGTTCCAAGATGATCCATAAAGTTTGGAGGAGAAATAATCATTGTAGTTGCTGCAATGAGGATGGATACCAAAGATCCACATGTTAGATACTCCATGCCCAAAAATAACCTATGAAGAAACCAGCTGGTCAAGATGTTCAACAAGTGAATCAACCACAAGGAGATGAGTCATTCACTTTGTTGAGTGAGAGATTGTTTTATTAGATATAGTAGTTTGTCATATTATTGTAAATCATATGCTACGAAATGATTGTAAAAGTGATGGTTTGTTTTCCATCACTTATGAAAGCAACATAATGACGTTTTGGCCTAGAGTTTTTATTGATGGTTGAGGTATTGGTTTCTGTTATGTACACTTGACCAAAGAGTGTGTCATAGAAACTATTAGCGAGTATGGGGATGCTTGGGTCATGGTTGGTCATGTAATTGAACAGGTAGTTTACAAATATTGTACAACATGTTTGCAAAGGATAAAGGTGTCGACTTATCACTTATGTCTGCTAAGAACAAAGGTGAAGGAGAAGGAAGTGTGACATGTTAGGATACTTTTTATGCAAAAAAGGAAACACACCAGATTGTAGATTATGTTCATGCTTTTGGGGGACCAAAAAATCCTCAATGGGGAGGAATAATCCAAGTGGCTCCCAAACACTTAGTGATCAAAGAGGGTTTAGAAAAAACTCAAAAATAAAATTTCTTGGATTACCATGAAACTGGGGACGGATCAAAGATCTCATCACTATATTTCCAATGATGCAAGTGACACCTCAATCTGACATCGTATGCAAACTTTATGTCCAATCAAAGTTTTGGCCAACTAATCCCCTTGGCTAAAGTTAGCGGTGCATAAACTAAATTTGGAAGCCCAACTAAATCTAGCGGAACCGATAAATTTGGCGAAAATTAACGAGGCAACAATTTGGCACTTTGCCATGACAATTTCCAACTACCAGAACTAGTGAAATTGTTGCCTACTTAATTTTTCTAGTGACCCCAAAATTTTGGCCAATGAATTTTGTCCATATATTTTTAAAAATAAATAGAAATAACCAAAAAAAGAAATTGGCTAACGACCCAACAAATTAACACTATCAACCATTCTGCCAGGAAGGCAAGCTTAAAAATTAACGCCAAGTTTTTTTATTTAAACTCATATTTGCCACAAGGGAATAGAGGCACGAAACCCAATGTAGAGGTGGAACCCTGAGTGGGCACGGAAACCGAGGAGTAGAACCTTGACACAAGGGAATATGCAATGAATCTAAAAGATTCTCTAAGGACCAAATTTTAACAATTTTAGAACCAAGCTAACTTTACACTCATTTTACTCAGTTTTTTGCAAGGAGCACAGTGGTGAAGTTAGATTTTTTATCTGAGCAACAGATCTTTAGTCCACTTCCATAGAGGAATCTTTATGGAATCATGAGGAATCTAAAAGATTCCTTAAGGGCCAAATTTTGACAGTTTCAGAACCAGACCAACTTTATACTCACTTTAATCAATTTTTAGCTAGGAGCGAAATGGTGAAGTCATATTTGTCATATATTCAGTCAGCTTGCAAAGAGGAATCTTTGTGGAATCATGAGGAAGCTAAAAGATTCCCTAAAGGCCAAATTTTGACAGTTTCAGAACCAAGCCAACTTTATACTCATATTACTTCATTTTTCGCAAGGAGTGCAATGATGAAGTCATAATTGTCATATGAGTAGAAAACTTCTAATCAACCAGCGAGCATGAATATTTGGGGAACCTTTGTGATTCCCGAGGGCCAAAATTTTGACTATGTCAAAAAGGGGTCATGTTTACAATGATTTTTCACGAAGTTTCACCAGGAATTCATCGGTGCAGCACATTTCTTCAAAAGAGGTGTGAATTTCGAGACCATCCCGGAAGTGGAGGTATAAGGTGTCTTGTATACATACATGTAATTTGATTTTGCTAAAGAATAATGAACAAGGCCTCCCAACTTTGAGTAATTTTGTGCTTTTGCTTTCTCTTGGGTGCATTTTATTTCCGCTCCTTTTACATGATATGCTTTCATGGTTACATGCTTTTTTATATGCAATTATGTATGCATATTTGAAGTGAAAAGATATGAATTAGAAAAACACCCTCTTTCGACACCCTCCTAACTATACAAGCAAAACTGCACTCAAGGATCCTAAGTGAACCTCATATGAACTTCAGATGAACTTCACTCAGTTAAAAGGTATAACAAAGATATAAACACAGGCCAAATTTTAGAACAAAATGACTTCTTCTTTTATTAATTTGCACAATAGTTAGATATTACAATCATAGAGTCTCAGTTTCTACCAGAGATTGACCACTGAGGCATTTATTATTTATACTAGCTTAAAGCAAGCTAGTAACCGAAGGCTTCCTTGCCTTTTGCAGACTCTAACTATGAATTTGATAACTCCAGCCCAAAGACTATTTCCTAAAAATTCTGGCCACTTTAGGTTCTCACCAGACTCACAAGTCTTGATGCGTAGGCTTCTCGGACTTTATACTTTCAATGACTTGATTACAGACAAGAGAATTTCTCTGTGATGCAAGAAAATTGCATTGAAGACGTAGATGCACAACATGGATAATTCTCACTTCTTGACTCTCAGAGTCCTGATCTCTCCCTAACTCCAGATGCATCAAATGGTTTTCTCCCCCCCCTATTTATCAAAAGTTGGCGATGATAGGGGGCATCTTATGGTACTACTGATTTTGACTAATATATTTTTCATAGATGTTTTGAGATGTGGGTCAATCCGTACCAATCGTTGGAGAAGTAATCGATGAACCACACTGGTTGGTTCGAAACGCGTCGACAAAAGATGGTTTATGTGATTTTGTGAAAGATTTTCTAAACAAGTAATCTGAGTCTCAAAGAATCGTCTGGTAAATTTATATAATAATGACCTTTGGGACAAAGAATCATCAAAAAAGTATACAAAGTGGAGATATAAGGCATCCCACTCAGCCTTTATTTACATAGTGGAGATATTATCGGAATCCCAAGATATTGGTCACACTCATAGTCAAGTAACTAGACTTTTACATTATTTTACACAGTGGATTATTTTATCATGCAAAGCCCATGAGAAACAAATATTTATACAATAATTATGTTCCCAACATATTTGTGTCGGGGAATATTTTTCTAGCATATATTCCACTAGTGTCCCATGATTTAGAAACAATGCACTGAACTATCATGGGATTTCCAAGTATTATTTGATGCTTTATCTTTGTCATGACTCACCATTGGTGATGTTTAGCCATGAAGTCTAAAAGAATCCCATCATCTGTGAATCTGTTCAAAGTTTGGTATAGTTTTACAAGGTAGGTGAAAGAAATCCATACATTCTTTGTAAGCTTGTCTATAATGTGATTGGAAATAAATGGGGCCCATGGAAGTTTTGTTGATGTCGAACCATGTCCACCATTCCTTTAATCATTTTGCTCAATGTAGAAGCTAGGTGACAAATAGTGATCCAAATTTTAAGAGTGTATAATAGTTACCATTTGGTTTGTCTCTGAAGAGTAAATTCCACCATTATTTTTATATCTTGAGAAATCATAAATAGAATCAAGAAAAACAAGTTAGGGGTTATGTTGTGGCCATAAGAGTCTTTGGTGGAAATTTTGATTTCTGGTCTTATTTATTATAAAACATTTTTTAAAGATATTAATTATGTTATTTTATTCTCTCCAAATTATATCTAGATCTTTAAAATGAAGATTCAAGGCATCTTCTTCTAAATTTTCCAGATGTCTAGAATGGTCAAAAACCATGCCATGAATCCATTTGTTGGATTTAGAATAGATCTTACATTTCAGACTAAATGTTGTAAATATCTATGGGGTTGAAGATTTTCATATAATACTTGAGTGTTTCTCAGCGTCCAAATTGGTTTCCAGGAATTCATAAAATCTTCCAAGTCCAAGGAGTCTGGAATTTACCTGAATTTTTTTATTAAGAGTAGGATCCCATTCAGTTATTGTGACCATGAGATGTGGTTGTTCTTGAATATTTTCTCTACTAAGAAAATCAAGAACACAAATTTTACTACCTTTGAAATGTTCTATCTCAAAATCAAAGTTGGTGAAGAGGGCTTGCAACCTTGTGAACTTTGACTCTCCCGGTTTCTTTATATCTTTGCTTAACACCTTCTTCATGGTTGAAGCATCAATTCTAAGAAGGAACATTTTGTTTATTATGTGTACATCGAACTTATCAATGAAATTCCAGTCATCTTTTACTTCTTTTTCAATTGTCGAATAGTTTCTCTCTGTAGTAGTGCACATGCCTGAGGCAATATGAATAATTTATTCCTGGCCTTCCTTGATCCATTTGAGGATTCCCCCCCAACCTATATCACTAGAATCTGTTTCAACAATATTTTGTAAAATTTCATCTAAAACATAGAAGATAGGGATATTTTTTTACATTTTCTTTTATTTTTCTAGCAATAGTTGTGTGCTCCATACTCCATGGTTCGGGGTTCTTTTTCAGTCTTTGATTTAAAATCCTCCTATCTTGTGCACAATCTTTATAAAAGCTATAGACATAGTTTAGACAACCCATGAAACTTTGTAATTGGGTTTTTTCCTTTATTTTGTCTGGAAATTTGTCTGCAAATGCCATTGTGAGTTGTTGAAGAGAAATATGACCATTTTCAATGATGTGTCCAAGGAATTTAACCTTAGTCTGGAAGATTTCCATTTTCTTTTTCTAAGAACTAAACCACTGCTTTTGACAACTTGTTTAAATTTATGTACATGTTTGAAATGTTCATCAGTTGATCTAGAGAATATCAGAACATCATCAATATATACAATAATATAATCAAAGTATGGCTTAAAAACCTGATCCATCACCATTTTGAATTTGGAATGAGCATGTTTCAATCTGAATGGCATGAAACTCCGTTTATAATTTCGAGAGGGGACACTGAAGGTTGTTTTAAACCGGTCTTCTTCGTTTATAGAAACCTACTATAAACCTAATTTCATGTCAAATTTTGAAAATATCTTGGCTTGAGCAATTCTAGATATCAGATTTCCTTTGTGATGGATAGGATAAGTGTCATTAGTGAGAACAATTTTTAATGGCCTGTAATTTATTACTACTCTGGGAACTCCTCTGACTTGTTCAAACAAATTATTCACATAGAATGCATAATAGTTCGATGGGATGTCAGATTCTCTTATTAACCTTCTTTTTAGTAGATTGTGGATTTCTCTTTGGAAAAGTTTTCTATAGTCTTATTTCATTGGAATAAATTTTCTTTTACATGGCTTTACTTTGTATTCAACTTTGTAGGGTAGTTCTATAAAATATTTCTTTTTGTGCCAAAAGGAATTAGGCTCCTCTACACAAGATTTTTCCTCTAACTATTTTCTCAATTATTCTATTTTTCTTATGACTAAAACTTGCTTCAGTCCTTCATCAATCTTCAGATAGGATTTCAGGTCTTTGAGTTCTTCTAGCCTTTTTTTCTGATTGTCCTAGCTCATGCATGGCTTGGACCATTGTATAAATCCTAAGGGTGGAGATAAATGGTAGTGTGATGGAATGTAAATACCCATCTTAATTTTGAATTGAGATATAATATCTTGATCTGCCGTCATTCAATTTTGCTTAACCATAAGGTTCAAAAATAACTAAAACTAGATTTTCTAGGATGACGTCTACTGGGATACTTCCTACCATGAATTTGACATTAATGTAATAGTTTTCAAAATAATTAGCGGCTTTAGGAACTTCATACTAGAAGTTGTACTCTTGTGTTTCTAGCCCTATGACTTTTCTTTTTTCCTTTGTCCAATCGTTTTCAGGGATTGATTTTTTGTTTAATACATTTATATCTTCCCTTGTGTCTAACAAATTCTTTAGGGTAAAGACTTCTACCTGAATCTAGAATGTAAGCATAAAATGATATAGTTGATGTTGTACTATCATAATTTTCATGTTACTTACCCCTAAATAGTCATTTGATCTGAACTCATATATTTATACGTTCTTTCTTTTTTAAAGAGGGTTTTTGTTTTGATATTTCATCTTCTTTCACTTTACTTGTAGTTTATCGTAGAGGATTCCTTCGACA
The DNA here is from genome assembly GCA_031772625.1 of Pinus tabuliformis. NCBI lineage: Eukaryota > Viridiplantae > Streptophyta > Pinopsida > Pinales > Pinaceae > Pinus > Pinus tabuliformis. The sequence continues at coordinate 1,056,826,294 of CM062818.1, read as the reverse complement.
GAGAATGAAGCTTGCAAAATGATCTTTGACTGAGTTACACAAACTCTTACAAGAACGCGTACACGAACCTTCAAATGGATCCAATGAAAAACACACTCTTTCGATGACCTCTTTCCTATACGAGAAAAGCTGCACTCCAAGATCCTATGCAAACCTCCAATGAACTTCACTCAGTAAAAAGATATAACAAAGGTATTAACACAGTCATAATTTTAGAACATAATGACTTCTTCTTTTATTAATTTTCACAATAGTTGGATATTACAATCATAGGGTCTCGGTTTCTAACAGAGATTGACTGCTAAGGCATTTATCAATTAGACTATCTTAAAGAAAGCTAGAAACCGAAGGCTTCCTAGCCTTTTGCAGACTCTGTCTATGAATTTAAGAACTCAAACCAAAAGACTCTTTCCTAAAAATTCCAGTCACTTTAGGTTCTCACCGGGCTCATAGGTCCTGATGCGCAGGCTTCTCAGACTTTATACTTTCTATGGATTGATTATGGATGGAAGAATTTCTCTACGATGTAAGAAAACTGACTTAAAGACGCAAATGCAGAGAATGGATAATTCTTGCTTTTTGAATCTCAGACTCCTGATCTCTACCTAACTCCTGATGCCTCAAATGGCTTTCTGCAGCCTTATTTATCAGAAGTTGGGGATGATAAGGGGAATATTATGGTACTACTAATTTTGACTAATATCTTTTCCGTAGATGATCTAAGATGTGGCTCAATCTACATCAATCGTCAGAGAAGTGCTTCGAGTCTCAAAGAATCGTCCAGTAAAGTTATATAATAATGACCTTTGGGACAAAGAATCATCCCAAAAGTATACAAAATGGAGATATAAGGCATTCCAATCAACCTTTATTTACATAGTGGAGATATTATCAGAATCCCATGATATTTGTTACACTCATAGTCAAGTAACTAGACTTTTACATTATTTTACATAGTGGATGCTTTTATCATGCAAAGCCCACGAGAAAAAAATATTTTTACAATAATTATGTTCCCAACATATTTGTGTCGGGGAATATTTGTTTGGCATATGTTCCGCTGGTGTCCCATGATTTAGAAAAGATGCACTAACTATCATGGGCTTTCCAAGTACTATTTGATGCTTTACCTTTGTCATGACTAGCCATTGGTGATGTTTAGCCATGAATTCTAAAAGAATCCCATCATTTGTGAATCTGTTCAAGTCAGCTACAGTGTTTTACAAGGTTGGTGAAAGTAGTGCATACATTCTTCACAAGTCTGTCTATAATATGATTTGAAATAAATGGGGTTCATGGTGGTTTTGTTGATGTCGAACCATGTCCACCATTCCTTTAATCAATTTGGCCGATGAAGAAGCTGGGTGACAAATAGTGATCCAAATTTTAAGAGTGTACAATAGTTACCATCTGGTTTGTCTCTGAAGAGTTAATTCCACCATAATTTTTTATATCTAGAGAAATCATAAACAAAATCAGGAAAAACAAGTTAGGGGTTATCTTATGGCCACAAGAGTCTTTGGTGGAAATCTAGATTTCTGGTCCTATTTATTGCAAAAAAATTGTGAAAGATATTAAATATGTTATTTTCCTCTCTCAGAATTATATCTAGATCTTCAAAATGAAATTTCAAGGCATCTTATGTTAAATTTGCAAGATGTATAGAATGGTCAAAAACCGTGTCATGAATCCATTTGCTGGATTTAGGATAGACCTTACATTTCAAGACTAAATTTTGTAAATCTCCATGGGATTGAAGATTTGTGTCTACTAATTGAGTGTTTCTCAGCTGCCAAGTTGGTTTTCAGGAATTCATATAATCTTCCAAGTCCATGGAGTCTAGAATTTCCTTGAAGTTTCATGATTAAGAGTAGGATCCATTTCAGTTACTATGACCATGAGATGTGGTTTTTCTTGAAGATTTTCTCTACTGAGAAAATCAAGAACAAAATTTTTACTGCATTTGAAATGTTCTATTTCAAAATCAAAGTTGGTGAAGAGGGCTTGCCACCTTGCAAACTTTGACAATCCTGATTTATTTATATCTTTTCTTAACACCTTCTTCATGGTTGAAGCATCAGTTCTAAGAAGGAACCTTTTGTTTATTATGTGTATATTGAACTTATCAATGCATTTCTAGGCATATTTTACTTATTTTTCATTTGTCAAATAGTTTCTCTCTGCAGGAGTGCACATTCCTGAGGAAAACTAAATAATTTATTCCTGGACTTCCTTGAGTTGTTTGAGGATTCCTCCCCAATCTATATCACAGGAATCTATTTCAAAAATATTTTTCAAACTTTCATCTGAAACATAGAGGATAGGGACAATTTTTACCTTTTATTTTATTTTTCTAACAATGGTTGTGTGCTCCATTCTCCATGGTTCAGGGTTCTTTTCCAGTCTTCAATTCAAAATACTCCTATCTTGTGCAGAGTCTTTATAAAAGTATAGCCATAGTTTAGACAACCCAGGAATCTTTGTAATTAGGTTTTGTCCTTTATTTCATCTGGAAATTTGTCTGCAAATGCTACTGCGAGTTATTTAAGAGAAATATGACGATTTTCAATGATGTTTCCAAGGAATTTAACCTTGGTCTGGAATATCTCCATTTTCTTTTTGCTGAGAACTAAACCCCTGCTTTTGACAACTTGTTTAAATTTATGTACGTGTTTGAAATGTTCATCAATTAATCTAGAGAACATCAAAACATCATCAATATATAAAATAAGCTAATCAAAGTATGGATTTAAAACTTGATCCAGCACCATTTTGAATTTGGAAGGAGCATGTTTCAATCTAAATGGCATGAAATTCCATTCATAATTTCGAGAGGGGACACTGAAGGTTGTTTTAAACCAGTCTTCTTCCTTTATAGAAACCTTCCATAAATCTAATTTCATGTCAAATTTTGAAAATATATTGGCTTCTGCAATTCTAGGTATCACATTTCCTTTGTGAGGGATATGATAAGTGTTATCAGCAAGAACAATTTTTAATGGCCTATAATTTATTACTAGTCTAGGCACTCCTCTAATGTGTTCAGACAAATTATTCACATAGAATCCATAACAGTTCCATGGGATGTCATATTCTCTTATTAATCTTCTTTTTAGGAGATCTTGGATTCCTCTTTGGAAGAGTTTTCTATATTCTTTGTTCATTGGAATAGCTTTGCTTTTACATGGCTTTAATTTATATTCAACTTTATAGGGAAGTTCTACAAAATATTTCTTTCTGTGCCAAAAGGCATTAGGCTCCTCTGTACAACATTCTGCCTCTAACTATTTTCTCAATTCTTCTATTTTTCTTATGACTAAAACTTGTTTCATTCCTTCATTAATTTTCAGGTAGAATTTCAGGTTTTTGAGTTCTTCTAGCCTTCTTTCTTATTGTCGTAGCTCATGCATCGCTTGGACCATTGTAGAAATCCTAGGGGTGGGGACAAATGGTAGTGTGATGGAATGTAAATACCCATATTGATTTGGATCTGAGGTAGAATATCTTGATCTTCTGTCAGTCAATTTTACTAAATCATGAGGTTCAACAGCACCTAAAAGTGGACTTTCCAGGATGTCGTCTACTCGGACACTTCCTATCGTGAATTTGACATTAATGCAATAGTTTTCAAAAAAAATAGTGGCTTTAGGAAATTCATACTGGAAGTTGTATTCTTGTGTTCCTAACCCTATGACTTCTCTTTTTTCCTTTGCCCAATATTTTGTAGGGATTGATTTTATGTTTAATAAGTTTATATCTTCCTCTGTGTCTAAGAAAGTATTTAGGGTAAAGACTTCTACCTGAATCTGGAATGTAAGCATAACTTGATATTGCTGATATTTTACTATCATAATTTTCATGTTATTTAGCCTTGAATAGTCATTTGACCTAACCTCATACATATATGTATATTTGCATTCTTTTCTAAGGAGTGTTTTTGTTGTGAGATTTCATCTTCTTTCACTTTACCTGTAGTTCATCGTAGAGCCTTCCTCTGATGGAGAATGAAGCTTGCAGAATGACATTTGACTAATTTACACCAACTCTTACATGAAATTGTACACGAACCTTCAAATGGATCCAATGCAAAACATGCTCTTTCGACGACCTCTTGCCTATAGGATAAAAACTGCACTCCAGGATCATAAGCGAACCTCCGATGAACTTCATATGAACTTCACTTAGTCAAAAGATATAACAAAGGTATAAAAATAGGAAAAAAACATAATGACTTTTTCTTTTATTAATTTGCACAATAATTGGATATTACAATCATAGAGTATCGGTTTCTACCAAATATTGGCTACTAAGGCATTTATCAGCTATACTATCTTAAAGAAAGCTAGAAACCAAAAGCTTCCTAGCCTTTTGCAGACTCTATCTATGAATTCAAGAACTCAAACCAAAAGTCTCTTTCCTAAAAATTCCAGCCACTTTAGGTTCTCACAGGGCTAATAGGTTTTGATGCGTAGGCTTCTCAGACTTTATACTTTCTGTGACTTGATTATAGATGGAATAATTTCTTTGTGATGCAATCATATCGCCTTAAAGACATAGATGCAGAGAATGGATAATTCTCACTTCTTGAATCTCAGACTCCTGATCTCTCCTTAACTCCCAATGCCTCAAATGGTTTTCTTCACCTTTATTTATCAAAAGTTGGAGATGATAAGGGTAATCTTATGGTACTACTAGTTTTGACTAATATATTTTCCAAAGATGATTTGAGATGTGGCTCAATATGCACCAATCATTAAATAACTGCTTTGAGTCTCAGAGAATAGTCCAGTAAAGTTATATAATAATGACCTTTGGGATAGAGAATATCCAAAAAGTATACAAAGTGGAGATATAAGGCATCCCACTCAATATTTAATTACATAATGGAGATATTATCAGAATCCCATGATATCAGTCACACTCATAGTCAGGTGACTATACTTTTACATTATTTTACATAGTGGATGCTTTTATCACGCAAAGCCCACGAGAAAAAAATATTTGTACAATAATTATGTTTCCAACATATTTTTGTCAAGGAATATTTTTCTGACATATCTTCCACTAGTGTCCCATGCTTTAGAAAAGAAGTGTTGAACTATCATGGGCTTTCCAAGTACTATTTGATGCTTTATCTTTGTCATGACTAACCATTAGTGATGTTTAGCCATGACTTCTAAAATAATCCCATCATCTGTGAATCTATTCAAGTCAGCTATAGTTTTACAATGTTGGAGAAAGTTGTCCATACATTCTTAGCAAGTTCTTAATATGATTGGAAATAAATGGGGTCCATGGCAATTTTCTTTGATGTCGAACCATGTCTACCATTCCTTTAATTAGTCTACTAATGTAGAAGATGGGTGACAAATAGTCATCCAAATTTTAAGAGTGTATTAAACAAAAATTCAATTAACGACTTCCAAATTCAGTTTTCTAAAAAAATAGTGGCTTTAGGAACTTCATAATGGAATTTGTACTCTTGTGTTCCTAGCCTTATGACTTCTCCTTTTTCTTTTGTCCAATATTTTGCAAGGATTTATTTTTTGTCTAATACATTTATATCTATCCTTGTGTCTAACAAAGTCTTTATGGTAAAGACTTCCCCCTGAATCTGGAATGTTTAATTAATTTTTTGTTTAATACACTCTTAAAATTTTGATCACTATTTGTCACCCAGCTTCTACATCAACCAGATTAGTTAAATGAATGGTGGACATGGTTCAAATTCAACAAAACTACCGTGGACCCCATTTATTTCCAATCAGATTACACACAAGCTTTCAAAGAATGTATGCACTGCTTTCACTAGCCTTGTAAAACTATAGCAGGCTTGAATAGATTCACAAATGATGAGATTATTTTAGACTTCATGACTAAATATCACCAATGGTTATTCATGACAAATATAAAGCATCAAATAATACTTGGAAATCCCATGATAGTTCGACTCATCTTTTCTAAAGCATGGGACACCAATGGAAGATATGCCAGACAAAAATTCCTTGACAAAAATATGTTTGGAACATAATTATTGTACCTATATTTGTTTCTCGTGGGATTTTCATAATAAAAACATCCACTGTGTAAAATAATGTAAAAGTCTAGTCACCATGGCTATGAGTGTGACTGGTATCATGGGATTTCGATAATATATCCACTATGTAAATAAAGGCTGAGTGGGATGCCTTATATCTCCACTTTGTATACTTTTTGGATGATTCCCTATCCCAAAGGCCATTATTAAATAACTTTACTAGATGATTCTCTGAGACTCAGAGAACTTCTCTGATGATTGGTGTAGATTTACTCACATCTCAGAGCATCTACAAAAAATATATTAGTCAAAATTAGTAGTACCATAAGATGCCCCCTATCATCCCCAACTTTAGATAAATAAGGGGGGAGAAAACCATTCGAGGCATCAGGAGTAAGGGAGAGATTAGGACTCTGAGATTCAATAAGTGAGAATTATCCTTGCTCTGCATCTGCATATTTAAGGTGATCTACTTACATCACAGAGAAATTCTTCCATCTATAATCAAGTCATAGAAAGTATAAAGTCTGAGAAGCCTGCGCATCAAGACCTTTGAGCCTAGTGAGAGCCTAAAGTGGATGGAATTTTTAGGAAAGAGTATTTTGGTTTGAGTTCTCAAATTCATAGACAGGGTCCGCAAAAGGCCCGGATGTCATCAATTTCTAGCTTGCTTTAACCTAGTATAACTAATAAATGCCTTAACAGTAAATCTCTTGTAGAAACCAAGACTTTATTATTGTAATATCTATCTATTGTGCAAATTAATAAAAGAATAAGTCATTATGTTATGAAATTTTTCCTGTGTTTATATATCTGTTGTAGCTTTTTACTGTGTGAATTTCATCTCAAGTTCATCAAAGGTTCACATAGAATCCTGGAGTGTAATTTTTCTCGTATAAGCAGGAGGTCGTCAAAAGAGCATGTTTTGCATTGGATTTGATTAAAGTTTCATGTACGAGTTCGTGTAACTAAGTCAAAGATCAATATGTAAGCTTCATTCTCTGTAGGAGGAAGCCTCTATGACCAACACAGTCCAAGTTGGTATCAGATCCAGTAACATTTAGTTCATCAGATAATTCTGAAACACTTTCTTCTTATTAAAAATGGAAGTTGGAAGAAGATATATATCTTTCCATAACATTTAAGAGAAAGAACAATAGACTGATAGTCTTGATATACAAAATCTTTTTGATAAGGCGTATTCTTCTATGACAAATGTTGTCGAATTAAAGATTGTTGAAAACCAAACCCTCTTCATGTTGGAAACTTCCTTCGATTAGTCTTTCTGAAGTCTACTCAGATTTATCTGTGTTCCATTTAAAATCCATTACTAGAGTGTCTGTCAAAGAATGTGTCAGCCAAATTCAAGAGAATTCATAATCCATCCAAATGATTCCATTACTAGATCCCAAAGAAATACAAAAATAAGCCCAAAATCATAACACATCTTATGCCCATCTTGGGTGTATAAGAGTAGGAATCTATACCTTAATCCATAGAGGTTTGAATACCTTTTTTTTGTCTACAATAAGAGATTTGACGCATAATAAATACACCAATTCCCTAGTTGGTGGGAGTGTTGTACCCCTTTCAAATGACCTAGTTTGGTTTGGCTATTATCCAAAATTTTCCCTTGTACGTATTTGATGAACACATTAAATATATTTTATAATTGTAGATCAAAACCTCCAGGTTTGAAATGAAGAGGAAAAGGATGAATATTTCAATACATACAAGGGATTCCTTTCAACACACAAATACACTTTATCCTGTAGTTTTACATTCCCAAATCCAGGATTCTAAGGCAAGTGTTGTATTTATCACAGATGCCCAAAATCAAAAAAAGAACACCAAATGATAAAATGGGAGGAATTGAGTTTTCCTGAGAATTGAGTAGTTGATATACCCAAAAGTCCCAGAATTCAAAATATAACTTTTGCTCAGATAAAAGAATATTCCTCCTTTGTTATCTTGTCCTTTCCAAGACGTTCTGCCATTCCCAGAAGAAGGATAGAAAAATAAATAGAAGAATATAGAAACTCACAACCCATATTTTCTAAAACATCTATAGTAGATTCATCATCTGCATGTACCAATTATGTCCATATTGAGTTGTTTGAGCTTGCTCAACTTTTAAATTTTTTTAAGTTAGTAGTTAAATGTCCTTCCTGTGAGTCATTGGTTAAATTACAATATCTTGTACATATTGGAACTCATGACAACCACAACTCAAGAACGGGTGAAGCACCATCCGCCATGCTGAAAAATTCATGTACAAATCCAAATGCAGTGATATCTCATTTCCTCATAATTCTATCCTGGTAATACATGAATTTCCATCCCTTAAGAATGAAGACCAAAGGTTAACTGAGATGTTTAGCAAAATGAGACCTCCCAACATGCCAAGATATGAACTTGGATACTTATAATAAATGGATGAGTTTATTCCATCCTTGAGATTCAAAAATCCTATTCCAAACGATTGCAGAAAGCCATCAAAACCTGAGATGTATAAATTATGGAAGGCTTCCCAAAACTCAAAGTCGATACAGACTGGATGAAAAGAATGTCAAAGTTGGATTTATTTACTCATCCAGACACATAAGAATTCAACATCTCCACATCTTTAGAAGAAAAGAAAAATCTTTCATTATCATAGAAATATTATATGGATGAGAGTAATGTATGGATTTCCTTCTATGAGTGGAAGATAACAAAGGATAACATGGATGTGCAAATTATATTTTCATAATCCTTATCTACCTCTTCTAAACACAAGTGGACAACCATAGATGGAACAAAAATTGAATCTCCCACTATCTTTCCTCAATAGAAAGGAATCACTCTTGAATAGACAGGAAAAGTTGCCAAAGCAGTACCTCTAGTTCTGAAAGATGATTCTCCCATAGTCACTGAGGCCAAAATATAGAAGGCTAGTGAACAAGTAAATTGGACCAATACTTCTTTAAAAGGTCTAGCAATGCATTCATCTACAACCAGTGCACAAAAAGATCAAGTAGACACTCTTCAAGTTTCTGTAAATAGTGTAAATAAAAGTTTGAATGAATTTCAATTTTCCATCTCTACTATAGAAGGATTTGCTAGAGAAGGATATAATGAAGCAAAGACATTATCTAAAAAAATGGAAAACCATTTTGAAGAAATTGGAAATGAAGTACATAGAGGATTTGTCTCAACCCATGAAAATATTGATGACCTTTCTTCTCAATTTGAAAAAATGTCTTTGACAAACAAAGACAAAGAAATTCCTTCTTCATTACTTTTCAACCATCCTATACAAATACAATCTATCCAAAAATATGTAGATAAATTTACCAACTTGTTTCCAAAAGAAAAAGCATAAAAACCAGAGCCTTCATCTGAAACCCATCTCCTACCATTTTTCAAACCACTTCCCATCCAATACTCTCGATACCTTGCACCTGATCTAAGTGGTAAGGGAAAGTTTCCTGAGACTCAAACATTTTTTAGTAATTCTCGTATGGAATATAATATTGATAACCTGAGTTCAGGAAAAATAATTCAATTGATAGATCAGATGTTTACTAAGTATAAGCTAATGTGCATGAGAGGAAAAAGTGAAGTGGAAAAATGAAGACATTAATTCAGTGTTTTACTAGGACCTTTCAAAGGTAGTGGGGAGTAGAATCTTCCCCATCACTTGTAGATAAAATGGCAGAAGAAACAGTGAAATATGAAGTTGGTGATATTATACATAATGCATATGGAAGTCCACAAAGCAACATGATGAGAGAACTAAAATCTTTTATCCTTGAACACTAGTGCGATGCAGAAACAAATATTTCTGACAAGCATTATCTAGTGTTAATGAATCTTAAATGCAAAATAATGTCACAATATGAAGATTTCCATAGAGATTGGGTCCAAAGGATCTATGAAGTAAAAGACAGTAAAACTATTTTACGGAAACATGTTTGTCTTGGAGCCATTCCTTCAAAGTTTGTAGATTATTTGAAAATACAAAATGTTTTCCAAAAACCCCTATGAGTCCTATACTTGGGGGGAGATAAATATTATAACTGAAATCCCTAGTAGTCCTGTGTACAAATATGGAAGTAAACAAGTCCATACAAAAACTGTCAAGGCTACCCGATAGAAAATCTATATGCCATAAATACAGATTGCCTTTAGATGACCCAGTTGTACAAAGGAAGAGAGTGAAAAAGGTCGTGAAAAAAGTTTCAAAAAGGAAAGATTTCTTTGGAAAACCTAAAAAATAAAAGAGAACGAAGGGACATTACAAAATAATCCCTAGATCCCATTACTATGATCCATAATACATCCATCTGGGAACACATAAGCAAGAAGCCTGGAACAAACTTACTTGCTGGCTATGTGGGAAACATAGCCATACCTCAAATAAATGTCCACATGGGGAAGAATCTAAGATACACGGAGGGAAAAGGTCACAAGAATTTGCTAATAAATATCACCAAGACAAACAAAGGAAGGAAGAAGGAAAATCACTAATCTCAGTTCAATGCTATAAATGTGGGTCCAAATTCCACAAACTAGAAAATTTTCCTACCATTCATATTAAAGAAGTAATACATGTTATAAGACAAAAATATTGTGATTCTACTGAGACTTCAAGTTTTAGTATTTATAACTCAGAATATTCAGAAGATCATGATGCAATATTTGTTACTGACCATTGCAAATGTACATATTTAGACAATTTCCATTGCAACAGTTCCAAGTCAAATTCTAAATATGTCTCTGAAGAGGAGCTTGATCTACAACAAAAATTAAAAATATCCATGGCTCACATGCTGATGATGAAGAAGCAAAAGCCTTAGCGAGAACAAAAATTCTTCCTGAAGGCAAAATGAAGGAGAAATTGATGGAAAGATCTTTACAGACCATACTCAAGAACCAAGGTTCTACCTCAACAAATTCAGGAAAAGGTATTGCACTGAAAGCCCTTTTTGTTGATGCTTCTTATGAGAAAAATACTAAATCATTTCAAAGAATACACCAGCAAGACTAACAAAGAATTCTTACTATAAATGGAGTTATTTAAGGGATATGAAGTCTGAAAAAAGAAATCATTGGAATCAAAGCTTAAGTCTCTAGACTAGAAACAAGTAAAGTGAAAAAAGTTGAAATCTCAGAACAAAAACCCTCTTTCAAAAATAATGAAAATGTATAAATATATGAAGTTAGATTAGATGCCTATTCAGGACTAAATAACATGAAAATTATGACAGTAAAACATCAACAATATCATGTTATGCTTAAATTCCAGATTCAGGGAGAAGTCTTTACCCTAAAGACTTTTTTAGACATAGGGGAAGATATAATTGTATTAAACAAAAAATCAATCCCTGCAAAATATTGGACAAAGGAAAAAAGAGAAGTCATGGGGCTAGGAACACAAGAGCACAACTTCCAGTATCAAGTTCCTAAAGTCACTATTTGTTTAGAAAACTACTACATTAATATCAAATTTGCAGTAGGAAGTATCCCAGTATACTACACCCTGGGTTTCTACAATAGCCCAAGCCATGCATGAATTAAGACAATAAAAAAAAGACTAGAAGAACTCAAAGACATGAAATCCCACTTGAATATAGATGAAGTACTAAAACAAGTTTTCGTCATAAGAAAAATAGAAGAATTGAGAAAACAATTAGAGACAGAATATTGGGCAAAGGAACCTAATGCCTTTTAGCACAGAAAGAAATATTTTGTAGAAGTGCACTATAAATCTGAATACATAGGAAATCCATGTAAAAGTAGAGCTATTCCAATGAACAAAGAATACAAAAAACTTTGCCATAGAGAAATCCAAGGTCTCCTAAAAAAAGGCCAATAAGAGAATGTGACAACCCATGGAACTGTTATGGATTCTATGTGAATAAGCTATCTGAACAAATTAGAGTTCTGTTATGTTATGGTATGTTCTATGCTTATAACAGTTTACTTATCTTTCTTATTATTATCCACAGATTAGCAATCACATGTACATAAAGTAAAGTGCAGATAGAACATTAAACGATCGACAGAAAACAAGCCAAGACAAGAGACACAAGATGTGTTGGCTAGCCAGGGATAAACCCCAATGTGGGGAAACCCTTTGATCAAATCTTCCTTTATCTTCAATAATATAGCAGAGAGAAATAGTACATAAATAAAATTTACATTAGCAGCAGCAAACCCTAGATCAGTCCCAAACTAGGGCAAACAATATCTCGCAAACCGACCATCGGATCGACTTGATTCCACCACCAAAAAATACGGGCCTTCAGAGGAGATCTAGATGGACCTACAGTGCAATTCTGAGGAGGGAGTCTTCTGGTCAACACTGGTCAAACTTTGGTTCTGCAATTGCAGCCCTAAAATCTGCACCTTCCTGCCACATGTGTGAGAGAGAGTCTCTTTTTTGCACAGTAGAGAAGAGCCTCTTTTCTGCGTAGGGGAGAGAGAGAGAGATGTGATGAGATGAGTGAGTGAAAATGAGGAAAAGTCCTCCTATATTTATACACAATTGTTGATGTTTGAATAGATGCGACTGTTAGGCTTCTGAGCCTACATGAGTTGTAGGTCAGCTTGATAATTATTCCATAATCAAAATAAATTCATATCTCCATAAATACTTATCGGAATCAGATGATCTTTAGATCAATCCTACACCTCTCGATGAGAGGAATCTAATAAAAATATTATCAGCCATGAATAAGATGACCCACATGGAGTTTGGCCCTAGATGCCAATTTTAACACTCCCTCTCAACTAGGGAGAAATCCATCTGCAATCTATCTGTCGATCGCTACTATTCATCCATCAAATGCACTACCCTATACATCTTGAACCCTGCTCTGCTCTGCTCTATCCTACCTGCTCTTCTATGTTCTGCATGCTCTGCTCTATTTTGTTCTACTCTGTTCTGATCTGCTCTGCTTTGCTTTGCTTTGTTCTAATTATGAAGAGGAAGAAATGATCGAGGATGTATCATACTGACTCAAACTCAATCTCAGAGTATGTACCACTGGTCCCAGACCAGTCTCAACCAACCCGAAGTCAGCATCATAGTGGGTACAATTACCACTAGTCCCAGACCAGTATCATCCTCCACTAACTCAAAGTCAGTCTTAGAGTGCGTACCACTGGTCCTAGACCAGTCTCAACCGACCCAAAGTCAACGTCATAGTATGTACCACTCCTACCACTGGTCCTAGACTAGTCCTTCACTGACCTGAAGTCAGTCTTAGAGTATGTACCACTGGTCCTAGACCAGTCTCAACCAACCTAAAGTCAGCATCATAGTGGGTACAACTCCTACCACTGGTCCCAGACCAGTATCATTGATCCCAGATCAATGAAGGTCATCCTAGCATAGGGAGTACGGTAGATACAGTGATGCGTCCATCGGTACTATGATGGTCCCTATCCTCATTTCCCTACTCATTAATCAGATGAGAGGTACTTCCCATGAGTCCCAGACTACATGGGTAGGATGCCTTAACAAGAGAACTTAATCAATCCTGTCCTCACAGGAGAACTAATCATCCTGCTACATAAACACCATAGTTCCCAGACTAGTAATAAATTACAGGCCATTAAATATTGTTCCACTTGATGACACTTATCCTATACCTCACAAAGGAAATCTAATATCCAAAATTGCAGGAGCCACGATATTTTCAAAATTTGACATGAAATCGGGTTTCTGGCAGGTTTCTATAATTGAGTGAGGAGCTCTAACCATAAAATTGAAGATGATATGTTCATGCAGTTTGATTTTGGCCTTAATAAATTCCACCCCCTTACTGAACCACAAAGGACCATGTAATTTATTTATTTTAAATTGAGAAGTGAGTTTTTGTTTTTAATGAAATATTTTATTTTTTCTTTTTATAAAATAATAGCTTAGTCTAATTATTACATTTTAGTAGATGTTTTTGTATCTTTGAAGTAGATTTTGCTCAAAATTTAGTAATTTGTTTGGAAATATTAAAATTTAAATATTTAATTTACAAAATTTGAGTATTCTAATATTTTTATAGGAAGTTAAATTCATTTATATATTAAAAAACACATTTTAAACAATCAAAATTTATAATAATACTAAAATTGTATATATATCTATATATATATATATATATATATATATATATATATATATATATATATATATATATATATATATATATTGATATATTGTTGCTCAAAACTTTCTATTAATTTCTAAAAATATAACATTTCATATTCCTAAGTATGGTTGCTCTCGTGGCCTCACTCCAATCAAATTTGTTGGCCAGGAGAGCGATCCAAAAACTAAGAAGAAAATGGCATGATTTACATAATAACCAGAAGCAAAAAGACTAGATAGACCAAAAAAAACAGAGAATCAAAAGACAACCAATATTCATCACAGATTAATGGAGGAAATCAAGCACATTTCCAACACTCGGAGCAATAGGAGGACCTGGATCAAAATGGGCATGAAATTCCACATGAGCAAGGCGAGCCTCCATATCATCAAGTCTGTCATTGGTGCATCTTTGGCCTTGATGCAGAGAAGCCAAATGATCTAGAATGTCCCACTAGTTTTGCTGCAAGTCATTCATAAATGAAATTACTTTTTTCCTATCATAGTGCCTTTGTTTCCCCATTTCCTCCATTACCCACATCAAGTTGAGGTAAATATATTGAAAGGTCAAATAGAAGAAAAGGATAAGCTTTTACGATTTCAAGATAGTACTAAAGTCTTGGATGATATTCTTAATAGTCAAAGGTCTCCTGCTATCAAAACTGGTCTTGGTTTTCATGAATATGTTGAAGGTGAATCTAGTGCACAAGGTGAGGCAAGGAATTCTAATGAGAAATCTGAAATGCTGAACAAGGAACAACCAAGGAAAGAAATTCCTCAAGGAAGATCCTTTACTCCTAACTATGGAAGTGATAGACGATTATTTCCTCCACTGAATAATGTTGAATGTTATGTATGTCATAATCTTGGACATGTTGCAGCCAGATGTAGAAGCAGAATGGGTCAAGACCATTACAAAAGATCATCACATCCCAGGTATTTCAGAGGATATTGCTTTGCCTGCAATGCATATGGACACAAAGCAATTGATTGCGACAGAAGGAACATGAAATATGTAAGATGTTATACATGCAACAACTATGGGCATAAAGCAAGGGAATGCAGGAGCAGATTTCAAAATTCAAAACAAGAGGACCATACATCATCACAGTTCCAGGAATTAAAGAAGACAGATACAGAAAGGTGTGGCATAATTCAGACAGCTGACACAACAGACACAGGGGAATCTGAAAGTGATGAATTTCAGTATTCCATCTTGCATACGCTGATATAATGAAGACAAGTCGCATATATACGCGAGTTACAGGCTGCAAAGTCGCGTATATGCAGAAAGGGTAGCAGATCAGACCCAGGAAATGGTTCAGTCATGGTTGGCTCAGGCTCAGGGGAAGCATAAAGGGCAGCAGAACAGACTCAGGAAATGGTTCAGTCATGGTTGGCTCACGCTCAGGGGAGCATATACTTCAAATTATTCATTGTTGGCATTAAATGATACATCTTGTTGAAATGGTATTGCAGGCTTATGCGTATGGTACAGATCATATAAATGTTAGTTATTGCTGGTCTTAGAACCTGCATCCGCTCAGGGGGAGCATGGATAGATTGGTACACTTTGGCATACACAAAGGGGGAGCACATTTGGAGATTTCAGCAGGTACTCAGGGGGAGTATGGACAGCAGAAGGTATACCAAAGAAGAGAATATCTTGGTCCGCCCTTTGCCCTTGATGTCAAAGGGGGAGAGTGACTTGGTGTGGTGGTTGCCATCAAGTCCAAAGGGGGAGATTGTTGGCATTATGATACAAGTATTTTCCTTGATGGCAACTCACTCAGAGACAGGTACAAGTGATGACAACTTGATCAGAGGACAGATCTCAATACAGCAGGACAAGAAAGAGATATACGCAGGTTCATTAAGGGAAACCAGCGTGTACACACAGGTTGGCTTCAGGAAAAGCGCGTACATGTGAAAAGTACCTTTGGCCCGTGGCGGTTAGTCCTTGGAAGTTGTGCCTATGGTTTTGGACCATGGTGTCTCGACGGGCGTGTCGATCCCTAGTTTTGAAGTTGATGGTATTGTGTTACTATGGTTTTGGTCCGTGGTATTGTGAAGTGCCTAAGGCTATATAAGGAGAAGATAATTATGCAAAGGAATGCATGCATTGTGTGTCTGACGAAGTGAGAAGATCTGGTATTGCTGTTTATCTGTTCAGGACGCTTGGCAAGGGTCGGATCTGACAGCGAAGGTATAAGTAATTATTTCTAGATCTGCACGCGGGTTGCCTTTGGAGAAAGCACGTATACACGCGGTTTTGGTACAGTGAAGTAGCGTATGCATAATAAGATTTGATATTTCAGGTTGTTGTTGATTCTGGTGGTTGTTGCAAAGTTCTGGGCTCTGGTTTGGGTTCTGTGTTCTTGGTGACAGAGTTTCAGTGATTCAGTATTGGGTTGTTTAATGAATTATGATGCAAGTATAAGTTGATGATTGTATTGCAGTAATGTTTGTTTTGTACTCATGGATCCAGTCTGAAAATTGATGAAACATGGTCCCTGTAGGAAAGAAGCTTGTAGCCTTCTGTAGGGTCAGCACCTACGTACTAGTAAATGGATCGGCTAGTACAAGAGCTGAGGGGGTTGTAGCTCCCTTCCAAAAGTAGTTGGAAAACGAGAGAGGGTTGTAGCCCTCTGCAGGTTGTAGCCTGCGTACTGCTATAAGGCTGCACCAGTACAAAAGATTGTAAACTGAAGTTTCTTATTAAAGAAAGAAAGAGACGACTTGCAGCAGGTGGTTTTCACCCACATTGGGTTTCCACCTTATATCATGGTGTTCATGTGTGTGGCTTTTATGTGATGATCTGTTATGTTATACTGCACCTGTTTACTGTCAATATGGTTAATAATGTTCTGATGCATTTACTGAAGATAAGCTAACTGAATCATAAGATTTCTGGATATACGCTAGTTTCTTTAGACACAGTAGCGTGTACACGCAGGTTCACTTAACTGAAGTAGCGTATATGTTTCTAAGCATGAAATTGAAAAGATTTATCTGATCTGATAATACTGATTCACCCCCCCCCCCCTCAGTATTATTTCCAACAATCGGTATTGGAGCAGGTCCTTCAAAGGAAGCTTGATCGCTTGAAGGAAAAGATCCATCAGAATGGCTAATCCAGAAAGAGAGGCACACATCAGGCCACCAGTCTTTGATGGGAACAATTTTACCCACTGGAAGATAAGAACCACTGCATATCTACAGTCTCTTGGAGCAGAAGTTTGGGGAATCGTAGAAGGAGGATACAAATTCCCATCAGCAACTCCTACAGATCCAGCAGAGAAAAAGCAATATGAGCTCAATGCCAAAGCTGTTACTGTTCTATTGAGTAGTTTGACACAATCAGAATTTATGAAGATCATGCATTTCAAATCAGCCAAGGAAATATGGGACAAAATCGTTACAAGCTATGAAGGAGATGATCAGGTAAAAAGAGCAAAGCTTCAAACTCTCAGAATCCGGTATGAAACTCTTAAGATGCATAGTAATGAAAGCATAGCTAATTATTTCCTGCGTATGGATGAGATTGTAAATTATATGAGGGATCTGGGTGAAGAATTTGAGGAAGTTGTCTTAGTTGAAAAGGTTTTGAGATCTCTGTCTGCTAAATTTGATTCTAAAGTATCCGCCATAGAAGAAAAGGAGAATGTGCAGAAAATCACCATGTCACAGCTTCACAGGATCTTAACTGCTTTTGAAATGCGACAAGAGGTACCACCAGAAGCCGCTTTCGAAGTGTCAGAGGAAGAAGATGAGGTAAATTTTGTCAAGAATCTTGAACGGGGAACTGGACGGTTCAAAGGTAAGCTACCTTTCAAATGTTTTCTATGTGGTAGAGTTGGTCACTATGCTGCTAGATGCCCTCATAACAAAGGAAAGATATCTGAAGAAGATGGTAGAAGCTATTATACCCATATTAAAAGTTCATTCAATGATAGTGAAGATATTAGAAGTCTCATGGCACATGAAAAGAAGAATGCTTCATCCAATAATAGCGAAGATATTAAAAGTCTCATGGCACATGAAAAGAAGAATGCAGAAACTGAAGAAGTTGCCAAATTAAAAGAACAATTGGAGACAGAAACCAGGGTAAGGGAGCAATTACAGGATATAGTAAAGGATCAGAGCACAACTATTCAGAGACTTGAATCAAAGATTCTCTCTCTAAAAGAAGATCTTAAAAAATCAAGAGAACAGAACAGAGAAGATCTTGAAGATCAAGAACATGAAGTGATCAAACTAAAGCGACAAGTGGAAGAAGGAAGAAAAGCTGAAGAAGACCTAAGGAATCAGTATCTGAAAAAGGAAGAACAACATCAAGTTGAGGTAAATATCTTGAAAGGTAAAATAGAAGAAAAGGATAAGCTTTTACGATTTCAAGATAGTACTAAAGTCTTGGATGATATTCTTAATAGTCAAAGGTCTCCTGCTATCAAAACTGGTCTTGGTTTTCATGAATATGTTGAAGGTGAATCTAGTGCACAAGGTGAGGCAAGGAATTCTAATGAGAAATCTGAAATGCTGAACAAGGAACAACCAAGGAAAGAAATTCCTCAAGGAAGATCCTTTACTCCTAACTATGGAAGTGATAGACGATTATTTCCTCCACTGAATAATGTTGAATGTTATGTATGTCATAATCTTGGACATGTTGCAGCCAGATGTAGAAGTAGAATGGGTCAAGACCATTACAAAAGATCATCACATCCCAGGTATTTCAGAGGATATTGCTTTGCCTGCAATGAATATGGACACAAAGCAATTAATTGCGACAGAAGGAACATGAAATATGTAAGATGTTATACATGCAACAACTATGGGCATAAAGCAAGGGAATGCAGGAGCAGATTTCAAAATTCAAAACAAGAGGACCATACATCATCACAGTTCCAGGAATTAAAGAAGACAGAGACAGAAAGGTGTGGCATAATTCAGACAGCTGACACAACAGACACAGGGGAATCTGAAAGTGATGAATTTCAGTATTCCATCTTGCATACGCTGATATAATGAAGACAAGTCGCGTATATACGCGAGTTACAGGCTGCAAAGTCGCGTATATGCAGAAAGGGCAGCAGAACAGACCCAGGAAATGGTTCAGTCATGGTTGGCTCAGGCTCAGGGGAAGCATAAAGGGCAGCAGAACAGACTCAGGAAATGGTTCAGTCATGGTTGGCTCACGCTCAGGGGGAGCATATACTTCAAATTATTCATTGTTGGCATTAAATGATACATCTTGTTGAAATGGTATTGCAGGCTTATGCGTATGGTACAGATCATATAAATGTTAGTTATTGCTGGTCTTAGAACCTGCATCCGCTCAGGGGGAGCATGGATAGATTGGTACACTTTGGCATACACAAAGGGGGAGCACATTTGGAGATTTCAGCAGGTACTCAGGGGGAGTATGGACAACAGAAGGTATACCAAAGAAGAGAATATCTTGGTCCGCCCTTTGCCCTTGATGTCAAAGGGGGAGAGTGACTTGGTGTGGTGGTTGCCATCAAGTCCAAAGGGGGAGATTGTTGGCATTATGATACAAGTGTTGTCCTTGATGGCAACTCACTCAGAGACAGGTACAAGTGATGACAGCTTGATCAGAGGACAGATCTCAGTACAGCAGGACAAGAAAGAGATATACGCAGGTTCATTAAGGAAAACCAGCATGTACACACAGGTTGGCTTCAGGAAAAGCGCGTACATGTGAAAAGTACCTTTGGTCCATGGCGGTTAGTCCTTGGAAGTTGTGCCTATGGTTTTGGACCATGGTGTCTCGATGGGCGTGTCGATCCCTAGTTTTGAAGTTGATGGTATTGTGTTACTATGGTTTTGGTCCGTGGTATTGTGAAGTGCCTAAGGCTATATAAGGAGAAGATCATTAGGCAAAGTAATGCATGCATTGTGTGTCTGACGAAGTGAGAAGATCTGGTATTGCTGGTTATCTGTTCAGGACGCTTGGCAAGGGTCGGATCTGACAGCGAAGGTATAAGTAATTATTTCTAGATCTGCACGCGGGTTGCCTTTGGAGAAAGCGCGTATACACGCGGTTTTGGTACAGTGAAGTAGCGTATGCATAATAAGATTTGATATTTCAGGTTGCTGTTGATTCTGGTGGTTGTTGCAGAGTTCTGGGCTCTGGTTTGGGTTCTGTGTTCTTGGTGACAGAGTTTCAGTGATTCAGTATTGGGTTGTTTAATGAATTATGATGCAAGTATAAGTTGATGATTGTATTGCAGTAATGTTTGTTTTGTACTCATGGATCCAGTCTGAAAATTGATGAAACGTGGTCCCTGTAGGAAAGAAGCTTGTAGCCTTCTGTAGGGTCAGCACCTACGTACTAGTAAATGGATCGGCTAGTACAAGAGCTGAGGGGGTTGTAGCTCCCTTCCAAAAGTAGTTGGAAAACGAGAGAGGGTTGTAGCCCTCTGCAGGTTGTAGCCTGCGTACTGGTATAAGGCTGCACCAGTACAAAAGATTGTAAACTGAAGTTTCTTATTAAAGAAAGAAAGAGACGACTTGCAGCAGGTGGTTTTCACCCACATTGGGTTTCCACCTTATATCATGGTGTTCATGTGTGTGGCTTTTATGTGATGATCTGTTCTGTTATACTGTACCTGTTTACTGTCAATATGGTTAATAATGTTCTGATGCATTTACTGAAGATAAGCTAACTGAATCATAAGATTTCTGGATATACGCTAGTTTCTTTAGACACAGTAGCGTGTACACGCAGGTTCACTTAACTGAAGTAGTGTATATGTTTCTAAGCATGAAATTGAAAAGATTTATCTGATCTGATAATACTGATTCACCCCCCCCCCCCCCCCCCCCCCCCCTCTCAGTATTATTTCCAACACATGTGAAATGTGCATGGATTTGGAATACTTATGAAACTAAATTGTTGCCTACAAAAATGAGGTAAATTGACATCATAGTTAAAACGTGTTTGTGTGAGGTAAAGTGAAAAATAATTAGTATACGATAGTTAAAAATGTTCTTTTTGTGTGTGAATTAAAATTTATTAAAAGTAAAAAACAGTAGGTATTCCAGATATATAAATTATGTAAATTGATATTAGAGTTAAAATATTTTTGTGTGAGGTAAATTTTAGACAAGTGAAAATTAATAAGGGTTTTCCTTATATAAATTATGTAAATTGATATCATAGTTAAAATGTTTTTGTGTGATGTAAATTTATCCAAATGAAAAACAATAATTATTGTTGATATTATACAAATTAAGTTGATATCATAGTTGAAATGTTTTTATACTAGCCTAGATCCATCTTAACTAGGGATCTACCAAGCGCTTAGAGGGATCAAATCCTAGGGATTAAATCTATTTTCACTCTAAAAAAGGTTTACACCTCCAAGGATTCGATCTAGCTTAACCTTTGGTAGATCCATAGTTAAGATGGATTTAAGTTGGTTAGGATATTTTTAACGAATTAATAGGTTGGGAACTTTTACCCATGTTAACCTATTTTTAGTCAACTTATATTTAAGTAAATTTAATGGATAAAAATAATTTTCTCAAAATTCAAAATAAATAAAAACGATGTTAAGCTTTAGGTTTACCCACACTAACAATATTTCAATTTGATCAAAAAATTAATTTTAACATCAAAAGATAATAGGTAGGATCAAGGACTACATTAAGGTAGGATCAAGGAGTAAATTTCAATGAGATGGAAATTAAATGTACCTATTATGTAATTTACAATATTATAAATGTATGTATTCAATATATAATAACACATTTTTTCCTATTGTGGAGCTTATTCACCCGCTTGTGTACAATGGTATCAAAGTATGATGAATTTCTTAAAAAATCCACTCTCCCAAATATTATCTAGCAAGAAAGTGAATCTTGGAGTCACTAGCATAAAGCATACAAACTAAGAACTATATAGAGCGAGCCATGATATGTTACTACCTGTAAACCATCAAGACCTCAGGAGATGAGACCATGATTCTCCCTGTAATAGAGCAACAATACTAACCACAAATTGGCTAGTCTCAGAGGTCAAGGCATAAGTAAATTTACGAAAGGTGTGTAAATTGCACGTATTCTTGAATCTAAAGATATTGAAGAATTTTTGGAGTCATGTTGCAAGTTTAAATGTCAGTTGTCGATCCTTCCCCTATTCTGAGTTATAATTCCAAGTTATACGTTGTGATGGCTAGGTGATATTCAATATTGACCATCGTTAGTTACTGCACCAATCTGTTTTCATTTTAAATATAATCTAATTTGGGCTCTTTAGAGCGTGTTGAAGAGAATATGAAGAAATCAAAATTTATGTAAGACTATTTGGATATTAGGGATTCATTTGTTTTCTTTCTGTGCAAAAAGGTCTACGTGTAGAACCCTGTCTATCGTGATTTTTTAGTGACATAATTTGGTCAATATATTGTAGACAGTTCTAACGAGTTAGGAATAAAGTAATCTATTGAAATATGACAAGCTAGGGTTTAGAGCTCAACTAGGTCATGGTGCAGATCTTTCAAGAGGCCCACGACACGATTAAAGGGCGCAGTGTTGGAGAACGCTAAATCAAGGTCACAGATAATTAAATAGTTTGTTTCTCCTTTCACTCCAACACATCGAACTTGAAACTAAGATTGTCGAGGGAGAATCCTTGCATATGAATCTAGTCACTTTCAATTTTTTTTGGTCGAACTTTTGATCTCAGTCAAACTATTGTTAATGTGAGATGGAGCCTGGTATGACCATGCAAGCCCGGTAAGACTTGCGCATTTGATGATCTACGCAATCCACCATAATATTTAATCTATTGATAGTTGGTATTTGTCTTTAACAACAAAGAATAAATTGTTTTATCTAGAGGAAATTTATGCAATCTTATCACTTGTGCATTTGATGATCTACGCAATCCACCAGAATATTTAATCTATTGATAGTTGGTATTTGTCTTTAACAACAAAGAATAAATTGTTTTATCTAGAGGAAATTCATGCAGTCATGCAAGTATTGAGGGGTTGATTTACAAGGTTGGTTTTAACGGTCAGATTTTTTCTACAAACATGAATTCAGTGGTTTCCTTGGTATTTTTCTTAGTGGAAAGGAAAATTTCCAGGAGTGGTTTAGAAAATTTAGAAATACATTTATTTTTAATGACATGTGGGAAGGTATTTATGAAGGTGTTGTGCTATACAACAATCCCCCCATTTTATAAAATTTTTATATACAAAATCATAATATGAAATGGGTCCCTTTTAAAATAAACTTAGTTAGATGTGTAAATAAGTTGGTATTAACCCATCATAAGAAAAACCCTTATTAAAAGGTTTAACGTAAACAAATTATTTCAAAAGCCTTTTGAATAGAAATAAAGTGTGGCTTTAAAATATTATAAATCCTTTGTTATTGCGATAAAGTGATTGGAAGATCGCATATCACAATAAAAAAGGAAACATATGTGAAGACACATCCATTCCCTCCAATCTGAAAAGGCAATCGCAATCAGAAGATCGGGAAATTTAAATGCCAAAGCAGCAATGTAATAAAACCTCTTAAATTCTCCGATGCGATAAAGTGTATTGCTATCGGCAATCGACAATAACAAGTCAACGCATGATGGAAGGTAGACTCAAATCCTCCGATGCGATAAAGCATATCAAAATCGGCTATCGGTGAAATCACATTGACACAACAATAAAGCCCGAATCCATTCCCTGATTGTGATGCATTAATGAGGCGCGTATCTCGAGGATATATCTTAAAGGTTTGCATGCATTATATCACCTTTCGGTGATAGGAGATGTTTAAAACAAGCATTAAAGCCTTTCCTTTCACGTTACCGATCGCCGATTTGCAAATTATCACTGATTATCCATCAAAGAAATCTAAGCCACGCTTGAATGAATCATTTGGCCTATAAACGACATGATGGGCATTTAAAACTTCCTTTACCATGATTGACAGGTTAAACGGCTAATCAATGAAGCAGTTAAGGGTAGATATTTTCTTTAGATTTTATCTGCAGAAATCTTACTCTAATCCATTATCCACTGCTGATTGACGTAACTCTTACTCTAATCCATTATCCACTGCTGATTGACGTAACTCTTTTTCATTATTATATTGGTCTGTAGCAGCATTTCTCTGTATCACTATTTTTCTAATCACTTGTGCAGAATTTTTTTGAAATTAGGAATTTGAAACAAATGGGAAAGAAATCAGAGAAAGCTGCAGCAGCGGCTCCTACAGCAACAGTGTAGCCAGCCAAGGATCCCGGACCAAGCAAAAAAGGGATAATCTCAGACACTACGTGTCTCGGTCTTGGAAACACTAGCTGGGAGAGCATCTATAATCTAATAGAAGTAGAGGAGCTTGAGGAAATATCAGAAGAAGCTACTGACTTGAGTAACAAATTGGAAGCGTCTCTCAAATATTTAGCTTGTTCATATCTGCACAGAATAGCGGCACAAGAAAAAATCCTCCCATATACTGACGTAGTGAGATGGGTGGTAGAGGAAATTCCAGTCTCGAATAGAACATTTTTCACAATTCATGGGAAGATATTTGGCTCGTTTCAACCTGATGATCTAAGGAAAATGTATCACTTCCCTGAGCCTGAAAAGCGGTACAACAAAGCCTTCCTTGAAAAATTTACAAAAGAAAACAAGACATAATCAGCCTTGATTAGGTAGTGGAGACATTTTCCCGAGAAGTACAAGCATGAATCATCAGGTAAGTACTCTGTGGACTTATTAGCTTCTCCTTACTGTTATGTCGGAGCAATGATGTGTAGAATGTGGGGAATACATGACTCTGCCAAGTTTACTATTGAAATGGTCCCTCTGATGGAGGCAGCCATCAACAGTTATGTGATGGATTGGGAAAACATTTTGTCTGACAAATTAGCCACATCAATTCTCAAATTCAGATCAAATTCATGTAATAATACCAGGACCATTCCCCCTTTTTATTACAGTGCTTATATTATGGATACTCTTTGCTTTAATTCTTAATATTCGATACTCGGATGGAGATGGACTCCCGAAGACCCTAAGCCAATCCATATTTATCATCAAATGTTATGGAAGGCTCACTACAAAGATCATTTGTACAAAATTTGCAATGGTTTTATGTTGCCTGTCTATTATGCTATTTTTGATAAGCCTACCCTCAGAATTTCCGAAGAAGCAGGGGTCGACTTGACTCCAGTAGCTAATTGGTTTGGAGAAGACAATTTCACTTATATAAGGCTTTTGGTAGCCTTACAAAACCCCATGTCCTTCCCATGTATGTGCCTGATAAGCTATTAACTCGGGAATTGGCCTACCAGATAACAATGGAAGGAACATCCAAAACCCTTAAAAATTCCAAGAAACAGGTATGGCCTACATTTCCTTTAAGATGCAGTGTTTACACTCTCCATGATTACAAACATGTAGAAAAGGAAGCAGAAAAAATAAAAATGCTCAATCTTGCAACAATTCCCAACAGACAATATGATCCAAGAAAAGTTGCCTATAATGTTCTTGAACAAGCCAAACTTGTAAAGTTTGATCATGAGAAGAATGACTTTGATGACCTATTTTCCTCAGCAGAATCATTATTTCAGGTAAAAACATTGGCCAGGATCAGGTATGAAGATGAAGGGATAGAAGTGTTTAATAGGCTTAAAGAACAGAGGTTGCAAACTCTACCTCTAGACTTATTAACCACCACCCCAGCAATCTAGTCAAGTGAGCCTGAATAACAAACTGCTGACAAGCCTCCTACTGTGGAAAAAATCCTTCAGAAAGGAAAATCGCCATAACAGAAAAAAGAACAGGAGAAAGAACAAGGAAAAGGCAGTGAACACATGGATATAGATACTCAAATTGATCCCAAGAGAGTTCACAGGGTTTCAGCACACTTGAAGTGACAATTGGTCACATGACAGCAACAAATACGGTTCCAACTGAAGGAACCACCGGCCTATCCATAAGTAAAGATGTAGAAATAATTCCTAAGGATCCATCGGATGAAATTGTTTTGCATATAGAAGAAATACCACCTTTAGATGTCTTTTACAGCCCTAAGCATAGGGTTATAGTAAAAAGACAAAGGAAAAAGAGAAGGATTGATCAATCTTCCCTTTTACCTGCACAAACAGAGATGGCTAATGTGGTATGGAAAGAAGAATTCAATCCTTCCAAAGACCTCACAAAACTCTCTCAATATGCCGGGGCTTACTCAGCAGCCACTATGGATAAAGCATCAGAAGTGAGCAATTTACTCAAGGAAAAAGATCAGACAATTGTTTCATTGGAAGCACAGGTATCTGAAAGACAACAGAGAATAGAGAAATTGGAACAGCAGTAGGTAAACAACCAACTAAATGAGCAATTTCTCAAGGAGAAGCAGAGGATAGACCAAAGTGCAGTGCAGAAACAAAAGGAGTTATCTTTAGCATTGGCCAAGCTAAAGACAATGAATGAACAAATGAGAAAAAGCAAAGATGAGCAAATCGCTCAACTATCACAACAGATAGAAAAGTTCAAAAGTTTTCCTCAACCTACAGAGTTCAAGTCTGAAGCTCTCCAGATCAATAAGGCATTGATTAAACAGTTAAATTTACTGTGTCATAATATTTCCCTTGCTGAGCCCATCTGTGAGATTGCTTCATCAATGATTGATAAATCAGTTGACGCAAGATAGAATTTGGAATAGGGAGATGAGACATTAAAAAAATTTCTTACCTGGAAAGAAACCAGTGAAGGGAAAGCTGTAAATCTGCCTAAAATTCTAGAATCACACAAGGAAATTCTTTTCCTAGAATGGAAATCACAATTGATGAAAGCAAAAAGGGAAACTTCAAGATATAGATTAGCAACCTGTAATTTGATTGATTTGATTAATGATACTCTTTATCTATCTAATTTGATCTCACAGTGCACTCCAGGTAAATTGCCATCAGCCAAAGCATTGGAACAGACATGCAATCAAGAATTGGAAAAGAATGAGAGATTAATCGCAGGCATCCAAAGTTTAACTTGGGACACCTAGTTAAACCATACAGTCAAAGGGCAGCACTAAATGTTTAATCGATGCGATCGGTTACATGATTCCCGAAATTCATGATGCTACGTATTCAGCCCAACTGAATTCACATCTGAGTCACCCTCCAGAATTGCAACCAATGCTTGCTATCTGCCAGCTCAAGCCAAAGGATGATCAGCCGAAATAGTGAATCATTCTACCGACTACAAGCAGGCCTATTTTAAGGAGATCTTCATGATTTGGTTATACCACCTAATAGCATTTTTTTTCATAGTCAGCTAGCTTAGATAGTATTTATAGACCCTTTCATGTCTTTAGAAATGGTCCTCAATTTTTGCATAAAACTTGGATCAGGAGTCACACTATTTTGCTTCCGATATATATTTTTTATGAAGACTGGGCCTATATTCTAAATTTTAATGAAGAATACTTTGATGAGATATGCACTACTGCATTTTGTCAGAGTATTTCTAAGTTAGAAGACGGAATCTGAATGCGATTGATATCGGGAGGGATCCACATAACATATGGTACTATTATCTATGCCTTTGCTCCATTCTTTTATATGAATCAGAATTTATTCAATCTTGCTATCATTGGATATATGTATGTGTTTTAACAACAGTCCTTATACTTATCACTATTGAATGTTTAAGGAATGTTATTCTTTCAATCATATTTATGTCAATGATATATGAAGAATAGTGTAATAATGTTTTAATGATTACTTTGTTCAACGAACAAAGTAATTATCATATGAATGAATGTCTTTATTTATCAATGGAGTCATCCATATGCCTATTTGTAGATAAAGATCATCAAAAGTTACACTAAAGTGGAAAGTTCCCAGGATAGATTAGTTGTTTATAATTTTGCGTTTTAGAATAAATCATCCATCATTATCATTAAATAATAGAAAATCAACCACTTATCCATCCTATTTACAAACCATTAGGAAACTGGTCCCATTATATCCAGTCGGAGCCACCACACCAAACGAAAAAGGAGCTGCCTTTAAGGTCTGGACCGGGTGGTTTTCCCCGATGTTGATGCAGCGATTTTCGAGGCATCAACATTTTTGGCACTAGAAGGAGGGCGTGAACTTTGAATGGTGAGTAAACCCAAACCTACAACGCATTCCGAGAGTAAATCTCCCTCCACTTCACCTCTGACCTCTCCTTTGAATTCTAGAACTCCAGTCTTCAAATGGGAAGAAGAGGAGACTACTACCACTGCTCAACCCCAACATACCCTAGAACAATTAACTCATAAGTCTCCTGAAGTACAATCTCTTATCCATAAACTTCAAGGCTTTTCGATATCACCACAGAAATCTGAGGTATCTCAAGGCAGTGAGACTTTGCAATTCTTTCCACCTCATCACCTCACCAGACTTCAGAGCGGAAAGCTTGGTATTGAACCCACTGAGTTGCCTTTCCCGAAAAGGAAAAGGGCAAGAAAAACAACTGAAGGATCTGATAGTGAGACTATCTCATCATCATCCTCCATTTCATCTTCTCCAGTGCGAAGTCAACCATCCACTCCTCCATTACACATTGTTGTACAACAGGGATCTGGAACTTCAACATCCCAACCAACTCAAACCTCAATATCATCTCCTTCCAAACATCTGGTATTTCATCGGCAATATCACCTAGTATTAGTTCTACAATGGCTTAGAATCCATGGAATAATCTTGGTGCAATCATGATGCCTGCACCATTACATCCATTGCCAACACATCCTGAAAAATGGTTGCCGAAATTTAATCCAGATGCAGGAACACAAGCCAATAAGAATATTAACAATTTCATGTTGGCAGTTAACTTAAAAGGAGTGACAGAGGAAGATGTTGTTGTTAGGATTTTCCCTTATACCTTACAAGGATCAGCTGGGTCTTGGTATTTTTCCTTGCCCTCAGGATCCATTACAAGTTGGAACATTTTTCAAGAACATTTCCTGACTAAGTATGGTGATGACAGATCTCTAGCAATGTTAATCAATGATCTCTCGAATCTTAGGATAGAATCTAAAGAACCTATAAAGGAGTTCAATTCATGGTTTAATAAAGCTTGAATAATATTCCAACTGCCTCTAAGCCGAGTGAGAAAATCAGAAGTGAATGGTATATAATAGCTTTACCTTCAAATATAGCTATTTTTGTAGATAGAGCTGCAAAACCAACTCTAGCTGAAAACATGAAAGAGGTACTTGCTGTAGAGAAACGCATTATTGCTTTAGAAAAGAAGGCTGCTCTTGAAGACAGAAAATCCAAAAAAATTTCTTTCAAAGATGATTCAAAGAAGAAAATGCCTAAAGACCCATATGATATGGAAGGTCTCCAAAAAGTTCTTAAGACTATGTCAAACGAAATGGTAGAAATCAAGAAGCAAGTAGCTGAGACTTCAACAAAAAGGCCATTTAGAAACTTTAAGAAACCTGAATCAAAACCACCAAATGCTATATCCAATGCAGACTCAGATCCCGAAGAGGAAGAAGAGGAAGAAACAATTTTATCATCCGAAGAACCTGAAGAAGAGGAGACTGTAGAATGTCATGGGATGTGGGACTTTATTTTGCCTAATTTCGATACAGAAAATGAACAGGAAGCTTTCCCTATGACTACCAGGAGTAAGGGTACTCCTAAACCTATTCAAATAACTCAAAAGAAAAGGAATGCAGGTACTACTACTACCAAAGAAAAGGTTCCCACAAAGAAATCTATAGCGATACCATCCCAAAATTAGCCATCAGCTTCAAATCCACCTCCAACATCTAAGACATTAGTAGTTATGGATTCTATGGACTACAACATTATTGAAGACATGAAGAAAACAAAGGCAAATATCACTATGTTTGAGCTTAGTAAACTCAAACATCAACAAAAATTGTTGCTTAAGGATTTAAATGTTGTACCTTCTTCTCCTCTTCCCAATGCTGTATTGTTCAAAGCTGCTAATGAGACAGGTAAACCACCTCCTAGTAGAATAGAAGCTACTGATGTTGTTTTAAATGGGGATAGATCCAATTCCCATACTCCTCCTTTTCTCTTAACCTACGAGATCTATAATAGAAATCTACACAACTATTTGATTGACTCAGGGGCTTCCTCTAATATAATGCCAGCTTCAGTTTGTTCTAAACTGAACATTGAACCCCAAAAGCCTGCAATTCATATTGTCCAGTTGGATAGAATTAAGGTCCAAGTTTTAGGAGAAATCAACTCAGTTACTATTAGGTTATTAGCTGATCCAAGAATGGTTCAGAGAATTGATATTTTAATCGCTGATATACCTGAATTATATGGTTTATTTTTGAGTAGAGACTGGTCTTAGAAACTTCATGGTTATATTTCCACCGATTGGTCGCATATGTGGCTGCCTTATAAAGGAAAGCCAAATCAAATCAAGGTTGATCGAGAGAAACACATGACCCATACTATTATTGAATTCGAACAAGAAAATCAACCAATAGCATTCAATAACAATATTTTGGGGAATTACTCATCTGAATCATTCTTTGGCAATTTTACTGCTCAACCATCCCCTTTCTCAGTTAATAATCTCACATATCAAATTGAAAATTTTTCACAAACAGATATATCAAGATGTGTTAAAATTGCTGGGGAAACTATAAATAAAACTGTAGATAAACCTTTGTTTTGGTCATTATATTTTGATGGGTCTAAATCTAGTGAAGGTGCGGGAGTAGAATGTATTTTAGTTAGTCCCGAGGGAGAAAATACCATGTTATCATGCAGGTTGGAATTTGAATGCACAAACAATACAGCTGAATATGAAGCCTTGATTCAAGGACTCTACAAAGCAATTGGTCTTAAAGTTCAATATCTGAAAGTGTTTGGTGACTCGGAAATTGTTATAAAACAAGTCAAAAATACTATTCATTGCCTTTCTAGTCACCTTAAACACTATCAGTCCTTGGTACAGGATCTTATATCTCAATTTTTAGCATTCAATATTTCTCCCATCCCTAGGTCCCAGAATGCAGCAGTAGATTTATTAGCTAATGTTGCTTCCAAACTCCTTCCATCTGAAGATTACAGCCCAAACAGATTCTCAGTAGAGTTAATTTTTAGACCATCAATTCCTGATAATGTCACTAATTGGCGAGTGTTCAATCACGATGAAGACATTTTAAATTTCTTAACTTCTGACAAATCCTATGATGATCAAATTATTGATGAAAGTGATCATGACCTTCAAATGAAGGAAAAGCAAGAAGAAAACTCAATACCTAAACCAGTGGTCAAGCTTGAAAATCTTTATGACATCAAAGACAGGTTTAAACAGGTTACTAATTCAATGCTCTAGAGTTCTATTTTGAGATTTGAATTGATAAACCTTGGTACTGAGCATAATCCACAAAACATCAATTTGGGATTATGACTTTCTTCAGAAGAAGAATTGGATTCATTAGATTATTGCATAAATACAAAAATGTCTTCACTTGGAAATATGATGATTTGAAAACATACGATACATCTATCATTCATCATACTATTCCAATGCTTTCTGAACAAAAACCAGTACAACAGAAGTTAAGGAATATTCATCTTAACTTAGAGATTCAGATAAAAGCTGAATTAAACAAACTCTTAAAAGCTAAGATAATTTTTCATGTTAGACATTCAAATTGGGTGTCCAATATGGTGCCAGTACGAAAGAAAAATGGTGACATTATAATTTGTATTGATTTCAAAAATCTTAAAAAAGAAAGTCAAAAGGATAACTTCCCTTTAGCTACCATGGAGCAAACACTCCATTCAGTGGCAGGTTCTAAATTGATGTCCTTTTTAGATGGTTTTTCGGGGTATAACCAAATTTTGGTACACCCTGATGATAGACTCAAAACTACTTTTAGAACCAAGTGAGAAACTTATGCCTACCAAAAAATGCCTTTTGGACATATCAATGCTGGAGCTACATTTCAAAGAGTGATGGACATAGCATTCAAAGGACTAATCAATAGGTCAATAGTCATCTATTTAGATGATATTACTGTATTTTCCAAGAAAAGATCAAATCATTTATATGATCTGAAACAAATCTTTGAACACTGCAGAACGTATGGTATCTCACTCAATCCAAGTCCTTTTTTGTTCTTAATCAAGGTAAGCTCTTGGGCTTCATTGTTTCAAAGGATGGTATTTATATTGACCCAGATAGAATCAAAGATATTTCTGATATTCCATTCCCTCATAATAAAAAATCCAAGCTGTCATTTTTAGGTCAAATTAACTTTGTAAAAGTATTTGTTCCATATTTCTCCTAGATTATTTTGCCATTACAAACCACGATCAAGAAAAATTTAGTGTTTAAATGGGGGCCTGCAGAAAAAGATCCATTTGATTCTATCAAACAATCAATCATAAATTCCCCTGCTTTAAGCACTCCTAATTTTTCAAATCATTTCATGCTATATACCTCGCATCTGGTTCATCTTATGCAGCAGTGCTGACACAAATTAACGATCAAAACTTGGAAGCACCAATCTCATTTTATAGTTCAAATCTTCAAGGTGTTGAACTTAATTACTCAGAAGTTGAAAAGCAAGCCTTTGCTATATACAAAGCCATTAAACATTACAGACCCTTTCTCTTAAAAGCTCACACAAAAGTTATAGTCCCTTTCTTAGCAGTAAGACAGTTACTAATTCAAAGGGAATTAGGAGAAAAGAGAGCAAATTGGGTTACAACATTACAAGAATATGACTTAGAAATTAAACCAGCAAATATTGTCAAAGGCCAAGGTTTTTGCAGGTTGTTAGCAAGAGCTTCTAACATTCAGGAACCTGATAGTACCAAAGATACTGAAGAAATCAATCAGATAAGTACCTCTAATCCTGAATCCTAGTATGCAGATCTTATTTTCTATTTGAAAAATGGATATGCTCCTTCTAATCTTTCCTATAAAAACAAACGTGCCATAAGATTGAAAGAAAAAAACTTCATAATTGTAGATGATGTATTATTTAGACGAAATTATGATTCAATTTCATTAAGATGCTTAAAAAAACTTGAAGTACAAAAGGTCTTGCAAGAGCTACATGACGGACCAACAGGAGGACATTTTGGAGCCGATACAACAGCTCAAAAAATCATTCATGCTGCATATTATTGGCCCACCTTGTTTATAGATTCTCATGAATATGTAAGGAAATTCCAAAGTTGTCAAACCACTAGTGGAAGACAAAGGAAGCCAACTTTCCCTTTGCAACTAGTCAACATTGAACAGCCTTTTGAACAATGGAGATTGGATATCATTGGAGAAATCACTCCACATTTATCCAAACAGCATAGGTATATCCTTACAGCTACTAATTACTTTACTAAGTGGGTTGAAGCAATTCCTTTGAAGACAACAAACTCTGAGGCAATCATTGAATTCATAGATCAGTTCATTATTACCAGGTTTGGTGTCCCAAATGCTCTTATTTTTGATAACGCATCTTACTTCTATGGAAATTCTATATTTGAGTTTGCTATCAAAAGGGGATTTAAATTAAAGTATTCTGCAAACTACTACCCTCAGGTAATGGTTTAGCAAAATCCACCAATAAAAATCTTGTCAAAATCATTAAAAGAACTATCGAGCAGAATCATAAAAACTGGCATAAATATTTGATATTTTCATTATGGGCTGACTGCATAACACAGAAGGCCTCCATAGGCACTTCTCCATTTAACTTAGTGTATGGAAAGGAAGTTGTCATACCAACAAACTTAGTACTTCCATCACTAGCTTTAGTGCAGTTTATTGAAGAAAGTCCCTCATCTTCTATTCAACTAAGACATGATCAGATCCTGGAATTAGAAGAAGAAAGGGAGAAAGCCCTAATTATACATGCAAAAAATCAACAGATTATTAAGTCATCTTTTGATGCAACTTCAACCAGCTCAGTTTTGAAGTGGGACAAAACCCATAAGGATAAAGGAAAACACACTAAGTTCCAGAAAATGTGGCTTGGACCATTCCAAATCAGCGAGAAGATAGGTCCTTCTACATTCATATTACAAGATCTATCAGGAAAGAGAGATTCTCTTCCTGTCAATGGCCTTCTCTTAACAAAATTCTTCAATTGAGGAGGTAACCCCTTTTTCCCTTTGTAAATATTCAATTTTCAACAGGATTTGTGTGAATAACTTATTTTGTTTAAAATCCTAGGAAAATAAAGTTGTCAATAGCCTCCCATTGGTCTTTTCTATATTGAAAAAGTTACTCAAAAGAAAATAGTTTTGATATTTACTTTTAAAGAAATGGAAACCTTAAAGAAAAAGGAAATTTCTAGCAAATTAGGTATAATTAGATTATGAAAATCCCATTTTATTTTTGTAAAATATTTTCACAACTTAGAAATACTGTAAATCATTTTAAATTTTTAGTAGCTTGAAAACTGTTATCAATACAAAACAGAGACTGATTCATTCTTAGCATCTTCAACTCCCACACTGTCATCCATATTCTCTTAAGGAGAAAATTGTTCATCCCATCCATTTAAGTTTATAATTACTTAGAGTGTAATTCTAAAATATATTTGATATAAAAGATAAGAGGTCTTATTACAAGCCTACTTACCATGATCATAGGGGAATAGTTCAACTGAAATTACCAACACTACATACCAAAACAGGGTAATGGCTTATAATTATAAGACAAGGGGTCTCATCACAAGCCACTTGTTCGGTTAAATTACAACTAGTGAATTCATTGTCAATAGTTGGCCATCAAACCAGGACAATGGCTTTTTATCTTACAAAACAAGGAAAAAAGGAAAATGCAATACAAAAATATGGAAACATATCTTTTGGATTCATTCTTTTTAGTTATACTCTGAAATGGATGGAATAATGAATGATCAAATGGTTAAAAGGAAACCCTGTCGAGACTATAAACATTTGCTGGAAGCAAAGGCTCTACCTATGACAAAGGATTCATTATAAAGCTAAGTTGGAATTTTTTTTTTTTTTTTTTATCATTATCAACCAATTAAGGTTTATTTAAAGCTTAGAATGTATTTAATTTAAAAAGAAAGAGAAGGAAATAGCAAAAATAGTTAACATTATCTTCAAAATCTATGATTATCTAGTTATATTATATTTTCTCTATCAATTAAGATTTTCATATTAAGAAAGTTTAAATATTATATTACTTTCCCAGAGATAACTGTTTCTCCCAGTGAATCTCCAATTGTTGTGCTATACAACAACCCCCCCCCCCCCCATTTCATAAAATTTTATATACAAAATCGTAATATGAAATGGGTCCCTTTTAAAATAAACTTAATTAGATGTGTAAATAAGTTGGTATTAACCCATCATAAGAAAAACCCTTATTAAAAGGTTTAACGTAAACGAATTATTTCAAAATCCTTTTGAATAGAAATAAAGTGTGGCTTTAAAATATTATAAATCCTTCATTATTGCGATAAAGTGATCGAAATATCGCATATCGCAATAACAAAGGAAACATATGCGAAGACACATCCATTCCCTCCAATCTGAAAAGGCAATCGCAATCGGAAGATTGGAAAAGTTAAATGCCAAAGCAGCAATGTAATAAAACCTCTTAAATTCTTTGATGCGATAAAGCATATTGCTATCGGCAATCAGCAATAACAAGTCAACACATGATGGAAGGTAGACTCAAATACTTCGATGCAATAAAGCATATTGAAATCGACTATCGGTGAAATCGCATTGACACAACAATAAATCCTGAATCCATTCCCCGATTGTGATGCATTAATGAGGTGCGTATCTCGAGGATATATCGTAAAGGTTTGCATGCATTATATCACCTTTCCGTGATCGGAGATGTTTAAAACAAGCATTAAAGCCTTTCCT
Source organism: Pinus tabuliformis (assembly GCA_031772625.1). NCBI lineage: Eukaryota > Viridiplantae > Streptophyta > Pinopsida > Pinales > Pinaceae > Pinus > Pinus tabuliformis. Next base: position 1,056,790,222 of record CM062818.1, on the reverse strand, counting down.
TTCCCATTATCGATCGCCGATTTGTGAATTATCACTGATTATCCATCAAAGAAATCTAAGCCACGCTTGAATGAATCATTTAGACTATAAATGACATGATGGGCATTTAAAACTTCCTTTACCATGATTGACAGGTTAAACGACTAATCAATAAAGCAGTTAAGGGTAGATCTTTTCTTTATATTTTATCCGTGACAATCTTACTCTAATCCATTATCACCTGTTGATCAACATAACTCCTTTTTCATTATTATATTGGTCTATAGTAGCATTTCTTTGTATCACTGTTTTTCCAATCACTTGTGCAGAATTCTGCTGAAATTAGGAATTTGAAACAATTGGGAAAGAAATCAAAGAAATCCGTAGTAGCAGCTCCTACAGCAGCAGTGCAGCCAGCCAAGGATCCCGAACCAAGCAAAGAAGGGTTAATCTCAGACACTACGTGCCTTGGTCTTGGAAACACTGGCTGGGAGAGCATTTATAATCTAATAGAAGCATAGGAGCCTGAGGAAATATCAGAAGAAGCTACAGCTGACTCCAGTAACAAATCGGAAGCATCTCTCAAAGATTTAGCTTGTTCATATCTACACAGAATAGCGACACGAGAAAAAATCCTCCCATATACTGACATAGTGAGATGGGTGGTAGAGGAAATTATAGTCTCGAACATAACATTTTTCACAATTGACGGGAGGATATTTGGCTCGTTTCAACTTGATGATCTAAGGAAAATGTATCACTTGCTTGAGCCTGAAAAGTGGTACAACAAAGCCTTCCTTGAAAAATTTGCAAAAGAAAACGAGACAGAATCAACCCCAATTAGGCAGTGGAGACATTTTCCCAAGAAGCACAAGCATGAATCATCAGGTAAGTATTTTGTGGACTCATTAGCTTCTCCTTACTGTTATGTCGAAGCAATGATGTGTAGAATGTGGGGAATACATGACTCTGCCAAATTTACTATTGAAAAGGTCTCTCTGATGGAGGCAGCCATCAACAGTTATGTGATGGATTGGGAAAACATTTTGTCTAACAAATTAGCCACAACAATTCTCGAATTCAGATCAAATTCACGTAAAACTACCAAGACCATTCCCCCTTTTTATTACAATGCTTATATTATGGATACTCTTTGCTTTAATTCTGAATATTTGATACTCGGATGGAGATGGACTCCCAAAGACCCTAAGCCAATCCATATTTATCATCAAATGTTATGGAATGCTCACTACAAAGATCATTTGTACAAAATTTTCAATGGTTTTATGTTGCCTGTCTATTATGCTATTTTTTATAAGCCTACCCCCAGGATTTCCGAAGAAGCAGGGATTGACTTGGCTGCAATAGCTAATTGGTTCGAAGAATACAATTTCACTTATATAAGGCTTTTTCATAGCCTTACAAAACCCCATGTCCTTCCCCTGTATGTGCCCGATAAGTTGTTAGCTCGGGAATTGGCCTACCAGATAACAACGGAAGGAACATCCAAAACCCTTAAAAATTCCAAGAAATAGGTATGGCCTACATTTCCTTTAAGATGCGGTTTTTACAGTCTCCATGATTACAAACATGCAGAAAAGGAAGCAGAAAAAATAAAAATGATCAATCTTGCAACAATTCCCAACAGACAATATGATCCAAGAAAAGTTGCCTATAATGTTCTTGAACAAGCCAAAATTTCAAAGTTTGATCATGAGAAGGATGACTTTGATGACCTATTTTCCTCAGCAGAATCATTATTTCATGTAAAAACATTGGCCAAGATCAGGTATCAAGATGAAGGGCTAGAAGTGTTTAATAGGCTTAGATAACATAGGTTGCAAACTCTGCCTCTAGACTTATTAACCACTACCCCAGAAATCCAGTCAAGTGAGCCTGAACAACAAATTGTTGACAAATCTCCTGTTGTGGAAAAAATCCCTAAGAAAGGAAAAGTGACAGAACTGAAAGAAGAACAGGAGAAAGAACAGGGAAAAGGCATTGAACACATGGATATAGATACTCGGATTGATCCCAATCTCCTTAAAGAATGGAAACAGTTTGATTCCATTATAAGCAATCCTGAGAGTTCACAGGGTTTCAACACACCTAAAGTGACAATTGGTCACAAGACAACAACGAATACGGTTCCAACTGAAGGAACCAGTGGCCTACCCATAAGTAAAAATGTAGAGATAATTCCTAAGGATCCATCAGATGAAATTTTTTTCATATAGAAGAACAGCAGTTAGCAGCATAGAAGAGAATAGAGCAATTGGAACAGCAGTTAGCAGCACAGCAGTAGGTAAACAACCAACTAAATGAGAAATTGCTCAAGGAGAAGCAGAGGATAGACCAAAGTGCATTGCAGAAACAAAAGGAGTTATCTTTAGCATTGGCTAGGCTAAAGACAATGAATGAACAAATGAGCAGAACAAAATATGATCAAATCGCTCAACTATCACAATAGATAGAAAAGTTCAAAAGATTTCCTCAACCTACAGAGTTCAGGTCTGAAGCTCTCCAGATCAATAAGGCATTGATTAAATAGTTAAATTTACTGTGTCATAATATTTCCCTTGCTGAGCCCCTCTGTGAGATTGCTTCATCAATGATCGACAAATCAATTGACGCAAGACAGAATTTGAAACATGCCGATGAGACATTAACAAACTTTCTTGCCTGGCAAGAAACCAGTGAAGGGCAAGCTACAAATATGCCTAAAATTCTAGAATCACACAAGGAAATTCTTTTCCTAGAATGGCAATCACAATTGATGAAAGCAGAAAGGGAAAATTCAAGATGTAGATCAGCAACCGATAATTTGATTGAGTTGATTAATGATACTCTTTATCTGTCTAATTTGATCTCACAGTACACTCCAGGTAAATTGCCATCAGCCAAAGCATTGGAACAGACATGCAATCAAGAATTGGAAAAGAAGGAAAGATTAATCGTAGGCATCCAGAGTTTAACTTGGGACATCTTTTGGTTCTTCTTAGTTAAACCTACAGTCAAAGGGCAGCACTCAAATGTTTAACTGATGCGATCGGTTACATGATTCCCGAAATTCATGATGCTACGTATTCAGCCCAACTGCATTCACGTCTGAGTCACCCTCCAGAATTGCAACCAATGCTTGCTATCTGCTAGCTCAAGCCAAAGGATGATCGACCGAAACAGTGAATCATTCTACCGACTGCAAGTAGGCCTATTTTAAGGAGATCTTCATGATTTGGTTATACCACCTAATAGCATTTTTATTTCACAGTCAGCTAGCTTAGATAGTATTTATAGACCCTTTCATGTCTTTAGAAAGGGTCCTCAATTTTTGTATAAAACTTGGATCGGGAGTCACACTATTGTGCTTCTGATATATATTTTTTATGAAGACTGGGCCTATATTCTGAATTTTAATGAAGAATACTTTGATGAGATATGCACTACTACATTTTGTGAGAGTATTTCTAAGTTAGAAGACAGAATCTGAATGCGATTGATATCGAGAGGGATCCAAATAACATATGGTACTATTATCTATGCCTTTGCTCCATTCTTTTATATGAATCATCATTTATTCAATCTTGCTATCATTGGATATATGTATGTGTTTTAACAACAGTTCTTATACTTATCACTATTGAATGTTTAAGGAATGTTATTCTTTCAATCATATTTATGTCAATGATATATAAAGAATAGTGTAATAATGTTTTAATGATTACTTTGTTCAACTACTTGAACAAAGTAATTATCATATGAATGAATGTATTTATTTAGCAATGGATTCATCTATATGCCTATTTGTAGATAAATATCATCAAAAGTTACATTAAAGTGGAAATTTCCCGGGATAGATTAGTTGTTTATAATTTTGCGTTTTAGAATAAATCATCCATCTTTATCATTAGATAATAGAAAATCAACCACTTATCCATCCTATTTACAAACCATTGGGAAACTGGTCCCATTATATCCAGTCGGAGCCGCCACACCAAACGAAAAAGGAGCTGCCTCTAAGGTCCATACTGGGTTGTTTTCCCTGATCTTGATGCAACGATGTTCGAGGCATCAACAGAAGGAACATGAGATAATGAACTAGAATAGTCTAGAGAAGAAAAAAACTAGTACTTTGGTAGAGCAAGGATAAAAAGGCTTATGCTTTAATCTCTGCTTCAAAAACATAATAGGTAAGTAGATATATTATTTCCAATAAAATATCATATGAAGCTATTAAAAAAATTAAAAGAGTTTTGTGATTCACATTCAAAATTAGAGATCGTACAATTATTATTGAAATTGTTTAATTTGGAGATGAAGGATAATGATCCCATGAGGTTAGCTTCAAAAATTAAAGCAATTTATCATGATATTGATGCCACTAGTGTCAAAGTTGATTTACATCTCACTACTTTTATTAAATTTCTCTACCTTGTCTATTCACACTACTTGGAATCTCTCCAAGCTAGTCAACAGTTGAAAGAATTAGATTTTGATAAATTAGTAGGAAAAATTTCTCAAAGCGAGAAGGACTTTGGGAATAAAGAGTCTCTTCCCAATTCCAATGTTGAGACTTTGTGTCTTGCACAAAAAGAACAAGAGTCTTAAGAAGAGTCTGCCAAAAATAGTAAGAGTATCACAGGTCAAGGTAGGAGAAATTTTATAGGCATGGGGGGCGGGGGGGATAATCAAGGTGACAAACAACAAAGGAATTTTTATAATGATAAACAAAATGTCAAATGTTATAGATGTGGAAAAATTGGTCATACTACTGCTAATTGTATAATTCCTTGGGAGAAAATCAGTGAAAGGAGAGATCATCCACCTCCAGATAAGGAAAAACAATTTGAATTTGCTCAATCTATTGTTGCATATTGTAACTTCAGTATAACTGATGTTTTTAGTATTTCATTTCCTTCATGGAAAGACAGTTGGATATTGGACACAGGTGCCACTTGTCATATTACATTTAGAAGAGATTTATTTGAAACATTCAGTGATCATATTGATGGAGTAATTAGTTTTGTTGATAAATCTCAAATTAAACCTTAAGGAATTGGATCTATTTGATTAAAGATATCAGGACTTACATATTATATACTACATGGTGTTCTTTATATTCCTCATTTTCAAAGGAATTTAATGTCTCTCATGCAGATCAGACAACAAGGGAATTCCATACATATATTTAATGGTATAATATAAATTCGTAGATCATCTGATAATGCAACTGTTATGACTGGTGTTGAAGAAGACAAACTTTTGAAACTAAAAGGTACATCATTTACTGCATTGAATTATGCTCATTTGATTCAACAAAGTGATACTCTATCATCCAACTTATTATGGCATGCTCGTTTTGGTCATGTTAGAGCTCGAATCTACCTTAGGCTGAAGGAAAGCAGGATTCAAGATAACATCAAACCAAGCTCAGCCTCGTAGCTAGCCCTACGAGGTCAGGAGAGGGCTCTCTCCAGGTCTGTCTCGGCAAAAGATATCCAATAGAGCCTAAGATGACCCAAATGCAAAACTGATAATGATTTTAGGCTAGTAAATAGATATGAAAGAGTTAATTCAATAAATGACTGAGTTTCTGGGCTGTATGGGACAAGGACAGCATGAGCAGAGATTTAACCAAAGGCATAGGATATTTCATACGACGAGATAGGCATGAGGTTTTAGCAATCAAATTGAATTTAAATGGGGTGAAAAAACTGTTTAAGAAAGCTGAAAAGGGCATTAATGTATGAATCCTTTCCAGGAAGAAGAAAACACATAAAGTCTGAACACTTCCTCAAGGCAGAGCAATGATTGAATTCTACCTTTCTCACTTAAAAGTATTCAGCTGGAAATGATCATGAATGAATGGCGAAACATAACAAAGACATATGAAACATAAAGGAAGAAACACATACTAAATTCATACCGCAAGAATCTTATAAATCAGAGTTGCACCATTTAATTAATCCTCTGTCAAAACTGTACAGTGATAGTGCTGGGTTTTTTCCTCCCACACTTTTCCTCAGAACTCTCCCTCTACAAATGATTTTCAATACAATATATAACTCATAGCTGGGGAAAGAAAATCGATGAGAATAGGGAGCAGTTTCACCTAAAATCATGAAAATAGGAAAAGTCTGCTCTAAAAAGGAGCAGCATTACATCTCTCCTCGAATCTGTCGATGACCAATGAAGACGTGAAATTTGTAGGTGTAAATTCCTTTGAACTGCAACTGAAGATAAAAATAGGCAATCTGTTCCTATCTTTCTGCTGTGGTAAGTATTTTGCGTTTTAATTTAGGCTTTATGGTTTCTGACTTTTTGCCTTCCCTTTGCCGTTACTTTGTTTTAATAGTATGGTGCCTTGTGATTAGACAAAAAAAAAACGCATGCATCTAATCCAGTCTAATCACCACGATATTGCTCCTCAAGTGCTCTCTTTACTTCTTCCTTTGTGACACGTTCATCATCAAACTTGTACCACTGGTCTGAGAGAGTTGGTCTAATGAAAGCGTAATAATGACCACCCTGCACACCTCCACTGTGAACCAAAACACTATGAAGAGTATATAAATTGCGCACACTTCTATCTGCATCTAGAGAGAGATATTTGCCATTGTCTCTGTCCAAGTCAAGTGAAGTAGAAATTCATATCGATCATTTATCTTGACCATTGTGTCTCGCATGAAATCATATTCAATGCTTCAACTGAAGTTGTAGTACAAGAGGAAAACCAAGGAAAAGAACACCTTTTCTTGCCTCCTGAAGTCCATACTGCTCTACATGATATTTGTTATCACCATCAAGTTGTTCAACTTCAACATACTTATCAAATGAAGCATAGACATCTCGGCAGCCTTTAACATCAAGCTGTAGATCATAGAATGATTCCTTCCTTGTAGATTTATAATCCACATTTATGCACTCGATGTAGTTCATATGATGTCCTTCAAATAGATGTTTTATTGTATCCTCAACAGTTGTGCCCTTCATTTTATCTTCTAACTTCTCGCAGAGTACTCGGTTTAGCTCCTGCACATCATGTTGCATGAAAGAATCATATGTGTCCCATCCGAATGATTTGGTCAAGTCTTTTGTTGAAACGCTGGTGTCACTGTGCTGGACTTTATAAAACAAGCTCTGTAGAGCCAATGGAATACTTTTTGAGGGTATATCATTTTCAGTTGTGGGCATATGATAGACAACCTTTCTGAAGTAAGGAATATGATACAATGTCTGAAGCAAAGAATTCATGTAGCATGTTGCCCCTTGATTCTTCAGCCCAACAAAACCCGTCTGCTTTTTAGAATCATACGCCCAATAATCAGGTACCCTTCGTGCACTGACTCCTGCTTCCACAATCAAAGTATCGTCTATCAAATATCCTTTTGTGGGGTCGTACACATCAGGTAAAGGCATGAATGATGTGTATCCCCAATCGCTCTCCCAGGCATTGAACTGGTGTTGTGTTTCTTTCTTGACAGTGAACTTGTGATGAATCTGATTAACAATAGCCAGACTGAAAAAGGCATATCTGCTCCAACCATAAGGTAATGTAGCGGAATCTGCCACATCTAAGTAAATGGATAAGTGGTCCACGTTGTTTCCTTTGGGGAATATCAAGACACGCCATTTATAACCCCCTACTATGAAAACATCTGAGTAACACTTCTTTACATTCAATCTGGAAACATGCTCAATCGGCCAAGTGAATTTGAATACTGGGGGCTCCTTCGTGGGCTGATTCTCTACTATACTCACTGACTCGTTTTGTGTTGGTTCCATTGCATCAATGGCCCCCTTGGGAAACATTGATTGCGGCAACCATAAATGCATATAAACCAAATCAAACAAAAATTCTAATGAAACAATCTGCAACCACACACTGTCCAAAGGCGATTCTCAGCCTTACAAATCCATTTTGATGCAAATCCTTTCAGAAAATACACAACTGCTTCAGAAATCTGGTGAATGATTTCCTCTGGCTCCTGTCCAGCACGATGGATGTAACGAAGCACCCTTTTCACGAGATCAGAATGCACACCTCCTGTCACAGATACTCGAATATCCAAAACAGGTCGAAGTCTTTCACCATTTAAACTCCAATGTCTTCGCTTCTAAACACATCATACATGAATAAAATCACTGAACAGGCCCTGTCGACTTACTTGGAGAAGAATTGAGCTGAAACAAATTGAGTTTTTGATGAATTGATGATGAATTTCGGCCTTGGGGCTCTGTGCACCGCACGCACTCCCAGTGCGCCGCGCCTGGTGAGTGCGTTGCGCCAGTGTTAATTTACACTGCGGAGGAGCGCCCAATGCGCCGCGCGGCCCATGTGCACCGCGCCTTCTTCCTATGCGCCGCGCAGCTCTGTTTCAACACAATTTCGACCTCCAACATTGAATTTGCTTTCTCCATGTTTTCCCTTCAGTTCTCTGATGTTATTTGGCGTGAAAATGAGATGTTAGAACACAGAAATGTCTCTTATGATAGGGATTTGACTTTCGATTTGTGCACACCAACTGAACTTCGGCACTTTTCAATTTTAATACAAACTCTGTTCTGCAAGTTTTCCTTTTCGATTTTATGAAATTGAATGATAGCCTCTTGGTTGATTTGTGCAGGGATGATGGCCTTTGGACTTCGGCAAAGGATCAGGAGAGGCTGCATGTGAAGTATTCCATGATAAAATTACAAATATTAAAAATTGACGATTTCTTCTTCAAAACAGAGTTTTGAAGAAGAAATATCTTTGAGCATTATTGACGATGGCAAGCTTGAAATGAAAACTTATTGATCCTCCCTCTGGCCTGCAGGCGTTATTAAACACTTTGGGAACAACAATTTGCGAAACCTAGACCTAGTGACTAAAATGACTCTTTGCCGACCTAAACATTAAACAGGATTGTAAATAACCTTAAAATTGATTTGATGAACAGACCTGAGCCAGCAGGATAAGGCATGAGGGGGATAAACGACAAGGTCTTTCCGTCAGATAATGACATGTCCCTAGAGCAATGTAACTGAGTGAATTGAGCAAGACACCTAAAAATGAAATGCAAAAAGATTTTTGATCTCTGACGGAGGACTGACAAGACCGACTCTAACAAGTCATATAAATTATGATAGTATCAAGATTATGAGATAGCAAGGAATTAAATGGATTCTTACAATTCCAAGAAAGTTTACACCATATGATGCTTGTATTCTGGGGAAGCACAATAAGAAGTATTTTCTTAGTTCTAATTCTATAGCTTCAAGAAAATTAGGTCTCATACATTCATATTTATGTGGACCCATCCATGTTGCAACGACTAATGGTAATAAATATATCATGACTTTTATTGATGATTACTCGAGGATGTGTTGGGTTTATCTGTTGAAAGAGAAATCACAAGTTTTTGAAGTTTTTAAAAATTTTCATCTATTTATTAAAATGAAACTCAACTTAACGTTGGCACTCTAAGAACATATAATGGTGGTGAATAATTCACGTGACTTTGAAAAATATTTTCAAGACAATGGCATCTAAAAATTACAATTCCTTATAATTCGCAACAAAATGGTGTTGCAAAAACATATAAATAAAACATTGATTAACATGGTGAGATAAATGATGTTTTTTAAGAATGTAAAGTTAATGTTTTGGGGAGAAGCAATACTTCATGCAACTGATATTCGAAATAGTTTTCCTTCTTTTGTCATCAACAATAAATCTCATGAAATTTGATATAATCGTCTTCCTATTGTTCAACATTTCAGAGTCTTTGGTTCTCCATGTTGTGCTTTGATTCCTAAGAAGTGGGGAAGTAATTTGGGTGATGGAAGTTGAATTTTTTTTTTTTGGGATATTCCAACACTTCTAAAGATTACAGGTTATATGATGAAGAAAAAAATAAATTTGTTTTATCAAGAGATGCAGTTTTCCTTGAACCTTATAAAGATACATCCACTATTGATAGAAAACTAGGTCATTTGGATAAGTTTACATCTAAGAAATTTTATTTTGAACCTGATAATAATATTCCACATCCTAAAGGGGGGATTCCAATTCTACATCAGTTTGTGGATTTTCGTTCAATGAATTTTCCTCTCAATGGTGATAATGGTTATGCTGAAGAAAATTTGGATGGTAGTAGTGTTTCTGCAAGGTTGGGAAATGCTTGTGTTCCTGAAGAGCCTTCTCCTCAAGATGAGAAACTACCCCAGTCAACTCAGAAACCATTCTGAATATCAACATGTATCATAACATTTCGAAGAAAATATGATGAATTTGAGACAGGGAATTCTTCAGGTAAGTATTCGCATGATTGTGAATATAATTATTGTGATGATTGTGAGCCTACTTGTTTTTAAGAGGCTGCTAATTATGATGAATGGAAAGATGCAATGTAGAGGGAGTATGATGCCCTCATAAAGAATCTCACTTGGAGGCTGGTGGATCCGCATGTTGTCATCAAACCCATTGGTTGCAAGTGGGTTTTAAAACTAAGTATAAATTTGATCGTCTACTTGACAAGCAAAAGGAGAGGCTTGTAGTAAAGGGATATGCACAAAAAGAGGGAGTTGATTATACATAAATATTTTCTCCTATAGCTAAATGGGGCACTATTGGAACCATGTTTTCTATTGTGACACAAGAAGGGTGGAAAATTCATCATATGTATGTGAAAACTGCATTCCTAAATGGAGATCTAAAGGAATATATCTACATGTTTCAACCAAAGGTTTTTTTTGTCAAAGGTAAGGAACAAAAGGTATGCAAATTGGTGAATTCCTTAGATGGTTTGAAACAATCACCCCATGCATAGTATGAAAAACTAACTGAGCATCTTCTTAAGTTTAATTATAATCATTTTGATCTAGATTATGTAACTCTATTTGTTAAGAAGGTTGGAAGATTAGTTGTATATCTAGTTTTCTGTGTAGATGATTTGATGATAACATGGAACAATGATGAATATATATCATCTATTAAGAAGGAATTGAAAAAGGTTTTTGACATGACATATTTAGGTTTACTTCATTATTATCTAGGAATTGAAGTTGATCAAACACCTTAACATATTTTTATTTCTCAAATAAAATATGTTGGATAGTTATTGAATAGATATGGAATGTGGGATTGTAATCGTATTTCTACTCCAATGGAGAAAAAACCTAAAGATCACTTCAAATGAAGTAAATCCATTTAAAGATACAACAAAGTACAAGAAAATTATTGGAAGTTTTATTTATTTTTCTACTACTTGTCTTGAGATATTTTTTGTTGTAGGAATACTTTCCAGGTTTATGCATCAACACTGCAAAGTTCATTGGATCACAACAAAATGAGTGTTCAAATATTTGAAAGGCACTAAATCATATGACATCAAATATTCCAAGGTTTTAGACTTCCATCTCACTGGTTATTCAGATGTTGATTTTGATGGTGATAAAGAGCATGGAGTGTCAACTTTTGGTTATTTGATGAATCTTGGATCAATAAATATCAGTTGGAATATGTTCCTCTTAATTCTACCACTGAAGCCAAATATGTTACTACAACTCAAGCTACAAAAGAAATCATTTGGCTTCGAAAAATACTTGAAGATTTATAGGAGAAACAAAAGACTCCAACACCTCTCTTTGTTGACAATACTTCTGCAATTGGCCAAGAATCCTAGATTCCATGATCGGACAAAGCATATCAACACTAAATATCATTTGATTCGACATTGTGTAGAGGCCAAAACAATTCATCTGACACATTGTCCTACTTCAAAATAAATTGCAAATATTTTAACCAAAGCATTAGGACATTAAAATTTGAAAAGTTCATTTTTTACTTGGTGTGTTAGATGTCCCTTCAAATTAAGGGGGGAAATGTTAACTCATCCTTTGGGATTATTTTGTAAAATATTAGATTAGGTGTTAGTTTTATTTTTCAGTTTGACAAGTTGCCGAGATAGAACTATCTCGTACCTAATTCACAATTGTATAAATGGATGTATTCAATCTCTAATAACACATTTTTTCACATTTTGGAGTTTATTTACCCACCTATGTACTTTTTTTGTATCCCAGAGGAACCTAGGAGATTGCCTAACACATAACTACTAGTAAACCTTTTATTTTTTTTCTTATAGGAACTCAACAGCCCGCTTAACATGTAACTACTAGTAAACATGTGGTGGTCTATGGCCTATCTTCCTCTCTATAAATCGGGCCACAACTAAGGGGATTTGAACCTTGGATCTATTATTTTTCATAGATTTCACATTACTTCGATCAACAATTGAGTTTCCCCCTGGGACTCAAATCCATCATTTTAGAATGCAAATGCAAAGTGTAATTTCCATTTATATTTGAATAAAAATGACATTTTATTTTGGAAAATTAAAACATAAACTTTTGAGAAGATCAATACAATAAAATCGTTTAAAAAAATGTAATAATGAAAATGTAACATACATATCCTAAATCATCTACATAGATTTTCTTTGATTGTAAATAAATATGAATGGTTCATATATATGATTTTATTTAAATTTTTATGATGTAAGACATTCCCTCTGAGAAGAAATCCCTCTTGTACTACATGTACCCTATTGTTCCATTAGATCAAGTGTTAGATGATTAAATAACTCTCTACCATCATATTGATAGAGTATTTGTTAAAAACTATTTGTTTAACTTAACACATATCTTCAGTTACATTTAGTTACTAGATGAGGGTTTACAGTTTCCTTTCCCTTGTTTTTATAACTTTCACCTTCCTTTCCACGACTCATGCTTCCTTTGCTTCTTACAAAACAACAACCAATCGGAATAGGAATCTTGTCTACTACAATGGAAACATTTTTTTTTTTTCATTGCATCAACTACTTCTATAAATTTTATTATATATATTTATGAATATATTTTCAGTGATGAATTATTCAGTAGTTCTGTAACTATTTCTGTAAATTTTCTTTTATATATTTATGAATATATTTTTAGTGATGAATTATTCAATAGTTCTTCAAACCTTATAGTTCATGAGACCATTTACACTCAAAATGTTTCTTATATAACACCATTATATGAATGTGATGTGTAACTTCTATGCTTATAAAAAAATAAAAATAAATCCTTTGTGTAAGAAAAGAATACCAAGCTTTAATTAACACAAGTAGTAGTATAACTATGGGATTTTTTAATCATAAAGGGATTGGCATCTCAATTTGTTTTTAATCTTCCAAGTGCTTAATAGACCCAAAGATAAGATGGTCAATAAAAGAGAACTGAGTTATTCAAAACACATTGAGGATGGATGGCAAGTTTAGTGCTTACACAAGGAATTAATGTACAAGAGATTATCAAGTAATATATAAGAAGGTTGGGCTAGATAGAAAATCAAACTTATCTATAACCTACTGTAAAAAAACTTAATAAGGGAAATGGGCCCCATTGCGACAATATCTCAACATCCTATGGCCTTTTGAATTCTCCCCTTAGTAATAAAAGAATAATTTGTTTATGTCCTTACTCATCAAAGTACCATTGTCCCTAGAGGAAGTTCAAATTTTAGAGGTGCAACATTGCATAAATGTGGTCGATGAAAAGCTAGATTGGGACAACTTCTTGGGAAAGAATCAAATTATGGGAATCAACATGTACAACAATTATAAGTGTTCCCTTTGTTTGACTTGAAGAGTAACTTGATTCCTAGCATATATTCCATCTTATAAATGATTTCTCAAGTGATTTTGATATAGTTGTTTGAGCTAAGAGATAATTTAGTATAAAAAGAGAAGGCTAAATTTGAGATTCAATCTATATAAAGGGAAGGATTCATTAAAATCCAAGAATAAATCCAAGGATTCATTAAAATCCAAGAATTAGTGGGAAAATCAAGATCTTTGCATGTTTCATCAAATCTTGACTGGGTAACGAAATAGGTTTGGGGTATATTTGTAGGGGTGGATGGTAAAATTATAGCTATAGATATTTTAATTCATGTCCTCCATGTGATGTTAATGTTGAGATGGAAAATTGAATTGGGAAATGGTGTAGAAAATGATTATTAAATGTATATATGCTCCATTGAGCATGGATTAAAGGGCACTATATGAATTTAGACGTAACAATTGTAACAATGTTGGGTAGGTGATTTGGCAAGTGGCCATTGGCTAAAGTAATAGGTGCTCATTACAAGTCTTAATTTTGTGTGGTTGGAGTTATTAATTGAGGAAGGAAAATCCACAGATGTGTGTTGTCATCGACATTTAAGAGCCACCAATCGGGTCCATTTTCAAGACTTGATTATTAGTGACCTAAAGAATTTGATTATTCAAAGGAATAGAATAAAAGCCCTAAGGATAGTTTTGGTACCCTGGTGCATTGTATCTAGCCTCTAACATCATTGTTCTTTTCCTCAAAGCACAATAACGTGTGATTTTCAATAATATCTAAACCTTTTGGTCTTAAATATGACACTACTCTATATCATTTTAAGGAAATTATATGTCCAATTGGATTGCCCTTTTCCTTTCTGAATGTGGTCAGATATCTATATGACAAAGAAGTAAGAATAAAATGTACCCATTGACTCATGTGGGGCTTAGTTGCCTCTTCTCAACAACCCAACCATCAAGTTACTAAAACATGATAAATCCCTACCGTGTAGAGTCCTTTGTCTCCATGTAAATGAAAAAGGAATAATATCAATTCCCTTATGTGTAAGCATTGTCTACCCCACAAATGACCCAAGCATAAGATCAACTCCTCATCTGTACACATTTTTTTTTTGGCCGTGATAGAATTTTGATTACATTTTCTTGGAGGGAGTAGCAAAGTTCAATCTCCTTGGACTGAAACCTAAGACTAATTCAGATCTTCAATCTTCTTGGAAGTACTATTGAAATATTATCTCATTGGATCTGAAATAGAGCATTTTAATGACAAGTGGAAGAACACATAACATTTTAAAAGTAGAGAAATAAATAAAAGTTGTCAATTCATATATGAACTTCCATTTTAAATACCTAATAACTATAATAACATATAGTTATAATATGAAATTAAAAGTAATTCCACTAAATTATATCTTATTATTCACATTTAGTTTCCTTACACTATATCCAAAATAATTATTTCAATTGAATAATATCAAAAATATTAGTTATGTAGTAAAATATTTTTAAAATATAAATATAATATAAAATTTAAAATATGGGGAAAATTTTATTCTACTTCTATTCAATAATTAAACACTAATAATATCGCTATTTTAAAGGATAAAACCATGTTATTAAAAAATTGTGCAATTCAATAAAAAAACTCTACCCCTAACTTTATATACTGCCAAATTCGAACAACTAAAAAACAATATACAAAAATGAATTATTTTCTAAAAGTTAGCCACCTTCAACTCGTGTAACGTGATTCAGTTCATGAAGAAAAAGAGGACACAAGTTTGTAAGCGTAAGAGGAAAAAAATATTGTGTTAATACGATACAAATGATAATTAAGAATGAGCATGAGAACTTGTACATTGTTTGCATCTAATCACAAGGCCAATCATATAACATCAAGATCATCGCACGCCTCTCAACCCACAAATCCTATTCCGGGAGGTAATGACTATGAGAAAGCCAAGTGAAATTCCCACATATAAAAATTGTTTATAGAAGATTTAGATTTTAAATTTATGTGAAAATAAGAATAAGTATTATTTTATTCTATAATATGGAATGAATATACAAATAAGAAAAAATTACATTGATAATTTGTATTGATAGGTGGCATAAAAACATGTAATCTATAGAGTAAGATATAAAAAACATAAAATATACATATAAGAGTCCCAAAAGTGACACAATCAAAATGTTTATGGCGTGATCAAACATTTTGACGAATTGGTCAGAGATTGTATGCAAATTCCACTTGCATACAATTTCCCTTTCTCCAAGGTATGCAATTGCACTTGAGGTTGAGGCCCCAAAAATTACCAACAATATCATTATTGATAAAAATGGCAATGTTTGTATTATAAAAAACCCACTGGTCAGCTCTACGAAAGAGAGTCTGAACCAGGAGAGTCTGGCTCTATAGAACGCTCTACATTGTTCATCAACATTACACATTAAATAGAATACTTGGTTTTAGGGAAGTTAGAACAACTTCCTAAGAAATAGAAACTAATTCCTATCCTGAGGCTACGTGAACCAACTCTACCTATTCTAGGATATTCTCCATTATCTTCAACACTCCCCCTTAATGGAGAATGGGTTCACATATATGCCTAACATCTCCCTAAACATTTGAAATTTTACTTTTCCAAGAGGCTTAGTGAAAATGTCTGCAACATTATCACATGTACTACAATATTCCAGATGAATTTCTTTATATTGCACTTTCTCCTTGAAAAAATGGAATTGAGTATCAATATGTTTAGTGTTTTTGTGAAACATCGGATTGTTGGTCAGCTTGATTGAACTTTGATTGTCGCATCTGAGTGTTGTTGCGACTGTCTATTCTTCCCCAACATCCTGGAGAAGTCTCCGCAACCAAACCGCCTGGCACGTTGCTGCACACATGGCATGATACTCTGCTTCTGCTGAAGACAAGGAGACTGTGTTTTGCTTTTTGTAGCTCCATGTGATCACCCCAGATCCAAGACTGAATGCATAACTTGTTATAGATCTGCAATCATCTACATTTCCTGCGCAATCTGAATCTGCAAATCTTGCCAATCTAACATCAGAAGAGTCAGTGTAAATAATTCCATAATCTACAGTACCTTGTAGATACCTCAAAACATTCTTCACTGCATTCCAATGGCTTTCAAGTGGCTTAGACATAAATTGGCTTAACACGCTGACTGCATAAGCCAAATCAAGTCTAGTGGTGGTTAGGTAGATCAGACTCCCAACCAGCTATCTGTAAAGTGTTGCATCTGCCGCTTTTGAGCCATCCTCACACTGCAATTTGATATTCTGCTACAATGGTACCAGTGCAGACTTACATTGATCCATTCTAAACTTTTCTAATAGGCCTTTGACATACTTTGCTTGAGACAAAAATATTTGACCTGAATATCTCCAGATCTCAAGACCTAAACAGTATCTAAGTTCACCAAGATGCTTCATCTCAAACATTTGTGACATCTGTTGCTTGATTTCATCGATTAGATATATAGCATCACCTCTAATTATCAAATCATCCACATATAATGAAATCAGCACTACGCCCCCTTGTTCATTTTTCATGGTGTAAAGATTAAGGTCATTCTTACTTCTATTGTAGCCATCTTGTAGAAAAAATGAATCAATTTTCTCATACCATGACCTGGGAGCTTGTTTTAGTCCATAGAGTGCTTTCTTTAACCTATAGACTAAATGTTCTTTTCCCTTCTGGACAAACCCTTCTGGTTTCTCTAAATAAACCTCTTCTTTCAGTTCTTCATTCAGAAATGCAGACTTTACATCTAGTTGGTGCATTATCCAATGTTTCTTAGTAGCTAAAGCAATTAACATTCTGATAGTGTTTAATTTAGCTACAGGGGCGAAGGTTTCCTCATAATCTATCCCTTCTTTTTGTGTGTACCCCTTTGCAACCAACCTAGCTTTCAGTTTTTCTATAGTTCCATCTGCATTAATTTTCGGTTTATATAACCATTTGCAAGCTTTGACCTGTTTTCCTTTAGCGAGTTCTACCAATTCCCACGTGTTGTTTCTGATTGTTGAATCATATTCCTGTCCCATGGCTATTTTCCATTCATTACTTTCATTTGCTTCTTGATAACTATACGGTTCAACAACATTCATCATACTAGTTATAAATGCATTTTCCCTATATCTTGCAGGCATTTGAGCTTTCCTACCCGATCTCCTGAGTGGTGGGGTGGTGGTTTCAAACCTTATTTCTTCCTGCTACTGTTGTTGTTGCTGTTGTTGTTGTTTCTATTGTTGTTGTTGTTGTTGTTGTTGCTGTTGTTGTTGTTCATCCTCTGCCTTTGTTTGTTGTTGACCCTAATTGTTCTCTGCATCTTCTTCTTCCTCAAAGTATGGAATGTCCCATCCATCATAATTCTCATCAGTTTGTTCACTATCCTGCTCATGGAATTTAACATCTCTACTAACAAAGATCTTGTGAGTAGAGGGATTAAATAATCTGTATGCTTTATGTGACAAACAATACCCTATAAAATTGCATCTGATGATATTTTGAGTCTAATTTCTTTCTATCTTCCTTTGGTATGTGGGAAAATGCTTTACATCCAAATATTCTTAAGTGTTTTACTGCAAGTTTATATCCTTATAAAGCTTCAAAAGGAGTTTTAAACTCAAGACTTCTTGTAGGACTCCTATTTTTCAAATACACCACAGTATTCACTGATTCAGCCCAAAAACCATTTGAAAGATTCTTACCTTTAAGCATATTTCTAGCACATTCCACCAGAGTTCTGTTCTTCCTTTCTGTCACTCCATTCTGCTGTGGAGTATGGGGTACTATGAACTGCTGCAAAATTCCATGATCTTTACAATATCTGATAAGCTCTTCTTTCCTATATTCTCCCACTTGATTAGAATGGAGAATTTTTATCTATTTACCTGTTTGTCTTTCAATCATATTTTTAAACTGCTTAAAGTATTTGAATGTATGACTCTTCTTACTTAAGAAATACACCCAAGAAAACTTCGTACAATCATCAATAAACAGTAGGAAATACACTGCACCTCCTAATGATTTTGTCTGCATGGGACCACAAACGTTTGTGTGCACTAACTCCTGTATATCCCTCTGTTTCTTTTCTACTCTAACAGGGAATTCTTCTCTATTCATTTTTCCTAAAGTACAAGCATCGCAATCATTATGTACTTGCTTTAGCATAGGAAGATCTCTTACCATATCTTTCCTCTGTAGTAACAAAAAATCATTGTAATTGATGTGGCCGAATATCTGGTGCTAAAGCTCTTTTGTAGTCAGGCTTGTTGCTGTCAATGCTCGAACCAGTGCAGGTCTCACATCGAACTTGTACAGTCCTCCGGTTCGGATTCCTGTAGCAATTGTCTTCATTCCATCTAGCAGATCCTTAATGTAACAGTTAGATTTTAAAAATTCAACATTCAAATCTTGATCTATAATCATTGATATAGAAATAAAGTTCTTTGTTATGCTAGGCACATACATTACATTATAAATTTGTTTGATATTACCATCAGGTAGAATGATAGAAACTTTCCCACATCCTTTGATTTGATGACTTCTGTTGTCTCCGAGGTAAATCTGTGCACCTTCATTGATCTCTTTAAAAGCCTCCAGCCAGTGCTTGTTCCTTGTCATGTGCGTTGATGCTCCCGTATCTACATACCAGATATCTGCATCAACATTTTCCTCATGATCTGCCATGAACAACCTTAAATTCTGCACCTGATAACCATTCGTGAGATGACCTGCATGTCTCTTTGGCTTCTGATGTTCTTCATGATACTTCTTTTTCCTATATTCCCTGGCAATATGACCCAATTTTCCACAATAAAGACATTTAGTTTCAGAGTAGTTTTTATTTGGGTGCATACCTTGGGTCAGATTTGGTCGTTTATGAGAACTTGCTCCGTTTTGTTGTTGTGGACCTCCTCTCCCTTTGTAGAAGTTCTTCCTCGCCACCAATGCAAGATCGGCACTCTGGGGCTTCAGAGTCGATCTCCTCTCTTCTTCCTGCATCAGTATACCTGTCATCTCTTCAAAATGCGGGATCTTTTCTCTAGCATTGATCCCAGTGAATAATATATGATAATAATCAGTGACACCATTCATTGTAATGGTCACAAGATCTGTATCGTCCATTGTATGACCAATGTCTGATAGTCTGGTTTTCAAATACTTGATCCTTGCTACGAATGAAGCAATTGTTTCATTCTCCTCCTTCTTTATGGATAGGATCTTACTCTTGAGGAACAAAAGACAATTTGATTTCCTGATTTCGTATAGTTCCTTCAGAATTCCCTAGATCTCGTTAGCTGACTTATCTCCTCTCATGTGCGGTATAATGTAGTCTTTAACTAACATCTTTAACATTGTCCTTGCTTTGCTTTCTCGTTTCTCCCAATTTGGGACCAATGTTGATCCAGTCATGGGCCTCAGCTCATCCCCATTCACAATCGTCCAAGCACTCTGCGCTTCTAGCAGAGTCTGCATCTTAAACTTCCAATTTGCATAATTGGAACCATCGAGCTTGTTATGCTTGTTCATGCATGCTTCAAATATATTGTTATTCATCTTGGCGATTTAGAAAAAAAAAAATCGACAGGTAAAAGATGTTAAATTTACCCCAGATCTGTGACAGAGATAGATCACCGTTGTTTGATCTCGCAGCACACGCATAGATCATCGTGGATTTCTTCTCAGCCTCCAGACAACCTCCTGTTGTCAGCTTCAGCCTTGTTATTGGCTTCCCCACGCAACTTCTTTGATAGCTACAGCCTTGTTCTTGGCTTCCTCACACAACCATAACCTTGTTATTGGCCTTCCTTTATTGTTACAGAAGTCCTTGTCTATTTTTCGACGTCGTCACAGAGGTACACATCTTTCCTGCGACGATCTGCGACGAAAAATTTGCGTGAAGTGTTATAGTGCTCTCGTCGGAGTGGTACATGCCTTTCCAACGCCAATTTCGGAATCGTCGCAGTTATTAGCCTCACAACTGCGATGATCTCGATTCAGCGAACCACCCACTAGCTAGCGTACAGGTTTTTCAGCCCTGATGCTCTGATACCATGATAAAAATGGGAATGTTTGTATTAAAAATAAAACCCACTGGTCAGCTCTACGAAAGAGAGTCTGAACCAGGAGAGTTTGGCTCTATAGAACGCTCTACATTGTTCATCAACATTACACATTAAATAGAATACATGGTTTTAGGGAAGTTAGAACAGCTTCCTAAGAAATAGAAACTAATTCCTATCCTGAGGCTACGTGAACCAACTCTACCTATTCTAGGATATTCTCCATTATCTTCAACAATCACATGTAACACCATATTAATGAACCAACCATTTCATAAATAATGTAGATTAATATGGGTTTATAATAAAATCAATGGAAAATATGGATGTATAAATCTTGTCCTTAAATATAAAGAGCATGCTACAAAATCAAAGGACAAGCATCAGGCATCTTCCTTCTAGCACAAACATAAAGTAGCAATTCCTTTTGCAATGACATGGCCGATCTGCAATTGTAGTGGGAGGATAATGAACATACATAATACAGATCCAAAATAATTATTTAAACATGGCAGTAAATTAAAACTATTGAACTCAGAGTTAAAATTAGATAAATTTTCATATAGGAAAATGAAAGGAAAGAAGGATGTGCACGCTTTTTTTTGGTTCTTGTTCAGTTTCGTTTATACAATGTTACAATTTTATTTTATTTGAGAATTGTTTGTTGATTTGTTTTGGATTAAAAAATTTCAGGGTTTGATTATGTTTGGTGTGTGTTATATTTTTTCTACGATTAGAAGAAGGTGATGTAAGTTACGCTCTAATCAGGTGATGTAAGTTATGCCGTGTGTAGCAGGGTCACAGGGGGCGGTAGCCCCTTTGTGGGCTCTTGCACGGGGTCCGAGGTGCTGCGAGTGATATTGCGGACCCAATAATAGTTTCACAGACGTGGTAGGCAGAGCTACCCATGGTTTTGTGTATGGGTTTTGCACATGGTTTTGGGCATGATGGTTCTCTGCCTATGGTATTTTGTAGATTCAGTAAAAAGGAATTACGGTTATGTTCTAATATAGGGTTAATGGATTGGGTTTATGAATGCTTTGACATATATATATAAACATTCATATATATAGTGACATTCAAAAGAAAGCAATGAAAAATCAATATGGTAGTCCTATTTTGGGATCTTGGGGAAAGTCTCTATTTTTATTTGTTTTATGTTCTCGTCATTGTTTATTTTCTATTTGAAGAATTCGTTTGCAAGTAATTTCTATATAGGGTTAAAACCTACAGACCAATGGACATTCGGTTTCCTATTTTCAAGTATGTAATTTTATTTAAACCCAAATCACCTCTCATTAAGAAAGTAGATTTTGATTGACACGCTAGCGTAGCTAGGGCAGCGTTTCAATTCAATATTCAAAGTTTACAATGAATGGTAATTTTGACTCAACATTTCAATATGAGCATGCAAATCAACAATTCCAATATTCCGGGGAAATTTTATTTGGGATAATGAAAACATTAGTTTTGCTCTAAATTCCTTTTTAGCTTAGTTTTCGTTGTTTTATTTTTAATTTTTTAATTTTGATTATGTTAATAGATTTTTCTATTTTATAATCAAATTTTTAGAATTTTAATATAATTATTCGTAATAATTATTAAGATAGTAAGAATTTACCTTCAATAAAGTATTTTTAATAGTATATATAAATTAAAAGCTAAGATTTATTTCCAAAGTAGTTATATTTTTTTTTAATGAAATGAGTTGAATCTTCATTAAAAATCTTGTTACGGTTTTTATTTTAAATGTACATATGTTTAGCTTATATATTATTTATTTTTATTATTAATAATAATAAAATTATAATTTAGTTAACTTTTAGATGTATAATAAAATAAGTGTTTTGATGTGTGTTAGAAATTGATCTCTATCGACATCTTATCTACAAGTAACCCATTGTAAGAATAACAACTAATAGTAAAAACAACAAACATGCAACACATAACAACTAAATTGAAAACAAAACCGCTTAACAATTATTTTACTATTAACACAATGATGCCAGAGGCTAATAAACATTATAACATAGGATTAATAGACACTTTCCCTTTCTCCATACTCAAGAGCGCTAGAGTAACCTCCCCTTAAAGTAACCTCCCCTAAAAAAAGGCTTAACGACGAAAACATAGACACTTTCCTTTTCTCCATACTCAAGAGCTCTAGAGTAACCTCCCCTTAAAGAAAGGCTTAACGACGAAAACCTCAAAACCACCTAAAAAAATGTTTTACTGTTTCATTGTTAACACAACGATGACATAGATTAATGGACACTTGTCTTTTTCCCCTACTTACAAACTTTATAGTAACCTCCCCTTGAAAAAAACTTTATACTTAATTATGTAATATAAATTAAATTTTTTATAATCAAATAATTCACATAACTCAACTAATTTACACTCCATAAACATCAAAATATATAAATTAATTACCTCATATATTAATACATAAAAATCTACAAACTATACATAATTATAAAATCGTTCAATTTTATAAATCATATTATATATTGTATTATGGATTTCAACGATATCTGTACTGAAAGTTGAAAGCTTTAAATTCTATAATATATCTCTCCATGTCCATGTATATATAAAAATTTCACAAATCATATTTAATTTATAAAATGTATCATCTTTGCAAATTGTATTATTCTATTTTTAAAAAATTCACATATAGCTCATGTATATGGATTATTAGAAATTCACAAATTATCATTAATTTATATCATATATTTTTCTAAATCATATTATCATATTTTTAAACATATTTATCACAATCATGTAATAATGTATGTGCTCCAATTATCAAGTACAACTTTTAAATAGAAGAATTTAATTTTGAGATCCACTTTTCAACAAGTATGGTACGTGTATTTATGTGAAAAGTACAAAAAGTTTAGGGATATTTAAAATTATTATAATATTTATAAATATAATTTTATAATTTTAATATATAATAATATTAATATTAATATTAGGATAATTTTAATGTTTATTAAAATTAATATGACTTATTAAATTTTAAGAAGGTAAAAATTTTAATTAGAATATTTTAACATTTTATTTTTAATTTAGAAAATATTTGAGTGAAGTTTTAGATCATTATAGTTTTTCTTACTTAAAGAGTTAAGAAGGTTGGTAGTCTTGTAAAATTTTTGAAAATTAAAACTAATCTTAGTAAAAGATAGATAATTTAAGAACAAATGTTTTTCATTTTCAATCTTATTAGTATCGCACATGTGATAGACTCTTTCATTGCATGGCATTTTGGGAACTAACCAACACCTAATTTCACTGTGAAGCTCATGAGATAAGGAAAAACTTAATTACATCACCAACCCTGTCATAAATAAATGGATGGATATTCATTCCTGCTAATTGATATAATATTTTAAATTTATTGACAAAATCGTGAGAGTCAACCTAAATGAATCATTCAATATATACAACATTTGAAGAAGCATTTTATATTACTATATCAATGTCTCTATATGTTGCTTTAATAGATATAGTTCAATCGAAATTATTTATTTTCATTTTTGTAATGAGAACATTGATTATGGTTATTTGAAGAAGTGTTTGGTTCTTAAAGTGATGAAAACATTGAAATAAGCGGAGAGCACCGAGCGCTATGCAAAAGCTTAGCCAACCCTAGGGTTTGAAAACTTGCACAAACTCAAATAATATAGGAGGAGCAGCTGAATGATAGATAGCCGACAGTAGGAAAGATATGCAAGCTGCATACAAGGGGGGGGGGAGAGATCCCATCCTATCGGAATGTAATGGCTGGAGATTCAAGTGGGAAAACAAATAATCATCCAACTTCCAAAGAAGTGGCAGGCCCAAATAATGGCCCTGTCCTCGGAGCGAGATGGTAGGTAAGAAGTAGAGGGCAGTGCCTGCCATGTGCAACAGAGAAACCCAGATTTGTAATACCGATGAAAAAACTGGAAAGATACCGTAACTACATGAAGGACCACGTGATGATATGAAAAATCATAGGAGTCTGGACAACGGAGAAGGACCCAACCAAATGGATCTAGCAGAAATTGCTACCAAAAGGCCACGTAGAACTCAAGTTGGGAGCCAAAGGCTTCTTCACAGTAATCTTCTAAAACTTGCAAGATAAGGAAACATTTTTTGAAAATGGTCCATATTTTCATTATAATGCAAGATTGTTCATGAGATATTGGGAAGAATGCTATAACCCAGATAAAGAGAAATTCCTGGCAGCCCCTGTATGGGTACGACTATTCGGTCTCCCAATGGATTTCTGGGATCCAGAAATACTGGAAGGAATCGGGAATTCAATAGGAAGATTTGTCAAAATAGCAGAAACCACAAAAAGGGGTCGCTATACCTCATATGCTAGAATCTGTGTGTATATGAATATATCAGAGCCTATCCCTGAATCAATAGAACTGGAATATCATGAAGAAATCTAGCAATAGACCTTGGACTATGAGCATATCCCGTTCCGATGCCGACAGTGCCATGAATATGGACACTTATTTAAAGAATTCCCGTTGAACCAAGAAGGGTTGGATCTAAAAGAGAATCAAATGAAAGCCCCACAGGAGGTGAATGAAGGGTTCTAAGAGGTCAAGCACAAGAGGAAGAACTCGAAAGGACACCAAAACCCAGGAAACAATAAACAAAAACATCAGATCAGTAAAAATAGATATGAGGTATTGCAAGAAGAAGAAGAAATAGAAAATGAAACATAAATTATGGATTATCAAGAAAAAGAAAAAGAAAGAAGCCCGAGAAAATAAAAAACAACCCCAAAGAGGAAATCCCAAATAGATATGACAGAAAAAGAAGAGAAGGTAGGAATCGATCTTACCGTAATGGAAGTAGACACAATAAAGGGGGAGGAGTTAAGTATGGAAGAGGAAGTTCTAAAAAAACCGTTAAGTGAATGGAGACACTTGGATGAAAGATTCATCCCAGAGGATCAAAAGTAAATGTACAATGAAACCTTTCAACAATACAAGGCTAACCAAGGACAGAGACAGGTAGAGATAGCAGAGCAACTAGGCATGCAACAAGAAAATTCACGGGAGCAACAAAAAAAAAGTAAACGAGGGAAGAAAAAAGGGAGGTTAAATCTACATGAGTCAATCTAAATAATGGGAGAGATGTTGGTAAATAGTGGAAGGGTTGTACTGCTATCAACGATATTACAACAACTCAACAAAGTTACCTAATGATAGTACTATCATGGAACATAACGGGCCTTAACAGTTAGGGAAAACAAAGATACCTACAAGATCGATTGAGAAAGGAAAATCCTCAAATAATTCTGCTCCAGGAAGCAAAGATAATAGGAGAAAAATTAGAAGAGATTCTACAGAAAATGAAACCAAGATATGAAGCAGTAGCATTGGATGTGAAAGGAAGTGCAGGGGGCATTGCAATCATATGGAACCCAACAGAGGTAAAGACAAACTACTAGATAGGAATGCAGAGAATCCTTACAAGTCACTTCTGGAATATAGGGACTAAAGAATGGATCATAATCTCAGCAGTATATGGGCCGCATATTCCTGCAGAGAAGGAAAACTTTATACAAAGTATAAGGACATTAAGCCAAATGCATGACGAAAAAATTTGGTTGATTGCAGGGGATTTCAATCTGATAACCTCCCTGGAGGAAAAAAAAGGTGGGATAAGAAGAGAAGAACTTGAAATGGAACAATTTAGGGATCTACAAGAAGAGCTCCATCTGGTAGACATTCCGACAATTAATGGAACTTTCACGTGGAATAACCGAAGAGGAGGAAATCGTCAAATTGCGTCTCGGTTAGATAGATTCTTGGCAACTAAAAACTTAATAAGAAGAGATGTATATTATGAAGCATCAATTTTGCCTTGCATGGGATATGATCACTAGATGATTAGATTAGAAGTGGACTTGAAACAAGGGCAGACCAAGAGACCATTCAAGTTTGAAGCATTCTAGCTGCACGATTCGACCTTCTTAGGAAAATTGAAGGAATGGTGGAGCTCAAGTAAGGAACAAGGGAGAAACAAAATGCATACATTCCATCTACACCTCAAAGAAATCAAAGGCAAAAGAAAAAAATGGAATAAGGAAGAATTTGTCAATATTAAAAAAGACCAAGAATTGTTATAGGCAAGGATGAAAAGGGTGCAACAATAGATAATAGCAAATGGTTTCACAGAAACCCTCATGGAGGAAGAAGGACAATTGTTGAATAGTTTGGAGGAAAGGAGGTAGCAGGAAGATATCTTGTGGAAACAAAAGTCGAGAGTTCAGTGGCTAAGGGAGGGAGAAAAGAATACTATATTCTTTCACAAAGAAATGATTCAACATCACCAACATAACATAATATTTTCATTAGTAGACCAGGAAGGAAATCACCTAATAAAAAAGGAAGAGATGGAGAACTTATTGGTCCAACATTTCCAAAATTTAATGATAGAACCAAATCCAAAAAGGACAGAGGATATAAACAAGATTACTAGGCATATCCCTCAGCTGGTCAGTAGGGACCATAACCTAGCACTAATGAGGGAAATAACCATGGGAGAGGTGGAAGAGGTGATCAAAGGATTAGCAAAGAATAAAGCACCGGGACCGGATAGTTTCACAACAGAATTGTTCCAAACGACATGGCCGATTTTAGGAGAAGATATCCTAGAAGTTGTGGAGGAGTCTAGATGAACTAAAAAGGATGCACCTGGTCTTGAACTCAACCTTCCTAGCTCTTATACAAAATATGATCACTCAAAAGAGCCTTAGGGGTTTAAACCTATAGCTTTATGTAATGCTATATACAAAATTTTGTCAACAATAGTGGTCAATTTCCTCAAATTGATCCTCCTAGGTCTAATCTCACAGGAGCAAACTGGTTTTGTTAAAGGAAGGAAAATTGTGGATGGGATAGTAACAGATCAAGAGGAAATTCTCTCCCTTAAGAATCTCAAAGCTAAAGGAATGATGATAAAACTAGATCTATCGAAAGCATATGACTGGTTCAGCTGGACCTATCTCCAAGGAATCCTTAAAGCCTTTGACTTTGATCCCCGATGGATAAATTGGATCTACTCTATGATATCAGCCCCTTTGTTCTCAATTCTCCTAAATGGAGCTTCGACAGAGGCTTTCAATGCAACAAGGGGACTAAAACAAGGAGACTCGATGTCCCCCTTCTTGTTCATATTAGCAGTTGAAGGGCTAAGAAGATATTTAAAATCAAAGGTGCAAGCAAGAAAATTCAAAGGTCTACGAATATGGGAAAATGACTTGCCATTAAATCATCAACAGTTTGTTGACAACATCATGATGTTCAGGAAATAAACACTCAAGGAAGCCAAGGCCCTATTAGACATCTTGCAAGACTTCATGAATGCCTCAGGAACGCAGATCAACAAAGAGAAGTTGGATATATTTTTCTTCAATACAACAGCCCAATCCCAAGCATTCCTGGCAAGAACAATGGGCTTTCGTATAGGAACCTTCCCATCGAAATACTTGGGGATTCCACTAAGTCTACACCCGATTAGAGTGGCAAATTGGAAAGAACTTCTGGCAAAGATTCAAGGTCAGCTTCAAAACTAGACATTCAAGAATTTAAACATGGCAAGTAGAGTTATAATGTTAAAAGAATTTCTACAATCAATCTCGCTATACCAGCTCTCAAGCCTAACAGTTCCTAAAACAATATGTAATGGAATGATCAATATCTTTAAGAAATTCTTGTGGCAAAGAACACAAACTGTTAAAAATGGGCATTACTATCTTAGAACTAGCTAATTAAACCAAACAAAGTGGGGGGGCTGGGACTCCGAGATCCATATACCCTAAACCAGGTAATGGGGGCTAAGTTATGGTGGAGATGGATACAAGGAGGAATATATATATATATATGGAAAGAAAAATGGGGGAAAAAATATGGGATGCCTAGATCACCAGAAGGAAGATTAAGAATCCAAGAAAACATAAAGGGATTGGGTATATGGAACCTTGCAATAGAAAACAAATAACTGATAAGAAATCATAGCTTCTGGGAAATCAAGGGAAGAGATAAAGCTAGGTTCTAGCAAGAGGCTTGGAAATAGAGAGAAAAATTATTCAGTAGGCCAGATCTAGTAGAAATATTCCTAAATACAAACAACCCAGTAAACCAGACTGTGAAAAACTATTGGGAAACAGATACAGGAGAATAATGGAGAAAATGGAAGAGAAGACAACATTGGCCAGAAGCCCTAAACTCTATTCAGTGGGCAACCTACGATAAAGAACTAGACTCCAGAAGAATATCGACTGCGGAAGGACTGGACATTATAAGCTGGGGATACAGAATAAAAGGGATGTTCACTATCAAAGAAGGATATTATCTGCAAGTAGAACACCAACAACAATAAGGTTTACCCATATGGGAATGTATATGGAAGGACAAAATGTGGCCAAAAATAGCCTTCTTCCTATGGGTCGTCCTCCATGTTACAGATCCATTTCAGCACATCAATCCCATCATCTAGATCAGTGTTTTAGGGCTCATCAAACCCTAATTTCAATTGCTACATGCCCTAAACAAGTCACCCCTTTGAATGCCTCCTTTCCAGACAGTTTCATGACTTGAAGACATCCAGAAATGGCCTCTAGAGGGACCAGCGCAGGTAGGCCCATGTAAGGGTATGTTGCAGAGTAGTTAAGTCCATGCCAGGGTGCTTTGTAGAGCACTTAGGCTTCCTTTTACCTGTGTTGGGCATTTTTGAGCGAAATTCACATAGGATTTAGGGAATATTCTTATCTTTGGGAGTCATCTAGAAGGTTCCCTCACTTATTAACTCCTATGAGCTCGAAAATGGATGAGGAATGAGTTAAGATGCATCCTATCCTCTCATCCCTTCCTCCATGGAACTAATTCTAAGTATGGAAGTCCATTTAATGCCACCATTTATGACAAAACCTCCTTCATCTTCCTATAAATTGATCACTCATCTAAGTGATCAAGGTCTAGATTATGTTGAATTGTAAGGAGATAATGCTGTTGTGAAACTTGGCTTTGAAGCAAGTATTGTAATGTTACAAGTTTTTCATTATTTTAATGTGATGTGGATGGGATCCAAGCTGGAGGAATGACTTTGAATCAGACACAAATGGTTGTAATTCCTTATTCTATTCAATAAAGTGTTTGAACCTTCTCCCATATGTTTGTATTGTTTTATAATGTTTA
This sequence comes from Pinus tabuliformis, assembly GCA_031772625.1. NCBI lineage: Eukaryota > Viridiplantae > Streptophyta > Pinopsida > Pinales > Pinaceae > Pinus > Pinus tabuliformis. The sequence goes on along the minus strand of CM062818.1, from coordinate 1,056,760,275 downwards.
TATGTCTGAAATGTATCTGATTCCCTTCACATATATTCAATAGATCTTTTTCTTTGATCGATTCTTTGTTTTCTGTTGTGTTTACAGGTACTTCTCAAGCATATTAAGTACGGGAAGGAGTGACAGGATCGATACAAAGGAGATGAGAGGTAAGCGGAACTACAAGTAGGTCTTCTCATCTTCTCATCTTATCTATTGCTTATAGGGAATGACTAAAATACTTTAAACTGTTGTTCTAGATATGGCTACTTATCTAGGGAATTATTATTTATCTGTAGATACCAAAATCTCCAAACAAATTGGCGACTCCACTGGGGAAGATCCTCTTTCCTAGTAGCTTATCCACCTCATAGGACATCCTTACAAACCCTACTTGTGTTCATTGATTGTAATTCAACTATTTTTCATTGAAAATTTGGTGAAAACTGTGTCAAATTGCATTTTGAAATGGTTCACTGTCACCAGTGCAGGCTTGTGAGGGACACAATGTGCTGCAGAGCACCCCTGGCTTAGGGACAATGCTCTGAAGCACACTGTCTCCCATTCAGGGTTGCGCTGATCCACCTTAGGGAAAAGCTTCACCTTTGGATTGATTTTCTTACCAAATTTCCTTTGTTTGATTGCTTGTTGATTGATCAATGAATGTCATGTCTCAGAAAACAAGTTTCTATCTCCTTGTCTAGCCCTACTTTGACTTGATCGATTAATGTTTCTTAAAATGTTTTATTTGTCATTATCAATCTATAGTCAAAGTTAGAATATAATTGATTAATCTTTTTTTGAAAGAAAGTGTCGTAAAAGTATTCTTTTCCTTCAAAACTGAACTGTCATAAAGTCTTCATTCTTAAAAAGAGTGATTGATTGTATGTGCATTAGTTTCCTTTTTGTTCATCATAACAATAATGGATTCAAAAAGAAAAACTTGCGTTGTTCATATTGTAGTTTGTGAATTCTTGAAAGGAATAGCTAGGGAATTTGCATTAGATGTACTCTTTGCTCTTTGCCAAAGATCTGATTTCTCTATCCCTACTAGCTAAGGTTTTCATTGTTCAATTGAATTAGAAGAATGTTTATCATATTAGTTGCATTTTAGGAATTGTAAACATACATCACGTGGTGAACTTGAAAGGAAAATTCCTAAGCAAGATCAACTTAAAATTAACATCAATTTACCTAATGGAGCATTTTCATTAACTAAAGCATTTAGAGGTCCTAGGTTAGAGACATGTTCCGGCATCGTAAAACAAAGCAGTTGTCGCTAACTTGTCTGCAATACATCCCAAGTGCGATACCTCATTCCATGTACGTGAGTATGTTGTAGCTCGTCCACGTACCTTCGGGTATATAGGACGATGTTACAATACGTAAAGTATATGGGAATGCTCTCACTGTGCGGTTTTACATTAGATAGTGCTTATACAGACTAAGCCTCCACGTGCCTTTGGGTATATATGGGAGGAAAAAACTAGGTTGCTATCCATCCTTAGGTAACCAAGTCGGCCACCTTGTACACTGTGATACATTGAACACAACATTCGGAAGATTGCCTGCCCATACTTCTCGGTTTGTCAGGAGGCATTCTGCAGTTCACAGTTGCTTGGTAAACCTTTTGCATAGATTATCCCTTTTTTGTTTTTTTATGTTACTTTGATTAAAATATAATTAATTGACCGCGGATAACATCCTCCAAGCTCACTCCTTAGTTGATCTTAGGTTGATACATATGGCGACAAATCTGGAGTCCACCGATCAAGGAATTCATTTTGATGGGAATCCTAGTCCTTTTCATCCTTTTGGAAATGTTGGTGCTCCATATATGGCTACATTGTCCCTCCTGGGATTTACCATTGGTTTTCCAGTATGGTTGTTTTCAACCTCCTTGATTCAAAATGTTGTGATTTCTCTGGAATCGAGTACTCCTCCAGCTAGACAAAATCAACCTCCAGTTGGTCCTAAATTTGACCCTTTTCCTTCTTCCTCGGTTGTTTCTTCCTTCCCTTCTTCCTCTTCGCGTGGTCAAAGTATTGGTACTAGTAAACAGGTGGCTAAGAAGAAGAAGAAAGGGAAGAAGAAGAAGAAGAAAATTCAACAAAGGGGAAATAAATCAACCATTGCTTTGAATGCAACATCTGGTGAGAAACCGTCCCTCAAGCCTCACAAAGTTCAATATCCATAAAAACTTTGTGTGGGAGACCATCTTCTTCGAAACTATTCTGGTATTCCTCAGATCTTAGAAGAATTGTCTTCCCGTTCACATCATCCTGTGTCATCAACTTCTGGAGATCATGTTGGTGACACACCATCAACTAGTGGTAGTAAATTTCATGGAAAGAAGGGTGAAGTTAAGTTTTCCTATAGGCTATGTGAGGGGAATCACCCCCTTCACTTTTTTCCATATTTGGATGAAGCCAAAAATGTGTTGGATAATTGTCCTACTTCACCGCAACAACTTCCATCTGGTTACAGGAGACTCTCCCTTAGTCCTTCATTAGTTGATGAATTGACTGAATCAAATCAACTGTCAGTCAAACCTACTCTCTTTGAAAGTGAATCCTATGAGTCTATGCGCAACCCAAATCAACAGGTCGAGGAAACAGTTGACCCAATTTCACCTTCAGTTAATCGTACCTTTCCCAAAGAGAGTGAATATGATACCACTCAGGTTTTTTTTGTTTCTTCGGATTTTAATGAGCTTGGGGGCAGTCCTCCTGTTCCATCAAGACAGGAGGAAACTCATCCCGCTCTCGTAACTCAATGGGTTAATTCTCCCACTCTTATTGTATCCCCTCCAAGTAGTCTAGTCACTTCCTTTGATTGGAATCGACAGGCAGGATTCTGTCTTCCTTCTTATGTGCCTTTCCAGATCATAGTACAAGTTTGTAATATGATTGTATCTAACACTATTATAGATGAAGGTGCATATGTGAGTATCCTTTCCTCAACTGCTTGGAAAGCGCTCGGTTTGTTGTCGCTTGTGCCTGTTACCCAGAATTTGTTGGCTTTTAACAGAGGAACCAGTCAACCATTAGGGATCCTTCCTCAGTTTCCTATTACTTTGGGAGGAAAAATCGTTTATCTAAATGTGATGGTAGTCCCAGGCCCTTTAGATTACAATTTACTTCTTGGGCATGACTATGCTTATGACATGGGAGCTATTGTTTCAACACTCTTTCGAGTGATTTGTTTCCTGCATGAAGGCAAAATTGTCACTGTTGACCACCTTTCATTTCTCGGTCCAAATAAGGCTTACAGTCAACCATCTTCCCTAAGTGGTCCTTTTGTACCAACGGTATCATCCCGCCATGGGTTAATTATGTGGTAACCCATTCCATGCCTAGAAAAACTAACGATCAATTCAGTGATGTTGTACATTATATACTGGGGGCATTGGAACCAGATCCTTCCATAGCATTGTTCTCTCATCTGATGAGAAACTCTTGGAAGTCATTACCTCTTATGGGTTGTGATCAAGGATATGAGGATAGTTCCTAGTCTTGTGTCAACCTCGTTAAAAAATGAAACAAGGATATGAGGATAGTTCCTTGTCGTGTGTCAAGCTCGTTAAAAAATGAAACAAGGAATATGAGGATAGTTCTTTTACCTGTGTCAGCCTCATTAAAAAATGAAACAGTTCCCATGAGGATAGTTCCTTGTCTTATGTCAACCTCGTAAAAAAATGAAACCAAGGATATGAGGATAGTTCTTTTACTGTGTCAACCTCATTAAAAAATGAAACAACTCCCATGAGGATAGTTCCTAGTCTTGTTTCAGCCTCATTAAAAAATAAAACAAAGGTATGAGGATAGTTCTTTTACTATGTCAACCTCATTAAAAAATGAAATAGGCCCATGAGGATAGTTCCTTGTCTTGTGTCAACCTCGTTAAAAATGAAACAAGGAATATGAGGATAGTTCTTTTACCGTGTCAATCTCATTAAAAAATGAAACAGGTTCCAGAGCATAGTTCCTTGTCTTGTGTCAAGCTCGTTAAAAAATGAAACAAAGGATATGAGGATAGTTCCTGGTCTTGTGTCAACCTTGTTAAAAAATGAAACAAGGAATTGGAGCAGAGTTCCTTGTCTTGTGTCAAGCTTATTAAAAAATGAAACAAGGTTCCGAGTTCCAAGTCGAGTCTTTGATTAGATCTTGTAAAATCCCAGTCGAGTCTTTCACTTGATCTCGTAAACGAACCTTCATTCAATCCACCTGATAGACACAAATAGTCTCCTTAGGTGAATGTAATGAAGCTTGGGGGGAATGCACCTAGTGGTAAAGTTAAGTCTCCCTGTAGGTTATGTGAGGGAATCACCCCATTCACCCTTTTCCCTATTTGGACAAAGCCAAAAAGGTGTTGGATAACAGTCCTGCTTCACCGCAGTGACTTCCATCTGGTTACAAGAGACTCTCCCTTTCATCATGCTGGGGCATGTAAACCAATATCAAGCATAGTTCTTTGTTTCAAGCTTGTGTAAAAATGAAACTGAATTTAAGCATAGTTTTTCGTTTCAAGCTTGTGTAAAAATGAAACTAAATTCAAGCATAGTTCTTCGTATTAAGCTTGTGTAAACATGAAACTGAACCCAAGCATAGTTCCCTATGGTTCAAGCTTGTGTAAAAATGAACCCATTTCCATTTTTAACCCTCATGATTGCTATTCTATAAGCCTCTTTCATTAGATGAGCCTTGGTCGTCTTCATCCCATCGTCACCATCTCTTTGGCCGATCATACGCTTTCACTTGGTTGTTTTACCTGTTTTGAGGAACAGTTGCAATGAGTGGTCTTATTAGCTAGCCTTTTCACATAAATCAACATGTTTTGAGAAGTTCCAACATCACCGGAATTATTTGCTACCCTAGACACCACTCGTTCCTCAAAGTGGAGTCCTCTTTAAGCTCTTTTCAGACTCTCTAAACATGAAAAGATTGCCAAGCGCTTGTCCTTTCCAGCTCGTTAACAGATTGGAAGCAACATCTCTACTGTATAATTTTACACTTTTTTGGGATTGAGAGATTAATTTATGAAAAATAACTTGTGGAGTTTTCTTTTTGCCCCTTTTCAAACTCCCTAAACATGAAAAGGACCGAGTTATCTTTGTCGTTAAACTCGTTAAAAACATCAAATAGCGACAAACTTGTCCATCTAGACAAGACCGAGTTTCGCCTTCACTAGACTCGTTAAAACATCAAATAGCGATGGATTCACCAGAAGGGTGGAATTATACAACAAGCATATGTTATCCTCCTCAAGCTTGATAAAAATAAAGAGGTACTGGTCAGCAATGACTGGGGAAAATGGAAAAAGGGGAAAACCACTTTATGGTAGTAGGTCACTCTTGAACATGACACTTTCACTCCATCACCGTGACTATTTGGGTTGGGTTATCAGCTTGATGGTTATCATACCGTTGGTCTATCATACCATCCATCACTTTGTTTTGGGTTAATTCTACCAATTCATTTCAGTGTCGCCCACATGTTCAAGAGAAGTCATTTAGTCAAAATTCATCCTTTGCAATACCATAAACCTTCATTTTCATGACCGCCATTCGTAAACCTTGTCTCGTCAGTCAAATTCCATCTTTAAAATCACTACACTCATTTCATGTCGTTGATGTGGGATACATCAAGGCCCTCCTATGACGAGTCACTTCTTGTCGACATCAACTCATTATCCAAGAAGTTGACTTAGAAACACCCTTTCAGTACCTTGAGGCTTGCATACATCAATGGCAAGTTTCTCGCTTCCAGCGATAGGTTAACACCAATGGCCTTCGACTAAAAGACTTTGTATGGTGTTTGACATCAAATCGTCCATTCACACTGTGCAGAATGTATTGCAGTACCTTGAGTATCATTATCATTATCGGTGATCTCTCTCGCATCTGTTAACAACTTACATCATTGGCTGGTAATCAGATGGTCTCTTCCCATGTTCGACTTTAGATCACATATTCACATGGTTAGACTCATACTTGAGAGAATGATTGAACGAGATAGAAGACCCCAGATCTAGTTTCATCCATCCGAGCTACGATTTTAGGAGTACTAAATCATATGTACAATGGATTTACATTGATGGTCATTCCGATCATGGGTCTATATCTGTAGACGATTGTTTATGTACATGTAATGAAAGTTTATAAGCTCAGCATGGGTATGCCTTCCCTTAGAGATTCATGTAAAAATCAAAATATCATGATATATGTATTGTAATTGATGTAGCTCACCTTCCACTTTGATACCTCCTCATCACATCGTAAAGCATTTCATTCAAGGATAATTTTAGGGGCGAATGTTCGCCCTTTGGCGAAATTAAGGGGTTTTAAATTTTTAGTGGGCGAATATTTTGTATCATAGTACATTTTTACAAATCACTTCAAATAGCCCACCTTATTTTAAGGGAGAGGGTAAAAAAGGTAAATTTAGCCCTTGAAATTAGGACTTACAACCTTCCATTCGCCCATTTTCAAGAATAGGTTTTATTTAAGTGAATCCATTAGCCCATTTTCAAGAATAGGTTTTATTTAAGTGAATCCTATGGGCCAAATACCATATTTATAAAACATGTATGGTAAATTAATAAAAATATAAATAAATGAGAGGTATGGTAAATAAATAAAACATTTTTTATATTTACTCCATAAGTCACCTTATATACATGTAAAGGTGTAAACAAATAAAAATATAAGTAAAGTGGAGGTATGGTAAATAAATAAAACGTCTTTTTATACTTACTCAAAAGGTATGGTAAATAAATAAAAATATAAATAAACTAGACGTATCGTAAATAAATAAAACCTCTTTTTATATTTAGTCCATAACCCTCGTTCTATTTATGAAGGCTCAAGAAAGAGGTTTTATTTAAGTGAATCCTATGGGCCAAATACCATATTTGTAAAAGAGGTATGGTAAATTAAAACAAATAAAATATTTTTTTATATTTACTCCATAAGTCACCTTATATTTACGAACACTCAAAAAATGGGTTATATTTAGGTGAAACCTATGGCCAAAATACTATGGGACAAATACCATGGACTAGATTGTTATTAATACCATGCAAAAAACCATTATTAACCCTAATATTAGAATTAATAAAAATAAAAATGGCACATGGTATTGACCCATGGTATTCACCAAAATGGCACATGGTATTGACCCATGGTATTCACCTGGAATGTAGCCTATTTAAATAGGGGAATTAAACCAGCATGTAGCCTATGCTAAGATTCACTAGGACTTTACAAAGTTTTATTATTTAGTGAAAGACTCGCCAAGATCTTACAAGATTTTATAATTGAGTAAAATATTCGCCATGCTTGGTGAGAGATTCGCCAAAAAATTATATATACATATTATATTATTGATAAAATCGCCTTCCATTTTTCCTATATACCATGGAGATTCGCCCATTTATTATATTTATAAATTTAGGGGGGTTCTTAAAATTTTCCCTGATTTCATTTGACATTGGCATTTTTCTGAATTCATGCTTTAGGGGGCCACTGTTACAGATCCATTTGGGCACATCAATCCCTTCATCCAGATCATTGTTTTAGGGCTCATCAAACCCTAATTTCAGTTGCTACATGCCCTAAACAATTCACCCCTTTGAGTGCCTCCTTCCCAGACAGTTTCATTACTTGAAGACATCCAGAAATGGCCTCTAGAGGGACCAACGCAGGTAGGCCCATGTAAGGGTGCATTGCAAAGTAGTTAAGTCCATGCCAGGGTGTTTTGTAGAGCACTTAGGCTTCCTTTTACCTATGCTGGGCGATTTTGAGAGAAATTCACATAGGGTTTAGGGAATATTCTTATCTTTTGGAGTCATCTAGAAGGTTCCCTCACTTATCAACTCCTATGAGCTCGAAAATGGATGAGGAATGAGTTAAGATGCATCCTATCCTCTCATCCCTTCCTCCATGGAACTAATTCTAAGTATGGAAGGACATTCAATGCCACCATTTATGACAAAACCTCCTTCATCTTCCTATAAATTGATCACTCATCTAAGTGATCAGGGGCTAAATTATGTTGAATTGTAAGGAGATAATGCTACTATGAAGCTTGGATTTGAAGCAAGTATTGTAATGCTACAAGTTTGTCATGCTTTTGATGTGATGTGGATGGGATCCAAGTTGGAGGAATGACTTTGAATCAGACACAAATGGTTGTAATTCCTTCTTCTATTCAATAAAGTGTTTGAACCTTTCTCCCATATGTTTGTATTGTTTTATAATGCTTATATGTGTGAAATGTATATAATTCCATTCACTTATATTCAATAGATCTTTTGCTTTGATAGATTCTTTATTTTTTGTTGTGTTTACAGGTGCTTCTCAAGTGTATTAAGTATGGGAAGGAGTGACAGGATCGATACAAAGGAGACGAGAGGAAAGCGGAACTACAAGTAGGTCTTCTCATCTTATCATATTATCTGTTGCTTATAGGGAAAGACTAAAATACTTTAAACTGTTATTCTAGATATGGCTACTTATCTAGGGAATTAGTATTTATCCGTAGATACCAAATTCTCCAAATCACTCCATGGATGAGCCCTAACTTAGGATCAACTACAGGTAAGGCGGATGCAGGGTCCATCGGTTTGCTGCACATGTGAAGGACAAATGGAAATGATGGAACACCTACTAAATGCTTGCAGTTACAACAAAGTCCTATGGTAGAATCACGAACAACTATTCAACCACACACATAGGGATCAATTAAGTACGAAAGCAACAATGGAAAAATGGTGAAAGAAGTTATACCAGAATCCCATCTTGAACCGAGCCTAGAATATCTCCCTAGGATTCCTGCTATGGGCAGTGTGGAAGGAAAGGAACCGACAAATTTTAAAGGGGAAAAAAACAAAAAATGGAGTTATGGGAAATGATAGTTCAGAACATTAGAGAGACGATTCTCGCAGAGAAATGGTACCTAGATGATTGGGAAACCATGCCGTAGGAACACCGAATAATGGAAAGGTTAAACCTGAGTCCTCGTATGCTGATGCCCAATTCCTGGAAACAGAAACCTACTCCCCGTGATTCCTCAATCCACTTTGTGTTCCCCCTAGAGGATTTCATAAAACTAAATTTCGATGGTGCAGCCAAAGGAAATACAAGTGCAGCTAGCTCACAAGGTGTGTTGAGAGACCACCATGGAAACACCATCCGACTATTTGCTATGGATTGCAGAACAACGAGCAACAATGAAGCATAACTCTATGTTCTAAAGCAGGGGCTAGAAATAGCTCCAAGAGAAAATTTCTAGAAATTAGAGGTGGAAGGAGACTCGACACTGGTTATAGACATGAATTCAACAAGGAAACCAATGGGAGAAGATACGCCAAAGTTGGAGAATGGCGCGATTAGTACAGGAAATAGGATACCTAATCCATGGAGTAGACTACATCATACCGATACATGTTCAAATATTGGGGAACGTGGCAGCATATTTCCTATCAAACTGCGGATGTGGAAAACCCATAAGCAACCTAGATATACCGGGTGAAGATATAAGTTGAATAGAAGGAATGTATAGCCTCATGGAAATTATGAGAAAAGATAGGGAATAAGGATAGAATCCCCAATTAGAATGTTGAGTGAAATGGAGGGCAGAGGTAAGAAGGATAGGACAGATGGCAAGAAGGCAGGCAAGTTGTCGAAGGGAAATGGAAAATATAAGATGACAAGAGCAACTGAAAATTGAAAGGCGATGATGGAGGACAATAAATGGCAGGTAAGTGGGCACCTAGACTGAGACTTACACACGAAGGAAAGGGAGGCAGACAGTGAAGCAAGGCAAGTGGAGGGTACCTCGGTAATGAGGATAGGTAGGTGGGAGAGAAAGTTAAGGAAAAAGGTGGCAAGAGTGAAGGGTTATTTCATGCAGGCAGTGGAGGAGGAACACTCAGGTGAATATGGTGAACGATGAGAGCCGGGGTGCGATGACCAGAAAACAACCTTCGTAAGAAACACCTAGTATGTACTTACAACCTCCCCCTGTGTCGATAGGGTAACAATGCCATGGAATTTGAGAAGAATTTGGAATTTAAGGAGAAAAGTAATGAATACTCTAGAAAAATGTTGGCTCTATGTTACTGGTCTCCCAGTCGAGAGAAGGAATGGAAAATCCCAAGTATTCAAGGATAATTGTCTGTTAACCCAGAATGGGTTCAACCTGATAGCTTTTCGGGAAGGGTGGGAAGGAAAAATCGAACCCTGTAAGATGATCGACTGGTCCTGGGGAAGAACAAGACTATCGAGCCATATAGATGTTGAAAGTAGCGATATTTTAAGCGTCTCCCTCTGTAATTTCCTGAGGATAATCTCATGGTATAAAGGGATGGTTATCCTGTTGGGTGGGTGGGGAAAAAGGGCATTGTAAGAGCCTTGATGGGAATACAGAACCTAGAGAAAACTCTAGACTACCTGCCTATAGGAATCGCCACAAAATTGAGAAGATGAAAGGTCGGAAGGCCTCTATGAGATGTAGAGGGAGGTGCTGCCCCTTGGACCGGGAAGGGGAGATGGATAGACACTCGAATTGGAAAAACAACGAAGGGAGATCTGTCACGATGGTGGAATGGTAGACAAAATTCAGCTACCTTGAAGACGGTAAAATCTCTAGCCTGTTAGACCATGAGCGTGGAGGGGGTTACCTGGGATCCTTATGGGGAATGAGAAATAGAGGGGGCATAGAGCCGAGGATTGAGAATGTAATGGAGTGGTTTCAAAATGATAGTGATGGGAAGAATGTGAAAAAAATGGAAGAGAAAAGGCCAAAACACAGACCATAAAACAAAGTAAGAATACTAGGACAAAATTATTCATGATTTTAATGTTTTACTATTGGTTCACATTACAGGTAGTATAAAACCCAGTGTTCATCAGGCCCTGATGCACCAGAACTTGAATCAAGAAAGGGAACAGGAGTGTAGGGACTGTAAGAACAGAGAGCAGACAAAGATGGTAAAGGAAGGCAGACAACAGGGATGAAAGGCCCAGAGACTTCAACAAGAAAATCACTGAGGAAAAGGGGTAGAAAAATAGGACATGAAAGTATGCATAATCTAATCAATGCTTATTATGTAGGAGCCCCGGCTAAAGTAAAATCAGCCATAGCCGAATGGGAAAGTGAGTTAAATGCCAATATAGAATAAATGTAATTAAAATAAAACTAAAGTAATAACTAAGCCACATTTAAAATTAAACTAAAACAACTAAAAGTGTATCTTATAATCATATTAACTAAAACTAAGTAAAAATAATATTACAACTAAACTAAAGAAATAAATTAAAAAAATCAATCACCGAAACTAAACTCAAACTAAAATGTAATAACATAAAAGTATATTAATTAAGAATCAAAATAAAATTAAAGTCATAAGTAAAACACATCTAAAACTAAACTAAAATAATATTTAAGTAAATTATAATCATATTAATTGAAATTGAATAAAATTAATAATACAACTAAAGTAAAAAATAGGATAAAAAAATCAATAATTCAAGCTAAAGTACAAACTTAAAAGTAATAATATAAAAGTATATTAATTAAGAATCAAAATAAAATTAAAGTCATAAGTAAAACACATCTAAAACTAAACTAAAATAATATTTAAGTAAATTATAATCATATTAATTAAAATTGAATAAAATTAATAATACAACTAAAGTAAAAAATAGGATAAAAAAATCAATAATTCAAGCTAAAGTACAAACTTAAAAGTAATAATATAAAGATATATGAATTAAAAATCAAAATAAAATTACGAAGTTAATCCAAACTAAATTATTATAAAAATTCAAGTAACAAAACTAAACTAAAAATTAAAAGTAATTAATGTAAAACTAAAGTAATAATGTCAAGTCTCACTAGCACAACTTGTTGAGGTTGTGCCTTGTTAGCAAGGCGACCCAGGTTCAAACCTCACATGGGCCGGTTGTGCCCTATGATAGGGGGAGGAGACATGCTAAAAAATCTAGGGCTAGCGTGGCCGAGGCCAGGTGTGATTTGCGAGTGATTTTGATGGATTACATGTGGCCGAGGTCGGGTGCGATCCTCGTGTGGCTTAGGCTGGGTGCGATCCTTGGGTGACTTTGACAGATTAGATGCCCCTAGGTCGCATATCCTCAAGCCACAAGTCATGTCTGGAGGATCACAAACAACTTGAAAAAAAAACTAAAGTAATAACTAAACCATATTTAAAACTAAATTAAAACAACTAAAAATCTAAACTATAATTGTATTAACTAAAACTGAATGAAATTAATAATACAACCAAACTAAAAATTAAAAAAAAAATAAAAATCAAGAAATTAATAATACAACCAAACTAAAAATTAAAATAAAAAAATCAATCATTCAAACTAAACTACAAAATAATGTGTAACGAAGTCTCATGGTTGTCGTCCAACTGTTAGGTGGGGAGGGTTTGTCCCCGTTGGTCTTGTGGTTCAATCCTCAATAGGACTATGTACGCCTTGGTAGGGTTTGTCCCCATGGGTCTTGTGGTCCAAGCGCGATTTTTTCAATTGAAAAAAAAAAACCTAAGATGTAATAATATAAAAGTATATTAATAATACAATTAAAGTAAAAAGAAATGTAAAATAATAATAATTCAAACTAAAAAATAATAATAGAAAAATACATATAGTACGAATCAAAATAAGTTATGAAATTAAACTAAACTAAATTATTATAAAAATTGAAGTAACGAAACTAAACTAAAAATTAAAAGCAATTAAAATAAAACTAAATTAATCGATAAACTACATTTAGAACTAAACTAAAACAACTAAAATTCTAAATTATAATCATATTAAGTAAAAATAAATGAAATTAATAATACAATCAAATTAAAAAATACTATAAAAAAATTCTATCATTCAAACTAAACAATAAACTAAAATGTAATAATATAACTATATATTAATTAAGAATGAAAATAAAGTAATGTATTTCAAAAAAATTCCAATATGAACTGTGTAGAAAATTTCTCCGTCGACGTTTCGAGTGGACACTCCTGGACACTCCACCCATCATCACTAGAAAGCAAGCATGACCTAAATTATTATAAAATTGAAGTAACAAAAATAAACTAAAAATTAAAAATAATTAAAATAAAACTAAATAAGTAAACCACATTTAAAACTAAACTAAAACGGAATGAAATTAATAATACATTTCCATCACTAGGGTACAAAGCTTCATTAATGTAACCATTTTTGAGATATTTGTGTAAGTTCATATGGATAGTTATCATTTTGTAATGTTGGATTTTTTCGTGGACCTTTAACGACTATTCTTACAAGAAAAATTTAGAAACTAAGCTTGCATTTGTAGTGGAGTTATAGGCCTAATTTTTTTAGTACATAAATGCATTCAAAATTGTACCATAATGCAAAATAATTTAGCAAGGCTTCCATCCCTAACATAGAACTTATGGTAAATTTGAAAATTAGTGAGCTGCCTAAACTTTTGGTTATGGGGCTACTAATCCTGAAACTTTGTTGTAGTCTTCTACCTATTACTCTTAATTGTAATATTTTTTTAACTGAATTTTTCTTTATGTTATATGGAATACAATCTAGAAAATCTAGTTTATGGCACATTTCAAACTATAAGGCATTTGGTTTTATAATTTGTATCAATATTTTATTAAATGAGTATTGTAATGCTCTCAGAAAAATCTTATTTTCTCGAAATATAATTATACATGTAATTTAATTTTTGCACTAACAAATCAATAATGGTTAGCATTATTACATGATAAAATTATGGATATTGGTGTCTCGCATTGATATTTGGATTAATATCATGGAGTTATATTTTTTTAAATGGAGTTTATTTTTATTTATACAAACAATGAACTTTAATTAATAGATAATGATAATTTTATTTATTTTTTACTACAGATTGTTTTCTATATAATAATGTTCATATTTTAGTTTTAGTTGTTTGGTAAATAATTTGTTTTTGTAGGTTGAAGGCTTTGGAAACATGTTGTAACTGTTATTTTCTTACATTTATGAAATAATTTTATTTAATGTGATAATAGTAGTCATTTTTTTGTTGTTGTTTATCTTTATGCAAATTGCCAAGACAATGGAAAATGTGTTGATTTACTGGTTTTATACAGGACAAGTAGATTTCATTATGTTATCACATTAAATACTTGTTCCAATAGTTCCATCCTTTTTAGAATACTTTGTAATTCTATAAATAAATCTAATTCCAAATACAAATTTCTAAAATTAAATTAATTTGAATAACATGCTTGAAAATGAGAAGAAATAGATTCAAATATAGTCCTACGAAAAAAGATATATACATTTCTCCCAAAATTTTTGAACTATATTATTAGAAATCACTCTCTAATACTAACCTCGAACAATAATAAATAAGTTCCAAAAATATAAATATAGACTTTTTGTTCTTGCATGCGTCAACACCTTGTATTATTTTATATAGATACGAACTTAACTATAAATTTATTTTTTCATTACATTCTATATTTATTAGATTTGATAGGGTTCGTTTCAATTAAATATTGAAAATTTATATGGAGAAAATTTATACAATAATTTGTATTTTAAATCCTAATGATTACCCTTTTTTATAAGAAATAATATATTTTTTATAAATAATTGAATACTTAAAATTAATAAAATATTATAGTTTTTAATATTTAAATGTGTTGCAATGTTTTATATATATATATAATTTTAAAAATTCTTTACTATTTTATATATAAAATAGAGATTTTTTTTCCTTTTTCATTATTATATATTAATTTAATTTGTTTATGAAATAGTATATGATTTTTGATAATTTTATTTTTAAAATAAAAAGAAAAGAATTAGAATCTTTAGAAATGAATTAACCTCGATGTTTTTGGAAATAGCATTTTCAAGAAGCATTTACAAAAGAAATGTATCCTTTCGTAGTAATAAATATTTATTTGGTTGTTTTCAATTCTTTTTTTAGTTTCACTTGTCTTGCCTTGAATTTGTTTTTAAATATTGTAGTTAGGGAATGAAAAAAAATTGCAACGATCTGTACAAATGAGTGCGAGAAGAATGAGGATGAAGAGGAGCATTTGAGATCATAGTAATTTTTTAGCAACAACTCTTAGACATTTTAATCTATCCTTACTTTAGGTGCAAAATGCGTTATTGATATCCAATCTGTCTATATTCACATATAAGATTATGGAGTGGGACAAACATTATATGGTCTATGGATATATAGAATAAAATTATGTGGTATTGACAAAAAAATGTTTATATCTGCATTGAGTATTTTCATTTTATTTTTTCATCAATACTCTCATGTTTCATTACATGTACTCACTTCTTAATTTTTTTTATTTTTTTTTTGTAAAATACATATTTTTATGTATATAATTTTTCCTTTAGATGTATTATTAATTGTAATTTATTTATAGATTTATTAGCATCCTATGTGAGACACATAACTCTTGTTTAACTTTTATTTGAGTAAATGTTTTTTATTTATATTTTTATGACTAGATTTGAAAATATATATAATAAATTAATATTTCTCTAACCAAATTGTATTTTAATACGTAATTGTTTTACTAAACACATTTTGTTAATATTTTCAACCTTGTATGATTCTTTAACTAAATCTATACCCATCCAACAACTTTATAAAATTGTTATTGTTACTGTTTTTTTATCTACTATTTATATAAATAGATAAAGTTTTTTCATGATTCTTTAACTAACTTTGTAGCTCAAACAAAAACTATATAAAAATTTTGTTGTTACTAAAAGAAAATGTCACTATTATATGAAATGATCATATTTTTATGACAAGTATATTTAAAATTTGTTAATAACACAACATCATCCATGTAAATTAATAATAATAAAAAATGACTTCTTACATAAGTCATTTTATATATAAGTCAAATAGAGGATACATTCTTATTCCATTTTTATTTTACTCTTGATTTTGATAAAGTGCTTATAATTTTATCTTTTATTGAAATCCTCAATTTTACAATGAAATTCCATATAATTAGAAATTATCTCTTCTAACAACATAATCTTCTAACAACATAATCTTTAATTTCAATGGTAGGGACTATGTTGCCCTACAACACTTGTTTTCTTGGTTGTTGCATCATATTAGATACTTTTAAATTCTTAAAAAGATAATCATTGCATTTTTTTCGTAATATTTTTTTAGGGTTTTGTTAAAGGGAAAATAAGTCAAATTTTTGCCTTTCCAAATATGTTACTCAAATGTATCATACAAATTTTCACTCAAGTATGAGATTACATTTTTTTTCGTTTTAAGGTAACACCCTTATTTTTCTCCATTAGTAACAAAACCTAAAATAGTGTGAGAAAAATCCTATTTATTTACTATTGGATCACATCTCAACCAATAAACCAATAAATAATTTAAGTGATTCTCTTTTTAGAATATATATATATATATATATATATATATATATATATAAAACTATATAACTTTGGTATCCAAACATAATGTAATAGTATTTGAATGTGTGTACATTATCCCAGCATATTGGAAATAATATGTTAAAAAGAATGACAACCGTTTAAGAATATTAATGAATCAAACATTTCATGTATAAAATTATTGTCAAAACATTCAAGATGATAAATCCATTACTCCATTCTATATTGCAGAAAGATTATCACATTTTTTTGCTTTATCAAGAGAGGGGTTGTTGCATTTTTCATTGTATGCTCAAGAGAGGGGTTGTTTCATTTTTATTTGTATGTACTAAATAATTTAAAGCATTTTAAATTTTTGAATGAGAATCATAATGTGATGTGATTCACATTGATTTGGTGAGTGACATTACATTTCTAATTTGATAGTTAAGTATTAATGGTGATATTATTCCTGCCAAATTCTAAATTCTAAATATACGATAAACATATTTGCTCTTTATAGTTTATCTCATTTATATAAATAAATATTTATATATAACCACTACTAAGTTCTAGTATTGTTAATTTTGATCAAATAAATAGCCATATGATAATTTCATAGTAAAAAAAACATTTCGTCAAATTACAAGTGATGGTCATATTCAAATTATTCTCCATTCTAATATTTTCAAAATAGGAGTATATGGATATAATATTATGATAAAAGAAGTTGTCCCAATCTAAAAACATAACAAATTTAATATACTTTTACAATTTGACATATAATAATCAATAAAAAATATCTAAAAATGAATAAATGTTGTGTATGAAACATGACCATTATAAGGAAAGAGACAAGCATATTATGAACCTTAAAACATAACAAATTTTATCTATTGTTATAATCTTGCATATAATAATCAATAAAAAATACCCAAAAAGGAATAAACGTTGCATATGAAACATCCACCATCATCATAAGGAAAGGGATGAGTGTTTGAAGACGAGATGAGATAAGATAAGAATGCACTTGATCATACTTTTGATTTTTTCTTTCAAACTCTCTAAAAGAATAATTTGGTTTCAAATAGTTCCTCTAAATTTCTCAACTAATGTTCCTTTTTTAGTTCTCTTTGATGGGAGAGTTTACTTAAAAAAAATGAACATAATAGATGTTGGTACATAAGTTAAAATTCTTAGTTTATTTGTTTCACTTGAAGCTATCTTTAACAAACTTTTTATACTTTGCATTACCAAACAAAATCATTACATTTTCTAGCATTGTTTTGCAAGTTTAGATGAACATGTTTTAAATTAAACATTTGAGATATGTAATTCTCACATTCACATGTTTTCATTTCTTTCATTGCCTTGTGTAGTAAATCCATCAAGCTCATCAACAAATATTTTTTTTCCTTTTAGAACCTTGTGTTGGGAGGGGAAATTATGTAGCTATATGATTTATATGAGTCCTTAACAGTGACCATCCTATATAATAAATCTCTTTCGCACTAGAGAGTATGCCCAAATCCATCTTTCACTTGTTGGAAACATGGAGTATCTAGACGGTCCAACCCTAAAGTGATTGACGTTAATGTTGTTTTGAACTCATTTGGAACATCTTTTATGTGATTCTATAAGAAGAGGAGATGTGACTCATCACTGGGTAACTACATAAGTGACTCAAAAATGTCATGAATATATTGTGAGATATTTTCTCCTTTGTGACTTAGATTAACACTAGAAGAAGAATCTATTGAAGCATTAACATTATTATTTACCTACAAAAAATTTCATAACAATAATAAAATATTGATAACAAGTATAAAATTCACCAAGTCATCAAATGATTATCATGAAATCAACATCCAAGTTATTTGCAATTTCAAAGCCGTCATTTTCGAATATCTGTTAACAAAATAGTGTATTGTATTAGATTAAAAGGACTATTATTTATTGTTATTGATCTACATATTTAATTAGAAATACTCAAATCACTTGGTATCAGGTTGTTACATTGATTCTTGCTTCTATATTTTCTTATTCAAACCTTAATTTTTCCTTCATCATGCTAACCTTGATGACATGCTTACACAAATATCTATTTTTTCCCAATTACAATCACACCTGGAAAAGATTGAACTTTAATGGAAAACCATATATGATTTATTGATATCATGTGGACTTTTCACCCATGTTATTTTCTATGGAAACTATTTTATTTTGTGTATTGACACCACCAATAAAAGATGTGGACCACCTAATACAATTGATGCACAAACCAATCCACATGATGATGTGAATTTGCTCAGATTGACTTCAAAATAACTTGTTTTATATGTGAATGGCATGACTCAATAGCTCCATTAATTTCTTTTCCAGAAAGCTTATTTTTCCCACATTTATGATGCACACTAAAGAACATATTTCAATAGTCAACGTAATTATATCAAAAATATAAAAATTAAAGGTATATAAATCAAACCTATTATGTCCGACCAACATGCTCAAAAGTAATCAACAAAGGTAATGTGTGTGAAAGTACTCAAGAAAATTGGTTTCTTCTTGGAAGTCAGTTAGAAATTTGTTGGCCTCCTTAAGTGCAAAATTTGTATTTTTTCTCATGTCACCTTGATGCACAAACATGGCATGCCTTGCAGTATCATATTTTTCTTTTACAATATGTTTTAACCATGGCATTATAACATGTTAAATGCATAAGTAGACTTCACATCGAAATATCACCCTATTGCACATAGATGTTATACAAAGTTAAAAATATATGTATATTTGTATAATGAGTCTACAAGGATGTATATAACATTGCATTTTGAGAAATGGAGAAAAACAACACTCATAGATCTTTATCCCTAATTGCATTGATATCAACACTTAAATCATCTACCATGTGTTATCACAATAAACATTTTTCATTGTTATATCTTTTTTGGAAAATGATGACTGTTGTAGTGTCAATATTTAAAATTGTAATAAACAGGGAAAATTTCTTGATAGTAGGGTTGTCAACATTTTTGGAAATCTGAGTAAATAAGCAGATAAGTTTTCAGTCATTTTCCAAGCAGAAGAAGGACTGAAAACCTACGTCGGACCCTCTCCATTGGAAATTTCTCTGAACAAGCTTTCCAACGATATGTGGCAGTCTAAAACTGGACTCCCCGATCAAAAGATATGGCCTGTTGAAGTTTAAGGGTTTGAATCCTTTGAAAGGAAGGAATATCGAAGGTCCAGAGCACATCGGCGATCGCTTATCAGAGGTCTGGGAGACATTGGGAATCACATATCCAAGGTTTAGGGCATATTGGCGATCGAAAAGTTAGAACATCAGAGGTCCATGGCATATCGGCGATTGATGATCAATGAATCGACGAATCGAAGAATCAGAAATCAGAACTTCTTAAAGAGACAACCTTAAGAAGTTGCGATATGAAAATGTGCTAGTAGCATTAAAAATGTTGGGGAGTGAAAACAATGTTAAAACTATCCAAGAACGTCGATAAAGCTTAACAAAGAATTTCATCGCAAAACCAGAGGTGGACGAGCCCTTTCTCTCTCCTCTAGCGGGACATGTGGTGGCATATGATTGATCCTCATAGCTACAGTGGTATTTGACGCTAACATGATGTGGCGGTATGGCAGGTCACATGGCATGCAATTTTGGCATTTTGAGGGGGCTAAGGGGACAAATCAAGGTGACACATGTCACTACTCATGAGATGCCACGTTAGTGACGACTTCATATCAGAGGTCAGCGTATCAGAGGTTGAGGATGTCAATGCTTTGTAACACTTGATACATGAAAATATTCTGATTAGGGGGCTCCAATATTGGGTTGGCACCATGGTCACAAAGACTCAAAGAACCAAAGGCGCGGAGATACAGCCAAATACCAAGAGCTATCGACATATTGGAGGTTGAGGAATATCGCAACTCCAAAGAAAATCCTTCGATTGGAAATTTCCGATGAGAGGGGCTCCAATATTGAGGCTAGCAGATGGTCAAGAGGATTTTAAAGAAGCTCAGGCATTACACTTAACAAAGAAAAAATAGACCCTGGCAATGAACAAAACTCCTTAGCACCTCAAAGATAAGCAATAGGTCACAACCCTCAGTCCTATGGTGAGAACTACGAGAAGGGCTAAAGAAAAAGGAGCCAAGAAAAATACGAACTTCGTGTAAGTTATGTTATAAAGGGGTTCCGGTATGGCATTAAGCTGATAGCTACTGGCTCGATTATATAAAAGACAAAGGCCAAAGGAGAAAAGTGCAAGGGGATGAGGAGTATCGGTGAAACAATAAGGTGGAAACTTATCTGATAAAACCATACAGATAATTGGAGTATGAGTTGATAACTTTTGAATCACAGGAAAAGAGCAGTTAGTAGTTTGAATGGACATTCAACAAGTTTTTGTGAAAAAAACTTTAGCCACTCCAGATTCCAAGGCAGAGGATTGACATTAATGATCAAATTTCCAGATTTGAAGGCTAAATACTTTCCAGCAGAATTGAAGAAGAACAAAGAAGAAATTTTGATGGATTGTTACAGAGGGACCTGTTATGCTAGAAGAGATGCTAAACTACAGTTTAGGGACTTGTTCTATTCACGGGAGGCAGTTGACTAGATATTTCTTTTTACCTAAAATACAAGAATATTTTCCTATAGTTATTCTAGGAAAGAAAGAATATTTTTAAGTTTATCTTTTGCATACATGAACTTGAAAGATATTTAAAATATCTTAGTTTCTGTAATTATGTGATGACTATTATTTTGTAAACTGTTATGTAAGCTCTATATAAACAATTTATTAATATTGAAACAAGGTTGGATTTTATTGGAAAAACACGTGTAGTCCAAATATATTTGAGAAATATTGAATGTACTCACAATTTTTAACGAGCATTTAGTAGGAAATTCATGTGTTACTTCTCCCCATTAGTATTTTCTCTATTATATAATTGTCTTTTTCAATGTCTGATAATGTTAGTTTATGAGATTGGATTTCTTTGATGTTCCTTTCTTAAAATTATCAGTCATTAATATTTGTTATTCTAGTCATCTATAAAATTTGTTTTCCTTCAGTCCTCTTTCTTCCAAATCTCCCAAACAATCAAAGGACTTGTGACTCTCATGCTTTGTACAACCTGCTCATTGGAGTTGTGATCTCATTTGTTTAATAGCTAGACTCCATGCCCAATGGTTTTGAAGATCGCCCAACCAATTTATTCCTAGACCTAAATGTGGCCATTTGAACTTAATTGCACAAAACCTTCTACTACAGTTACCATAGGGTAGTTGAGTTTTATAGAGAGAAACATCTCTGGGTTGAAGGGCCAACTTCAATCTAAAAGAGGTTTTGAGGTTACCTTATGGTTTTTCCCTGCAATGAGGGTTTTCCCTTAGTGATAACATTTTGGCATTATGTCGGGGAACAAAAAGCACATTTTCCCCTAATAATTTTATTGTTGAAAATAAGATCTCTAAGGATAAACATAGATTTGTATTCCAGTTTGGCTGCAAGATGTTTGCTCTGGTGACTCCACACTATGATCTGAAGGGTTCTTACTGACGGATTTTTGGCTCATACAGGTTTTCATACTTGGAGGAACCCAGATCCAAATCCACCTTATATTTTTCAAGCCCAGAAAAGTTTTTCAAGAAAACGACTCCCAAGGAAACAGGTACGGTCGATTTAGAAATATCTTTTTCTCTGCCCATAAAACTTGAAACTTTTGAAGACTTAGTGCTAGATATTAAATTTGAAAGTAATTTACTTGGATCCAAGTCGGAGATTAATTTGTCAGATATTATTTTATATCCAACAAATCTTAAGACCTTTACCCCTAGGTCCTCTATCCCAGAACTAGAGCATTTACCCCAAGATTTTGAGATTTGGGCTCACTTTAAAAAATTGGAACAAAATTTCAAGGAACTTCAAGAAGTTGCTACTAAATATCTCAATTATCCTTATTTCATCCCATCTTTTTTTACCCCAAATACTTAGTTGTCATTTGGAGGTTTTCAAAATCCTATTCCATCAACTGCCATTCGAAAAATATTAGTACCTATAACTTTTGTTGTCTTTAATCCTGCTGTTAGTACAAGTTAACATTGTAGTCATATGGTTGCCCAATATGCACCTTTGAATCTTATAGCATAGGTCCGTGATCTCCCACAGAATTATGGACAACATCTTATTTATTTTGATGGGACTGGATATTATACTGCTAAAAAATATCTAAGAAAATCAATGATTTCATAGATTTAGAAGAAGTTGGCCATGATGACGTAAAATTGAAGCTTTTTGCACAGAGTCTATCTGGTGAGGTAAAGAAATGGTTCAGATACTTACTTGTATCCAATATTAATAACTTCTAGGAGTTTCAACAGTTGTTTCATGCTAGATGGGAATTGAAGAAAAATCCATTGTAGATTTTAGTAGAGTATAATTCACTCAAAAGAAACCCAGGAGAATTTGTACAAGAACTCACAGTTACATTTAATAAGATTTATAATTCTATTTCGGCTGAAATCAAATGCCCTCCTGGTTTAGATTTGTTAGATTATCTTGAATTCTTTGATGCCAAGTTTGCTTATCAACTTCATGAGAGAAGCCGTACTACTTTGGAGAAAATGCAGATTAATGCAATTAGAGTGGAAGCCAATTTATTAGAAAAGAAGGAAAAAATGAAGGTTGAAAGAAGATTAGGTTTAAAAGAAGAGTCATCTTCATCCCCTGACTTGAAATTTTATGTAATGCTAAAAATATGGAGAAACTGGTCGATAAGTTGACCCCTCCCATGAGAATCAAAATCAAGTCAGAAATCTGAATTTCAGGAGACCCCAGGTTGCTCAAAACCGTCCCATAGAGAAGAAAGCTCTTGAAGAACAACAACATGTTGTTCAACCTCCTTTTCCAGAATCATTTGTAGATGAGGATACTAATTAAGAAGAAGACCATCATATTGGGTGCTTTGATGACGAGGAGACCTAAGTTTTTTCCACCAAAGAAGAACATGACCTTTCTATTAGATGCTCAGAAGAAAAAGATAGTGTTCATCTTTGTGATTCAATTGTTTATCATTAGGGGTACAATAATGGGGTGGTAGATTTTCAAAGATGGTAAAACCTTAGAAACCAGAATGTTCCTATCGAACTCCACCACAAAAGATAGTAGCCAAACAATAAGCTGAACCTAGAAAATAGATACTAAAGAGTCCAGAGGAGCCAAAGAAGGACAATCCAAAAGAAGTAATAAAGGAGACTAAAGATGCAGAAAAATTACAGTTGAATTTTAATTTGGAGTCTGAAATAAGGTAGTTGAAGGTTTCCATTCCTTTTGTTGAATGTTTAAGAAATAAGCAATATAGGAAAATAATTTCAACTATGATTAAAAATTTAGAGATTCATCAAGTCAACATAGTTTCACAAGATTCTTTGAACCTAGATGATGATGCTCCCGAATTTGTATTTGGCCAACACGTCACAGGTATAAACGATGACCGGCCCCCTTTTTATGTAAGCCTAAATTTATATGTGATTCTTCATAATGCAATGTTTGACTCTAGAGCCTCACATAATCTCATGCCCAAATTAGTCATGGACCATCTAGGACTCAAAATTACTAGACCCTATAAAGATTTGTTCTCCTTTGATTCCAGAAAAGTAAAATGCTTAGGGATGATTAAGGATTTAGTTGTCACCTTAGGTCAGATTCCTTATAAAATTGTTTTGATGGATATAGTAGTAGCAGACATTCCTGCTAGATTTGGCACGTTGTTATCCCGATCTTGGGCAGCAATATTGGGAGGAACTTTATAGATGAACATGACTTATGCTAGTATATTCAAAGCTTCATTGTATTCAAATGAAAAATATGAGATAAATGTTAGAAAGTGGCCTTCAATTCCAAATAATACAAAGCATTGGCAAGATTTTTAAGACGATCAATAGATCAGACGATTTCTAGAGAGAATAGATGAATTCCTCAGCACGTCGATAGAAAGGCATGAAGATGGAATTGCAGATGAAAATTTTGAAACAATAGTCTATTTGAATGTTGTAGCAGGAAAGGAAATTTTTCATCTTAGTAATAATTTGATTCCTAAAGGCTTAGTACCCTTAGAAATATTATTTGATTCTAATGATGCAGAAGTGAAGCCAAGAATTCTGCCATTTGAGGGGGAGATGGAGGATTACAATTTGGGAACCGAAAGTGACCCAAAAATTGTCAATGTTTCCATCACTTTGAAGAAAGAGCAGAAAACACAGTATGCAGAATTATTGAATGAATTCGTTGATATATTTGCTTGGAGGTATGAGTATTTGAAAATTTATGATCAATCCATTATCCAACATACTATACCACTTCAGGAAAATGAGAAGTAATTCAAACAAAAGTTAATAAGGATCAATCCAAAACTACTGCCACTAATTGAGAAAGAAGTAAAAAGGATGTTGGCTGCAAAAATTATCATTCCGCTCAGATTTTCCAATTGGGTAGAAAACTTGGTGCCTATAAGAAAGAAAAGTGGGGAAAGTTTCCTGTGCGTTGATTTCAGAAATTTAAATAAAGTCTCAATTAAGGATAATTATCCTTTACCGAAAATGGATCACATTCTCTAGAAGGTGGTTGGTTCAAAAATAATTTCCGTGTTGGATGGGTTTTTAGGATACAATCAGATCCTGGTCGACCCAAAATATCAGGAGACGATTGCCTTGACCACACCATTGGGTACGTTCATGTATTCTAAGATGCCATTTAGATGCATGAATGCAAGAGCCACTTTTTAGCGCACGATGGACATCACCTTTGCTGATGAAATAGATAAGTTTGTGGTGATTTATCTAGATGACATTACCATTTTCTCAAAGTCTGAATTTGCCCATTCGAAATATCTTAAACAATTTTTAGTAAGTTTAGGAAATTCAGAGTGTCTCTTAATCCAAATAAATCCCATTTTTCCATGAGAGAACGCAAGTTGTTGGGGCATGTAGTGTCAAAGGATGACATCAAGATAGACCCCAGCAAAGTGACAATAATCCAAAAGATTGAACAACCAAGAAGTAAAAAGGAAGTGCAATCTTTCTTAGGTAAAGTAAAATTTCTGCGGCGTTTTATTCCGAATTTTGCAAAAATATTAAAAGTAATAACATGAATGCTTAAGAAAGGGAGTGAAATTAAGTGGACTGAACAAGCAAAGAAATCTTTTAATGATACCAAGAGAGCCATAGGTCAAGTTCCTCTACTCATTAGTCCATATTTTTCAAAAGATTTCATGATTTTTTCTTTGGATTCTGAACACATTATTTCTCGTGTGTTGCTTTAGAAGAATGATGAAGGACAAGAACAACCCATCTCCTTTTTTAGGAGCAAATTGAGGGATGTTGAACTAAAGTAAAATATTCTAGATAAACAGGCATATGCATTTATCAAAGCACTAAAATATTTTGGAGTGCTTATTTTGCATTCTCATGTGATTTTGTATGTATCAGATGCTGTAATAGAGAGTATTTTAGTATAGCTAGACAATGATGGAAGAAGAGGGATGTGGATTGCAAAAATTTTGGAGTATGACATGGAAATCAAACCTACCAAGTCGATTAACTGAAAAGGTCTAGCTAGACTAATGACTGACTCAAATCTTGATGTTGTTGGTATAAATTTTGTTTTTGAATTATCAGATCTGCGAGATGAAGAATCAGTGGCTGAAGCAGAATATTGTTTTAAACAATGTCTATGGTATAATGATGTTGTTTACATTTTGCAAAATTTACAAGTGCCACCAGGAATAGATAAAACACGAGTTAGATTTTTGATACTTAAATCTGTTAATTATTGTATTTTGAATGGTTATCTATACTGGAAAGATCCTCAAGGTATTTTATTGAACTGCTTGCTAGAAGATGAAGCTAAAAAAATGAGTAAAGAGTTTCATGAAGGAGCATGTGGGGGGCATCATTACTAGAAGGCCACAATAGATAAAACCTTGAGAGATGAGTTTTACTAGCCTACTTTTATTTCTAATGTTAGAAAAGAAGTAGCAGCTTGTCACAAATGTTAGTTGTTTGAGGGTAAGTCAAAACTAATGTCTTTACCTTTGAAACCTATCTCTGTAGAGGCACCTTTCTAGCAATGGGGCCTTGACTTTATAGGTGAAATTCATCTGGCATAATCAACCCAACATCGATGGATCTTGACAAGGATAGACTACTTTAAAACATGGACTGTGACACTTCCAAGCAAGCTAACTACCGATCTTGTGGTTATTCAATTCTTAGAAAATATTCTTTCTAGGTTTGGTTGCCCAAGGAGGATAATTACTGATAATGCACAATGTTTCAAGTCTAAGAAGTTAGTAAAATTATGTGAAGACTACCATATCATACTCAACCATTCCAAAACCTATTACCCTCAAAGTAATGGACTTGAAGAATCCTCTAATAAGAGTTTAGTCAGAATTATTAAAAATATGTTAGAAGATAACAAAAGGCTTGGCACACAAAGATTAAATTTACCTTATGGGCAGATAGGATTATCACTAAAAGGTTAATCAATACTTCTCCTTTCCATTTGGTATATGGTGTTGATGCATTGTTTCCTATTTCAATTAAAATTCCTGTTATGAAATATTTGCAAGAGTTGGGAGAAGAACCAAATCAACTACAAAGAAGGATAAATCAGCTAATTGAAGTGTAGGAAACCAAAGAAAGGGTGTATGAAAAATATTAGGAAATACAAGATCAAATAAAAAAGGTTTATGACATAAAAAACAAAGAGGATGACTTAAAATTCCAAGACATGGTTCTAAAATGGGATGCCCGCATTGAGAATAAAGGTAAACACAGGAAGTTTGAGAACATTTGGAAATAGCCATACATAATTGCATCTTTATCGGGAAAAAATAATTTCAACTTAGAAGTTCCACATGGAGAATCTTATTAGGAGGTCTAGTCAATGGACATTTCCTGAAGCATTATATTTCTTAAACACATGACGGTTTTCAAGTTTCATTGTACATATCCATATATTTTGAAAAGTACCTTGCAGGTGTAGATGAATTTTCTAAAGGACTTGAAGCCCGAAGCGAAGGCCCTAATGTTATGCTAATATTCATCAGAAAAATAAGAAGTTTTTTAGAAGCACTTTTGTTTTCTTCTTTCAAGTTCAGAGTTTGTAAAATCATCTCTTAAAAATATGAAGTTCTATTTCTCAGTTAGTTTTTCTTTTAGCTATGTTTTGTGATGGATGAGGCAACTGGTCTATGGGGCATTCTTGTTTCCATCATTTATCGACAACATCCCCATGGAGCCAGTTGTTATCACAATAAAAATTTCACATTTTAAACTTTATTTTGGAAAATACTGACAGTTATAGTGTCAGTATTTAAAATTGTAATAAACAAGGAAAATTTCTTGATAGCAAGGTTGTCAACATTTTTTGAAAATAAAAGTAAATAATCAGATAATTTTGTAGTCATATTCTGAGCAAAATAAGGAATCAAAGCCTACATCATACCCTCTCCCTTGTCAAGTTCTCTAAACAAGCTTTCTAACGATATGTGGAAGTCCAAAAATGGACTCTTGGATCAAAAGATATGGCCTGTTGAATTTTAAGGGTTTGAAGCTTTTGAAAGGAAGGAATATTGGAGGTACAGAACACATCGGTGATCTCATATCATAGATTTGGGAGACGTCAATGATCACATATCACAGGGTCAGGGCATATCGGAAATTGGAAAATCGGCGAATCGACGATCAGCACATCGGAGGTCCACAACATATCGACAAATCTAAGGTCCATGGTGTATCGATGATTGATGGATCGGCGAATCAATAAATCAGAAATCAAAACTTCTTAAGGTTAAGAATTTGTGATAGGAAAATGTTCCAATAGTGTTAAAACTGTCGGGGAGTATTGATAGCGTTAAAACCACCAGGGAACGCCGATAAAGGTTAACAAAGGATTTCATTGCAAAACCAAAGGTGGATGGGCCCTCTCTCTCTCCTCTAGCAGGACATGTGGTGGCATATGATTGGTCCCAATAAGCTATAGTGGCATATTATGTCAGCATGACGTGGAAGTATGGAAGGCCATGTGGTAGGTAGTTTTGATGTTTTGAGGGGGCCTAAGGGGAAAAATCAGGGTGACACATGTCACCACTCATGAGGTTCCACTTGGAGTGATGACGTCATATCAAAGGTCGGTGTATCGGAGGTTGAGGATGTCGGTGCTTTGTCACACTTGATACTTGAAAAAGTTTTGATTATGGGGCTCTAATATTGGGTTGGCACTACAGTCACAAAGACTCAAATAACCAAAGGTGCAGAGTTGGGGCCAAACACCAAGAGCTATCGACATATTGGAGGTTGAGGAATATCATAGCTCCAAAGTAAATCCTCCAATTGGAAACTTCTGATGAGAGGGGCTTTGATATTGAGGTTGGCACATAGTCAGGAAGAGTTTAAAGAAACTCGGGTGTTAAGCACTTAATAAGAATAAATAGCCCGATAGTGAAAAAAATGCCCTAGCACCTCAAAGCTAAGCAGCAGATCATGACCCTCAGTCCTATGCTGAGAATCAGGAAGGGCTAAAGCAAAAGAAGTTAGGAAAAAATCAAAACTTCACGTAAGTTATGTTATAAAGCGGTTCGGGCATGGCATTAATTCGATAGTCACTGGCCTAGTTATATAACAAAACGAAGGCCCAAGGAGCAAAGCGCAAGGGGCTGAGGAGTATCGATGAAACAATAAGGAAAAAACTTCTCTGATAAGACCATAGAGAGAATTGAAGGCATATGAGTCCGCAGTTGTTGAATCATAGGAAAAGAGGGGTTGGTAGTTTGAATGGAAAGTGAACAAGTTATTGCGAAAACAACTTCAGTCACTCTAGATTCCAAGGCAGAGGATCAACATTAATGAACCAATTTCCAAATTTGAAAGCTAAAGATTTTCCAACATAATTGAAGAAGAATGAAGAAGCAGTTTTGATGGATTGTTGCGGAGGGACCTGTTATGCTAGCAGAGATGCTAAAATACAATTTAGGGACATGTTCTATTCAAGGGAGGTAGTTGACCATATATTTTATTTTACCTAAATACAAACATATTTTCCTAGAGTTATTCTAGGAAAGACAAAATATTTTTAAGTTTATCTTTTTCATACATGATCTTGAAAGATATTTAAAATATCTCAATTTCTATAGTTATGTGATGACTATTATTTTGCAAATTGTTATGTAAGCTCTATTATCCCCCACAATGTCCCGGGTTGAGAGGAATCAACGGAGGTAACCACAGAACAGGCTTTCAGTTTGGTAGCTAGCCCTACTAAACCAGAGAGGGATCTCTCTATGGAATCACCACCAAGAGATGACTGGATGATAAAGGATTTTAGGCTAGATAGCTAGGCCCAAGTAGGTTTTGGAAAATTTAGGGTTTTGCTGCTAGATAAGGGAGAAAAATCTAGTAGCTAGGTCAGAGGATCAAAGGATTACAACAACAAAGATATGAAGGAGGAAGGTAGCAGCACCTTTGTGATGGATTTTAGGTTTTGTCAATGTAGTATGGTGTTGAGAAGAAGCATAAAGGTCTTAATGAGCATGAAACATGAATTCATTAAGTAGGAGTGAAAATAACATATAATAATTTTCCATCAAAACGGAGGTTAGTGAAAACAATTATATTTATAAACTGCAAGGAAAACTTTTGAAGAGATGATGAATGGAAAAGGAAGCCAAATATCATTCCTATAAAGTAATAACATAGGAAAAAAAACATCATAAACTTACTGCATAGGAATTCCTAAATAATAGCTGCAAACTCTGTCCTTTGATTTCCAAAAATGTCAAATACAGGCTACAATGGTTCTCTCCTTAGATGTCCAACCAGTCCAATGACTGAGAAAAGGATAAATAAAGACCAAAACAAACTTTCCCCTATCTCAAGGGTCGAATCCATGAGGTGGGGAGCAATTCCCAAAGTATGTTTGACTAAAACCTAGTAACTAGGGAGGTTATGAACTACTTCCTCTTTTATCTAACTATCACAAGATATTTATCCAAAGAATTAAATAATGGATAAGACACCTACTCACCCCTAATTTTACCCATTTAAATTTACTTTTACCCATCACAGTAATTTACTTTAACCTTTTGACTTTTACCAAAGTCAAACTAGAAGCTCTGAAAAATTACACACTAAAAATTCTAATTAAAATCTCAAAAAATTGCAGAAGCGTGGCCCCAAGTTTGAGGCCACTTTTAGGTGCCTTCCTCAAGTCAAAATTGAAATCTAAAAAAATAGTAAACTAGATTTGTTCGTCTAGTTTCCATAACATCTTGAATTTTTTAAAATCACCCATTGGAAAGTCTCCAAAAATTCATTCTCCCAAGGTGTCTCCAGAAGCGTAGTGCCTGCAAAAAAAAGGGGCAGAATGTTGATTTTTGACCCCTTTTTCTCATTTTTCTCAAAATTTGAGCCCTGTTTGAAAAATATCAGGAAATGGGTTTTGAGAGGAGGCTATAATATTTCCAAAAATGTAAACCTTTTTTCACTTAGAGCTCTGAGGAAAAAGCGTAGCGCCAAGGCACTGCGTTTCTGAAACTAGTGTATTTCCTTGAATTTGCACTAAAAACCAAAAACCAAAACTGCTAAAAAAACTCCCAAAATTGGTCTAGAAGTGCCAAATGAGGTGTATTATGCTATCATGGATGACTCAACAAGCATATCTAAGTTTTCATTCTCATCTTTGGCTTTTAGGGTTTCCTTCAACTTGTTCTGCATTTGTTTGACCTTGGTGTTGCAAATCTTGTTTCTGGTTGGGTAGTGGTGGGCCATGTGCCTCAACATTTGGTTATCCCTATGGCAAGAGAGATGGAATCAACTGGGAATGTGAAATCAATCCTTGGAATGATGGCCTTTCCTCTTTTTAGCTTGGTGGCAATCAAATGCGTGAGTTTCTCATGAAAACTTACCTCTCCCACTCTTTGACAAAACCCTTGGCAGTTGACATCTTCAAAACATTGTCTTATGAATGGTAAAGAATTGATCTAATTGCAATTGTGGGCTCATACGTAAAAATCTTCCCCCCCTTTATGATTTTTTTTTTCTTTGATGGTAAA
This sequence comes from Pinus tabuliformis, assembly GCA_031772625.1. Taxonomy (NCBI): domain Eukaryota; kingdom Viridiplantae; phylum Streptophyta; class Pinopsida; order Pinales; family Pinaceae; genus Pinus; species Pinus tabuliformis. The sequence continues at coordinate 1,056,728,696 of CM062818.1, read as the reverse complement.
GAGTCTCCTTCCATTTTTTAAACCCTAGATGATAGGAAAAGGGAAAAAACAGTGAAAAGTGATTGAAGTGGTGAAATGAGGGAGTTAGGGAAGGGAGATTGGAGTATGGAAATTTTGGGAGATGGACAGGGGTTTTAGGAATCCTTAGGAAGTTAAATGAAGGGAAATAAATGAGGGAGATGAGCTAGGAAATTTAAACACAGTCCTAGCTAGGGAAACTGCCCAATTTGATAGATTAGGCCTAAGATTTGTAGGGAGGTGAAGTGGAATGAAGGGAAATAGTTTGCTTGTGAATGGGGATGATGAGTTGCATGCAAATAAAGGTATAGGGATAGTGATTTTAGGGTTTCAAAGATCCAACTGATCATTTTCAAGCTCAAAACGTGAAACTCCTAGAAAACCCTAGAAGACTAAACACACAATCATTTTGTTTTTTTTGCTAAAGGAAGAGGGGATGCAAAGGAGTGTACTTACTTATTATGAAGCTAAGAGGATTAAAAAAGCTGGATTTAGAGGCTTGAAAACTCGAATTTGAGTGATTTGTTGCAATCTGGGAGACTCTTTCCCATATGCAGCATAGTTCACCGGTGTGCAACACCACCTCCAGAAACCCAACGCCTTGTTTATAAGCGCAGTGCCACCTCCGGAAACGCAGTGCCTTGTCTGTTAGCACAGTGCCTGTCTTCCAGACCACATTTGGAGACCTTAAACTGCTCCAAATTGTGAGCTTGATAGCTCGTTGGAAAGCTCCTGAATTCTTCTACAAGATGGAAACCTCAAAAATGTAATTTGGACACTGTAGCAGGGAGAAAAAATTATTTTCCCAAGGTTGCTCCAAAAATGCAGGGTTTCTCTAACAAAAGCGCAGTGCCAACTTGCATAGCACTTTTGAATGCCTTACTGGAGGCGCTTTGGGCTGAAAGTGGTATGGTTGGAAATATTATGATGTCTGCTACATAATAGAGTCCTTAAGCACTGCCAACACTTGCTCCAAATCCTTGAAAAACTACCTTGAAGTCAAGTTGTCCAGAAGTGTAACAAGTCTCTCATAGCAAGTGTAGTTTGGGCATTTCTCTCAAATCCTAATACCTGTGCATAAATGGAAGGAGGTTTTCGTTCCTTAGCCTATCATTGACAAAACCATCTTTCACCTTTTTAAAATTCTTCTCCATTTAGTCAGAAACATATTTTGAAGAAAAAATGTCCCTATGAGAAATGATGAGATGAGGTAGTGTATTGCAAGATTGTCTTATTTGAAATAGAACATTGCCTTTACCTTTATTTTGTTTTCCCTAAGATGTTAACTCCCTTTACCCACTAATTCACATGATGGACATCCTTTTTGTTTTGACATATGCTATCATGATAACAGATGGAGTGAAACCCTAAACCATGACCTAAAATGAGGAATTTAACCATTCCATGACTAAAGACACTTAAATGAAGATATGATACCTCGAAGAAGACAATGACCATGATGAGTGATGAAGACCATAAGTGAAGGGAGTAGCAGTGACCTAGACACCACAACTAGTGACCAAATTTTTATTTGAAGACTCACTGAAATGAAAAAAAATTAACTTGACACCCTAACAACACCTTTGAGGGGGCATAAGGGGACAAATCAGGGTGACACATGTCACCACTCATGAGTTTCCACATGGAGTGATGATGTCATATCAAAGGTCGGTGTATCGGAGGTTGAGGATGTTGGTGCTTTGTAACACTTGATACTTGAAAAAGTTTCAATTATGGGGCTCCAATATTGGGCTGACACTACAGTCATAGACTCAAATAACCAAAGGCACAGATCTGGGGCCAAACACCAAGAGCTATCGACATATCGGAGGTTGAGGAATATCAAAGCTCCAAATTAAATCCTCCAATTGGAAACTTCTGATGAGAGGGGCTTCGATATTGTGGTTCGTACATGGTCAAGAAGGGTTTAAAGAAACTTGGGCATTAAGCACTTAACAAAGAAAAATAGCCCCCGACAGTGAAAAAAATGCCCTAGCACCTCAAAGCTAAGTAGCAGGTCATGACCCTCAGTCCTATGGTGAGAATCGAGAAGAGCTAAAGCAAAAGAAGCTAGGACAAAATAGAAACTTCACTTAAGTTACATTATAAAGGGGCTCGGGTATGGCATTAAGTCGATAGCCACTAGCCCAATTATATAAAAAATAAAGGCAAAAGGAACAAAGTAAAAGGGGCTGAGGGGTATCGGTGAAACAATAAGGAAAAAACTTCTCCGATAAGACCATACACAGAATTGAAGGCGTATGAGTTGGCAGTTGTTGAATCACAAGAAAAGAGGGGTTGGTAGTTTGAATGGAAAGTTAACAAGTTATTGCGAAAATAACTTCTGTCACTCAAATTCCAAGGCAGAGGATCAACATTAATGAACCAATTTCCAGATGTGAAGGGTAAAGATTTTCTAGCGTAATTGAAGAAGAACGAAGAAGCAATTTTGAGGGATTGTTGCAGAGGCACCTGTTATGCTAACAGAGATGCTAAAATACAGTTTAGGGACCTGTTCTATTCAAGGGAGGCAGTTGACCATATGTTTTGTTTTACCTAAATACAAACATGTTTTCCTATAGTTATTTTAGGAAAGATAGAATATTTTTAATTTTATCTTTTTCATACATGAACTTGAAAGATATTTAAAATATCTCAATTTCTGTAGTTATGTGATGACTATTATTTTGCAAATTTTTATGTAAGCTATGTTATCCCCCACAATGTCCCAGACTGAGAGGAACTAATGGAGGTAACCATAGAACATGCTTTCAGTTTGGTAGCTAGCCCGACCAAACCAAAGAGGGATCTCTCTATGGAATCACAGCCAAGAGATGACTATATGATAAAGGATTTGGCTAGATATCTAGGCTCAGGTAGGTTTTGGAAAATTTAGGGTTTTGTTGCTAGGTAAGGGAGAAAAAACCTGGTAGCTAGGTAAGAGGGTCAAAGGATTACAACAACAAAGATATGAAGGAGCAAGTTAGTAGCACCTTTGTGATGGATTTTAGGTTTTGTTAGTGTAGTATGGTGTTGAGAAGAAGCATAAACGTCTTAATGAGCATGAAACATGAATTCATTAAGTAGGCGTGACAATAACATATAATAATTTTCCATCAAAACAGAGCTTAGTGAAAACAATTATGTTTATCAACTGCAAGGAAAAATATTGAAGAGATGATGAATGGAAAAGGAAGCTAAATATCATTCATATAAAGTAATAACATAGGAAAAAGAACATCATAAACTTATTGCACAGTAATTCCTAAATAATAGTTGCAAATTGTGTTCTTTGATTTCAAAAATGTCAAATACAGGCTACAATGGTTCTCTCCTTATATGTCCAACCAATCTAATGACTAAGAAAATGATAAACAAAGACCAAAATAACCTTTCTTCTCTCTCAGGGGTCGAATCCATGAGATAGGGAGCAATTCCCAAAGTATCTTTAACTAAAACCTAGTAACTAGGGAGGTTATGAACTTCTTCCTCTTTTATCTAACTATCACAAGATATTTATCCAAAGCATTAAATAATGGATAAGACACCTACTCACCCCTAATTTTACCCATTTACATTTAATTTTACCCATCACATTAATTTACTTTAACCTTTTGAATTTTACCAAAGTCAAACTGGAAACTCTGAGAAATTACAAAGTGAAAGTTCTAATTAAAATCTCAGAAAATTGCAGAAGCATGGCGTCAAGTTTGAGGGAATTTTTAGGTGCCTTCCAAAAGTCAAAATTGAAATCTGAAAACACAGTAAACTAGATTTGTCTATCTAGTTTCCAGAACATCTTGAAATGTTTAAAATGACCCATGGGAAGGCCTCCAAAAATTCATTCTCTCAAGGTGTCTCCAGAAGTGTAGCGCCTGTCAAAAAGAGGGGCAAAATGTTGATTTTTGACCCCTTTTTCTCATTTTTCTCAAAATTTGAGCCCTGTTTGAAAATTATGAGGAAATGGGTTTTGAGAGGAGGCTATAATATTTCCAAAACTTTAAACCATTTGTCATTTATATCTTTGAGGAAAAAGCGCAGCGCCATGGCATTGTGTTTCTAAAACTAGTGTATTTTCCTGAATTTTCACTAAAAACCAAAAACCAAAACTGCTAAAAAAACTCCCAAAATTGGTCTAGAAGTGCCAAATGAGGTGTATTATGCTCTCATGGATGACGCAGCAAGCATCTCCAAGTTTTCCTTCTCATATTTTCCTTTTAGCATTTCCTTCAACTTGTTTTGCATTTGTTTGACCTTGATGTTGCAAATCTTGTTTCTGGTTTGGTAGTGGCGGGCCATATCCCTCAACATTTGGTTATCCCTATGGAAAAAGATATGGAGTCAGCTGGGAATGTGAAATCAATCCCTGAAATGATGGCCTTTCCTCTTTTTAGCTTGGTGTCAATCAAATGAGTGAGTTTCTCATGAAAACTTACCTCTCCCACTCTTTGACAAAACCCTAGGCAATTGACATCTTCAAAACATTGTCTTATGAATGGTAAAGAATTGATCTCATTGCAACTGTGGTCTCATACCTCAAAATATTCCCCCCTTTCTGATTTTTTTTTCTTTAATGGTAAAGAGTCTCCTTCCATTTTTGAAACCCTAGATGATAAGAAAAGGGAAAAAAACAGTGAAAAGTGATTGAAGTGGTGAAATGAGGGAGTTAGGGAAGGGAGATTGGAGTATGGAAATTTTGGGAGATGGACAGGGGTTTTAGGAATCCTTAGGAAGTTAAATGAAGGGAAATAAATGAGGGAGATGAGCTAGGAAATTTAAGCACAGTCCTAGCTAGGGAAACTGCCCAATTTGATAGATTAAGCCTAGGATTTGTAGGGAGGTGAAGTGGAATGAAGGGAAATAGTTTGCTTGTGAATGGGGATGATGAGTTGCATGCAAATAAAGGTATAGGGATAATGATTTTAGGGTTTCAAAGATCCAACTGATCATTTTCAAGCTCAAAACATGAAACTCATAGAAAACCCTAGAAGACTAAACACACAATCATTTTGTTTGTTTTGCTAAAGGAAGAGGGGATGCAAAGGAGTGTACTTACCTATTATGAAGCTAAGAGGATTAAAAAAACTGGATTTAGAGGCTTGAAAACTCGAATTTGAGTGATTTTTTGCAATCTGGGAGATTCTTTCCCATACGCAGCATAGTTGACCGGTGTGCAACACCACCTCCATAAACCCAACGCCTTGTTTATAAGCGTAGTGCCACCTCCAGAAACGCAGTGCCTTGTGTGTTAGCACAGTGCCTGTCTTCCAGACCACATTTGGAGACCTTAAACTGCTCCAAATTTTGAACTTGATAGCTTGTTGGAAAGCTCCTGAATTCTTCTACAAGATGGAAACCTCAAAAATGTAATTTGGACAATGTAGCAGGGAGAAAAATTTATTTTCCCAAGGTTGCTCCAAAAATGCAGGGTGTCTCTAACAAAAGCGCAGTGCCAACTTACAGAGCACTTTTGACTGCCTTACTGGAGGAGTTTTGGGCTGAAAGTGGTATGGTTGGAAATATTATGATGTCTACTACATAATAGAGTCCTTAAGAACTACTAACACTTGCTCCAAATCCCTGAAAAACTGCCTTGAAGTCAAGTTGTCTAGAAGTGTAACAAGTCTCTCATAGCAAGTGTAGTTTGGGCATTTCTCTCAAATCCTAATACCTGTGCATAAAAGGAAGGAGGTTTTCATTCCTTGGCCTATCATCGACAAAGCCCTCTTTCACATTTTTAAAATGCTTCTCCATTTAGTCAGAAACATATTTTGAAGAAAAAATGTCCCTATGAGAAATGATGAGATGAGGTAGTGTACTACAAGATTGTCTTATTTGAAATAGAACATTACCTTTACCTTTATTTTATTTTCCCTAAGATGTTAACTCCCTTTACCCACTGACTCACATGATGGACATGCTTTTTGTTTTGACATATGCTATCATGATAACAGATGGAGTGAAACCCTAAACCATGACCTAAAATGAGGAATTTAACCATTTCATGACTGAAGACACTTAAATGAAGATATGATACCTCGAAGAAGACAATGACCATGATGAGTGATGAAGACCATAAGTAAGTGAAGGGAGTAGCAGTGACATAGACACAACAACCAGTGACCAAATGTTTATTTGAAGACTCATTGAAATGACAAAAAATTGAATTGACACCCTAACAACACCTTTGAGGGGGCATAAGGGGACAAATCAAGGTGACATATGTCACCACTCATGAGTTTCCACGTGGAGTGATGATGTCATATCAAAGGTCGGTGTATCGGAGGTTGAGGATGTTGGTGCTTTGTAACACTTGATACTTGAAAAAGTTTCAATTATGGGGCTCCAATATTGGGCTGACACTACAGTCATAGACTCAAATAACCAAAGGCACAGATCTAGGGCCAAACACCAAGAGCTATCGACATATCGGAGGTTGAGGAATATCAAAGCTCCAAATTAAATCCTCTAAATGGAAACTTCTGATGAGAGGGGCTTCGATATTGTGGTTCGTACATGGTCAAGAAGGGTTTAAAGAAACTTGGGCATTAAGCACTTAACAAAGAAAAATAGCCCCCGACAGTGAAAAAAATGCCCTAGCACCTCAAAGCTAAGTAGCAGGTCATGACCCTCAGTCCTATGGTGAGAATCGAGAAGAGATAAAGCAAAAGAAGCTAGGACAAAATAGAAACTTCACTTAAGTTACATTATAAACGGGCTCGGGTATGGCATTAAGTCGATGGTCACTAGCCCAATTATATAACAAAATAAAGGTAAAAGGAACAAAGTAAAAGGGGTTGAGGGGTATCGGTGAAACAATAAGGAAAAAACTTCTCCGATAAGACCATACACAGAATTGAAGGCGTATGAGTCGGCAGTTGTTGAATCACAAGAAAAGAGGGTTGGTAGTTTGAATGGAAAGTGAACAAGTTATTGCGAAAATAACTTCTGTCGCTCCAGATTCCAAGGCAGAGGATCGACATTAATGAACCAATTTCCAGATGTGAAGGGTAAAGATTTTCTAGCATAATTGAAGAAGAACGAAGAAGCAGTTTTGATGGATTGTTGCAGAGGCACCTGTTATGCTAATAGAGATGCTAAAATACAGTTTAGGGACCTGTTCTATTCAAGGGAGGCAGTTGACCATATGTTTTGTTTTACCTAAATACAAACATGTTTTCCTATAGTTATTCTAGGAAAGATAGAATATTTTTAAGTTTATCTTTTTCATACGTGAACTTGAAAGATATTTAAAATATCTCAATTTCTATAGTTATGTGATGACTATTATTTTGCAAATTGTTATGTAAGCTCTGTTATCCCCCACAATGTCCCAGACTGAGAGGAATCAACGGAGGTAACCATAGAACAGGCCTTCAGTTTGGTAACTAGCCCTACCAAACCAGAGAGGGATCTCTCTATGGAATCACAGCCAAGAGATGACTATATGATAAAGGATTTTAGGCTAGATAGCTAGGCTCAGGTAGGTTTTGGAAAATTTAGGTTTTTGTTGCTAGGTAAGGGAGAAAAACCTGGTAGCTAGGTAAGAGGGTCAAAAGGATTATAACAACAAAGATATGAAGGAGCAAGGTAGTAGCACCTTTGTGATGGATTTTAGGTTTTGTCAGTGTAGTATGATGTTGAGAAGAATCATAAACGTCGTAATGGGCATGAAACATGAATTTATTAAGTAGGCGTGAAAATAACATATAATAATTTTCCGTCAAAATAGAGCTTAGTGAAAACAATTATGTTTATCAATTGTAAGGAAAAAATATTGAAGAGATGATGAATGGAAAAGGAAGCTAAATATCATTCATATAAAGTAATAACATAGGAAAAATAACATCATAAACTTACTGCACAATAATTCCTAAATAATAGTTGCAAATTGTGTCCTTGGATTTCCAAAAATGTCAAATACATGCTACAATGGTTCTCTCCTTATATGTCCAACCAGTCCAATGACCGTGAAAATGATAAACAAAGACCAAAATAACCTTTCCTCTCTCTCAGGGGTTGAATCCATGAGATGGGAAGCAATTCCTAAAGCATCTTTAACTAAAACCTAGTAACTAGGGAGGTTATGAACTGCGTCCTCTTTTATCTAACTGTCACAAAATATTTATCCAAAGCATTAAATAATGGATAAGACACCTACTCACCCCTAATTTTACCCATTTACATTTAATTTTACCCATCACATTAATTTACTTTAACCTTTTGAATTTTACCAAAGTCAAACTAGAAACTCTGAGAAATTACAAAGTGAAAATTCTAATTAAAATCTCAGAAAATTGCGGAAGCATAGCGCCAAGTTTGAGGGCATTTTTAGGTGCCTTCCTAAAGTCAAAATTGAAATCTGAAAACACAGTAAACTAGATTTGTCTGTCTAGTTTCCAGAACATCTTGAAATTTTTAAAATGACCCACGGGAAAGCCTCCAAAAATTCATTCTCCCAAGGTGTCTCCAGAAGTGCATCACCTGTCAAAAAGAGGGGAAAAATGTTGATTTTTGACCCCTTTTTCTCATTTTTCTCAAAATTTGAGCCCTGTTTGAAAAATATGAGGAAATGGGTTTTGAGAGGAGGCTATAATATTTCCAAAAATTTAAACCATTTGTCATTTATAGCTCCGAGGAAAAAGCATAGCGCCAAGGCATTGCGTTTCTGAAACTAGTGTATTTTCCTGAATTTGCACTAAAAACCAAAAAACAAAACTGCTAAAAAAAACTCCCAAAATTGGTCTAGAAGTGCCAAATGAGGTGTATTATGCTCTCATGGATGACTCAACAAGCATCTCCAAGTTTTCCTTCTCATCTTTTCCTTTTAGCGTTTCCTTCAACTTGTTTTGCATTTGTTTGACCTTGATGTAGCAAATATTGTTTCTGGTTTGTTAGTGGTGGGTCATGTGCCTCAACATGTGGTTATCCTTGTGGCAAGAGAGATGGAATCAACTAGGAATGTGAAATCAATCCTTGCAGTGATGGCCTTTTCTCTTTTCATATTGGTGGCAATCAAATTAGTGAGTTGCTCATGAAAACTTACCTCTCCCACTCTTTGACAAAACCCTAGGCAATTGACATCTTCAAAACATTGTCTTATGAATGGTAAAGAATTGGTCTCATTGCAATTTGTAGGCTCATACCTCAAAATTTTCCCCCCTTTATGATGTTTTCGTTTCTTTGATGGTAAAGAGTCTCCTTCCATTTTTGAAACCCTAGATGATAGGAAAGGGGAAAAAACAGTGAAAAGTGATTGAAGTGGTGAAGTGAGGTTGTTAGGGAAGGGAGATGGGAGTAGGGAAATTTTGGGAGATGGACAGGGGTTGTAGGAATCCTTAGGAAGTTAAATGAAGGGAAATGAATGAGGGAGATGAGCTAGGAAATTTAAACACAGTCCTAGCTAGGGAAACTGTCCAATTTGATAGATTAGGCCTAGGGTTTGTAGGGAGGTGAAGTAGAATGAAGGGAAACAGTTTGTTTGTGAATGGGGATGATGAGTCGCATGCAAATAAAGTTATACGGATAGTGATATTAGGGTTTCAAAGCTCCAACTAATAATTTTCAAGCTCAAAACATGAAACTCATAGAAAACCCTCGAAGACTAAACTCACAATCATTTTTTTTTTTGCTAAAGGAACTGGGGATGCAAAGGAGTGTACTTACCTATTATGAAGCTCAGAGGATCAAAAGAACTGGATTTAGAGGCTTGAAAACTCAAATTTGAGTGATTTGTTGCAATTCTAGGAGACTCTTTCCTGTGTGCAGTACAGTTCACCAATGTGCAATGCCACCGCTAGAAATGTAGTGCCTTTTATGTAAGTGCAGTGCCACCTTGATAAACGCAACACCTTGTCTCTTAGCACAGTGCCTATCTTCTAGACCGCATTTAGAGGCCTTAAACTGATCCAAATTATGAAATTGATAGCTTGTTGGAAATCTCCTGAAGTATTCTACAAGATGGAAACCTCAAGAATGTAATTTGGACATTGCAGCAGGGAGAAAATTTTATTTTCCCAAGGTCACTCCAAAAACACAGGGTGTCTCTAACAAAAGTGCAGCTCCAACTTGCAAAGCACTTTTGACTACTTTACTTGAGAAGTTTTGGGCTGAAAGTGTTATGGTTGGAAATATTATGATGTCTACTACACAATATAGTCCTTAAGCACTCACAACACTTGCTCCAAATCCTTGAAAAACTGTCTTGAATTCAAGTTATCCAGAAGTGTAACAAGTCTCCCGTAGCAAGTGTGGTTTGGGCATTTCTCTCAAATCCCAATGGAAGGAGGTTTTTTCTCCTTGGCCTATCATCGAAAAAAACCTCTTTCACATTTGTAAAATGCTTTTCCATTTAATTAGAAACATATTTTGAAGAAAAAATGTCCCTATCAGAAATGATGAGATGAGGTAGTGTACTGCAACATTGTCTTATTTGAAATAAAACATTGCCTTTACCTTTATTGTGTTTTCCCTAAGCTGTTAACTCCATTTACTCACTAACTCACATGATGGACATGCTTTTTGTTTTGACATATGGTATCATGATAACACATGGAGTGAAATCCTAAACCATGACCTAAAATGAGGAATTTAACCATTTCATGACCGAAGACACTTAAATGAAGATATAATACCTCGAAGAATATAATGACCATTATGAGTGATGAAGACCATAAGTAAGTGAAGGGAGAAGCAGTGACCTAGACACAACAACCAGTGACCAAATTTTTATTTGAAGACTCGTTGAAATGAAAAAAATTGACTTGACACCATAACAGCACCTTGTAAGAGCATATTTGATCACTAGTGACTGACATGACTGGAAGGCACTAACAAGCTCTATATAAACAATTTATGAATATTGAAACAAGGTTGGCTTTTATTGGAAAAACACTTATAGTCCAAATGTATTTGAGCAATCTTGAACGCATTCACAGTGTTTAATGAGCAATTAGTAGGAAATTCATGTGTTACTTCTCCCTGTTAGTATTTTCTCTGTTGTATAATTGTCTTCTTCAATGTCTAAGAATGTTAGTTTATGAGATTGAATTTATTTGATGTTCCTTTATTAAATTTATCAGTCATTAATATGTGTTATTCTAGTCATCTATAAAATTTGTTTTCCTCCTGTCCTCTATCTTAAAAATCTCCCAAACAGTCAAAGGACTTGCGACTCATGCTTTGTACAACCTTCTCATTGGAGTTGTGATCTCATTTGTTTAATAGCTAGACTCCATGCCAAATGGTTTTGAAGATCACCCAACCAATTCATTCCTAGACCTAAATATGGTCACTTGAACTCAATTGCACAAAAACGTATACTACATTGACCATAGGGTAGTTGAGTTTTACGATGAGATCCCTCTCTAGGTTTAAGGGGAAACTTCAATCTAAAAGAGGTTTTGAGGTTACCTTATGGTTTTTCCTTGCAGCTAGAGTTTTCCCTAACTGATAACACCATGAATGAATTCAACTTCCATTCCAACATACCCATGCGAACTTCAAGAAGTAGCATTTCCACCCACTTGGAAATACCAGAAGTCACAGATATTGACATGAGAACCCATGCCACTAGAACACCATTATGTTGGGAACAAAATGTCAATAACATATAAGGTTGGAACTGCATAAATTATTTATATACTTCAATTGTCTTCTAAATAACAAATAATAATAAGAAAATGCATAGCAATATAAACTTACCTTAAAAGGATTTGTCCTAAATGTAGAATCTATTGCTATGACCATATTTTCTTATGAAATCTAGTTATGGTCGTTGAATGTCTAAAATGAATGGAGTGCGTCCCTCATCATCTATGGCATTGTTAAACATTGAGTAGTAAAATATTTATTAAGTTTTTCCACTTGCCATATATGCAAACTTTGAGTATCAATTTTATCAAACATATATTAGGTATGTTTCAATTTCCTCTCTATATTGCCAATATCATCATGAGTAAGAAAATGATTTCAATGAAACTCAACTCTAGATGAGATTACTTTGTCACGCACAAATTCATGATGTTTGTGATATATACATTCAACTGGCATTCCCAATGACAAACATCTTTCTACCGATTGAACTAGTTCATTACTAACATGGGGTGCATGGCATTCCCTTGTGCCTACAAAATCTTGAACCGTGTCTTGTCCATGACAAGATTTACCTGTAATATGTATATGGTTCATCTTAGCATGGGTGATCAATGCACATTTTAGTGTATTCTTGAATATGTAAACATTAAAATGACATATGCAGACAGTTCTCATATGCTCACTAAGTGGAAAACTCCTTATCCCCTTTTTAGGCACTTTTGATATATCGTAAGGAAATACATCAATCTCTTATTGTCCTATGGCCAATATGAACACCAAAACCTACAAGGAACAATAAGATATTGAAATAAAAAAATGAATTTAAAGAAAATTTAATATAAGAGAAAACAAATAGCAGAAAAATGCTTACATTATATATTCCAATGGGATGTTAACTTTACACTTTTGATTTCTAAGATTTTCATTTTCTTCTTTTGATTTTTCATTGAAACTTTTAAAAAAACTTATTGAATACAATGGACTTTTTCTCTCTCCAATAACAAACTAATTATATCTATTTGATTTAATCCAAGCAATATTATTACCTCCTATTACATTCCAATTCAAAACTTCAAGAATTAAATATTATTTCAATTTTTAACAACTCTACAAAGTACATAACTTAAGTTAATTTCTCATAAATTTACAAAAAAAATAATATATACTATTTCAATTTTATACCTAAAAGACAGTAGATGAATATATATATATATATATATATATATATATATAAACTAACTTCTTACCTATTAAAAAAAAATTATTCTACTCTATTTATAATATTTCAACTAAATTCAAACCGAACGAGAAAATATATCCTTTTTCCAAATATGAATACTCAGCTAAATTATGACTACGATTCTAATATTGAGTATACACACAGCACCTCATGAATTCAAAGGCTCAAGAAAACTCTTATGGCACTCGTATTCTCTAAACCTATGAGATGGAAAAGTAAAAACTATAAATTATAAAAATTCTCTACTTTTTGAATAATAAATATAAAATTATTATACTATATTTGCGTTGAATGAAATTATTATACTTTATTTTCACTCATAAACTTACACACAGATAGATACTGGTCAAGCTATTTTATTACAAAATCTCAACAGCAATGATCCGCGTTTCTCGATTTGGAGGTCACGGGCCATAGAGATTGTCACAGAAGCAAAGTATGTACACCTCATACTTCCTCCGCCTAACAACATCACTAGCAAAACAACGTACCTTTGTGGCGAGTTTTATGGGTACTTTCTATGCCAAGTTTGTTTTGGTCCAGGGGTAAAAAGTAGTTGAAAACTTAAAGAGCTATTACATCAAAAATATTTTCATCTGAATTTACTAAGATGTGGTTGCTACTATTCTTGAGAATCAATCTACTGGGATGCTGAGGCTTGAGTAAGGCTTTACAATATTTAATATAAATTTTATTTCAATACATAAGAAATTTAAAAGAAAACAAGTTTAATATTTTATTATTTTTCAAAATTAATTTAAATACAAGCTCCCTTGTATTTAAATGAGGGTCTATCTCCCTTGTATCCTCTTCATCGATAATAGCTCTTTCTCTCACCATCGTTGATAGACATTAACAAATTCCTGGAATATAATATATCCACTGTGTTCCAGGAATTTGTGAGGAGAAGAGAGCTATTATCAATCAAGAGGATACAAGGGAGGTAGACCCTCATTTAAATACAAGGGAGCTTGTATTTAAATTAATTTTGAAAAATAATGAAATATTAAACTTGTTTTCTTTTAAATTTCTTTATGTATTGAAATAAAATTTATATTAAATATTGTAAAGCCTTACTGAGGCCTCAGCATCCCAGTAGATTGATTCTTAAGATTGATTCTGAAGAATAGTAGCAGCCACATCTTAGTAAATTCAGATGAAAATGTTTTTGATGTAATAGCTCTTTAAGTTTTCAACTACTTTTTACTCCTGCACCAAAACAAACTTGGCATAGTAAGTACCCATAAAAATCGCCACAAAGTGCCGAGTGCTGAGTTTCAGTGTGGCGTCCATTCAGGTATGATCTACCCTTTTTTCCATCCCATTACAGCGACCATTTGTTTGTCGACGAGGAACGTGTTCGCCTCTCCAGCCTATTTCAACGTTTCTCTTGAAGAGACACCTGTCTTTCTATGGCATGAGACCGTGTTTTGCCTCTCAATTATCTTTCATGCAGGATAACCGTGTGTCTTTACTAGCCTCCATTTTGGATCATCTCTTTGTTTTGCCACTGCTACATGCCATAATTTGGCCTAGAGCTCTCCCATTATATAACCTACACAATGGTTTTTGGTAGGTTTTTTGGCTGATGTGGTTCGCAGACTATATGTTTTTTGACTACTATAATCGCCTACCCAACCCATCTATCATTTTCTCACAGAAATATACTTCTGGTATATCATCTTTGTGCCCATTGCTCAACACTCGGAGGATGCTCACGCTCCAGGTACGTGGTATAATTTGTTTTTTGTAATAATATTAGTACACTCTTCCCATGGTTTGATTACACACTAAATGATAAGGAATTTGCTCTCCTCGTGGTTATACTTTTTTCTTTTGTTGTCCCCTTATTTAGCTGATATTTCATCTTGCGTCTCATGCATCTTCCATGTCTTGGCTTGCATCAACTCGCTGGTCGTGGCTATCCAAGTTTTAAATTGGGGAGTGTGTGGTCATTTCTAAACCATGTTCCGAATCCGTTTCAAAAGCGGACCATGGTGGTGCATAGTCGACACTTGATGTTGTTGTTTTGTCTGCCCTGATGCACCCATCTAAGTTTTTGAGTGATCTTTGGTTTTTTCTCCGGCACCTGTAAACCAATTTTTTGAATTTTCCGGGCAATCGGTCTTTCCTTGGACTACGCTTCACTTACTCGCATTTACTTCTCCCATTTATTTTTCTGTAGCCTGTGTATCCTATAAAGATCTCCATGATCTATCCGTTGCCTCTCTCTGATGTTTTTACCTGACAAAGGGATGTTCCAGGTACTAGGGTATTTATGTCCTTTTCCACCCTATTACCCTTTTCTCACCCTTCAGTGGTTTTTCCCACCTAACCCATCCTTTCCTATCATTTCATTTGATCTTCCTCCTGTCTGATTATCTTTATTGGGATCCCCATTACCTTTATGGTGTCGGTACTTATCCTATCATGGATTTTCCCTCTGACCAATCTGCTGAGTCAGCCATGGTCCGCGCTACTATGGCCGCTGAGGTATCACATGCCAGACAAGCTCCCCAATCTGACTGGATGAAATCACTGGAAGCCGACATCATTTTTCCCACTCTATCTCCGTTGCTCCCTCAGAGTGATGACTTGGCATCTCGGCAGCCTCCCAAACATCATAGGCTTGTTAAAACCTCTCCTCCACCCTCAGCTATCAATCTAGATGGCCCCCTGTTAATAAATAGAATTGTGAGCTTGCAGAAGAGGGCGCTCGTTGGGAGATGGTTCTTTCTGTCCATGGACGATCCTCAAATTTGGGCTTGGATTGCTGCCAGATGGACTCCTTTTCTGGGATACGCCCCTACCATTGTTCGCCTCATGAACAACTGGTATAGTTTTCATTTCCTCAGGGACTGCGACATGGAACTCATCTTCTCGAAACCTTGGGTGAAGGAGAGAAACTTCCTGGCTCTACATAAATGGTTTATAGGATTTAATCCGCTCCGTTGCACACTCTAGAATAATTATATCTGGCTCAAATTCCCTGGCCTTCCCCTCGAATTGTGGAATATGAAATTGATGAAAAGGATAGGTAATGCTATTGGGTGATTCATATATGCGGACCCTCGATGTATTGGCGCCAAAGATAAATGGGTTGCCTGGGTTCTCATTGAAAAAGAATTCAGGGGAGGTTTTCCTGAGACTATTGACCTCACTTGGGAGCTTTCAAGAATTCAACAATGGCTGGACTACTGGGGCATGCCTTTCAGGTGCTCCAACTGCCACAAAACTAGTCACCTATTTCCAAACTGTCCTCGCCGCCCGAATGCCAAGCTAAAGAAGAAAACCGTTCTTTCTCCCCCCCCGTTACATGACAAAGCTTCTCCGGCCTTTGATGGGCCATTATATACAGAGATATTACGGGCTCCTATCTGTTCCCCGCCGCTCATCGTTCTCATATTGGTCGCTCCCTTGATCGAACAGGCAACCTCTCTCTCTCGGTCTACCTCTGTGGAACCTTCTAGGCGTATGTCTGTTGATCGTCCTAGATCATCTACTGTATCCAAATCTCCTTCTCATCCCCTATTTGACCCTACGGCTGGGGTATCTAGCTTTTCCTCCTTTCGCCGCCTTTACAACTGGATCCGGACCCCGCTTACCCCCTTCCCCCCACATCATCTTTTCCCCTTGTTTCTAACCCTGCATCTGCCCCCATATACATATCATCATCGCCCTTATCCCCCCCCCATAATCATCTCATGCCTGGTCCGTCATCTATCCCATCGCCTGTTCGCTATTCTATACCCCTTGCTTCCAACCTGGATATTGATCATAAAGGTAAGGTGCCTCTTATTCCCATTTCCTCACCTTCTTCTCCCCACATCTCTCCTCATAACTCTCTTGACGAAGACATCGATATTCTCCTCCAAAGAGCGTCTCTTGGTCTTCAACCATTAATTGTTCATCGCCCTTCCCATTCCCCTTCTCCCCACATTAGCCCTACATCAGCTAGAAACATAACTGTTTGACGTAAAGAGAAACGAGGCAGCCGACATTTTCGGGGTAGAAAGGGTAGAAAGACCTCACCTATCAAGGATCTTTCCCTTATCTATATTCCTGTTACTGAAATCACTGATGATGTTTTTTCTGATAATAGGCCTCTTAGAGCTTGTCGGCCTCATGAGGCCCTTGAATGATTGACATCCTTTCCATGAACATCCGAGGCCTCGGTACTGAGCACAAATTTTTGGCCCTTAAACACCTTTTTGTCTCCTCAAAATCTAGGATGGTCCTCATTCAGGAAACCATGCACGAATGCTCACAAACCATTTCATACTTCCGGAAGATGCTCCCGTCATGGCACATGGTCGCTACAAACGATGATGGCATGTCTGGTGGACTTGCGGTTTTGCGGGACCCCAAATGGATCACTGCTACTGCCTTTCATTGCTTTGCAGGCATTCTTATTTTGGCTCATTTCCGGGGCTCCACCGACCCCTTCCACATTTTAAATCTTTATGCTCCTTATAAGAATCGTTTCCCATTCTGGAACGATCTTCTATCTTCAGGACTTCTTGATATTGACTCTTTGATTATTGGTGGCGACTTCAACTGCACCTTTTGTAATGAAGAAATTTGGGGCTATGGCAGGAAATCTGATCCTATAGGTAATCACATCCGGGAATCCATTATCCAGTACAATTTCATTGACGCCTTACCTGTTGTTATGGGCCCAACCTGGGACAATGGAAGAACGAATAGCTCCTATCTGGTGAAGAGAATAGACAGATTCATTTTTCATGAGCACCTGATTGATAAATTCGGGCCTCCTTCTATGAACATCATTCCGTCCTTTATTTCTGATCATCGGCCCATTACTATCCAATGGAAAAATTCTGGACGCAGATTCGGCTATCCCTTCAAGTTCAATAGAACTTGGCTTGCTGATGAATCTTTCAATATTTTTATTAAGGAAACCTGGAAGCAGTTCCCCACGCTGGATAGTGTTCCCACTTGGCTTTTCATTGAGCGCCTGCATACCCTTCGAAGGGAGGTCAAAAAATGGCAAAAGGAGAAGGCGGCCGCTAACAAAATGGAGTTAAAATCCATTTGTAAGGAACTGGAAAAGTTATCCGCTCTCCTCAAAAATTCTCACATGCCATCCTCCACAAGGAACCGCATTTGGAATTTAGAAAAGAGAAAACAAAAAATCCTGAAAGAAGAAGAGGCATCGTGGAGGCTCAAAAGCCGCGCATTATGGCTCAGGGAAGGTGATAAGAACACCAAGTTCTTTCACAGATTTGCAAATAAGAGAAGGGAATCAAATGCCATTTGGGAAATTAAGGATGAGTATGGAATTTCTCATAACACTCAGGAGGCAATCTCTAAGGAGGCTGTTAAATATTTCAAAAGGGCATACAGCGAGGGCTCCGTTTGCAGCTTTGAGGATATTTTTTGGGGCATTGACCCTTATCCCACAATGTTTGATGAAGGCCTAAACAATGCGCTCATTGCTGAAGTTACAGAAGAGGAATTATTGGCTACGATGAAATCTTTTCAGAAAGATAAGTGCCCCGGGCCCGATGGGTGGACCATTGATTTCTTTATCCATTTCTTCGAATTATTCAAGGAAGATATCCTCAAGATGGTCGAGGTCTCCAGATCCCAAGGATTCATCAGTCAGAAGATTTCCTCTACATATATCGCCCTTATTCCTAAGAAAAAGCTCTCATCTACATTCGTTGATTATCGTCCCATATCCTTATGCAACGTGCTATATAAGATTATATCTAAGATTATCGCCACTCGAATCAGGAACACTCTCTCTCTCCACTTGTCTTCAGAACAACACGGGTTCCTCAAAGACAGAAGCATTACTGAAGCAGTGGCCCTCACCCAGGAATGTATACATTCTATGCACAACAGAAAAATTAATGCGGCACTTCTGAAAATCGACCTGAAAAAGGCTTACGACTGTGTGAGCTGGAGCTTTATCAGATGCCTTCTGACCAGGATCGGCCTAGATGACAGGTGTTCTCGATGGATAATGGCTTGTGTGGTGGATATAAATTTCGCGGTCCTCATAAACGGGGTTCCTACTCCTTATTTCAGAGCTGCAAGGGGCTTACGCCAGGGCTGCTCCCTGTCTCCTCTGATCTTCATACTTGTCATGGAATCCCTGAGCTTACACATCAAGATAGCGGTTCAACAAGCGAGAATTAAGCCTCTCCCTATTAGTAAGCATAATTACATGTCTCACTCTCTTTTTGTCGACGATATTCTTCTATCAGTGATTTTGTGCAGATCTACGTGGCTGTGTATTTTTGATATTCTGGAGAGGTTTCAAAGTGCCACCAGAATGCTGATCAACGATCTGAAATCTTCTTTCCATGTCGCTGATGAAAATGCTGATACCATCACTTATATTTCAGAACTTTTCCATATTAAGGCTTTTCCTATTATGAAGGGTATCAAATACCTTGGCTTCTATTTGAAACCAGCATGCTACAGAGTGGCTGATTGGACATGGTTATTGGATCGATTCTACAACAAAATTTCCTCTTGGGAGTTTCGATGCTTATCAATAGGGGGCCGTGTCGTCCTCACCCAATCGGTTCTGGTTCAAATCATGGTTTACTGGGCCCTTCTCTTCTATATCCCCCTGACCATTATAAACAAACTTAACAGGATGATCGCCATTTTCATATGGGGAGGTCAGAAAGAGAAGAATAAATTCCATCTCTGCAAGCTGTCGATGCTAACCCAGCCAAGAATCATGGGAGGCTGGGGCATACTAGATTTACACTCCTTCAGAAGAGCGCTTCTATGCAAAACTATGTGGAAGGCGGTAATGGGGGAGTCTAGCTGGAGCAAAACTATCAGGGCGAAATACATGGATGACCGCGACATAACTTATTGGTTCAGGCAGCGCTCCATTGGGTCCGCCAATGGCTCAATCATTTGGAGAGGGTTTAAAAAACTTGAGCAATTCTTCAGAGAAAATTTGATATGGAATTTCCAAACGGGATCCAACATCATTATGGGTTTTGATGAGTTTGCAGGTTCAGGGAATTCGATCCACTTCTCCCAACATCTCCTTAGACATTTGCACAACAGGGGGCTATATTTCTGGGCCAGTGTTATCAAGAAATGGGATGACGCCATCCCAATATGGAAAACTACAAATGAGTTACAGTTGAACGATGTTCTTGCGGCCCAATGGAAAGACATCACCCTTTCACTACAAGCGCGTGGTATCTATCGTTCCAGGAACAGGGATGGCATCACTTGGAAAGGACTCAGCGGATCTTCAGCTGTATCTGCTAGACACATATATTCCCAGATTATTTTTTCAGAAGCTGATACCTTTGGACATATCTTCCCACCTATTTTCTGGAAATCTGGTTGCCCTATTAAAATAAACATTTTTTCATGGCTTGTTTTTCATAACCGCAATCTCACTTGGGAGAATCTCCAGAGGCGTCAGTGGTTTGGACCTGCTATTTGCCCCCTCTGCAGATCGAATTCTGAAAACAATGTCCACTTATTCCTACAATGTCCCCAATCTCTACTGATTTGGCAACAGGTATCTGCACATTTTGGTTTCACTTATGCCAACCCGCCTTCTATCATCGAGGCTTTCTATATATGGAGTAACATGTGTAACAGGAAGCGGCCGATCCCATTGATCACCATATGGAACATCTGGAAATGGCGAAATCAGTTAATCTTTGACTCCAAAAGGAGCCCGATTAAACTGGTCTTTGAATCTGTCCTTCTACTTTATGAAGCGCTTGATCAGCGTCGCCTACCAAATATCAAACATGGAGTGGATCAGCGGCCCACTGATAAACTCGAATACCCTTATGCCTTTTTTGATGGAGCCGCTCAGCTGGACATTTGTGCCTGTGGTTTTTTTATTATTCCAGTGGAAGGTCAAGCTTTTGATATTCATTGGAATGGTGGTCCTGGTACCAATAACAAAGTGGAAATCATGGCTCTGACTGGTCTCATCATTTTCTCTGATTTCCTGGGTCTCAAAAACCTTCACATTTTTGGAGATTCCAAAGTCACCATTGACCATGTTTTGTCCAAAAACAGCATCAAAAATATTCACCTAGTTGGCTGGTTGGACAGGCTTGAGGCTATGAGGCTTAACAGGAAGGACTACACAATCTCCCACATCGACAGAGGAAAAAATCAGAGAGCTGATGCATTGTCAAAACGAGACTGTCAATGCCGCAAGGAAAATGGAGGCTTGACAACTCCTTCCACTAGATTCGAGAATTTTCTATGCAGGGTTCTTCTTTCACTATTTGATCCCCAGCCTTTGTCTCTTTTATTGGCTTATGATCACTCATTCTCTAGCTCATGGGACTGCTTATCAATTTTTTCTATAACAAGACATCCCCAATATACATCATTTTCCTCATGGCTGCCACATAGCTGATCTGCCTGCAAGGCACATATTCTATCTCCTGGAGTCTTATGTTTTCTTTCTTTCCTCATATCAGAATTACCCATGCAAATCTCATTGTTGTATTTTTGATAATGTTTTTTTGAACAATCATAATATAACTATAAAGCTTTTTTTCGTGCTGAAAAAATATATCCACTGCATTTGACTCTATAATACACTTTCCATTTAAGATATCGTGTATAAATCTTTTCCAAATTAACAACGTCCAAATTTAAAGAAGAAAATACATTTTAAATTTTAGTGTTTTGCATTTAATCTTGATCACCTGTAATACGCATGTTAACGTAATTATTACTGACTTATAAATTTTAGTGTTATTTTTGCCATAATTATAAGTAAAGTTCTAAATTTGAGTGTTACTTTTGCCTGGAATTTTTGATTTGGCATTTTGTGAGAATCGTCTTCAATAACGAGGTTATTTTTTTTGTCACCTTTTAAATTAAGTGTGAAGAGACAATTAACATTTTTGGAGTTATAAGTTTATTAATCGGCGGCTTTATATATTATTAGTTAAATTTTATATTGTTTAAATCTAACTGGAGCAGTAATTTTGTGCATTAATAAAATTATAACTCAAAAAATATTGAGAACTATGTAAAAATATCTTTGAATTAATATAAAGACGGCATTTTCCTATGTATGGCAGCTCATATTACCCTATCAGTGTTCCAAAGCTGGTTCACAACTACGCCAATGGATGTGCACAATGTTTTTGATATTTCTACTTATATGCAAATTGTAGCATTTTTTTTTTCCAAATGAGCAAGCTATTCCAACTCATTCATTAGCAGTGCCATGTACTGTGTAAGGACAGCTCGCCATTAATGATTATGACACGCCAACTAAAATGAATACGGTTGGCAAGGGCGTAATGTTAAAAACCAACAGACAAAAATGATGTGCAGATAAAACCAACACAATTGGCTTGTACTAAGGCCCCCATCGGTCGAAGAAAACCAGTGAGAATGAAGACCACACAAAGTTGCATTGCAATGAGGTGAAGGGCTGTGATGCATGTCAAGACATTTTAGTTTCACGTCAAGATGTCTACCCCATACAACGTCCATTGAATCGATTTGATGTCTCGATTTGTCTACATGCATGTAGATTGTGCGACGCACTTTGATAATCACTCGTACCTTCAGATCCAATAATTCCATTGTCACAATTACAGGGGAGCCAATTTTCTGGATTTTAAAAGTTTTGTTTGAATACAAAATTTGGTTATGAATTGGAAAATCTTAATTTTAATTTTAAGTGATTGAGTTGTGTGAAAGTGATTTTTCAAGTGGCTGATTTTATTTTTAGGTTAAAAATATAATTTAAATGATAAAATGTTATAATTATAAAAAATAAAAAGTGATTTAGATGAATTAAGTTTAATTATAATTATTAAGAATTTTGTTAATTTTATTTTTATATTTAAAAATACAAGTCCAACCATAAAACATGAAAATTATTAAAAAAAATAAAAGAAAAATTACTTTAACTTAATCCAATTTATAATATATTCCCGGATGCGGGTGATGATATGGTGCGATAGGCAGGTGTCGGAAGAGGCTCGTCACGTGGGTAGGTGTAAGCCCGAACGAGCCACGACACACCTCGCAGAGGAATTAAATGTGATGGGAGGCTCCGTTAACTTGGCTTTATTGCTGGTTTTATGGCTGGTTCAGAGGGCATTCATTGTGCAGCTGAGATCGAGGCAAATGGCGCTCATTATCTTCGCTCCCCCGGTCGCCTGGATTCATTCCTGCAAGAATTCCGAGCAGTCGTTGGCAGAGGAGGAACATTCCCTGGTTCAGAGCACAATTACTCAGTGGAATTCTTGTTCGAAGGGTAATTTGACAATGCAGAGGGAGAGGCCCAGGATGAGCAGTCGTCGGGGAGGTTCTAGGGGCCGCTCTGCCACTCAGCGCCCAGTCAATTCGCCCTCCTCCTCGGCGGAAATTGCTTCTGAGCATAACAGAGGCTCAAACAGACCTGTTGGACGTGACACTGTGCGTGGGTGGGAAGAAATTCCAGAATGCGGTCATTTGGAGCACCCGGCTGTTCGTTATCGAATTCCTTGCACGCTGGAGAACAACACTCTTATCGTTTCCGTCATGGTGGAACACTGTAATAGTCACAGAGGGCCTCTGGACAACCTGGGCGTGCCAGTGGTTGATATGCAAGTCCCCGCGGTCGCTATGCGGAGGCCAACCAAAGCAACTCAAGCTGAGGAAGCTGGCCCTAGTGAGCCGGTTCAGCGGTCGCTGCGCTCGGAAATGGAGGTTTCACAGAAGCTCAAAGGACCGGCGAAGGATATGGAGGTCTCGCAGAAGCTCAAAGGACCGGCGAAGGATGAGCCCCATACAACCGATGAGGACTAGCTCCTCCGTCACTCTGTCTTCCGCTGCCAGGAAAGCAACTCTTTGTTTGTCTCTCAAGCTCTTTGTCGATTTACTGCTCTCTTTGTCGATCTGTCTACGTGTCATCCATGTCGGATTATATGTCCACCGTGTCAGTCAATGTGTCCATTGTGTCGGTTTGTCAATCCACCGTGTCGGTTCACATGTCCATTGTGGCGGTTTACAAGCTTATTGTGTCGATTCAATTGCTGGCTATATCGATTCAGATGTCTCTATTTTGTAATGATGCTACTCAGAAGGGTCTTTCATGGAGAAAATCTCGCTGGAGATGCAGGGCCACGGCCCTGGTGTAATTTTGCTGTAATTTTTGATTTTTGCAATATAAATTAGACTAGTCTTACAGAGAAAAAAAAAAAAATCCAATTTATAATATATTACCACAACTAAATTAATAAATGTGATTGATATAGGTATATATCAATGATATGTACAATCACATTAGTAAACGTGTTTGGTATAGATCAATAGACATATATCAATGATATACACAATCGCATTAGTAGCATTAGTAAATGTAGTGGATGTGTTGAAATACATCAATAAACATTAATAGTGTAGATTTAATATTAATATTAAAATTCATATTGATAAATATATAACAATAACCATAATAACATAATAAAAAGCAAAACTATTATATAAAAATTTATTATTATTATAATATTGTAATTACAATAATTATATTATAATGATTATATAATTATAATTATTAATGTGGTTGGTATAATTCTAATTAATAGTTATTATTATATTATATTATAATAATAATTATATCATCATTATAATTACAATAATTATGATTAGTATGATAATTATTATTATTAATATTAAATATATTTGATTATCAAACTCTAAAATAAATATTATAAACCCTAAAATAAATATGGTTGACTATGTTTGATTTTCATATTGAGACAATCTTTCTCACAATGCAACATTGGATCATGGTTAACCATAAAGCGAAGGGATTGATATTATAAACCCAAGGGAATAATAATATCAATGGATTAGTACTAAAAACCCAAGGGATTATATTATAAACCCAAGGGAATAATATTAAACCTAAGGGATTAATATTTTAAACCTTATGAATACTATTATACCCTAGGAATATAAACCCTTAGATTAATAAACCCAAGGGATCGATATTATAAACCCAAGGGATCGATACTGAAAACCCAAGGGATTATAAACCCAAGGGAATAATATTAAACCCAAGGCATTAATATTACAAACCCAAGGTATACAAACATTAAGATAAATATTATAAACCATAAAATAAACAGGTTTAACCGTGGTTTATTTTCATATTGACACAATCTTTTCCATAATGCAACGTTGGAACATAGTTGATGATGATTGCTTTTCATATTGAGACAATCTTTGTCAAAATGTGACGTTGGAACATGATTGATTTTCATATTGAGACAACCTTTGTCACAATGTAACGTAGGACCATGGTTGACCATGATTGATGATGGTTGACAATGGTTGTCCATGGTTCATTTTCATATTGAGACAATTTATGCCCCATTGTGGCGTTGGGCCATGGTTGACCATGATTATAAACCCAAGGGATTTATATTAAACCTAAGGATTAATATTTTAAACCCTAAGAATATGAACCCTTAGATTAATAAACCCAAGGGATCAATATTATAACCCAAGGGATTATAAACACAAGAGAATAATATTAAACCAAAGGCATTCATATTATAAACCCTAAGATAAATATTATAAACCCTAAAATAAACATGGTTGACCATGGATGATTTTCGTATTGACATAATATTTATCATAATGCGATGTTGGACCATGGTTGACCATGATCGATTTTCATATTGAGATAATCTGAATTAGTAAACCCAAGGGATTATTAATATTGGTTTATATTAATGTGGGGTTGACCATGATTGGTTTTCATATTGAGACAATCTTTGTCACAATGCGACGTTGGACCACAATTGACCATGGTTGAACATAATTGACCATGATTAACCATGGTTGGCCATCGTTGATTTTCATATTGAGATAATATTTTTCACAATGAGATGTTGGACCAGGGTTGACCATGATTCACCATGATTGATGATGGTTGAAAATGGTTGTCGATGGTTCATTTTTATATTGAGACATTCTTTATCACAATATGACATTGGACGATGGTTGACCACAATTATAAACCCAAGGATTAATGTTATAAACTCTATGAATAATATTATACCCTAGGAATATAATCCATTGGATTAATAAGCCCAAGGGATCGATATTATATACCAAAGGGAATAATAAACCCAGGGGAATAATATTAAACCCAAGGAATTAATATTATAAACCTTAAGTATATAAACCCTAAAATAAGCAGGGTTAACTATGGTTTAACATGGTTAATTTTTATATTGGTACAATCTTTGTAATAATGCAACGTAGGAGAATCATTGACCATGGTTGGCCATGGTTGTCACAATGTGACGTTGGACCATCAGACAATCTATGTTACAATGTGACCATGGTTCACCATCGTTGACCATGGTTGACCATCATTGATTTTCATATTGAGACAATCTTTCTCACAATGCGACATTGGACCATGATTGACCATAAACCCAAGGGATTGATATTATAAAGCCAAGGGAATTATAACCAAAGGGATTAATACTTTAACCCCTAGGGATTATAAACCCAAGGGAATAATATTAAACCCATGGGATTAATTTTTTAATCCCAAGGTATATAAACCCTTAAATACATATTATAAACCTTAAAATAAACATGGTTGACCATGGTTAACCATGGTTGATTTTTATATTGACAAAATATTTGTCACAATGTGATGTTGGACCATGGTCGACCATGATTGATTTTCATATTGAGACAATCTTTGTCAAAATGCGACGTTGGACCACGGTTAACCATGGTTGATTTCCATATTTAGACAATCTTTGTCACTGTGTTACCATCCATGGTTGACGATGGTTGAAAATGGTTGATCATGGTTAATTTTCATGAGACAATCTTTGTCATAATGTGATTTATAAACCCTAGGGATTTATATTAAACACTAGGATTAATATTATAAACCCTATGAATAATAGTATACCCTAGGAATATGAACCCTTAGATTAATAAACCCAAGGGATTGATACTATAAACCCAAGGGATTAATACTAAAACCCCAAGGCATTATAAACCCAAGGGGTTAATATTATAAACACAAGGTTTATAAACCCTAAGATAAATATTACAAACCATAAGATAAATATTATAAACCCAATAAATATATAAACCTTAGGATATATATTATAAACCCTAAAATAAACATGGTTGACCATGGTTGATTTTCATATTGACACAATCTTTTTCATAATGCGATGTTGCACCATGGTTGATGATGATTTATTTTCTTATTGAGACATTCTTTGACAAAATGTAACATTGGACCATGGTTGACCATGGTTGACGATGATTGATTTCCATATTGAGATAATCTTTGTCATAATGTTACATTGTACCATGGTTGACCATGATTGACGATTATTGATGATGGTTAACAATGGTTGTCCATGGTTCATTTTTAGATTGAGACAATATTTGCCACAATGTGACGTTGGACCATGGTTGATCATGGTTGACCATGATTATAAACCCAAGGGATTTATATTAAACCCAAGGATTAATATTGTAAACCATATGAATAATATTTTACCCTAGGAATATGAACCCTTATATAAATAAACCCAAGGAATTGATATTATAAACCCAAGGAATTAATACTAAAAGCCCAAGGGAGTATAAACAAAAGGGGATAATATTAAACATAAGGGATTAATATTATTAACCCAAGGTATATAAACCATAAAACAAATATACCCTAAAATAAACATGGTTGACCATGGTTGATTTGCATATTGACACAATCTCTGTAACAATGTGAAGTTAGACCATCGTTGACCATGGTTGTCACAATGTGACATTGGAAAATGAGACAATATTTGTCACAGTGTGACCATGGTTGACAATGATTGACCATGGTTGACCATGATTGATATTCATATTGAGACAATCTTTCTCATAATGTGACATTGGACCATGGTTGACCATAAACCCAAGGGATTGATATTATAAACCCAAGGGATTGATATTATAAACCCAAGAGATTGATATTATAAACCCAAGGGATTAATACTAAAACTCCAAGTGATTATAAAGCCAAGGGATTAATATTATAAACCCAAGGTAAATATTATAAACCCTAAAATAAATATTATAAACCCTAAGATAAATATTATAAACCCTAAAATATACATGGTTGACCATGGTTGATTTTCATATTGACACAATCTTTGTCACAATGCGATGTTGGACCATGACTGACCATGATTTTTTTCATATTGGAACAATCCCAATTAATAAACCCAAGGGATTACTTTTGCCTGGAATTTTTTGATTTGGCATTTTGTGAGAATCGTTTTCAATAACAAGGTTATTTTTTGTCACTTTTTTATTTGACAAGATTAAGTGTGAAGAGGTAATTAATATTTTTGGAGTTATAATTCTATTAATGCAAGGCCTTATATATCACTAGTTAAATTTTATACTGTTTATATCTAATGAGGGCAGTAACCCTGTGTGTGCATTAATAGAACTATAACTCCAAAAATATTAATATCCATTTAAAAATATCTTTGGATTAATACGAAGACAAGGCATGGTCCTATGTATGGCGGCTCATATTACCCTATCAGTGTTCCAAAGCTGGTTCACTGGACATTATAACTAAGCCAATGCATGTACCACTGTTTTTGATATTTCTACTTATATGCAAATTGTAACATTTTTTTTTCCAAATGAGCAAGTTATTCCAACTCATTCATTAGAAGTGTTGTTGGCAGTAATGGAGAAAGGTGAGAAAAATCAAAGCTTAGATTATTGTTATGTTGATGATAGGATTGGACTCTAATCTTAGACCTCAAATCCTACTATCTAGGGAGTGGTTGAAACCACCCTGTTAGTGTGAAAGCCTATATGTACTAGGTTGTTCTCCTGATTGAACACAGGGTGTGTATGAGTGTTTGTAGACTCTCTAGGTATCTCACTTGGAGAGCCAATTTAATATATTGTTAATATATTCAGTTTTTATCATGGTATCAAAGTTGCAGGGTTGTTGATTCTATATGTTGAGTGAACGGCGCAATTGAGCCGAAATCGTCACAAGTTTTAGGTGCACAAACGTGTCGATCCAATTGTTACCCTTTCATTTTATAGATAGTTGCATATATGTGGTGTATAGTTGTGAAGACCTTCGCGAGTTTGCGGTGGTAAATGTGTTGACCGTTTTAAACTGCTTGTTTGAGGACGTCTTGCCAGACTGTCGTGTATGCATGCCACTGAGGAAGAGTCAGTGGTGTGGTGAGGTTGAGATTGCCCGATGAGGTTGAGATCACCCAAATTTCATGCACCTGAGACTTGCATGATAGTCATCATCGTTGCAGTGGAAGGTGGCAGGCCCGAATGCAAGGAAAAGAACAAAAACATATGTGTGTTCCTTTTGGACCTCTGTTGTCTAAGTGGAGGAGGCCACAAGGAGGGCTGCATGAGATCCATGCAATAGAAATAAGATCCTGGCCCGCATGATCTAAGAAAATCCGTGGAGGCTGCCAGGGTGGAAGACGAGAGTGCAGGTGCATGGAGGGTGCGAGGTGTTGGACAACCAACCATTCCACCTGTATCATAGCCTGAGATTGCATGAAATCTATGGATTTGGCATAGATTGTTGATTTGGCGTTGTTGATAGTTCCTCAGCATCGTTTTTGTTGTTGTGAGTAATTGTACTTTTCTTGTTACGGTTGCAGAAAGTTGGATGCATGTGCTGAGAAGGGAGAAGATGTGCGTGGAGGCTTGTGGAGTGTTGTTGGGGTCCTTGAAGTAGTGAACAAGGTGAAGAAGGGCATTTATTGACGCAGATGTAAGAGGGTAGGTTTTGTGGGAGGCACGCAACAACATAAAGTGTTGTTGGAGGCAGTAGTATTGCTGTCGATTGCATATATTTGTTAGAAAGTTAGGTTGTTGTGGATGCGGAGTGTAAACAACATTATTGTTGTGGATGAATTAGCTGCGTTGTTTTGTTATGAGAGGCCGCATTAAGATGTCGAAAACATAGGATCATAGCATGCAACCTGGCATTTGGGGGAGATAAAACACAGAGCGTAGCCTTGGAGTCAAACTTCTTTCAAAGAAATAAGAGTTTAATTGTTGAGTTTCAATATTTTGAAGACTCCGAAGAGTTCAAGTCAGCCGCGGAGAGTTCAAGTGGCCTGCGTGTTTGAGGAAGGCGAGGACTGTGGACTATTGTGGAGCTATTTCTAGTGCGCAGGCATAAGGGTGAGCTCGTTGCTTGGTGCCCATAGATCCATTGATTTCTGAAATAATCACTGTCGAAGGTGAGGGGACTAGCAGGATCCATTGGCACTATTGTTGTGTTTCCGCTAAGCTTTTGCACTTATGTTTGAGCTCCTCTGCGTAGGACTTGTCGAGAGAAGGCTCCATGTCTCCTTTCCCTGTGAAGTTGTAGAGTCTGATGTTGAATGAACTGTAGTGACCAATTCCGATAGTATGCACCTTGGATAGAACAACTAGGTCTTTAACGTTAAGTCCTTTGTGGGCAAAAGAGGCTTTAAGCTTGGCGAAGTTGAAAATGGGCGTAGGGATATTCTTCCCCAAAAAGTTTTTTGTCCTGTGTGGAATTTGGCGCTGTTGATTTTATTCTTGGGCTAATGACTGAACCACGAAGGTAGTGGTGAGGTCATCCGTGTGGTGTCTTGATATAATCATGATCCACATCCTATAGAAATTGCTACAAGAAGATTTCTTTGGAAAGGGTAGTGGAAGCGTTGAGCAGTTGACTAGAGGTGGATCAGCGTAACATTGAAGGGATTCAGTCAGAAGGAACCAATTGACATCGTTAGATTTTCAGAAGAGCAACCATTGTGGATGGTTAAGAAGTGGCATGTGTGTGTCGAGTGTTGTCTGTGTTTAGACTTCCTCTAGAGAGGCGTATTTATGTAGAAGAGACTGTTTGATTGTTTGCGGAGCCATAGAGCCGATGGAGATATCTGAGTGCTGGTGGAGCATTTGATTGTGGTGCTTTGGTGTGGCTACTAGAGCAGATTGAAGTGCACGATAGTTAGAGTGGTGGATCGATTTCCAGATCCGAAATTGATAGGGGAGAAAATGGGTCTTCAAAGTAAATTGAAAGAGTCTCGTAGAAAACTAAGGAGAAAGCATCAAAGGAGAAATGAAAAATATTTTTTTTGTTGAATTTAGTGATGTGTTTTAGGTTGACGGTGATGGACTAGTAGCTGATCAAGATGCAGATTTGGAATTTGGTGAGATTATTAAATGGTTAATGCTAGATTTACCATCTTTTTCAGGTATGAATTATGAAATATGGAAAAATGAAATGAAAAATGTATTATGGAAGGTAAATTTACTGGATTATGTTGAAGATGTTAATAGTGATAGTGGAGATACATCAACATTAAGTCTTATAACATCAACATTAGATGATAACATCATATTCAACATAATATATGAATATGGAGAGGTTCTTAGTGCAAAATTCTTATGGGATGTTTTAGAAATGAGATACTGTTTGAATGAGGGCAATTATGCTAAAGATATTGCTCTTGAAAATGATCCCATATTTGATTGTGAAATTGAAGATGCAATGACGAGTGATGAATGTGTGTCTGTAACTGGAACTTGTGATGATGAAACCACATCCATTATTATAGAACCTGAAAGTTTTCCAGATGTAGAAATCAAGTTTGATGAGACTTATGTACCTCATGATGAGTGGACCAATTTGATGATTGAAAAACATCTTATTGATGAATTATTGTTTGGTGAGAAGGAAGGCCTATCTTCACATATAGATCAAATGCAGAAAATGCTTGTAGAAACGAAACTAAGTGAAGAGGATGAAGGCATAACTATGACAACAGAGAAGGATGGAGTAGGGAGAGATGGAGAAATGAAAGCTATCCTAAAGGAGTAGGAAGACAAAAGAGAATGTGGTCCTCTTTATAAATCTAACATTCTTTTTTTTTGCAAATATTGGAAGACAAGAAGAAGCAATTGAAGAATCCCAAGAACTTGCAACATCAAATGCAAAGAATGTTAGTATATAATCGAAGAGGAGGATAAGAGTTCATGTGTTCTTCCGAAGGGGGAGAAAATGTAAAAAGGAGGCAAAGATCCATCATTTTCTTATGGAAAAGAAAGTGAAGATGAAGCTTCATCCACAAATGAACAAGTATAGCTCTGCTGCAAGAAGACTAAAATGAAAACTATGTTACCAAGTTTTTCATGTTTTAATTGTAAGCCTAGTTGAGACTAGACCAGTAGGCGTATGTTATTGTTATGTTATTGTTTAGTACCCTTTCTCCATTAAGGGAGAATGTTGGAAGTAATGGAAAAATCTAAACTTATATTACTGTTATGTTCATGATAGGATTGAGAATCTAATCTTAGACCTCATAACCTACTATCTAGGGTGTGGTTGAAACCACCCTATTAGTGTGAAAGCCTATATGTACTAGGTTGTTCTCCTGATTGAACATAGGGTGTGTATGAATTTTTTTACACTCTCCAGGTATCTCACCTGGAGAGCCAATTTAATATATTGTTAATATATAAGCTTTTATCAAGTGCCGTGTACCGTGTAAATACAGCTCGCCATTAATGATTACGACACTGACTAAAATGAATATGGTTGGTAATGATGTAATGTTAAAAACTAAAAGATAAAAATGATTTGCAAATAAAACCAACACAATTGGCTTGTACTAAGGCCCCCATCGGTCGAAGAAAACCAGTGAGAATGAAGACCAGACAAAGTTGCATTGCAATGAGGTGAAGGGTTGTCATGCATGTCAAGACATTTTAGTTTCATGTGAAGATTTATGCCCCATACAACATCCATTGAATCGATTTGATGTCTCGATTTTTCTAAATGCATGTAGATTGTGCGATGCACCTTGAAAATCACTCGTACCTTCAGATCCAATAATTCCATTGTCACAATTACAAGTAGTATTCTTAGGGGAGCCAACTTTTTGGATTTTAAAAGTTTTGTTTGAATGCAAAATTTGGTTATAAATTGGAAAATCTTAATTTTAAGTGATTGAGTTGTGTGAAAGTGATTTTTCAAGAGGCTTATTTTATTTTTAGGTTAAAAATATAATTTAAATGATAAAATATTATAATTATAAAAAAGAAAAAGTGATTTAGATGAATTAAGTTTAATTATAATTATGAAGAATTTTGTTAATTTCATTTTTATATTTAAAAATATAAGTCGAACAATAAAACATGAAAATTATAAAAAAAATAAAAGAAAATTTAATTTAACTTAATCTAATTTATAATATACTACTACAACCAAATTAATAAATATGATTGATATCGGCATATATCAATGATATGCACAACCATACTAGTAAATGTGATTTTAATAAATGTGGTTAACATAGGTCGATAGACATATATCAATGACATACACAGTCACATTAGTAAATGCAGTTGAAATACACCGATAAACATTAATGGTATAGATGCAATATTAATATTCAATTTCATATTGATAAATATATAACAATAAACATAATAACATAATAAAAAATAAAACTATTATATAAAAAATTATTATTATTCTAATATTGTAATTACAATAATTATATTATAGTATAATAACAATTATATTATATTATAATGATTATATAATTATAATTATTAATGTGGTTGGTATAATTATAATTATTAATTATAATTATAATTATATTATAATGATAATTATATTATATTATAATAATAATTATATTATCATTATAATTACTATTATTATTATCATTATTATTATTATTATTAACTATACTTGATTATCAAACTCTAAAATAAATATTATAAACCCTAAAATAAATATGGTTGACTATGCTTGATTTTCATATTTGAGACAATCTTTCTTACAATGAAACATTGGACCATGGTTGACCATAAAGCCAAGGGATTGATATTATAAATCCAAGGGAATAATAATATCAATGGCTTAGTACTAAAACCTCAAGGGATTATATACCCAAGGGAATAATATTAAACCTAAGGGATTAATATTATAAACCGAATGTATATAAACCCTAAGATAAATATTGTAAACCCTAAAATAAACATGGTTGACCATGATTGATTTTTCATATTGACACAATCTTTGTCATAATGCAACATTGGACCATGATTGACAATGATTAATTTTCATATTGAGAAGTTTTTGGTCAAAATGAAACGTGGGACCATGGTTGACCATGATTAATTTCCATATTGAGACAATCTTTGTCACAATGCGACATAGGACCATGGTTGACGATGGTTGACAATGGTTTCCCATGGTTCATTTTCATATTGAGACAATCTATGCCACATTGTGATGTTGGACCATGGTTGACTATGGTTGACCATGATTATAAACCCAAGGGATTTATATTGAACCCAAGGATTAATATTTTAAACCTTATGAATACTATTATACCCTAGGAATATGAACCCTTAGATTAATAAACCCAAGGGATCGATATTATAAACCCAAGGGATCAATACTAAAATCCCAAGGGATTATAAACCCAAGGGAATAATATTAAACCTAAGGCATTAATATTAAAAACCCAAGGTATACAAACCTTAAGATAAATATTATAAACCATAAAATAAACAGGTTTAACCATGGTTTATTTTAATATTGACACAATCTTTGTCATAATGCAACATTGGACCATGGTTGACAATGATTGACTTTCATATTGAGACAATCTTTGTCAAAATGTGACGTTGGACCATGATTGATTTTCATATTGAGACAATATTTATCACAATGTAACATAGGACCATGGTTGACCATGATTGACGATGGTTGACAATGGTTGTCCATGGTTCATTTTCATATTGAGACAATTTATGCCACATTGTGACATTGGGCCATGGTTGACCATGATTATAAACCCAAGGGATTAATACTAAAAACCCAAGGGATTATAAACACAAGAGAATAATATTAAACCCAATGCATTCATATTATAAACCCTAAAATAAACATGGTTGACCATGGTTTATCATGATTGATTTTCATATTAGTAAAATCTTTGTAACAATGTGACGTTGGACTATCATTGACCATGGTCGACCATGGTTGTCACAATGTGACGTTGGACTATGAGACGGTCTTTGTCACAATGTGACCATGGTTGACCATGTTCGATTTTCATATTGATACAATCTTTCTCACAATGTGATCTTGGACCATGGTTGACCATAAGCCCAAGGGATTGATAGTACAAACCCAAGGGATCAATACTAAAACCCCAAGGGATTAAAAAACAAAGGGAATAATATTAAACCCAAGAGATCAATATTATTAACCCAAGGTACATAAACCCTAAGATAAATATTATAAAACCTAAAGTAAACATGGTTGACCATGGTTGACCATGGTTGATTTTCATATTGACATAATATTTATTATAATGCGATGTTGGACCATGGTTGACCATGATCAATTTTCATATTGAGATAATCCCAATTAGTAAACCCAAGGGATTATTAAAAATGATTTTTATAGATGTGGGGTTGACCATGATTGATTTTCATATTGAGACAATCTTTGTCACAATGTGATGTTGGACCATGGTTGACCATGGTTGAACATAATTGACCATGATTAACCATGGTTGGCCATGGTTAATTTTCATATTGAGATAATATTTTTCACAATGAGATGTTGGAGCATGGTTGACCATGATTCACCATCATTCACCATGATTGGTGATTGTTGAAATGGTCATCCATGGTTCATTTTTATATTGAGACAATCTTTATCACAATGTGATGTTGGACGATGGTTGACCATGATTATTAACCCAAGGATTAATATTATAAACCCTATGAATAATATTATACCCTAGGAATATGAAACCTTGGATTAATAAGCCCAAGGGATCGATATTATAGACCAAAGGGAATAATAAACCCAAGGGAATAATATTAAACCCAAGGAATTAATATTATAAACCCTAAGTATATAACCCTAAGATAAATATTATAAGCCCTAAAATAAGCATGGTTGACTGTGGTTTAGCATGGTTAATTTTTATATTGGTATAACCTTTGTAATAATGTGACGTAGGAGCATCATTGACCATGGTTGGCCATGGTTGTCACAATGTGACGTTGGACCATCAGACAATCTATGTCACAATGTGACCATGGTTCACCATCATTGACCATGGTTGACCATCATTGATTTTCATATTGAGACAATCTTTCTCACAATGAGACGTTGGACCATGATTGACCATAAACCTAAGGGATTGATATGATAAAGCCAAGGGAATAATAAACCCAATGGATTAATACACTAACCCCAAGGGATTATAAACCCAAGGGAATAATATTAAACCCAAGGGATTAATTTTATAATCCCAAGGTATATAAATCCTAAAATAAATATTATAAACCTTAAAATAAGCATGGTTGACCATGGTTGACCATGGTTAACCATGGTTGATTTTCATATTGACACAATATTTGTCACAATGTGATGTTGGACCATGGTTGACCATGATTAATTTTCATATTGAGACAATCTTTGTTAAAATGCAACGTTGGACCATGGTTAACCATGGTTGATTTCCATATTTAGACAATCTTTGTCACAATGTGACATTGGACTAGGGTTGACCACAATTGACCATGATTATAAACCCAAGGGATTTATATTAATGTTGAGAATGCAGCAATATGATGGAGCTTAGTGGAAAGGAGTTGCCTTCACTAAGTGGGCCCGTAGGTAAATTATGGCGCAAAGTCTATTTTTAGACTATGTCTATTTTTAGACATATGGATCATGGTCTATGAGCTGCAAAATGTTGTTTATGGATGATTGGTCATGTTGGGAAAAATATATGGACTTCTATTTTTTGTTCACAGCAGGAGTGATCAAAGTCTATTTTTAGACGCCAGGCTAAAAATAGAAAAGTCAAATATTATTGTCTCATAATAATATTTAGACTATAAACTTTATCTTATCCTCTTGGAGCATTTCAGTTTGAGTTACAGATGTGGCACATGTAGCTGTCAAAAGGAAATACGCTTTCTTTGTGGGTCAGTTGAGTTGTTGCATGTAGGACTTCAGTTAGAACTCAAGCATGTGAGTTCTGTGGAGTTGATGGAGTTGTGTTCAGTTTGACTTGGTTAAACTAGTTGTAATTAGTCTAACTGCAAATAGACTAATGATGAGTTTTTAAAATAATTATTAACTCATAAAGAAAATAAAGAATACATCAGTTAACTCAATTGCATGTCAGTGCATGTACAATTCAACAGGGACAGGTGTTAGAGGTTGAGATTGCTATCAGTTGTGACTATAGTTGTGCATGAGGATTTGCACAAGCATAGATTGAGTATGCCAATGAGTATTGCATAGTATTTTCCCAGTAGAATAGCCTGTGCTCACGTGATTTCTAGTGTGAGTGATTCTCAGGAGGTATTGTGCAATAGAGGCAGGCAAAGTAGTGGAGAGGATTTGAACTTGTGACTTTTTCTGATCTGAGCTAGTTTTGT
This sequence comes from Pinus tabuliformis, assembly GCA_031772625.1. NCBI lineage: Eukaryota > Viridiplantae > Streptophyta > Pinopsida > Pinales > Pinaceae > Pinus > Pinus tabuliformis. The sequence continues at coordinate 1,056,691,342 of CM062818.1, read as the reverse complement.
GTGTAACAGGTGGAGATAGTGCTGGATACTTGAGAGGAGTATTGTACTATGTTATGTAACTTGTTCTCAATCATTAATATACAGATAGTGTGGGGTTTTCAGCTGTAAGCTTTCCCCGGGTTACATACTGTGTTAATGTGTGCATGCGATTGATGTTTCATTGTTTTTGATGCTGCTAAATTGTTGATCAACGTAGAGGAGCTTATGTATTGTGCATGTATTCTGCAATAGTGCATGATTAGGATAATCTCTGTTGAATATGTGTTTATTATTCAAAATTTCTACATGGTATCAGAGCTGTTGATCATCAGATCTACTATTCAAGAAGTGTTTACATCTTATTTCTTCAAGCAGACTCTGTAATCGGGCTAGGTAGCCTTTGCATTCATCCTTCCTTTGGAAGGTGAGATATCCGGTAAAAGCCCATACAATCAATCTCTGTACAAAGAAATACCTTGTTCTCACGAATCTTAGATCGGAGGCGGTTGAATTTGGAGCTGGTGGAATTCGAATTTGCAGCGGTGTTTTCTTGGTGTCAACGTTGCAATTTCTTTCAATGGATTGCGATTCGAGTATGCTCTTGAGGGTAGTTCGAACTATATTGCATGGAAGGACAGGATGGAGGTGGTGTTAGATGATAATGGGCTGAAGGAGTTCATAGAGGCTGAGGTCCCAACGCCTACTGATGTTGCCGCAGCTGAGGCTTGGCAAAAGAAGACAGCAAAGTGTCGAAGGATTCTATTAGAGGGCGTGAAGGATCACATTGTGTCCAGCCTGCATGGTAAGGCTTCTCCATACTTGATGTGGAAAGCTTTGACAAATCTATTCCAAAGCAAGAGCGATCAGAGGAAGCTGGTGCTCAAAGATAAACTCAGAAACATCAAATGTGAGAAGGGTAACAGTATGCCCAAGTATCTCACGAAGTTCACTCAGTGCAGAGATGAGCTGGGAAGTGTGGGGGTGACTATCGATGATGAGGACTTGGTGAGCTTGGCTCTACTTGGTCTTCCGAAGAGTTGGCATTCCTATCAGGACTCTGTTAATGGTCAGGAGAAACTACCAGGATGGGAGAGACTTTGGTCAGATCTTGTGCAGGAGGAGATCAGGCGGAGTACCAGGGACAGATCTTCATCAAAGGGAATTGATGAAGAAAATTGCGCTTTCGCTGCTAAAGCAAAGAAGGGGAAGAACAAGAAAGCTTCTCAGTCTGGTGCGAAAGGCAAGAAGCAGGATATATCCAAGGTGAAGTGTTTTCATTGTCACCAGCACGAGCACTATGCCACTAATTGTCTGCAGAAGAAGAAGAATAAGCAAGTTGTTGGATCTGCAGCAGGAAAGGCTCTAGCCTCGCAGTTTGAGCTTGATTTTTCATTGATCACATGTTTGGTTTCAAGTGTGATGGGATCAGTGTGGTTCTTGGATAGTGGTGCGTCTTTTCACATGACAGGAGATCGAGATTTGTTTTCTGATCTGGAGGACAAAGATCTTGGAGTGCACATCGAGATGGGCGATGATGGTAGATACAGTGCAACCGGTATTGGTACCATTTCCTTTGAGAGGGAGTCTGGTAAACCCTTCATATTAAAGGAAGTGATGCATGTTCCAGGATTGAAGAAGAATCTTATCTCTGTGGCGATGTTAGAAGACAAGGGATATGATGTTGTTTTCAGCGAGGGAAAGGTTTTCCTGCGCAGCAAGACAACTGGAGAAACTCGGAAGATAGGGGTTCGAGTGAGGAACCTTTATCAGTTACATGTAAATGGATGCGCAAAAATGGCATGCAAGGCAGAAGGATTGGTGAACCGGGATGATGGCGAGCTATGGCACAGGCGATTGGGTCACCTTCACCATGGAGCCTTGAAGATACTGCAGCAGATCACTACAGGGTTTCCTAAAGGCACCCTTGAGCAGTCAGATCAATGCAAGGGGTGTACTTTGGGAAAGTTTGTGAAAGCCACCTTTCACGAGAAGGATAGTCGCACCACAACGATCCTTGATAGAATTCACAGAGACGTGTGTGGACCTTTCGCAGTAGCTTCGACAGCAAAACACACGTATTATGTGATTTTTGTTGATGATTTCTCTCGTAACTGCTAGATCTTCTTCATGTAGAAGAAGAGCGAGACATACTCAAAGTTCTGTGAGTTCAAAGCACTGGTCGAGAAGGAGTTGGGGAAGAAGGTGAAGGCTCTTAGGAGCGATAATGGTGGTGAATACATCTCTGACGAGTTCAAGGATTTATGCAAGGAAGAAGGGCTTCGAAGAGAGCTCATAGCTCCCCATAACCCACAGCAGAACAAGGCTGCTGAGCGGAAGAACAGAATGATCGTGGGTGTTGCACGGGTGATGTTGCATGATCAGGGCCTACCCCTTCACTTGTGGGCAGAAGCATGCAATACAGTAGTTTATGTGCGGAACCATTGTCCTCACAGGATACTTGGCATGAGTACACCTGAGGAGGCTTATTTTGGTAAGAAGCCTGATCTTTCTCATTTGAGGATTTTTGGTGCTAACGTTTACATGCATCTGACGAAGGATGCCAGGAAGAAGTTGGAGCTGACCGCAAAGGTTGGGATATTTGTGGGGTACACTAATACGCCCCACAACTATCGTGTGTATTTTCCAGATAGTGGTAAAATTGTTGTGCGATGGGATATAAAATTTCAGGAGGAGAAAGCCATGAAGTGTTCGCTTGAGAGGGAGCCACACTTGCATGCAGATGAGGAGCTATTAGTTCCTAAGGATGAGCTTCAAGACGTGGATCAGCCACAGGACGAGGTTCATGGAGTGGAAGAGACCACTCATGCAGTGCCAACCATCAGAAGGCGAAAGCACTTGACAGAAGTTGAGCGATTGGCTCAAGATGCAGAGAAAGTTGTAGGACCACCTACAGCCCAATGCAGGCAGAGATAGTCACCTGATCGGTACACTGGATACATGGCTCTTGTGAGAAAATGTGTTGTGACTGAGCCATCCTCTTTCAAGGAAGCTGTGGAGGATCCCGCATGGGTAGACACCATGGTGGAAGAGTATGATTCGATTGTCAAAAACGGTGCATGGGAGATTGTTCCTAGACCGGAGGGGAAATTAGTGGTGGGTTCGAGATGGATCTATAAAGTTAAGCAGGCAGGTGATGGGAGTGTGGAGAAGTACAAGGCAAGATTTTTTGCCCGAGGCTTTTCACAAATAGAGGGGATCGATTATGAGGAGACCTTTGCACCTGTTGCAAGGTATTCTTCCATATGGACGATTATTGCTCTCTCAGCACAGATGGGATGGCACATTCATCAGATGGATGTGAAGACTACGTTCCTCAACAGAGTCATTGAGGAGGAGGTGTACATTGAGTAGCCCGAAGGTTTTGAGATCTTCAACAGCGATTTGCATTTGTGCAGGCTTAAGAGAGCGCTGTATGGGTTGAAACAAGCACCACGTGCTTGGTACACACGGATAGACAGTTATTTCATTGGACTTGGATTCTCCAAGAGTGAGGCGGATCCTAACCTATACCAGATTGTGGTGGAGGGTAAGTTTCTTATCATTGTACTTTATGTAGATGATTTGATTCCAACGGGTGATGAGTTGTTGATACTTTCATGTATGGATGATCTTGCTAAGGAGTTTGAGATGAAGAATTTGGGCCTCCTTCATTATTTCCTGGGATTGGAAATTTGGCAGCGCAGTGATGGACTATTTGTTTCTCAGGGTAAGTATGCTCGGGAGATACTGGAGAAGTTCAACATGCATCGCTGCAAGCCTATTGATACTCCTCTTCTTGGTGGTTGGAGGAAGGAGGATTCCACTTCGGTAGAAGAAGTGGATGCCACAGTTTATATATAGTTGGCGGGGTCGCTTATGTATCTGGTCAATACACGACCCGATATATGCTATGCCGTTAACCAGCTTTCACAAGTTATGGTTAAGCCTACCAAGCTCTTCTGGAAGGTGGGCTAGCATGTATTGCGTTATTTGAGAGGCACATCGGGATGTGGTTTGTGGTACAGACAGGAGGATGAGGTGAAGCTATGTGGCTTCACGGATGCAGATTGGGCAGGAAGCCCAACGGACAGAAAGAGCACATCAGGAGGGGTCTTCATTATCGGGTCGACAACAGTTTCTTGGTACAACAAGAAGTAGAGATTCGTGGCGCTCAGTTCAGCAGAGGCTGAGTATATGGCAGTAAGTTTGGATGCATGCGAGGCTATATGGATGAGGAAGATCCTGGTCGGTTTGTTCGGTTCTCACTTGGAGCCTACTGTGATTTACTGTGATAACCAGAGTTGCATTAAACTCTCGGCTAATCCTGTATTTCATTATAGATCTAAGCATATTGACATCAGGTACCATCATATCAGAGATTGTGTGCAGCATAGAATCATGTTACTTTCATACATTCCAACGGAGGATCAGGATGTTGATATCTTGCCGAAGGCGCTCACTAGGAGCAAAATCGAATACCACCGAGGCAGGATAGGTGTTTCTGATAATCCATATCTTGTTGAGAGGGAGTGTTGAGAATGCAACAAGATGATGGAGCTTAGTGGAAAGGAGTCGCCTTCACTAAGTGGGCTCGTAGGAAAATTTTGGCACAAAGTATATTTTTAGACTATGTCTGTTTTTAGACATATGGATCATGGTCTATGAGCTGCAAAATGTTGTTTATGGATGATTGGTCATGTTGGGAAAAATAGATGGACTTCTATTTCTAGTTCACAGAAGGAGTGATCAAAGTCTATTTTTAGACGCCAGGCTAAAAATAGAAAAGTCAAATATTATTGTCTCATAATAATATTTAGACTATAAGCTTTATCTTATCCTCGTGGAGCACTTCATTTTGAGCTACAGATGTGGCACATGAAACTGTCAGAAGGAAATACGCTTTCTTTGTGGGTCAGTTGAGTTGTTGCATGCAAGACTTCAGTTAGAACTCAAGCATGTGAGTTCTATGGAGTTGATTGTGGAGTCGATGGAGTTGTGTTCAGTTTGACTTGGTTAAAATAGTTGTAATTAGTCTAACTACAAATAGACTAATGATGAGTTGTTAAACTAATTATTAACTCATAAAGCAACTAAAGAATACATCAGTTAACTCAGTTGCATGTCAGTGCATGTACAGTTCAACAGTGGCAGGTGTTAGAGGTTGAGATTGCTATCAGTTGTGACTATAATTGTGCATGAGGATTTTCACAAGCATAAATTGAGTATGCCAATGAGTATTGCGTAGTATTTGCCCAGTAGAATAGCCTGTGCTCACGTGATTTCTAGTGTGAGTGATTCTCAGGAGGTATTGTGCAATAGAGGCAGGCAAAGAAGTGGAGAAGATTTGAACTTGTGGCTTGTTCGGATCTGAGCTAGTTTTGTGTGTAACAGGTGGAGATAGTGCTGGATACTTGAGAGGAGTATTTTACTATGTTATATTACATGTTCTCAATCATTAATATACAGATAGTGTGGGGTTTTCAGCTGTAAGCTTTCCCCGGTTACATATTGTGTTAATGTGTGCATGCGATTGATGTTTCATTGTTTTTGATGCTGCTAAATTGTTGATCAACGTAGAGGAGCTTATGTATTGTGCATGTATTCCGCAATAGTGCATGATTAGGATAATCTCTGTTGAATATGTGTTTATTATTAAAAATTTCTACAATTAAACCCTAGGATTAATATTATAAACCCTATGAATAATATTATACCCCATGAATATGAACCCTTAGATTAATAAACCCAAGGGATTGATATTATAAACCCAAGGGATTAATACTAAAACCCCAAGGAATTATAAACCCATGGCAATAATAGTAAACCCAAGGTGTTAATATTATAAACCCAAGGTTTATACACCCTAAGATAAATATTACAAACCGTAAGATAAATATTATAAACCCAATATATATAAACCTTAAGATATATATTATAAACCCTAAAATAAACATGGTTGACCATGGTTGATTTTCATATTGACACAATCTTTTTCATAATGCGATGTTGAACCATGGTTAATGATGATTGATTTTATTGTTGAGACATTCTTTGACAAAATGCAACACTGGACCATGGTTGACCATGGTTGATGATGATTGTTTTCCATATTGATATAATCTTTGTCATAATGTTACATTGCACCATGGTTGACCATGGTTGATTTCATATTCACACAATCTCTGTAACAATGCAATGTTAGACCATCGTTGACCATGGTTGTTATAATGTGACATTGGATAATGAGAGAATATTTGTCATAGTGTGACCATGGTTGACAATGATTGACCATGGTTGAACATGATTGATTTTCATATTGAGACAGTCTTTCTCAGAATGTGACATTCGACCATGGTTGACCATAAACCCAAGGGATTGATATTATAAACCCAAGGGATTAATACCAAAACCCCAAGTGATTATAAAGCCAAGGGAGTAATATTAAACCCAAGGTATTGATATTATAAACCCAACGGATAATACTAAAACCCCAGGTGATTATAAAGACAAGGGAGTAATATTAAACCCAAGGGATTAATATTATAAACCCAAGGTAAATATTATAAACCTTAAAATAAATATTATAAAACCTAAGATAAATATTATAAACCTTAAAATATACATGGTTGACCATGGTTGATTTTCATATTGACACAATCTTTGTCAAAATGTGACATTGGACAATGATTGACCATGATTTTTTGTCATATTGAAATAATCCCAATTAATAACCCCAAGGGATTATTAATAATTATTTTTATTAATGTGGGCTTGACCATGATTGATTTTCATATTGAGATGATCTTACTCACAATGTGACATTGGATCATGGTTGACCATAATTGACCATGATTAACCCTGATTTACTATGGTTGATTTTGATATTGGCATAATCTTTGTCACAATTCGATGTTGGACCATGGTTGACCATGATTGATCATGGTTGACGATGTTTGTCAACGGTTTTCCATAGTTCATTTTCATATTGAGATAATCTTTGTCATAATATGACGTTGGATCATGTATGACCATTGTTAACCATGATTATAAACCCAAGAGATTTATATCAAACCCAAGGATTAATACTATAAACCATGTGCATAATATTATACCCTAGGAATATGAACTCTTAGATTAATAAACCTAAGGGATTGATATTATAAACCCAAAGAAATAATAAAGCCATTGGATTAATACTTGTTGAAGCCCAAAATTGTCTCTTTTTTATCACCTTCTTACACTCCATCCTCTTTCATTTTACTCTAATAACTCTAATTGAGCATCAGTATACAAGGTTCATGGTAATAGAAGGTACTTAAACATATTTTATTTCATAAGTTTCATTTTTCTTTATTATTTAACTTAATATTTGCATGAGCTATTGAATTGCACCAATTTTGTAGCTAATCATTGATTCTGTAGCAAAGTTGAAGGTTCGATAGGTTCTCAAACTCCAGTCAAGGAACGAGACATATGGACAGGTGGCTAATATCTTGCACAATGATATTTATCTATCTTCATGGGCTGGATTGACGATAAGAACACCACATAGGCCCAGCCAACACAGAAGTCAACTAGCAAAGGAGCCAAAGGCGAACCAGGTGAGTGAGGAAATTAATTGAAGTAGATATTTAGCCTCATGATTTTGCCTATCTGATAGAAAATAATGAGGAAATCATGAGATATTATCCTCTTATGTTATTTTTAGTTTCTATCAAGTAGGATGGGCTCGTAAATCTCTAAGCAGTTATTTGATGGAGGTTATAAATGTACCTCTCGGTATGACAAACACAGTCTTGCATATTGTTTGAAAAACTATGTTTTACAGTTATAAAACTATGTTTTATTTATCCTTGTTATTCGTTTCCTCAATGCATATATAGTCCTTTGAAGGGTCGTGTTGTTGCCTACATCTAATAGGAGGCCCCCCTAGAGTTGTAAGGTTTTATTGTTTTCAACTAACATTTCAATTCCACATTTTATATTGTGTTTAATTCATTTATCTATCTAGTTTGATTGCTAGTGAATTCTTTTGACAATGATCACAAAGTTCATAACAGAGCAAGTTAGTGAAGCTGATATCTATTGTGCATATGATAAGCAGTATGTCGGAGTGTGGATTGATTTATGATTTATAGTATAGTTTGAGTTTGGTGAAGAGGATTTCAATTTCCAATTACTGTTAATTTTTCTTTTTCTCCGAGAGTGATTTAGATTTAGTTTCATTATTTAGTTGAGTAAGTGTGATATTTATTTTTCAAAGTGTGATCTTTTTTTCATGTAAAGTGTGATATTTCAGTTAAGAAAATGCAATAATTTTGATTTCATATTTGTTAAAGAGTGACATATTTATTTTCATGTAAGAATGATGAAAACATGTGCATCTCGATATATCAATTTAACTTAGGAATTGCTTGAATAATAAGGAATTCTAGTACATATAGTACAATTTACATTTCATCAGTATACTAGCCTTGGCCAATAATTTATGTAGTAATTTAACATCAATTAAATTACCAAACATTTTGGCATCATTGTCGGGGAAGTGTATATAGGAGTCTTTTTCTTTTCTTTAGTAATAAATGATAGGCATAGGGAAAGCGATTCTAGAGGTAGATTTGTAAGTAGAGGTAGGAGTTTGATTCCAACATCATCACTCACCTCACCATGACCTCGTAGTGCCACACCATCCACTCAAACTCATATTCCATCAATTGAAGGTAGACATAGACTTCCTAAAGTACTTAGATCTGAAATCCAATCTAAAGATTCACCAACTTCCTCTACTGAAGTTCTAGTAGAAGAAGAAGATCCTACATCCCCAACAAAAGGAGTAATTTTCTATATTCAACTGGAGAACAACTTCTAGGAAAAGAACTGGAAATACCTAGTGAAGAGGAAGAAGAAGAAACCTATTTTAACATTCCATTGATAGAAGAACCAGAGGAGCTAGAGGAGGAACTAGAAAACCCAATTTTGGAACCTTACATTAGCTCTGAAGAATCTATAATGGCAGGAGAAGGGGAAGGAGAAGTACATAATGTGAATGGTGAACAACCTAGGATTGGAGGTGGAAGAGGAGGAAATATAGGAGGTAGAAGAACTGGAGGAAGATGAAGAGGAGGTGGTACAGGAGATCCATCATATTTTGGATTTCCCACCTTTAATGAAGATACCACAACCACAATGAAAAATAAGTCACCCTCTATCCTCCCTAATTTCCATGGATTAAGAAATAGGGATCCTGAAACATTTCTATTTGAGTTTGAAGTCTTGTGTAGATCCTATGACTACTTGCTTGATACTCAAACTTTGAAATTGTTTCCAGCCACTCTTAAGGATGCAACATTAAAATGGTTTATGGGCTTAGGGGTACATTCTATAAGAACATGGGAACAAATGAAAATTTCATTCTTATAAAAGTACAAGGATTATTGTATGCCCCATAAACTTAAAGATGAAGTCTTTAAAATGATGCAAAAATAAGATGAAAATCTTGAAGATTTTGTTGAAATATTTTCTTATAATGTAAAAAGAGCTAAAATGCATAATCTAGATGAAGAAACTTTGAAAGCTCTCTTGCTGAAATCTATCAAATATGAGTGGATAGATATTCAATTTGATGGGTAAAGAAGATATTTCTCACTTATCATTTGGATATATTTGTGACTTATGCATACACATTTCAAGAGGAAAAGCCAGCACTAGGAAAAATCCAAGAGATCCTGTTATGTCTAGGATTAATAAATCTGCAGCTGGGACAGTAAGTAGGTTGAAATAGGCAATTTGCTTGACAACTTTAAAACAAATATTTTCGGGAGTCTTAGTGAAAAAATAGATACATTTAAAGTTAAAAACAATAAAAATACTGAAAATGTTGCATTATCTATCTTTTGTCCAAAATGTAGAAAGAAGCATGCCTTATGAGAATGCCCTCTTGACTTAAAAAGTGTAGAAACTTGTGTTATATGTGTAGAAAATCATGATACAAAGGAATGTCCTTTAATACAGGGTCTTAAAGTTGTCTATCAAGAGGAAGTAATGCCAAATCAAGTAGATCCTCTTTGTTTTATTGCAAAAAGATGATGGCAAAATCCACAATCGAATATGACTCAAGGTTTCAACACTCAAACTTATGTATAACCATCACAAAGTAATTGGACTACACCCATGCCTTGGCAACCTTTGCCTCAACCTTGGGCACAAGGATGGAAAAATCATTATGGAAAATATCCTCAATATCCTCAAACTTACCTTGTTTTTCCACCACAATATTTTCCTCAGCCTATTCAACCCTCTCAACCTCAAAATCCAAACCCACAACTTTCACTGCCATTTCCACAAAAGCCAAATCACTTGCATGCTCAGCCACTTCCAAATCCAAATAATAGAAAAACACGGCCTGTTTACAACATGGAAGGGAAGAATTTAAAAACTTACATTATAACTCCATTAGATCCAAACCGTGTCCAACTTAGATCTAAACAATGTCCAACTTAGATTTGGTAGAGTATTAGAAAAGAAGTCACCATCCGTGGTTATCCAGGAGTCTGAAAAGGATGACCTCTCTAAAAAAGAGACATCTCTTCATCAAGAGGAAAATCATAAAAAGCAAACCACGCTTGTACATTATGATGATACTCCAATAAACTCAACTCCCATTATATAACAACCTTCAGTTTCTGTTCAAAATCCACCTTTTCCCGAAAGAATGAAAATTGACAAAGGGGTAGAAAAACAGATTGTGTTGCATGGTTATGACATGATAGATGAACTAAAGAATGTTTGTATAAAAATTCTTTTGCTACAAGCTATCAAAGAAATATCAATATTTGCAAAGACAATCAGGGAATTAAGTATTAAAAAAGCGGGAAGAAAAAGGAAAGAAGTTAAAAGAATCCAATTAATTAGGAAAATTACAGATATCATGATGGGAAAGAAAACAGTTCAAAAATATCTATATCTAGGAAGTCTTATTGTGAAAACAAACATTAATGGTGTTGAGATTCTAAATACATTGATTGATTTAGGAGTATTCATAAATATCATGAGTAAACAAACTATGGATAAATTGAAACTTCCTAATCTTGAATATACACCTACACTATTGCAATTAGCAGATAGATCTGTTATCAAATCTGATGGTGTGTTAGAATATGTATTTGTATCCTTATATTCTTGGGATTATACTGTTTACTACATGATCTTGACACCCAAGAATAATCTAGGAGGACACTCATTGATTCTAGGTAGAACATGGTTATCTACAACTAATTCTTTTATAAGTTGTAGATATTATGATATCCCTATCTTTGATGGATGTTCAACAAAGAAATTCACATTATATCCTCCTGCAAAAACAATGATAGAAGTAAAATGTGAACCATGGATAGACGCTGATAATGAGAACTTTGATATACGACCATTTTTTTCTACTTCACAAATAGATGAAGAAGATCAGATTTTGAATTTAATGTAAAATAATGAATCTTCCTCATATTGTGAACAAAATCAAAGTTTTCAAGAACAATGTAATATTGAATATATATCATCTCGTCAAATGGCTTTACATTCGATGGAGAAATTTGGAAATTCTTTAATAAAAAATTTCCAGGGTAAACTTTGAATGTTAATGATAATCTAAAGAATCTCAAAAGAAAGAATTAGTGAAGATGTTACAAGAACATTCCTATATTTATCATGGGAATACACTGATATGAAAGGAATTGATCCTAACACTTCTATGCATCATATCTATATTGAATAAAATGCTACATCAATTTGACAACCCCAGAGAAGGATGAATCCAAATCTAAGGGAAATTGTTAAAGAGGAATTACAAAAATTGTTAAATGTGAATTTCATTTATCCAATATTGGACAACCAATGGGTCTCACCATTAGTAATTGTTCCGAAAAAGAAATGGAAAATGGAGAGTATGCATTTATTATAGGGAATTGAATAAAGATACTTTAAAATATCATTTTCCACTTCCTTTTATAGATTAAGTCCTTGATACAATTGCAAGGAAAAAATATTTTTAATTCTTGGATGGTTTTAGTGGATATAACCAAATCCAAGTAGCTCCAGAAGATCAAGACAAAACAAAATTTAACTTTCCACGAGGAACTTATCCTTATCGAGTACTTCCTTTTCAGTTATGTAATGCACCTGCAACATTCCAAAGGGAAATTTTAGGCAATTTTTCTTATCTAATTCATGATTGTGTGGAAGTTTACATGGATGATTTTAATGTCTATGGAAAATCTTTTGAAGAAGCTCTTAAAAGTTTAGAAAAGGTTCTCACTAGGTGTAAAGAATAAAATCTCTCATTAAGCCATGAATTTTTTTTTATGATGTTCACTGAGAGAATTGTTTTAGGCAACCATATCTCAGGAAATGGAATTAAAGTGGATGCATCTAAGGTAGAAGTCATTTCTAAATTATCAGTTCCAACTTGTCAAAGAGATGTTAGAAGTTTTCTTGGTTTTACTAGATATTTTAGAATATTTATAGAAAAATTTACAAAGATAGCCTGTACACTTTTCATCTGGAATTTTGGCTGCCAAAAAGCTTTTGAAACATTGAAAGAAAAATTTCTGAAGCACCCATTTTAAGAGGACAAAACTGGAAACTACCTTTTCACATTTCGACTGATTCCTCGGATACAACTTTAGGAGATATATTAGAACATAAATATTTAACTCCTTATGCCATTTACTATACAATAAAAACTTTGATCCCTGCAGAGTTAAATTACAGTATAACAAAAAATGAGTTTTTAGCTGTTGTACATGCCATCAATAAATTCAAGACATTATATCATTGGTTATGAAACCTTCATTCACATAGATAATTTTACAATTAGATATTCAATGAATAAATCAATTACTAATGGCATAATCACAAGATGGTTATTATTATTACAAGAATTCAATATTACTTTTTTGGATAGACTTGGGAAGCAAAACACAATTGTTGATTTTCTATATAGAATCCAAAATTATAATAATGATGTTCTTGTAGAGGATAATTTTCCTAATGAATATATTTTTGTAGTATCTATTAAATCTCCTTGGTTCGTAGATATTGCTAATTATTTGGCTACAGGGAAGTTACCATTATACTTGTCTCCTTGAGAGAAAATGAAGGTTATTCAAACTAGTGCATCTTATTCATAGATAAATGAAGAATTGTACAAGACAGGACCTGACTTAATCATTCAAAGATTTTTTAGAGAGGATGAAGTACAAAATATATTAAAATATCATGATGAACCATGTGGAGGACATTTCACTGATAAAAGAAGTACCTATAAATTCCTTCTCTTAGGATATTATTGGCCTTCTCTTCTTAAGGATGCCAAGGAATATGTTAAAAGATGTGGCAGTCGTCAAAGAATGGGGAAGCTTGTTCCTTCGTATGAAATGCCTCTACAACCTCGGGTACTTATTGAACCTTTTGAGAAATGGGCTTTGGATTTTGTTGGTCCAATCCATCCATCATCAAGATAAAAAAGTTACATTCTTGTTTGTATAGATTATGTCACAAAATAGGTAGAAGCTAAAGCACTTTCTTTTGCTACTGAAAATTTTGTACTTCATTTCTTTGTGAGGATAGTTTCACTCGTTTTGGTGTCCCAAGAGAAATTCTGACAGATTAAGGTACTCAATTTCATAGAAAATTTTAGAGGCGAATTTCAGCACATGGCTGGAATTTAAGTAGTTTTATATTTTGGAGGGGAAATTTTTTTATATTACACCCCTTTTTTGTAGTTAGCTTAAAAATTATTTAAAAAATAAATAAATATTATATTTTCGTGAACAAAAATAATCCAATAAAATGTGTTTTTGCCTAAATAAAATTCATTCCAAGCCCAATTCACAGTGGTATTTTCTTCAATTGCCCCTGATTTCCTGGAATGGCACTGGTTAGGGGCTATTTCACCCTCCTGGATATCAAGTTGTGGTTGAATTTTCCCCAATGGAGATCAGGTCGTGGTTGAATTTTGCCCCCGATTTTAACATGTGTATCTAGAAACTACTACTTTTCCCTTCATGAAAAGCCTATGTCGTGGAAATTCATTTTGGGTTCCCTTCACATGCCCTATTTTGCTGATTGAACTCATAGGCTTGTGCTTGGGCTTGTTCTTAATTGGCATATAAATAGTTGTTTTTGGTTGTAGTATGAGTACATAACTATGTCAATTCACAAAGTATTACAGATGTGGTCAGATCTCATCAAGAAGGTGAAGGGTGGAGGTTTGGACCCAAAGTATTTTTCTCTGAGTCCTTTGGGACCTTTTGGTTTCAGGTTATTTCTTGAATTTTTTCTGGGTTTTTAATTTACTTTCCCGTCTGTTATAATTTACTTCATTCATAGAGTAATTGAACCCTTGTTATTTAGAAATACTTCTTGTTTATGTTCTATGGTATATTCATATAGTCATAGGTGTCTGGATTGTTATAATATGGTATAAGGATCTTCACTTGATACTGCTACACGAAGCCCTCAATTATAGTAATAGGTCTCAGTCATCAGTTTTCATCACACTATAGGAACCACATTATTAAGGAAACACTATGAGGAGGGAAACACATTATTAAGGTAATTGTCATTTTCGTATCACTGTCCTAATCCTAGCCATAAGGGCACTCCTAATCCTAGCTATAAGGTAACATAGCTATTGGGAGTGGGAGATCTAATTTCATACCTATTGATTGAAGGAGCTAGTCACCCAGGAAGATACATCTCAAATACCTAGCTATATGGTCACTCGCATAATCCTAGCTATAAGGTGTCAGAGTTAAACTTTAAAGTATAAATTTGATGATAGGTTGTTTATTCCATATTATTAGTTTTGTCTTCCTTCTCTGTGCTTTTAGGCTTTCATGACTATTCTTTCCTTGATATAGATACAAGTACAATTGTAATTATCTACAATTTTAGGTTGGTAAAAGTAATATTTTATCTTATTGACACGCTTTCCCAAAAACCTTAAGTTCCTATAGATAAAACATGATTAAGAAAATGAAGTAGTGAATCTCCATGGTGGGAGTGAGAGAGTTAGGGGATAGTCTTTCCCAAGAACCTTAAGTTCCTATGGATCAAACATGATTAAGAAAACGAAGTAGTGAATCTCCATGGTGGGAACATGAGGTTTAGGGTTTTCTGGTGGAGTTGTTTTGCGCTATCAACATTACTGGTTCGTAGAGTATTAATGGTGGAAGTAGAGGTAGTCATGGGTCTCACAAGCTACATGGAGATACATTCTTTTACTATCAAGGGAATCGAGTAAGACGAAGGAAGTGGATGATGTAGGAAAAGGAAGCCCAAATTCTTTGAGTATGGAAGCAGAAAGGAAAGAAATCACATTCCAATTCATATATTTGAACAAAATGGCCTATAATTTCCCTAGATATTGCCTAGAAAAAATACTTAAAAATCCTAGATATGAAGCTATCTCACTGAAAATTGGCAATGACATATAGTGCATGAAGGATCATGTGGTGATAGGGAATTTCATGGGGATTTGGCTTTCAGAGAAAGCATTAATTTGGTGGATAAATTCACAATGGAAGTGTAAGGGCCAAGAATATTTTGGCTCATAGGGATTTCTTACAACCATCTTTGCAAGCATAGAGAATATAGAACATGTCTTCGAGGACAATCCCTACTTCTTCAACTCAGCAAGGTTTTCATTTGAAATTATGGACAGAAAAGTTTAGCCCTAAAAAGAAGGATTTAATAGTAGAACTGGTATGGATACGAATGTATTTTATACCTCAAGAACTTTGGGATGGAGAAACATTTGCAAGATTTGCGAATAAATTGGGAATCTCTATCAAAACCTCTAAAATCAGCAAAGCATGTAGGTATATGGCATATGATCGATTTTTCATCTATATGAATCTTTTGGGAGCCCTTTCTGAATCTATCTGCATTATTTTCCAAGATTCAGGGTAGACACAAACTCTATATTATGAATATATTCCCTTTAGATGTAGGAAATTCCATGAACATGGACATATGTTCTCGAACTGTCCTTTAATGGTGTAGCCAACAACATAAAACAAGAAGTGGGACTAGATGATGAAGGCTTTGTTAAGGTTTCAAGCAAAAGAAAGTTAGGTAAGAAATATCCCAACTGATCAACCACCAATGGCCCTAAAGTGATCAATAACTTTTAGGAATTGGCATTAGAGAAAGAACCCACCAGGAGAAAATTAGTGGAAGCTACAATTTAAGGTATGGCCATGCCTTCTGCCAAACCTACTCTAGGAGAGTTAAAAAGAAGGAAGAAAGAAACAACTACCCAATCTCTAGAAAGAGAAAATGTATGCTTTGATAACCTAGAAATGGTAGAAGATGAGGACAATACACTATGGTCATGACATTCACAGGTGAGAAGCCTTAAGTAACACACCTTCTTCTACATTTATTATTTTGTTTTTAATATGATGTGATATGTTTGTTCAACAAAAATGAAGGCTTCTATTGAAACTTGAAAGTTTTTAATTATTTTAAATCTCTACATTACTTTAATGGAGAAGAATGATAGGGTTTACAACATTCCTTCTACACTTTCTCTGTATACTTTTTAATAGAATATTGTAGCACTTGCATATTTCTAATATTTGTTTGGAATAAAAATTATTTTTTTCCATCATTTGCAGAAAGTTGAATATCCAAATCTGATCTAAATACAACCTCACCCAGATTGAATAAAGAGTGTAGCCCAAGGAAAGAATTCAAACAATGTCATTTCCATAAAACAGAAGATTCTATTAGATGCATTAGATACAAAATAACCTAACTTGTATGTCAAATAATTATTGTGTCTCCAAACACAATGTGTTTTGCCAATGTATAAACACAAAGAGAACACTATACTTAGTAGCAAATCCAAACACAAAACATTTTGGCAACTTTATAATGCAAGAAAATGTGCTTAACTATTTCAGCCTTACAACAACCTATGTAGCACTCATTTGTCATACCGGTACACTTCAATTGATATTCAACATGTTTGGAAGGAGGATGACTTCATTAGTGAGGACAACAAATAAAAAACTCAACCTAGTCTTCCAATACTCCCAAATCAAACTCAACTTTGCCCTACTACCAAGATGAGTTAATATTATCCTTAGATTCATTGTCTATGGGCAAGTTAAACTCACCCACAACAATTTCAATACTTTTTGTTGCAGAGTTCTCCCAAGATGTTGCAGGAAAAGTCATTGACATCAACTCAGAGGAAAAGTTTCATCTGGAAATTGTCAGTATGACCTTCTGCTAGTAATTTTACCTTTAATTTCAAAATTTGTTATTTTTCCCAAAATTATATATGAACTATTTAGTGATAAATAGGGGATTATTTTCTTCTCTACTTTTCTCTTTACAGAAAGCACTCTAATTTTGCAACGTAGGATTTGCTAAGAAATCAACTTCAGAGAAAGCTATATAATTTTGTGGAACATATATAGTATTACGTTGGTTCTCATGATTTTATATATAGTATTAGGTTTTTTCTCGTGATTTATGTGAATGACACAAGTGAATTTTATCCTACACCCAATGGGTTATTGATATGTAATTTCAGTAATTTTGATTTCAAAATATCTTAGAAAACAAATGCAACGATTTCATTGTGTGTTCAATAACTACGATGTTCTAATGGAAATTTGCATTTGTGGTTTACCTATACAGGTGCCATGGATAAGGATCAATGGTGTGACATTAATTTTCCTCAAGAAAAGGCTTTAGTTTTACTCTTTTCTGGAAGCAAATGCTTTCTTCCAACATTTTTTATTTCCATGAAAAAACTAAAAGTCCTAATAGTATTCAATTATGGGTTCAAGAGAGCCACACTGAATGGTCTATCTTTCTTAACTTCACCTAGTTTAATACTATTCACATGGATAGGATGCATGTGCCCCCACATCAAGAGCACAGTAAAGTCTTTCAAAACTTAGAGAAGCTATCTTTAAGCTTTTAGTGAAGGGCTTGAAACAATGTATGGGTTCAACAACACTCAATCAAGCATTAAGCTTCCAATAATGTTAGATTTTAACCTATCCCACGGTTGTGATTTGGAGGGTTTCCCCCCTCATATTTGTGACACGTCTTCAGTTGTGAATTGGACTATTACTAACTGCCATTTCCTTCGAAAGTTACCTAATCAATTGAGGAAGCTCAGCTCTTTAAGAATGTTAAGGAAGGAAAGAAAGTACAATCTTCTAAGTTCTCTTATACTTTTCAAGTTTTTCTTGGATATCTACAACATTTAAGGAAGAAAAGTACATTCTATTAATGAAAATTTGTCTTGACAAAAAGACCCATTTTCAAATTTTAAAACTTTCAAATTTTGTTTGTATACCTGTAATGTTTCTAAATGAGAGCAGATTCGTTCAATTTAAGTATCATGATCCCATCTTCCATTAGGCTTTGTAGCTTTGTATAAATCCATGAATTTTGATAAGGCCCTCTTCCAAATTGGTATACAGATTCCTTTTTGCAATAACCACATACAATGTCTTGATTTTGTTGTTGAGAAAATAGAGGTTGTGCAACAATTGTGTGCCATACAAGGCCTTGATTAATTGATTATGTATCGATTATGGCTCTTGATGTAACAATGTATTCATTTTGTTGCTTAGAAAATAGAGGTTGTGCTTTACTGTTTCACAGAATTTTTTACAATATTTCCATTAGTATTGATTTGTAATCTCAATCACTGAGGGATGACAATAGTGGTTGAGGTAATATTTCATGGTTTGAAGTTCCCCTCTTTCTATTTATTTAAATATATCACCTCAATTTAATTGTTGGTCAAAGGAATTGTATTTGATTTGTAAACAATTCATTTCTTGATTTATAGATTTTGAATTTTTCCCTTTTTCATTTTTTTCTCAGATTTGGTATGAGATTGATTTAAAGATTTGGGTTCCCTGGTTTCCCCACCATAGATATGAGGTTCAGATCCTATCAATAAATAATCTTGTAACATTACAATGTTTCCTGTAAGTGTGCTTTGAAACATTTTTGTTGCTTTTCCATGGTGTTAATGCAAATAAGCATTCAATCTGGTGCCATTATTTAGATTGTGTGACGAAATCTAGGTGGTCTTGTAATGATGGAATGATTTTTTTCTACATACTAAGGCTATATGCATTTGTATCCCTTATGTTGTCCTGAGATATTTAAATTCACAACAGGAATTGAGGTCTATTTTCCACTGCAAATTGCAGTCAGTTTATTGAACATAATATAAAATAGATTATGTTTTACTAATCAATTGTGGATGTGATCCCTCATAGGACATACAATTCAAAGTGACACTAATTTCACACATATTTGTAAAAACATCCACTCGTGAAAGGAAATTCAAAGTGACACTGATTTCATGCTGGTTTGTCAAAATGGTGGCAAGAGAAAGGTTTATCCATTCCAAAGTATACCTAAAACCAGGGAAAGGAAGCTTTATATTCAACAATGCTCTTAATATCATATGTACATGCACAAATATATTAGTAGAAAATATTGAAGGGTTGTCTAAGTGTTATACAACATTTTGTCACTGTCCCTGTACTCCCCATTCCTCGATCCTGGAGGACCTCTACAGTGAACCTCATGTGTTTTCCTGTCATGAAGAACATGTACTTACATCACTCTTCATCTGTAGAACATTCCCATCTTACATTATTTCCCAAGAATATTCCTTCAAACTCAGTTTTCAAGACCGATGCTATCACTCAGTTTCTTCCCCGTGCCAATTTGAAGAGTCTAACATTGGGCCTAGTGCCAAACAATGCTGGTATTCCATTCATGACTTGCACCAACCCTCTTTTGGAAAGTTTTTAAAAATGGAGTCGAAGCTTGCAGGTCTAGAAGCTTCGTGAACGGAATTCTCGTAAATGGTTAGTCAAGATAGAGCTGAGAGAGACTGTTTGGGCTCTTTTCCCCTATTAAAATGGAACAAACCAAAAGGGATAAGACTTCTCCCATCATAAGAGGATCCATCTCCCTTCTCTCAAGCTCTATAAACTTCCCCTTTTCCAACCTCAGGTAGCTAATGAAGGAGCTTGAATAACCAGCAAAATCTTGATAGCTTTAGCCTTCTAGTTTTTGCTTTTGAAGGGAGAATAAGTTTGTAGTTTGTTTGGTTTGGAGCAAAGAGGAAGAAGCCTTGAACTTCCATTGTATGAGGTGAATCATGAGATGCTAACAGTGATGCTGGAACTCAGACATGTTGAAGGAAACCTACAATGATAAGGTGAAGGTTGTACTTTCCTTTTTGTCATTATAATAATACAACTGATATTTTGTTTCCTATATCAATTACATATGATATTTGGTAGCTTAAGT
Organism: Pinus tabuliformis; assembly: GCA_031772625.1. NCBI lineage: Eukaryota > Viridiplantae > Streptophyta > Pinopsida > Pinales > Pinaceae > Pinus > Pinus tabuliformis. The sequence continues at coordinate 1,056,670,996 of CM062818.1, read as the reverse complement.
CTCCTTAGCCTCTCAAGTAGGTTGAATTTATTGTATGTTATCATGTGTGCTTTGGTCTCTTGTCTATTTGTTTTAGGTGCTTGATTGACATTCAAGAGTTGATCACTGGATCAAAGACACGAGGACTTCATCAAACAAGGATTAGCGATACAAGAGGTGGGATCTTATCCATTCTCAATCTAAGGAAACTTATGTCAAATTGTCTTGTTTGTGGCTAGACCCTCTCCCCTGGGCTAGAGGGATTGTCTCTGTCCATAGAAATAATTTTCCTACTCCACAAATTAGCGATTCCACTGGGGATCCATCTCTTGCTTTAGATTGTTTTTCATTTCATGATTTGTGATGACTTTTCTTGTTTCACTCTTTCCCTTTTGTGATATGTACTTTGCATTATCTACTACTTTGATTCTTGAATTTAGAGTGACAGGGCTAGTTTTTGTTAGTGGAATTTTTTTTTCTTTGAATCCCTCAATCAGTGCTGTTAATTTTCTAACAGTAGTGCCAACCAGCATGAGTTCCTCTTGAACAGTCACACCACAAATCCTTATGGTGCTTGTTTCTAGTTATGCAGTCGCACTGATTCCTGTAGGTTAAAATCAGGGTTTCTCCTAAATCATTTCCAGTGTGTCTCATCTTCATATATTATGTTTCTTGGATTCTTTTCCTTTATTCTCCCTAGCTAGAATGCTTTATTAGCTTGATTTGTTTGCTTGATTGGTTTGAGATTGCATTACTTGATTTTTTTATTTTTTTGGATGGTTTGTGTCCCTAGGGCATATAGGTCATTGTCCATTCATTTTCTTATTTTCTCATCGATTCAAGTTTGTGATTTGTTGCTTCATGTATTTCATGTTTTAGTCCTTGCATCTATACTGCCCTGGTTTCAATTTAACAAGTGAAAAAGTTTCGTTTTCTCTTCTCTTGTTGAACGTCTCTTTTTTGAGCATAGATTACATTACTTGGTTTGTTTCGATTGAATCTTTGTCTATTTGGTTTGGAAGGAGTTATTTTTATTGTTCTTTGCATTTGATTGATGTTTGGTTGTTTGGAAATTTTCATTGAAATGTTTATGTGAAAGATTCATTTTAGCATTTCATTGAAGAAAACACATCGTTCTAGTTTGTTTAATTGATATGTTGCATTAAGTAGCATCATTGAAAGCTAGAATTACATCATCATGAGCATTTGAAATAAAATGAACTTATTTTACGGTTAAAAGGACTAGTTTAAGTGCATCTTATAGGAAGAGTAGGGAGTGGAAATAAATTTCATTGTTTTTTTCGAAAAGTGAAATAGTAAAGAGTCATCTTACTTTCAGTTGCTTGTTTGTTGCATTGATTGTTTTCTCTTCTCTCAATTAGTGTAAACATTCATTGAATTGAAATGGTTTTGTCTCATATAGCTACACATAAGAGTTTTTCAGGTGACATTGATAGGGCCTAAAAACTGAGACTTAATTTCAAGATAAACCTTTAAAATATATTCAATTAACCTAAGGCGAATTTGAAACTAAATGCTCACATTTAGAGGTCTAGGCTAGAGACATGTTCTAGCGCCTTTAAACCTAGCAGTTATCATTCACTTCAGCATTCGATAGTGCTAATATGGACTTGTGCTCCCCGTACCATCATCTATATAAAGGGAGACCCCACAAAGTTTGCAATCCTTTTTTCGTAGGAAGTCAAGTCTGTCGCCTTGTAAATGTGATACACAGAACATAGCATTTGGGGAAATTGTCTACTCGTGCTTGTCAGTTTGTCGTGAGGTATTCTGCATTTCATGGTTACCTGGTAATACCTTTTGCCTAGATTATCCTAAGCAATCATTTTGGTATTTTTGAATCTTTAAATTTAAAATATCATCGAGCACTTGTCCTCTTCAGCTCGTTCAAACCGAAAGTGACTAGAGTCAACTTTGCCTTCTTCTCGACTCTTAAAACATGAAAAGGCATCAGTCTGTTTCAGCGTCTTAATTTTTTTTTTTTCCCACGATCACATCACATTCCTGATAGTTTTATTATAGACCACATCGTGAGTATATCCTTAATATATTTTAAAGAAGCCTTGAAATTAATATCTCTTCTCTTTTTTTTGTTTGAGACAAAGTCATTGTGGCTGAACCGTGAGGTTCACTTCGTTCCTCTTCCTCTCCTCCATCTAAAAGGTCATCTGGAGAAGCTTTCCCTGAACTTCCACATTCACTTGAGGATCAAGGTGTTGAACTTGGGATTGCCCTGAGTATTCAACCTTTGCCTTCTTGTCCACCTCCTTCAGATACTAGGTCACCTTATGAATTTGGCCCGGAATTCCCTGATAATCCTATCCAGACTCTCGAGAGTTTGTAGACCTTTGAAAGTCCACAAAGATTGGTTGCTCATCCACAAGACCCATTTTTGATATCTCCTCAGCATCCTTATAGTTCGTACGATCATCCGGGTGTTCCTTTGGAATTGTCTCCTTGTTCATCTTCGGCTCATCGTCGATTGTTTTCTATGGACTCAGAAGGCGATATCCCAGTATCCTCTCCGAGTCAATCAGAAGTTTCCACTACACACACTCATCACGTAGTTGATGAGAAGGGATATGAGTTCCCTCCAAATTGTTTCCCTTACACAGGAAGCATCCCGTCTAGCGTCTAGCTTCTATCCTGAATATAGTGAGTCCTTATTGCCACATGGTTATACCTCTCTAGCTCAGTTGGTTTTAGTCACTCCTAGTGCCTCGTCATTATATGAGAATCCTATCTGGTTCTTCGGTGCTATACCTACATTAGGTTCGTTAGTTTAGAACATGACCTCTCGACCAATTTTATGAACTGTAGTCACTTCAGTTCCAGTTCAACCTACCATTCCATCTCAACTTGTTTCGTCGTTTCAACCTACTCTCCTAGTCCAATCGACTGTCTCAAGTCAGGTCTCGGTAAGTTATTCTACCCCTCCAATGAGTGGACAGACTGTGCCACCACCTGGGGGGCAAGATCTAGATGTTCCTCTTATGTCAGGCCAAACCTATGTGAGTGGATCACAAACTCACATGGTTGGAATGAATCAACCTTTTTACAGCACTATTCCTAACCCTGTTGATCCATCCGAGTCAGGTAACGTCCAGTACCAGTAGCCATACGTGGCTCAGGTTCCATTCCAACTAGCTCATGTTCCATATGGTTCGCAAGCCTTGGTTACTCTGCCTTTCATTCCTCAAGCTAGACCTTATGTTCAGCCAGGCCAATCAAACGTTCCTAGTGGATACGGTAAGATTCAATTCGGAAACTATCGAGGAACTATCTAGCTACCCTTGTAGCAACAAGGGAAACCTTCACCACTGCAAGGCAAGCATTGCAACAGCAAGGACAATTGCTACAACCACAAAGGTAACCTTTGCAATACTCGTAGCAACCTTTGCAATCGCAGACACAGTTTGTTCAGCATTCCTCCCAACCATTGTCCTCCCAAGGCCAACCTTTGTAGTAGTGAGAAGGCTAAACTTTGTAGCCACAAGATCAGCCTTTGCAGTAGCAAATCAAACCTTTGCAGCAGCCACAAGGTCAGCCTTTGTAGCGGTAGGCTGTATATGCATATCAGCAAGGTCAGTTCGTTCAAGGCCAAGGTAAACCTTTGCAAGGTCAAGGTAATTTCCTACATGAGCAGGTTCAAAATCCTTATGTCCAGGGTTAGCAGATTGAAAATCCTTATGTCCAAGGCCAACAAGTTCAACAACCTTTTAACCCATATGCCTATCAACGGCATATGGCAGGACAATATCAAATCTACTTAGGACTGAATCCTCCCTACAGGTAAGGTAAACTCCAGTGGGGGAAAAATCCTTACCAACAAGGATGGGTTCTGCAGTTTGGGTCTACTCAAAGGTCCCACATTCCTTTTAACATGCAATTTCCATTCTTGGCCATGTTGGAACTTCCAAATGTCTCAAAGCTCACCAATGATCCTATCCTTCATTTTCCTTACTGGCCTCCAATTCCAAGGAAGGTTCTGAGCGATTGCCATAAATTTGAGGGAAAAGCAAAGGAGGATCCACAAGCCCATGTGATGACATATCACCTCTGGTGCTCCTCTAATTCGTAGCTGATGATTCTATCCATCTTCAACTTTTTCAAAGAACTCTTATAGGGGCTACAACAAAATGGTACATTGAATTGCCTCAAGGTACCTACAGTGACTTCAACTCTCTCTCTATGGCTTTCCTCACTCATTTACAACTGCTAATTTGTTATGAAACTGACACCTATATTCTTACGTCACTTAAAAAATACATCGCGACCCATATCTCCGATCACATCCACGAATGAAGACACCGGTGTCGCTTGATAAAGTTTGGAATTGTTGATCAGTTGTTGACATAATGGTTCACCAAATCATTCGTCAGCCCAATTGCTAGGGACATATCTATGGGTGGGTGTGTTACTGAGGAGCAAGCCATCACTCGTGCCCAGTATTTAGACCTAGTATACTCGAAATCTGGCACATTATATCAGATGTTACTCGATGCTCCATGACCATCATCATATCTCACAACATCAAAGTCTCCGGCTACACCACCTATTTATGGAGTGATTCGTTTCGTGTCTCAGACCCCCGCGAAATATTCTTCAAAGAATAAATCAGTCTCAAACACTGGTTCCAATGATCTGTTGGGAATAATACGGGGGGTGAATCAGTGTTTACCAATCAATAACTTTTTCATTTCTATAATCAGATTTATACACACTACTTCAGTGAAGGGAACTCGCGTGTGCACGCAACTGTTCTTAAGGCAACCAACATATATCCAGTGAGATTATGATTCAGTTAATTCATCATATGTTGATATTTAATCAGTGCATCAGTGATTTATTAAACATTAAACAGTAACAATGTGCAGTAATAATAGAACATACCATCACACATAAGTAACACACATGAATGCCACGATTTAAGGTGGAAGCCCAATGCGGGAGAAAAACCACCTGCTGTTGTTGTCTCTATCTTCTTTTAATAAAAATAATGATCTATTTACAATATTGTACTGGTGTAGACTCATACCAGTATGCAGGCACCCACCTGCAGAAGGCTACAACCTTCTCTCGTTCTCCAGCTTCTACTGGAAGGGAGCTACAACCCCCTAGCTCTTGTACTAGTAGATATGTTTACTAGTATGTCGATTCTAGCCTACAGAAGGATACAAGCTTCACTCATTCTCCAACTGCTATTGGAAGGGAGATCCAACCCCTTGATCACATCACCAACCACCACTGGTAGGAAGCTTCGACTTCATCACTGAAGGTTGCAACCCTCAGTATCCTCTAGGGACCATGTTTCATTATTTTTCATTCTGGATGCTCTTGGTACACAACACTACAATATGAAGGCGATGTTTCATCAAATTTTCACACTGGACCCATTAGTAACATTGAATCCAAAAATCAATCACCACTGCAATACAACCATCAAATACATTTGCATCAACCAATCACTGAAACTCAATCATCAATCTATGACATAACTGAAACCCAATCATCAATCTCTGAATCAACCATAATTGAATCAATCAATCACTAAAACCTCTGACATACTGAATCAAACAATCATTGAACCTCTGACACAATTGAATCAACCATTCATTCAAACTTAATCAAATTCAACCAATCAACTGGAATAGATAGATCACTATAACCAGTACACAGATCTAAACCCAAAGCACTGCATCAACAACTAGAACTAACTGTAACCTCAAAAGGCATGTGTCAAAATGTATACGCTCCTTCAATGTAGCCAACCTATGTGTATATGCTACTTCCTTTAGTCAAACCTGTGTATAGCTCTAAGGACACTGTAGTGGTTCCAGCTAGGGTACTAGACTAGACTCTATATTTAATATCGACCGAGGTGCGTAAGCTTAGAGGCGTGGTCTAAAATATATAGACATAAAGAATCTCTGGCCAAGTGATTATGATGTAGGTTACAAGGCTTCTTTACGGAAGACCGGAATATGTAGCCTATCATTCACACACCTGGATTACCCTACTGATATGCTTGATTACAGTGCTTGTTATGAGATGCATCTATCAAACCAAACCATGAACCTAAGTACTGTGTATGACTGTAACAATGATTTTAACCTCCTTACAGAGATATCACCCAGAAAACCCTTGTTTGGTAAACACACACAGCATGCAAAGATATTTACACTATCAAACTATATAAAGAGAGCATAAATGAACTGTGAAACAAAACAGAGTTTATGATAATGTCTCTATGAGTCACACAGGGATCGAATCCCTTACAAGACTCCCTTCCAGATCCTAGTGCTGACCATTCAACATAACCATAAACCATTCATAAGCGCACACCATATACATGCAATGAAAATTAAAGGCTGTGTAAATCGAAAGCTATGTAACTGCGATGCAAACCATATGCTATATAAATCGAAAGCTATGCAATCGTAACTGTGATGCCAACCATATGCTATATAAATCGAATCCAATAGAAACACTGTGCGAACATGTGTTAACTGTAATGTAACAAAACAAATGAACAGTATACCAATCGAAGAACGCAGGGCCCATCCGCGTCCTAAGGGTACACTGGCTATAACCGATCAGCTATCAAATCAATGCAAGAGGTATACACGTCGTGACTGTGAATAAGTCTTTTGTATTAACTTCAAAACTCTGTTCTGAGAAAACGATTCAACTACTAAAACTCTCAAACATTAACCTGACTGTATTTACATATACGTACGCACAGCCATGTCATCGATTCAATGAATGTACATTCGGCTGTTGCCGCTTTTATCACATAAGCCTTTTCAAAATGTTTCCATGCTAAGTGTTTCAAAAAGAACAAAAAAAACTAAAATGAAAATGGAACGATGTTGTTGCTGCTTTTGTCTGTCAGAGTGCCCTGCTTTGACTTGAGTTGACCGCATACATAGGAGGTTCGATTTGGCTGGGAGATAGGTGTTTGTCCATGCTTGGACATTCTGCTTTTCGCCCATGCCTTTCGTTCTAGCTCATCTGCTGCGCCACATGTCAAACGATAAGCTCATTACAGGATGTAGGTACTTCCTGTAACCATGTCATCAAAAACTTCCAATTCTTGAACATAAAACCCCTAAATTAATTTCTATGCAATTTAATAACTATAAAACGATTAATAATCAATATTCAAGGATTTTTAGGGATATATGATGAAAATGTATGGATAAATGACATGTTTTTGGGAAGGAAAAAGGGTCTTGGGATGATACCAACATCTCTCCCCGACTTAAGGACTTAGCATGTCCTCATGCTATCCCAGAAGTACTCCCCTTGAATTCTGTCCCTGCATGGATCTCTGCTGCCTTGAGCAAGGTATCTACATTCTTCTTCACCTGGTGATCTTTCTGTCCCTTGAGCTCCTGCTTTAACTTTTTATATTTTTCTTTAAGAGCCTTCTTCTGATTGTACCACTTAGTGGCCCAGTTGGAAATCTCAGTTTGCTCAGTCTCCAACTCACTGATTCTTTCCTTTAGCTTTTCATTTGTTTTCTGTGTTTCTTTGCTTTGCGCCCTGAGCATTTCATTTTCCCTTTTAATAACTTTTTCCAACATGTTAGCTTCCATGAGCTCTTCCTTCAATTCTTCAATTTGTTTTTCTAATTTCTTCTGTCTTTTGGTGGGAGGTGGTGAACATTTTTCCTGTTTGTTATGGCTCTCTACCTCCATGTCAACTTCTGGTGCTGGTAGTGAATGGTCACTACTCCCAACATCCATTTGTGCAGGTGCATGAGATTCAAACTGGTCTTCTTGCAGCTGAGTTTTTGGTGTCCTCCTTGTTCTTCGTGAGTAGGTGGTAAAAATTTTGTCTTTCTCAGCCCTCTTGGCATCCTCTTTTTGCATGTTCCTGGTCCTTATGCTGCCCATAGGTAGAGGTGCTCTGCTGGCTTTGGACACTGGAATTTCCTCATCAATGTCCTTCATAAACCCTGAATCTTCTTGCACTTCCTCTTTTCCCTCCTCATCTCTGATTTGATTGACAGCTAAGAATTCTTTCCATGGCTTCCCTCGCTTCTGCAACTCATGCTCAATGAGGATTTTAATTAGGCCAAAATGGTACAGGCTTTTGTCTTCATTCCCTTTTTGCTTCTGGATAGTTTTGGCCATCTTTGTTAAACTTTACAGCAGAAAATATGGCACACTGATTACACATTGTTTCTTTAAATGGAGGAGTAGCTTGATGTGGTATAGATAAACAATATTATACCTACCTTCACAGGTTATGAACTTTTGAAGAATGTAAACCATTTCATCCCAAGGATGAACTAACCAGCTTCTTGGAACACCCTTCTTCCAGTTTACTGAGGAAACTCTAGATCTGGACATGAACTGTGTCCATGATTTCTCCTTGAATTGTTTGGTTTTAAAGTACTTCTCTCCTTCAGGAGTAATTCCAATTGCCTGAGCTATAGTATCCTCTGAGATTCTGAAGGAGAAGGTGCCTATTAGGGCCTTTTCTCCATTAAAGGTGAAGGCAAATTGCTTGGTGATTTCCTCATTACTCCCATGGAATTTTTCCAGAAAAGGTAACCACTGTGCTTCTCTAAGAATCTCAATGCAATCCTCATGGTATTGTGAGCTGTCGAATGTACTGGGTTCAACCCTATTAGTCATGGTGATGGCAGAGGGTTGTGCCTCTAACCCTTCTCTGTCTATACTCTTTAAAATTTAAACACAGAAATGTCAAGTTGGTTACCTGGTATATATCGCTTCCTTCAGTCTTCAATATGGTTCTTGGCCGGTCGATATGACTGTGATGGGAGTTAGAAGTAGAATGGTGATGCTTTCCCTTTTCGGCATTCACTGGTTTCACTGTGTAAACCGACCCCAAACAGTGATACTCTCCTCGGCGCTCCTTGCTCAAATTTTCACTTTGTAGCTCCACCCAAATGATAATAATCTCCTCGCGCTCCTTACTTTTGATTCTCACCTTGGAAGTTATGGGAATTGAGGGTGGAAAGGGTGATGAAATAACCCTGTACTCACTTCACCATATAATCATTCATTTAAAAACAGAGTGTTGTACGCTTGCATGCATGTTATCATAAGAACGCTGAGAGCGTACCCATAGTGCTGGGCTATAATGCTGGGTGGCGAAGTTATGATTCGGCTGTGTGTGGAGTAAAATATATAAGCCGCTTATTATGATTTGACTGTATATAGGCCGCTTCCACATCTATCTCATCATTTGTATTTAAAAATACACAGCTCACCACGTGCCCTTTTCAATGAGTATTCGGTCACATAGAGAATGTTGGTATGCCTGTAGGGTATATGACAAGGTGGATGTGTTGGTAATGGGTTTTTGGGGTATGGATAGGTTAATGTAGGGGAATGATGAGAATTGGTGGGATAAGGGTGATAGATTGATGCATATAGGTATCCTTGAAATCAATTACAACAACTTATAGTCACCAAAGTTACATTAAAAACCAATCTAGGAAATTAAATGTTTAAGAACAGAAATACATTACTCCTTTGTTGATCATTTGACATGTTGAGTTGCTAATTCTTTTTGACTGTTCTTTTTGACAGGTCCTCTAAAGGAGGTTGAATGCACAGGTCACAGGTCTTTTGAGAAAAATTTTTGAAGACATAACAGGTCCCTTTGAAAGATTTGAATGTACAGGTCCCTTTGAAAGATTTGAATGTACAGGTCCCTTAGAGAACTGAAGATGTAATAGGTCCCTTAAGAAAACTGAATGTAACAGGTCCTTTGAGAAAACTGAAGGTATTCATGCAGCTCTTTGTATTGTTACAGGTTCACTGAGCTTGCCATTTGCTGAAGTGTTGGTGCCCAAATCCTTGTAAAAGCTTGGTGGAAGTCTGTTGAAGTAGCCTTTGGTGTCAAAAACTTTGTTTTAACAGGTCCCAACTGAATGTTTTAAACAGGTCCCATTACTGCTGATTGGAATGTCTTAACAGGTATCAATTGCTTTAACAGGTCCCTTCTGAAAATCTTAAACAGGTCCCATGACTGCTGGTGTTGGTAGCATAGATGTCTGAACAGAACAGGTCCCCCTGCAAAATATTTATAACCAGGTCCCTCTAAAATAAAATCATGACAGAACAGCTTATTTGTTAAAGTCTGGAATTATTGCTGGTAACAAGCTGCTGTTGGAAATTTACAGTGAAATATAGAATAAGAAATTTGAAGTATTTACAAGAGAGAGATAAAAGTAACATAACAGATGCCTCTCTCCCTGACTTAAAGGTTGACTTGTCCTCAAGTCATGAGTCAACTGAGAAATGAAACAATGAACAAAAGAAAGAGAATTCATACCCGCCAATAAATTGGTTTTCAGGTAGGAATTCGGGGTTAGATTGTGCCAGATACTGGTTTTCACATCTAACCCATTATTATTTTTTAGTTTTAGTTTTTTTTTTTTTTTTTTCTTATTGATTTTGAAATTGAAATGAAATGAAACTAAGGCAGTGATACTGCAGCTGAGGGCTGCAGTATCTCAACCTCTTCTTGCTGAGATAGTGTATGGAGAAAATCTTGCTTGCTGATGGGCTTGTTGTACAGCTTCAGGCGATGACCGTTGACTGTGAAGGAATGACCTTCGCCATCAATAGTTTGGAGCTTTACTGAACCATTGTCATAAGCCTGAACAATTTCATAGGGGCCCATCCAATGGGTGGTGAACTTAGCTTTATGATCCTTGAATTTTGAATCAAAAAGCAGAGCCCAGTCACCTTCCTTGAAGTGCTTCTTCTTAATGTGTGAATCATGCCATTGCTTCCTGTGCTGTTGCATGAGGATGGTGGTTTGTTCTGCTTGCTGCCTCATCTCATCCAGCTGGTTCAACTGCTGGATTCTCTCTTTTTGTGCTTGATCCAAATCAATAAGTAAATCTGCAGCTAATTTAAAAGTGTGAATTTGGAATTCAATAGGAAGCATGATATCCTTATCGTACACCAATTGGTATGGTGTAAATCCAATGGTATCTTTCCAAGTAATCCGGTAAGCCCAGAGTGCCTCTTTGAGTTTTTCTTCCCAGTTTTTCTGGTTCATTGCAAAAGTTTTGGTAATGATCCCCTCCAAAGTCTTGTTGGTTGATTCCACCTGCCCATTGGCCTGTGGATGGTAGGGGGTACTTTTCCTATGCTTTATTTGGTACTTGTCTGTGATGTCCTTCATGAGCTTTGAGGTGAATTGAGTACCTTGATCAGTGACAATTTCTCTTGGCACTCCATATCTCACAAAGATCTCCTCAAAAAGGAAATTGACTACTGTATGTTCGGTTGCTCTTACCAGTGCTTTTGCTTCTGCCCACTTGGTGACGTAATCAGTACATACTAGGATGCACTTCTTACCATTAGAGGCTGGGTTGATAGGTCCTATGAAGTCCAAAGCCCACTTATCAAATGGTTCCAAGTGAACTTGGGGCTGAAGGGGCATCTGATCGGTAGCTGTTGGTCTGCCCATTCTTTGGCAGCTGTCACAACTCTTTACATACTTCTTGGCATCCTTGAAAATGGATGGCCAGTAGTATCCAAGAGTAAGAACTTTGAAGGCTGTCCACTTCACTGCAAAATGCCCACCACATGGTTCATCATGGCAAGATTTTAAAATGTCAATTACCTCATCATTTCGTACACATCTCCTAATGATCATATCAAAACCAGTGTAAAAGAGATCGCCATTAAGCCATGAATATCTAGCACTTTGTTTGATCAGTCTTTTCCTTTCCTTTGCAGTGAAATGTGGAGGTGTTCTACCTGTAGACAAGTAATTAGCTAAATCAGCAAACCAAGGAGTTACTATGGAAATTGCAAATAAGTGCTCATCCGGAAAAGAATCCTCAACAGGAACAATCTCACCTGGATTTTGCAGTCTAGACAGAAAATCTGCCACCTGGTTTTCTTTGCCTGGTCTATCTAACACTGTGATGTTAAATTCCTGTAACAATAGTAACCATCTGGTAACTCTGCCACTAGTTATTGGTTTATGTACAAAGACTTCATAACCAGTTATGTAATGGCGGAATTTATTCACAGCATAAATGATGGCAAGTGTTTCCTTTTCTGTAACTGTATAGTTTAGCTCGGCAGGTGTGAGATTTTTACTAATGAAATAAATTGCATATGTACAAGATTCTTCTTTTTGGCCTAAGGATGCACCTATTGCAGTGTCAGATGCATCGGTAAAAATATGAAATGGTAAACTCCAATTAGGCCCCCTCAGGACTGATGCGGTAGATAGTTTCTTTTTGAGTTGTTCAAATGCATGTTGGCAGTTCTCAGTCCAATTGAAAAGTACATCTTTGGCTAAAAGTTTAAACAAAGGTAAGGCTATCTTGCTAAAATGCTCAATGAATCTGCGGTAATAACTAGCATAGCCAAGAAAACTTCTTACCTCTCTTTGATTCTGTGGAATAGGAAAATCGGCAATAATCTGGATCTTGGCTGGGTCAACCTGGATGCCTTGAAAAGAGATATAATGGCCCAACACTATCCCTTCATTTAACATCATGAAGCACTTTTCGTTGCTGAGGGACAGGTTAGCTTCAATACACTTTTTCAAAACTCTCTCTAGATTTTCTAATGCATGTTCAAAAGAATTGCCATATACTGAAAAATCATCCATATACACTTCAACACAATCATGAATCAAATCAGCAAAAATAGCTGACACAGCTCGCTGAAATATAGCTGGAGCGTTACAAAGTCCAAATGGAAAAACATTGTAGGCATAGGTGCCCCAAGGACAGGTGAAGGTGGTTTTGTCCTGGTCTTCAGAGGCAATCCGGATCTGATTGTAGCCACTGAAACCGTCAAGAAAGGAAAATGATGATTTGCCGGCTATGGTGTCTAACACTTGATCGATGAATGGCAGTGGGAAGTAGTCTTTGAGCGTTGCTTTGTTCAGCTGTCTGTAATCAACACAGATGCGCCACTTGCCATTTTTCTTGGGCACAATAACCAATGGGGATACCCACTGACTGTCAGAAATAGGATATATAAAGTTGACTCTCAAAAGTTTTTGCAACTCCTCTCTGACAATGTCTTGGAGCATGGGGTTCATTCTTCTTTGCGGTTGCCTCACCGGTTTAATGGTGCTATCTGTGTAGATGTGGTGAGTGCATGTGTCGGGGTGAATCCCATGCATGTCAGTGTAATCCCAAGCGAAGTCTTTTTGGTACTTCGTCAAGAGTCTAATCAATTTCTCTTGTTGAGATGAGTCTAGGTGGTTGCCTATGTTCAAAGTTTTCCCTGGACTGATCTCTATGACTCGACTCTGTGTATTGGTGATGGATTGAACTGGAAAGATGTCATGAAATGTAGATTGCAAGGAGTGGATAGTACATGTTTCTTGAAATTTTTGAGCCAGAAGTACATCTGCAGCATTATATTGTTCATTTCTCAAATTTTCAGATACATCAGGTTGAGAAAGAAATAGTTCTACCAAATCATTATTGTCTTCGTGGAAATCATAGATCTGGTCAATGATAAAAATAGATTGTACTTCCTCTTTGTCATTAAATTTATCATCAAGCCACAAGTTATGTGTTACTGCAGGTGATTGTGCCGATGGATAGAGGGTGAGTTGTTTCCTTTCGGTCCCTCTAGAGATAATCATGTTACCTGATCGGCATCCAATAAATGCATCAGCAGTCGCTAACCATGGTCTACCTAGAATGATAGGATGTCCTCCTAGATTGGATTTGGGTTGAAGGACTAGGAAATCCACTGGATACTCCCAAGAGTCCAGTGAGACAATGATATCTTCCAAAATCCCCTCAGGAATGACTTTGGACCTATCAGCTAGTTCAAGAACAATCGTGGTATGTTGCAAATTCATAAGCTGGAGTGTTCTCATGGTTTCAAGGGTCATGACATTGATTGCGGCTCCTAGATCTATCAAAGTGTTTGGAATCCGTATGTTGTTAATGATGGTGGTCACTTTTGGAATGCCCGGATCAACATACTTCTCCATGGAGATGGTATTGGTCATAAGGCCTGCCAAATTTCCTAAAACATGAATGGTCTGAGGATCAATCCTCTTTCTAGCAGGTTTCTTGAGACACATGTCTTTGATGGCTTTGGTGTAGATAGGAATGTCCTTTATAGCTTGCAGCAAAGGGATTTTTATGTAGACATTTTTAAGTTCATCCAAGACATCAAATTGTGGTGGAGGCAGTGGTGGTTTCACTTGAACCAAACGGTCTGGAAAAGGTGGTTGCAGTGATTGCATCTGTTTGTCCTTGGTTTCACTGTTTGGTTTTGTTTGAGTTGTCATTTCATTTTCTTTTTCTAAGTTTTCTTCTTGCTGATCTGTTATTGGAGAATCCTTCTGAAGCACCCTACCAGACCTCAGATTAATGTTTTGCAAAGGCAGTGTGGAGTAGGAGGTTCCTTCCTCTACATTATAAGCTGGCCTCTCTGCTCTATTGTTCGGATTTGGGACAGTTTGAGCAGGTATTTGTGTGGGTCTGGGAGGTTGTGGGTTAGTTGGAAATTGAAGTTGTGGTACATTTATTTGTGGAGGAGCAGGCAAGGTCTGTTGAGAGGGTTGGGGCTGATAAACAACTTGCTGAGGGTGCTGCTGATATGTTGGAGACTGTGATGGATATGGCTGTTGGTACTGCTGATATGGTTGTGAATAAGGTGGGTATGATTGCGGGTATGGATGGTAGGATTGGGAATATTGTTGAGACGGTCTCCATTGATTTTGTTGTTGGTTTCCATGCTGCCATGGCATAGGTATATTCCATGATTTTTGTGTATACATCTGATCATTCATAGGAAATTGCATATTTTGATTAGGAAACATACCTTGGGGTGCTTGCCTTGGCTGCCATGGTCGCTTTGCACCCATGTAGTACACGTTCTCCATCTCTGTGCTGGCTGCCATGTTACAGTTCTGCAAAATTTTAACTTTAGGACAGTTAAACATATCATGATGCTCAGTACAGAAAGCACATACTTGGATATTCTCTAGAGGGCAGTCTTTTAATGCATGTTTCTTGTGACACTTGGGGCAGAAAATAGCCATGATATTGTCTTCTTCCTCCTGTTTCTTTTTGGCTTTTAAGGTATCAAATTGGTTTCCTAGAGTGCTCAACAAATCTGTTTTGAACTCTTCTAAAAGATTACCAATTTCAGCCCGGGTGACACTAGCAGAGGCAGTTTTTGTGACCCTAGATGACAAGGTTCTCTTTCCCATTTTGGCTTTACTTCTTGAATATTTTTCACACAGTTCAGCTATTTCTTCAAAGGGTAAGGCAGAGATGTCACCTTTGCCCATTAAGTTGAGATCATCCATGTATTCTTCCCGGATACCTTTCAAGAATATTGTGCGGACTAGGTCAGGAGGCATTGTTCGGTGTTTAGATTTTTGCAAGTTATAGACAAACCGTTCTAGATATTCTTCTAAGGTTTCATCCTCCTGCTGACTCATTCTAAAGATGTCATCTTTAGAGTCTTTGGATCTGCAATAAGGCTGATATTTCCTCAGAAATATTCTCCTCATGCCATCCCAATCTACTATGGCATGCTCACCTAGCCCCATAAACCATTTCAAGGCTGTTGCCTTTAATGTGGCTGGAAACAATCTGAGTCTATGAGCATCATCCGTATAGCCATAAGTTCGACATACAATGTCAAACTCGAATAAGAACGAGTCCGGATCCTCTGAAGCCATACCATAGAAATTGGGTAGCACGGATGGGGGTATATTTTTCATTTTGATCTCCTCATCCTCCTGGGGTTCTTGTATAGGGAATTTAAAAGTTGATTCCTCCTCCTCTTGATGGGGAACTGATCCAGATCCCTCCTCAGCCATTCTAATTGGTCTCTTGGTGTCTCTTGGTGGAAAAGAGAGAAAGGAAGATTGCTTGGTAATGGTACTACTTTTCCTTTGTGTAGAAGATTTAGGAAAGGGTTGCTGCTGTGATTTATATGCAAATAGAGTTTCCCTCTCAGCAAGAGTAATGTGTTGTCCTGAATAAAAATTTTCTGCCAATGTTTGAATATCCTCCTCAGATGGTGTTGTATTCCTTGGAGAGTCTGCTCCTGATGATGATGGGCTAGTTTTGAGATGGTGGGGGGGTCTTACAAATCTCCCTTGATTGTCCCTAAGTCTAGGCATAAATGAACATGATTTCTAACTGTGTTTTTGTTTTTTTTTGTGTATTGAATTTTTTTTTTTCTTTTTGCTTGAATCCTTTACGTACGCCTCCCCGGCAACGGCGCCAAAATGTAGTGGTTCCAGCTAGGGTACTAGACTAGACTCTATATTTAATATCGACCGAGGTGCGTAAGCTTAGAGGCGTGGTCTAAAATATATAGACATAAAGAATCTCTGGCCAAGTGATTATGATGTAGGTTACAAGGCTTCTTTACGGAAGACCGGAATATGTAGCCTATCATTCACACACCTGGATTACCCTATTGATATGCTTGATTACAGTGCTTGTTATGAGATGCATCTATCAAACCAAACCATGAACCTAAGTACTGTGTATGACTGTAACAATGATTTTAACCTCCTTACAGAGATATCACCCAGAAAACCCTTGTTTGGTAAACACACACAGCATGCAAAGATATTTACACTATCAAACTATATAAAGAGAGCATAAATGAACTGTGAAACAAAACAGAGTTTATGATAATGTCTCTATGAGTCACACAGGGATCGAATCCCTTACAAGACTCCCTTCCAGATCCTAGTGCTGACCATTCAACATAACCATAAACCATTCATAAGCGCACACCATATACATGCAATGAAAATTAAAGGCTGTGTAAATCGAAAGCTATGTAACTGCGATGCAAACCATATGTTATATAAATCGAAAGCTATGCAATCGTAACTGTGATGCCAACCATATGCTATATAAATCGAATCCAATAGAAACACTATGCGAACATGTGTTAACTGTAATGTAACAAAACAAATGAACCGTATACCAATCGAAGAACGCAGGGCCCGTCCGCGTCCTAAGGGTACACTGGCTATAACCGATCAGCTATCAAATCAATGCAAGAGGTATACACGTCGTGACTGTGAATAAGTCTTTTGTATTAACTTCAAAACTCTGTTCTGAGAAAACGATTCAACTACTAAAACTCTCAAACATTAACCTGACTGTATTTACATATGCGTACACACAGCCATGTCATCGATTCAATGAATGTACATTCGGCTGTTGCCGCTTTTATCACATAAGCCTTTTCAAAATGTTTCCATGCTAAGTGTTTCAAAAAGAACAAAAAAAACTAAAATGAAAATGGAACGATGCTGTTGCTGCTTTTGTCTGTCAGAGTGCCCTGCTTTGACTTGAGTTGACCGCATACATAGGAGGTTCGATTTGGCTGGGAGATAGGTGTTTGTCCATGCTTGGACATTCTGCTTTTCGCCCATGCCTTTCGTTCTAGCTCATCTGCTGCGCCACATGTCAAACGATAAGCTCATTACAGGATGTAGGTACTTCCTGTAACCATGTCATCAAAAACTTCCAATTCTTGAACATAAAACCCCTAAATTAATTTCTATGCAATTTAATAACTATAAAATGATTAATAATCAATATTCAAGGATTTTGAGGGATATATGATGAAAATGTATGGATAAATGACATGTTTTTGGGAAGGAAAAAGGGTCTTGGGATGATACCAACAGATACTAAACCATAAAACCTCTTAATCACAACTGTACCAACTAGTAACAATATGAATATCTGCTGTCAAATTGTAGATATCTAAATAGACAACAACAATGATCACCCTTCTCGATTAATAAATCAATCAATCATACTCAATCTCCTTATGTATTCAATTCTACTTTCAGATCTAAGAAGACATCATTGACAGACAACAGTAAAACAATAGCCCTGATTAGATAGACCATTGATATCTGAACAACGGGATTTTCTTTTGCATACGCTACTTTGAAGAGCTGAACCAGCGTGTATACACACCTTCACCAAAGCGAACCAACGTATAGATTTGCAAATACTTGCTTATAACTTATACCCAGATCATCACATTTAAAGGATAAAATGTGCGTTAGCAATCAGATTTAGCCTATCCATTATCAGATCACATAATGACAAGTCATTATGATCTTGATCCATCATTAGATATCATCCATCATCAAACACTCAGGTGCATACTTAGTTCAGATTAAGAAAATCATGAGAAACCCATAACATGCATATTTTCTTTTGATCTAGCACTTCATAAGATATTCATTACTTATGCTATTATCCCTTTGATCTTCTCCTCCTTATATAGTTTTAGCCTTTCTTAATACCTCAGACCAAAACCTCGGACCAATGCCTTGGACCAAAACCTTAGACCAAAACATTGGACCAATACCTTGGACCAAAACCTCAGACCAATACCTCAGACCAATACCTCGGACCAAAACCTCGGACCAATACCTTGATTTTCCATTCCATACATACTTTTCCTTTTATGAAAGTGCGTGCATACGCATATGCTTCTTCTGTTCCGTGAGCTCACGTGTATATGCTAATTAGACAAGGTGAACCAGTGTATACTTCTTAAACTATTCTCTTTCTTCAATTTCTTGATTTTGATCTGTAGTCCTTTGTTCCTTTATCCTATTCTTTTGTACCATTACTTTGTTCCCTCTGAATAGACCTGCTATAATGCAATTTTCCATGTTACTTCTGAAGTGATTCCTTTGAACTGCCCTGCATTTTGTCACATCTGTAAACACAACTTCCATGCATTCTGTCACATCTGATATCTCTCCTGTAGATTCATCTAGTTACGTATATTTATATAGTTACCATATACATGTGAGTTGTTCTGCTACAAGTGGGTTTCCATCAAGTAAAACACATGCATCATATGTTGGTATCTTGGTTCAGCAAGAAACAGAGTTCAATTGCCTTGTCTACAGCTGAAGCGGAATATGTTGCTGCCGCATCTTGTTGCACCCAACTTCTTTGGATGATGCAGACTTTGCAGGATTATCAAATCACTCTCCCCCTTTGACATCAAGGGCAAAGGGTGGATCAAGATATTCTCTTCCTTTGCTGAATCATTCCACTGTCCATACTCCCCCTGAGTACCTGCTGAAATCTCTGAATAATCTCCCCCTTTGTATATGCCAAGGTGTACCAATCTGTCCATGCTCCCTCTGAGTACATGCTGAATCTCTGTTCTTGCTGAAGTGTGCTGATCATGCTCTCCCTCACTGTAAGCAAGGTCTACAAAAGATGTTCTTCAAGAAGAACATGACTCTATACATCATAAAGGACCTTCCTATCACTTAGGACTCATACATACATCCATCTCTCAACTAAGTGAGGATATACAAAAATTGACTCATCCACCCAACCAAGTCGGAATACCTCAAAATTTTACATATGACAACCAATCACATTGCATCAATCATCCCAGGCATAGTGGGGAAACCAAAATAGGCCGTTACATGACCTTGACACCATAAAAGAGATATCACAAATGACATAGCGACAATAGATCTAGACCAAGACTTATGAAAGTCACAAATAACTGATATCGCCAGCATCTTGTCAATCAGCATTCAGATCAGCAACCAAGAGATCCTTTTGTTCTTCCTCTAACTTTGATTCACCTGAAATCAACAACAACTTGTGAACTAGATCCAAAGGCTTCTAAGATAATGCCAACAATGCATCATTGGAAGATTATCTGCTCCCCCTGAACCTGTGCCAGATGATCTCTGTCAGACCTATATCAGACTTTCTGCAACCAACATCTGTCCCTGCTGATTTCCTTCAAATCTCCATATACGCGTCTGTATACACATAAACAAGCGTATATACGCAGATATCCCTTACGCAATACACGTACACCATATACGCGACTATCCCCTTGTAAAACGGCGTATGCACGCGGATATCCTTTAAACAACACGCGTACACAAATTTCCATATCAGCAACCTGTAAATGTCCTGTAGAGAATAGGTCATCAACCTATAACAAGGTATGTCTGCATCAATTCATCCCTTTGAACAGAATTCAGAGTCATTCACATTGTATCATGTGTGAAACCACCATAGCCATTTCATCAAGCTCTACATGATCCAAGTATCATTACTTGGGAACATCTGCATCAATTAACATATGTAAGGATCAACCTATCATCATATAGATAAGAACTCATCACCATGTCTTCAATAAAGCAACTTTGAGTAGTCATCCATGTATCAGCACTATGTATCTTGAGCTCAAATTCTTTTGACAAAGATTCTTGATATCATCATCAGCAACAATCCTTATCCGCATGAGTGCCTGCATCATAACTGTATGATATTTATGCATATGACAACAGCAGTATATGAGTGACCCATCATCAAGTGAGGAAGATGTATATTCAAGCTTTGTACTTCTCCTTGTCCTTATGAAGATCACCATGTAAGCACCATATATGCATCATCAAAGAATCATCCATAAATCTGATCTGAACATCAACTATGTAACCCCAAGAATCATATGAGATTTTATCATAGACAACTCACATCCACATCATAGCAAGATATATCATTTAGCCATATAAGAATCATCACCAAGGATTATTAACCATAATGCCAACAATGAATTACTAAAGGCATATGCTCCCCCTCAACCAGTGCCATCTGTTAGATCTGATCATGTATATATCAGCAATAAGCATCAAAACATCATCATCCTCAAGTTAGGATCAAAAACACTTCTAGACATCATACAAGTAACAAAACATTTCCACACATCCTCAGCAGACTGTAACCAATAGAGCAAATAATAGACTGAATCATATCAGATCCTTTTTCTGATCCTGTCCCCACTGCTTTTCCTCAGACTGACATATACGCGACTTTGCAGTGTCTAACTCGCGTATACACGCGACTTCCATTTAAGGAACTTGCGTATGAGATTCAGAACACTGAAGTTTTACACCTTCAGCTCCCCCTGAGTCTGATATGTCTGTGCTGTGCTGTGTCTCAGTACATTGTGCTGACTGTACTTCCTTCTTCCTCCATATCTTCAAGTGTGATGAGGTTTTCTCCTTTTGGTGTGATGTCCATCCTTTGTTCCTGCATTCCTTTGCTATATGTCCAGGCTTGTTACATGTATAACATCTTACATGTTTCATATTCCTCCTGTAGCAATCAGCAGCTTTGTGACCATACATATTGCACGCAAAGCAATATCCATTAAAGTACCTTGATTGAGATGACCTGTCCGCATAATGGTCTTGAACTCTTCTTCTTCTACATCTAGCTGCAACATGTCCAAGATTATGACATACATAACATTCAACATTATTCATAGGAGGAGTAAAAGATTTTCTTTGAGGAGTCTCTTTCCTTGATTGTTGATGGGGTTGACCTTTCATCTCCTTGTTGATCATCTTAGATTTCTCTTTAGAGTTCCTTGCCTCACCTTGTGAACTAGATTCACCTTCAACAGATTCTTGAAAACCAAGACCAGTCTTGATAGCAGGAGACCTTTGACTACTAAGAATATCATCCAAGACTTTAGAACTATCTTGAAATCGTAAAAGCTTATCCTTTTCTTCTATTTTAC
This sequence comes from Pinus tabuliformis, assembly GCA_031772625.1. Taxonomy (NCBI): domain Eukaryota; kingdom Viridiplantae; phylum Streptophyta; class Pinopsida; order Pinales; family Pinaceae; genus Pinus; species Pinus tabuliformis. The sequence continues at coordinate 1,056,649,424 of CM062818.1, read as the reverse complement.
CTTTCAAGATATTTACCTCAACTTGAAGTTGTTCCTCCTTTTCTAGACATTGCTTCTTCATGTCTTCTCCATCTTTCCTTCCTTCTTCCAACTGATGCCTTAGTTTGAGAATCTCCTTTTCTTGTTCTTCATTCAGATCCTGCTGCATTTGACGAACTCGGAAGGCACATTCTAGTTGAGATTTTAAGCTGGTGACTTCGTTTTCTTGTTTTGCAATAGCTTGGAGTAGATCTGTATTCTGCTTCTTTGATTCTTCAAGATCTCCTTTTAGTGAGGGGATTGTAGCTTCAAGATTTTCATAGTAGCTGGATCTATCTTTGAGTTTCTTGATGGTTGTGCTTCTTTCGTTGACTTCTTTTCTTAATGATGTCACTTCATGCTGCAATTTTTGACATTGGTCTTCCTTGTCCTTGAGTAGCTTTCTTACCTTGTTTCCTTCTTCTATTTGGGCCTTTAGTTTGGTAACTTCTTCTTTGAAAGCACATTCCCTTTTGTTCAATAGATCTTGTTGATCTTTAACTTTGTCTGCAAGCCTTCTAAACATTGCCTCTATTTGACACTTTTCTTGCTCACCCATAAAAGCATGTTCAGTAGTTTCACTATCACTTCCATCACTTTCACAAGGAAATATAGCAGGAACATCAGAGGATAACACATTCATACCTGATAATGATTCTGAATCTGAATCTGATTCTGAATCTGAAGAATTTCTTATACCTAATCCCCAATCGACTCTCCCACTGTCATAGTCCTTCTGAGATGTCTTCTTCTTCTTATGAGCTTTCTTTTTAAGCTTCTTTCCCATTGTTCCACGGATCTCCTTCAAGCGATCAAGCTTCTATCAAAGGACCTGCTCTGATACCAATTGTTGGAAATAATACTGAGAGGGGGGGGTGAATCAGTATTATCAGATCAATCAAACTTTTAAATTTCATACTCAGAAAAATATACGCTACTTCAATTAAGTGAACCTGCGTGTACACGCTACTGTGTCTAATGAAACTCGCGTATATCCAGAGATCTTATAATTCAGTTAGCTTAATCTCCAGTAAATGCATCAGATCATTATTAAGCATATTAACAGTAAACAGGTGCAGAATAACAGAACAGAACATCACACAAGTGCCACACACATGAACACAAAGATATAAGGTGGAAACCCAATGTGGGTGAAAACCACCTGCTGCAAGTCATCTCAATCTTCTTCTTAATAAGAAAATCCTTTTACAATATTTGTACTGGTGCAGTCTTATACCAGTACGGGAGCTACAACCCCCTTTGCTCTTGTACTAGCCGATCCATTTACTAGTACGCAGGCTGCTACCTGCTACAATGCTCCAAAGATCTCCTTTAGCTTTTGTACTAGCTTAGATACTAGTACGTAGGTGCTTGCCTACAATCTTCTCACCTCCAGGTACCACGTTTCATCAATTTTCAGACTGGATACACTGAAGCACAACACATAATCTGCAAGGCCACTTTTCATCCAATTTTCATACTGGACCCATAACTATCATTGAAGCTCAAAACAATCATCAAACTCTGAATCACTGAAACCCTGTTAACAACAGTCACCAGAACACAGAGCAGACACAGAACTCTGTAATAACCATCAGATCCATCTGCAACTTCAAATATTAAGATTTACAATGTATACGCTACTTCGATGAATCAAACCCGCGTGTATACGCTCTTTTATCAAAGCCAACCCGCGTACAGATCTAAAAATAATTTCTCATAACTTGCAGCTGTATCAGACATCAGTCATACTCATAACACTTATAGAACAATACATGCATCAGTATGTAGATCTAGAATAAGCATCATAAAGATAGTTCATTTCAAACCATTTGATCCCGATCTCTCCTTAGATCTAGTTCTCCATCAACCGGTGAGATCTCTCCTTAGCTCAGATCAAGCAATGCATCATCAACCCATAACCCTGCATACTGGATCTAATACTTCATCAGATATTCAAGACATTTCAGATGCATTTGCCTAATGATTTCCTTCTCCTTATATAGCCTTAGGCCTTGTTCAATACCAAGAGCCAAAACCATAGAAATCCAATACCATCAACTTCAAAACTAGGGATCGACACGCCCGTCGAGACACAATGGTCCGAAACCATAGGCACAACTTCCAAGGACTAACCGCCATGGACCAAAATGAGTTTTCCACATACACGCGCTTTTAATGAAGCCAACCTGCGTGTACACGCGACTTGGGCTTAACGAACCTGCGTGTATGAACTTTCTCTTCTTCTTATAGTCTGATCATCAATTCCTTGCTGCTGACCTTCTGTACTATGATTTGTCATCAGTGAGGTTTGCCATCAAGGACAACACTTATCTCATAATGCCAACAATCTCCCCCTTTGGACTTGATGGCAAAGCTAACTTGTCACACTTAGAACTATCATCTGATTCCTTTGAGCTGTCCTCCATCAGTCACATCTGATATCTCTTCTGAAGATTCATCATCTGATTCCTTTGAGCTATCCTCCATCAGTCACATCTGATATCTCGTCTGAAGATTCATCCAGTTATACATAAGTGAGATATTCTTCTATGAGAGGGTTGCCATCAAGTACAACACATGCATCATAATGCCAACATCATAATGCCAACAATCTCCCCCTTTGGACTTGATGGCAACCATATTGGTTTTGATTATTTCAAGTTGCAGAACCTATTAGATGTATCAAGCAACACTAAGATACTCTCCCCCTTTGACATCAAGGGAAAAGGGCGAACCAAGATATTCTATCCTTTTGAGATCAAGGGCAAAAGGGCTAACCAAAATGAAGACTTCCATATCTGAATAGTTGAATATGAAAATTGATCATGCTCCCCCTAGGAACAAGATGAATTCTCTGATTAAACTCTCGCTTTGTACATACTGAGATGCACCAATCCGTCCATGCTCCCCCTGAGCGTATGTAGAGTCTGCAAAAATATTTTTCAAAAGAATAACATGACTCTATAACTCAACTGTGTGAATATGACCTTCCTATCACCAATGACTCATACATACATCAATCTCCCAACCAAGTGGGGATATACCAAATTTGACTCATCTACCCAACCAAGTGGGGATATACCAATTGTTTATACATGACTGAAATATAGCAATTATTACATCATCCTTCCCATGCATAGTGGGGGTACAAATTACATCATATGACCAAAGAGGACTTATTAAAAGACTGTGAAAAACATAGACATATTATTACATCATGGGCCTTTATATGATCGTTACATTAAATTAAATTTATAACAAAGACCAAAGATCTAACCAATACCATGATAGTCATCAGCAACTAGACTAGAAACCTGTATATGTCCATCATCAGTTCCTAAGATATGAAAATGTAAATATAATCGACCTGTGATAAAGTATGACGTATATAGATATCAACTCATCCTCTTGATCTCATCAAGATTAGCGTGCTCTGTTTCCTTAGTAAAAAGAGCTTATCATGACCTTCCGTGAATCAACTAAGCATATGTCATATCCAAAAAATTATTCACTTCATATCATATGTATGTGAAAACACCATAGTCATCATCTATGATCATAACATCATCATCAAGAACTGCATGATATTCCACAAGAACCCTCAATATATCAACCATGTATCATCACTATGGAACATCCCACATTTGATAAGCATTAACCATGATAATCAACATATGTGAGTATCAAACCTACATCTAAAGTAATAAGGCATCATCATAAAGTGACTAAGTAAGCCATGTCTCTGAATATCCATGTCTTCAAATAGTTATGTCTTCATGAGGCCTACAATAACACCTCTTCGCCAACCAACAATATTTATCAATATGCAACTTAAGTAATCATCCATGTATCCAGCATAATGTGTATCCATCAATGATATAGAAAACCATGAGCTCATAGTCATTTGTCAAATTTTCTGGATACCATCAAGAGCAACAATCCTCAACAAATATATCATGTGAGAGCTAAGAACTATGGGAATCCTGCACCATATGAACTTTATGTATCTTTGAAGGCATGATGTCAAACAAAAACATAAAATAAATGACTCTTATCATCATGAAGTTGTGCACTCAATATTTTTTCTTCTCCTTGTCCTTGTGAAGATCACTATCTAAGAAACATACCATATGTACTATATGCATCATCAAAATAGTCATCCACAATCATCCATAAATTTGATCCGAATAACAACTATGTAACCCAAGAAATATAAGCATCATCTGAGGCAATCTCATAACCACATCATATCATGATTTATCATTTAAACACTTCAACAACATAAGCATCCTCACTATTGATAAGAATCATTATGTACCAAAGACTTCTAAACATAATGCCAATAATGCATCATTAGAAGCATAACATATTCTCTCCCTGAACCTGTGCCAATTGTTCATTGTCAGAAATGATCATTGCAAATATCAGTAAGAATCATCAAGGCATCATCATAAATCAGATATACATCAAGTCATCAACAACTTATGAGGGTCAAAATCACTTCTAAGTAACATTCACTGAATATAGTCATTAATCATATAGACAGAAAAGATAATTGATAATTGTTTGAACCATATCAGACCCCTTTTCTGAGTCTATCCCACCGCTTCTTCATCAATCCAACATATACATGACTGAGTAGCCTCAAACTCATGTATATACGCGAATTTTCTTCATGATAACTGTGTATGAGAATTAGAACACTGAAATTTCATACTTTTAGTTCCTCCTGAGTCTATTATGTCTGTATACTGAGCTATGCCACATATTTCTGACTGTAGTTCCTTTTTCTTCCATACCTTGGAGTGTGATGATGTTTGCTCCTTTTGGTATGTTGGCCGAAATTTTCTCTCAACTTCTTTTGCTATATGCCCAAACTTGTTACAAGCATAACATCTTATATGTTTCATATTCCTTCTATAGTAGTCAATGCTTTGTGACCAAACATATTGCAAGAAAAACAATATCCCTTAAAGTACCTGGAAGCTGATGATATTTCTGTGTGATGGCTATTAGCTTGAATCATTCTACTTATGCATCTGGCTGCAACATGTCCAAAATTATGACATATAAAACATTCAAAATTATTCATCTGAGAAAAGAACTGATTATCACTTTCATAGTTAGGAGTAAATTATTTTCTTTGAAGACTTTCTTTCCTTGGTTGTTGATGGTGTTGACCTCTTATCTCCTTGTTGAGCATATCAGATTTTGCATTAGAGTTCCTTGCTTCATTTTGTGAGCTAGATTCACCTTTAACAGTTTCATGAAAACCAAGACCAGATTTGATGGTAGGAGACCTTTGACTACTAAGAATATCATCCAAAATCTTAGTACTATCTTGAAATCGTAAAAGTTTATCCTTTTCTTCTATTTTACCTTTTAGGATATTTACCTTTACCTGATATTTCTCTTCCTTTTCATGATACAACTTCTTCATGATTTCTTCAGCTTTTCTTCATTCTTCCACTTGTTTCTTTAATTTGAGAATCTCATTTTCTTGTTCTTCATATACTTGAGATAGTTCTTCATTCTTCTTATTTGAATTTTCAAGATCTTCGCTTAGAGAGATTATATCATCTTCAAGACTTGCATAGTAACTGGATATTTATATAAATTTCTTGATTGTTTTATCCTTCTCATTTACTTCATTTCTCAATGACGTTACTTCATCCTGCAGCCTTTGACATTGATCTTCCTTTTCCTTGTACTTCTTGCTTACTTTGTTTCCTTTCTCCAACTGAGCTTTTAATTTGGTAACTTCTTCTTTGTAGGTACATTCCCTTTTATCAATTAGATCCTTATGGTCTCTAATTGTGTCTGTGAGATTTTTAAATTCTACCTCTATTTGATTTCTTTCTCTTTCACCCATAAGAGCAAATTCAATTGTTTTGTTGTCACATTCATTATATTCAAATGAAAAGAGAAATGTATCACCAAAGGACAACAAATTCGTACTTGATAATTCTTTTGCTTGTTCATCTTCATTTTGAGGTTTTTCTAAATCCGAGTTGCTTCCACATAGTGGCCAATCGTCTCTCCCACTGTCACAATTCACTTGATATGTCTTCTTCTTTTGAGGTGCTTTCTTCTTTAGCTTCTTTCCCATTGTTTCTACAGATCTCCTTCAAGCGATCAACCTTTTTCCAAAGGACTTGCTTTGATACCAATTGTTGCGAATAATACTGAGAGGGGGGGGTGAATCAGTATTTACAAATCAATAACTTTTTCATTTCCATAATCAGATTTATATATGCTAATTCAGTGAAGGGAACTCGCGTGTGCATGCAACTATTCTTAAGGCAACCAACATATATCCAATGAACTTATGATTCAGTTAATTCATCATATGTTAATATTTCATCAGTGCATCAGTAATTTTTTAAACATTAAACAATAACCATGTTCAATAATAATAGAATAAACCATCACAGATAAGAAACACACATGAACACCAAGATTTAAGGTGGAAACCCAATGCGGGAGAAAAACTACCTATTGTTGTTGTGTCTGTATTCTTTTAATGTAAAGAATAATCTATTTACAATCTTGTACTGGTGCAGACTCATACAAATATGCAGGTACCCACCTACAGAAGGCTCTCCAGCTTCTACTAGAAGGGAGCTACAACCCCCTAGCTCTTGTACTAGCCAATATGTTTACTAGTACGTAGGTACTGGCCTATAGAAGGCTACAACCTTCACTCGTTCTCCAACTACTATTGGAAGGGAGCTCCAACCCCCTGATCAAATCGCTAGCCACCACTGGCAGGAAGCTTCGACTTACTCACTGAAGGCTCCAACCCTCAGTATTCTCTAGGGACCATGTTTCATTAATTTTCATACTGGATGCTCCTAGTATACAACACTACAATATGAAGGCCATGTTTCATCAAATTTTCACATGGACCCATTAGTAACATTGAAGCTAAAAATCATTCACCACTACAATACAACCATTAAAGACATTTGCATCAACCAATCACTAAAACTCAATCATCAATCTCTGACATAACTGAAACCCAATCATCATTCTCTGAGTCAACCATAACTGAATCAATAAATCACTAAAACCTCTAACATAATGAATCAAACAATCACTGAACCTCTGAAATACTGAATCAAACAATCATTGAACCTCTGACACAACTAAATTAACCATTCATTCAATCTTAATCAAATTCAAGCAATCAATTGGAATAGGTAGATCACTGTAACCAGTACACAGATCTGAACCCAGAACACTGCATCGACAACCGGAACTAACTGTAACCTCAAAAGTCATGTGTCAGAATGTATATGCTCCTTCAATGAAGCCAACCTGCGTGTATATGCTACTTCCTTTAGTCCAACCTACGTATCCCTCTAAGGATACTGAATCATAAAACCTCTGAATCACAATTGTACCAACTAGTAACAATCTGAAGATCTACTGTCAAATTACAGATATCTAAATAGATAGAAATAAAGATCACCCTTCTCACTTAATAAATCAACCAATCATACTCAATCTCCTTATGTATTCAATTCTACTTTCAGATCTTTGAAGAAATCATTGACAGGAAGCAGTAAAATAGCAGCCCTGATTAGATAGATCATTCATATATGAACAACAGGATTTTCTTTTGCATATGCTACTTGGAAGAGCTGAACTAGCGTGTATACACACCTTCACCAAAGCGAACCAATGCATAGATCTACAAATACTTACTTATAACTTATACCCAGATCAACACATATAAAGGATAAAATGTGCGTTAGCAATCATATCTAGCCTATCCATTATCAGATCACATAATGATAAGTCATTATGAGCCTGATCTATCATTAGATTTCATCCATCATTAATCACTCAGGTGCATACTTATTTCAAATCAAGCAAAGAATCAGAAACCAATAACATGCATATTTTCTTTTGACCTAACACTTCATAAGATATTCATTACTTGTGCTCTTATCCCTTTAATCTTCTCCTCCTTATATAGTTTTAGCCTTTCTCAATACCTCGGACCAAAACCTCAGACCAATACCTCGGACCAATACCTCGGACCAATACCTCGGACCAATACCTCGGACCAATACCTCGGACCAAAACCTTGGACCAATACCTCAGACCAAAAACTCGGACCAATACCTTGGACCAAAACCTCGGACCAATACCTCGATTTTCCATCCCATACGCTATTTTCCTTCTGGAAAGTGTGTGCATATGTATACACATATTCTATTCTGTGAGCCCGCCTATATACGCTAATTGGATAATGTGAACTAGTGTATACTTCTTAAACCATTCTCTTTCTTCAATTTCTTGATTCTGATCTGTAGTCCTTTGTTCCTTCATCCTATCCTTTTGTACCATTACTTTGTTCCCTCTTAATAGACCTGTTATAATGCGATTTTCCATATTACTTATGAAATGATTCCTTTGAACTGCCCTGCATTTTTTTACGTCTGTAAACACAACTTCCATGCATTTTGTCACATCTGATATCTCTCCTTTAGATTCATCTAGTTACATAGATTTAGCTAGTTACCATATACAAGTGAGTTGTTTTGCTATAAGTGGGTTTCCATCAAGTACAACACATGCATCATAATGCCAATGTGATCCCTTTAGAAATTCATCTAGTCCTTCTAAGACCTACGAGGTTCATGTTGTCCAGTCTACCACAGCAGACAAAACCTCTAAGGGTAAAAATAAGGACAAAGATAGGCCAAAGTCGATGCCACCCTCCTAAATTTTATGCTAGTGATGCTTCTCAACAAAAGCTGAAGTATCCTTGCCTCATCTATGAGGAGGATCATTACACTAAAGATTGTCCTTGACGATATGAAGTTAGTTGCTTGCTAAAAGGGACCCCGGTTTTCTTAAAATAACCCTTTTCATCCCAATAGACCCAAATGGTAGACCACCTCAGTCTTCCGCTTCCGTAGGTTCCCAAGTGTTTATGATGAATACGCCTATAAATGCGGCTACCAGATATAAATATTATCAAACACCTACTTTGATGGTAGGGAAAGAGAATGAAAGTACCCCTTCCTACTCTATCTTGTCTACCTCTGGTCCTCTCCATATAGAGTGACCTAGTCCTGATTCCGTTGTTTGACCACCCTCTCGAGGTGTGTTGTTAAAGTCCTCGTATAATCTAAACACTTGAGCTGCTCAGCACTACAACATTGTTGAGGATTTAGCTCAAGCACCTTCAGACATGTCTGCCCTTGAGGTCCTTCAAATTTGTCCCTCTCAGCAGAAAGCATTGTTGTCGGCTATTGGAGGTGTTGATCCATTTTATTCTAATCTCATTTTCTTTAATCTGGAAAACCATGATCTACGCTTACTCCATACGATTTCCTCTCTCATTTAGGTAATCATTAATGAAAATATGATTCACAGGATTGTCATTTATGAGGGTGATTGCACCTACATTATGTCTGTGTCTCATTGGAAGGCAATTGGTTCTCCTACCCTGAACCAATCACCTAACACATTGGAAGCCTTTGATGGATGCGATTCTCGACCATTCGGTGTCCTTCCTAATCTTGCCATTACCTTGGAGGGAAAGAAGGTTAATGTTGAAATAGAAATTGTTGATGCGAATCTTAAATATAATATTCTACTCGGGCGGAGTTGGACTCATGATATGCATGTTGTAGCCTCCTCTCTTTTCCGCGTGATCCGTTTTCCTCATCAAGGGAAAATCGTCATGATCGACCAATTGTCTTTCTTTACCTCGTCCTCCTCGAATGGAAATGTTCCTCACGTGAAGCATACCAGTGCCCCATATGAGAGTATGGAGGTTGGACTTTTCAAAGATCCTGCCTTAATGCGTATTTTTCCTCTCCCACATCCACATGTCGCCTCAGTCAACATGATCTCGGTTAAGTCTAATCCTTGGGTCATTCCCCCTTCTGATCAAGTTGATTCATGCGGTGACATCAGTTCATTAAGCCCCACTGAGATTAATTATGTGGAGGTTGTTTTGGCTTCAGCCTCGATATCTACTGATCACACTACTTTGGGTACAGATCTTGATGTGTATTTTCAATCTCCTTGGCTTTGTTTTTTGGATTCTTCTGATCCCTTAATCAAGAAGTTTCCTACTAATGAAAGTATCAAGGAAATTATGTATCTTGAGGAAGCACCTTGGAATGATACTCATCATCGTTCCTCGTTTTTACCTGGACAGGGAGTCATGTCTACCTGTCTTGAGAAATTCTCTTCTCATTTCCCGACCCACCCACTTTAGATGCCTATCATGACCCATGAAGTCTGGTAAAAAAGGAGCATGGGTAATATTACCCAATAAATTCCAATTGACATTTCAGTTTACCCTAATATTGTCAAGATATTTCAACAGGGGGCACCTTTTCCTTATCATTTTCTCGCCTCCTTTCATGCGAATTTTTGTTGATTCTCTACCATTTCCCCATTATCGCAATAGGGTTTCCATCTTATGACTCGTAACCCTCACTCACCCATGGGGCATGGGGGCACAACCTTTTATGAGTTCTACTCTATTATTTGGTCGATTCAATGCTTACACGTCATGTCAATGGTAATACTCTAGTTTTCCTCTCTGTTGATTGATTACTCGAGTCCAGAAATGGGAACCCTCAAAAAGTATTATGCGTGAGTCATCTCACATGCTTACTTATGTACATAAGTGTGTTATTCACTTTTGTGTAGTTTGGTTTGGTGTGTTTTTTCAAGCAGCTCCCCTGCTTATTATGTCTTCACCTGCTTTGCAGATGTCTGTGACTCATTATATCGGTTTCACTGATGGTGCTTGATGTAGTACCCAGAATTTATCATCCGTAACATGGGCTATTTATGACCCTCATGGTGAGTTGATTGATCTTCAAGGTATTTGTTTGGGTCCAAAAACTAATAACATTGCTGAGTATAGCGCAGTTCTCGAACTCTTATCAGAATCTATTGCTCTTGACAATCCAGAAATGGTTGTAAACCTTGATTCATAACTTGTTTTTCTTCAGCTCAATGGGAAATATTCTGTTAGAAACCCTCAATTATTGAGAATTTAATTGCATATTCGTCTCTTGGAAATAAATTTTGATTATATCACATATCATCACATTCCTAGGCATATGAATACATTAATAGATGCATTGGCTAATTATGTTTTAGACATACATTTACGCAATATGTGAAAAAAAATTGTATCATAGTAAATAAGAAATATAGCATATATATGCTGATAATGTTTGAGTATAATACATCAAAATCCAAAAAATAATATATGTGTTCCAAGTACATCCATGGCTCGCAGGCCTCCAAACTGTAAATGCTAACTATCGACTACTCTATGTGATGCTCATGGTAGCATGTTACTGCTTATACTACATGATTCAATAATCGACGGATCTGATCCAACACTCCCACTGTGTGCATTGATAACGACGAGGAATGTCATCAATCCATTCATACTCTGGAATCCCTCTCATGAGGCCCTCCAGATTTCAAGCAATCTCCTCTTCGTTGTCGACTCCTTCCTGGTAAGGAGCGACCTCAAATTGTTGAGCCACACGTCTAGCTATAGGGGACATCCTTGGTGGCCTCTCTAGTCCAACATCTTACAAAGTCAAGATGTCACGAATACATATATGAAAAAACAATAAAAAATAAAAAACAGAAATGTTTTTTGCACCTCCATCATCGAAATCCTCTCCCTCTGGGAGTGGCATGTCAGGATCACCGCAGAAGTCAATCCTGCTATATGGAAAATCCTCCGTGATGATCAACTGTCATCTGAGCCACACAAAGAAGGTGGAATTGTAAGACATGTGTTGGCCCCCTCCAGGTCTGGGCATCAGCTTGCTCCATCAAACCATCCATGGATCTCGTGGTATCGGGGGATTCACCTCTGCTAGCTGATAGTGGAACAGTGGGATTTGTTCTAGGAAGACAGTTACCAAGACAGAGCCATATACAAATTTCCTGAGGTTCCTTGCTTTGCATTTGGATAATTTTCACTTCATGTTTACTTTCATGGCTTCCCCTAGTTGAGGAAGTGGGCACGATATAGTCCACGGCATATTGGAAACGAGACTTGTTGGACTCATGTAATGCTTGAGCCCCAGCTACTTGGTTGATGGTCAAGAGCATCACCTTCAATACAAGATCATTTATTGTCATAATGTTGATCTTTCCGCTTGTAGATTTCAGAGCTCCTGGGCAATGTTGGGCAAGGAGCATGTTCACACTCGCCCCAATAGGCCTGCCTCCATACAGTTGGATTGGTTCCCCTCTGCGTGATAGTCCAGTAATGAAGTAAATTTCTGGAGTCTCCAAATCAATCTCTTGATCATGAATCACAAATACCTCTCGTCCAATGTGTCATAGACTAATCAGGTATAGTAGTAGTTCGGGTTGAGCCTGTAGGCCCAATGTTAGAAAGAACTTGAGGAGCCCACAATTCCTCAATGCGTCAAGACAATTTGGATCCTCTAAGGCCAGTTGATCTATTCTTTCATGCTCACATTCTTTCTACTCAATCACCATGTTCTTGCCTTGATCTGCCTGTAAACGCCCCACATTTGATTTAGCATCAGTCTTTGAAAGGGAAACTTCTGATTTAAAGTATTAAAATTAGGCAAAAATCAGAAAAATTTAGTTCTCTGCGTCAGCATGATTGTTTTTAAAACAGGTGCACTAACGGCATGAGTCCTCATGCTAAAAGCCCACGATTAGCGTGGTCCCATGCCTGGATCCCGTTCCGACCATGGGCAAATTTTTTTTGCTAGAAATCCCTCAAAACCCCTAAAAAGACGGTTAAAATCTCAAAAAATAGGTATCAATGCGAAGAGTAGGGCCACGACTCTTACCTGCAATGAACGGTTCGACAATTGGCTTCCTGGATTGCAGCAATCCACTCCTGAAGATTTAGGGCAAAAGTGGGTAAAAACTGCTCCAATGAGGTAAATGGTAAAAATGTTTTACTTTTTCCCCTTTTTATAAGCTTTCCGCTATGTTTTAGGGTTTTAAAAGCATTTTTTCACCATTTTTCCTTAGAAATGGATAATACATTTGCTTCTTGTGCAGCGATAGGTAATGATTTGCCGATGGTGATGCAAAATTGGAGTCGTACTTAAGCTCTTTTCTTGACTCGTAAAAAATCGAAATGAAAAGATTACCGATTATTTTTCCCTTTTTGACTCGTTAAAGAAGATAAAAATAGGGAGTCTACTTTTAGCTCTTTTCTGACTCTCAAAACACAAAAATATTGTCGAGCTCTTGTCGTTTTGACCTCATAAAATGGTTTCGAAACGTCGTTTACCTAGTATACATTTACCCCTTTTTCGGGCTAGGATAAACTATGTACGAAAAGGTAATCCTTGGTTGACATGGCCAAGAGGTTCTTTTGAGTATTTTTTTCTACCTTTTCAGGCTCAAGAGACAACTTTACGAAAAGGGACCTTTTGGAGTTTTATTTCCATGTCTTTTTCAAACTCTCTAAACATGAAAAATATATCGAGTTTTCCTTTGTCAGACTCGTTAAAAGATTAAACATGAGCTTCTCCTTCCTAAGGCTCATTAATCTCACTAAGTTGGATCTGTCTGAAGGATGGACTTACATTACAAGCATATGATATCCCCTTCAAGATTGTGATAAATAATAATTGGGGTACCTACCAGAAATGGTGGGGGAAAATGGAAAATTTTTACCAGTTGTGTCGGCAGCTCGTCGCTCTTGAACATGACACTCTTTGCTTCATGTCAAGTTGGGATATCCTCACTTCATCTTTCACCTCCTGGGGTTTAGGTCATCCACTTTTTTCCTTTCCAATTGATCTTTGCCATGACATCATAACCTCCAATCCTATGGATCCAAAATTTTGCCAAATTCTGGAGTCGTGTCGTCAATATGTTCAAGAGTTAATCCTTCTACAGTTTACACTCATTCTTGATTCTCTTTATCATCCATAATCATTGCATCCCCTTGTCTCACTTCATTGATGTGGGATACATCATGGCCCTCCTTCGAAAAGGTCGCTTCTTGTCGACTTCAGCTCATTATCTGGGAAGTTAGCCGAGAGACTCCCTTCTAGTACCTTAGAGCTTGCATGCCTTAATGGAAATTTCTTTGCACTCGACGACAAGTTCTCATCATTGGCATTCGATCGAGTGACTTCACAGGTGTTCAAATTTAGTTCCTTATTCACACTTTGTGGATTGTGCTATTGGTACCTTGAGGACCATTATCATTATTGGTGGTTTCTCTTGCGCTTGTTAATGGTTCACATCATTGACTGGTAATCAAGTGACTTTCTAACATGTTCAACTTCGACATATCTTTTCACATGTTAGAATTTGTACTTTGATCAGGTCGTGTTGGAGCACAAGACCCTGGGCTCAGATTACAAAAGTCCAGGTTGCAAGGTGATGTGACATTGCCATGCTTACACACATGTATCTTTCATATGGATGGTTGCGACCATACCATGAGTCTGTTATATGTGATCTTTCTCATTATTGGATGGCTACAACCATACCTCAGGTTAGATATGATCCTTCTTACTCGATGGTTGCGCACATACCTTGGATCCATTTACATGATCTTTTTTCTGGATGGTTGTGTCCATACCACGATTCATGTATCTTTTATCAGAGATTTTAGTGATGTATATGTATCTATGCTTGCTTGCAAGTTTTCCGATGATAATTTCCGGTTCCATGCATCTACTTGTAAATCATTTCACCCCTCACTCTTATTCGGCTTTCACGCTTTAGGGGGCATCTGTTATACAACATTTTGTCACTGTCCATGTACTCCACATTCCTCGATCCTTGAGGACCTCTACAGTGAACCTCATGTGTTTTCCTGCCATGAAGAACATGTCCTTACATCACTCTTCATCTACAGAACATTTCCCTCTTACATGATTTCCCAAGAATATTTCTTCAAACCCAGTTTTCAAGACCGGCGCTATCACTCAGTTTCTTCCCTGCATTGATTTGTAGAGCCTAACACTAGGCCTAGTGCCGAACAGTGTTGGTAATCCATTCATAACCCACGCCGACCCTCTATTGGAAATTTTTGAAAAATGGAGTCGAAGCTTGCAGGTTTAGAAGCTTTGTGAATGGAATTCTGGTAAATGGTTAGTCAAGATAGAGCCGAGAGAGACTGTTTGGGCTCTTTTCCCCTATTAAAATGGAACAAACCAAAAGGGATAAGACTTCTCCCATCATAAGAGGATCCATCTCCCCTCTCTCAAGCTATGTAAACTTCCCCTTTTCGAACCTCATCTAGCTAATGAAGGAGCTTGAATAACCAGCAAAATCTTGATAGCTTTAGCCTTTTAATTTGTGCTTGTGAAGGGAGAATAAGTTTGTAGTTTGTTTGGTCTAGAGAATAGAGGGAGAAGACTTGAACTTCCATTTTATGAGGTGAATCATGAGATGCTAACAGTGGTATTGGAACCCAGACACGTCGAAGGAAACCTGCAACACTAAGGTGAAGGTTGTACTTTCCTTTTTGTCATAATAATAATACAACTAATATTTTGTTTCCTATATCAATTGCATATGGTATTTGGTAGCTTAAGACTCCTTAGCCTCTTAAGTAGGTTGAATTTATTGTATGCTATCATGTGTGCTTTGGTTTCTTGTCTATTTGTTTCAGGTGCTTGATTGACATTAAAGAGTTGATCGCTGGAGCAAAGACACAAGGACTTCATCAAACAAGGATTAGCGATACAAGAGGTAGGATCTTATCCATTCTCAATCTAAGGGAACTTATGTCAGATTGTCTTTTTTGTGGCTGGACCCTCTCCCCTAGGATAGAGGGATTGTCTATGTCCATAGAGAGAATTTTCCTACACCACACTAAGTAATATTTTCCATTCAACTACATTCTTTACAACTTGTAAATAAATAACTCGGAACAAGTCATTACACTACTTTCTATTATTTATTAATCAGCGGTTCAGATTTTGATATTGAACTGGCTAAGATTTGTCTTCCTGTTGTGAAATTGTGTGTCCTATAATGTTTCATTTCCATTGTCTATGTAAAGCATATAAAGTGTCTCTAAGAGAGTAGGAATATTGGCAAGTTTGGTGATCCTTGAACTATGTTACAAGGAAGAAACCCAATGGATTAGGGTGGGCACATCCTCACGAAAGGGTCACAAATACCAAAGTTGGTACTAGCTAGTGCCTTGAGTTAGAAAAATGTATTTACCCTTGTCTTAAAAGTGCATGTGGAGAGGATTTTGATATTGTCTTTTTAAAATTTATATCAGTTAACATTGATGGATAAAGTTCATGATAAGTGAGTCAGGATATCCTTGCAAGGTGGTTGTTGATTAGCGGAAGTTGTCATGGCCATTATGTCAGGCCAGGTGGTCGCACTCCCCTGATCATGAGAAAAATTGTGATTAAGTTGGAAGACTTGTTAGTCTAGCTTGATTGTTTAATAGTGATGGTTAGTGGGCTCGTTCGCAGAAGCTTCTATTTCCCTAATCCTTTTTATAGAGTTGTTAGATTCAATTTCCAAATGTTTTTATAGTACAGAGTTGAGTTTTAGAGAGTTGTGATTTGCAATGTTAAGTATAGAAGCTATAATGCTTGCATGAAGACAAGCATAGTAGAGGTATCACACTCTGTTAAGCTTACCTGCATATAATCCTAATTGTATATAATCTGACTCCAACAGGTTATGAGTTGTGGGGGCAGATCAACATAGACACTTGAACCAATCCACATGGTTATATGCATACTCATTATGAGAGAGAAAGTACAAATGTATGTGTCAAAATATCAAAAACTCAAATCATGTATGCAATATTGAAAATATGATACCAACTCTTGAATCGATCCCTTTCCTTACTATAGGTTTCAATTTTGTACCACCGTCTCCATTTGTGCTTTTAAAAATTGCAATTCACAGTCAAATCCTGGGCATCATACTAGAAATGGTTTTAAATATTCTTTTAGTTTGTTGTTGGTATTACCATAACATTCCTATATATTTTCATTTTCTCAAGCCCATTTCATCAAAAAAGTCACTAAGTGTTAGGGTTACATTACATTCTAGGGGCTACAATGGTGAAACCAGAGTCTGGGGAACCAACTCACTCTTCATCTTTCAAATATCAATCTCAGAGCAACAACAATAGTTCTCGCTCCCCAAGTATGAGTCCTACCAAGTTCTCATAAAAAAGTTCAAGCAAGGCAAGGAGGCTAGGAGATTCAGAGGGGTTTGTAGGCGTCCATGGGGTCGTTTCGCTACAGAAATCAAGGACCCAAAAACAAAAGAGAATTGCTAGCTTGGAAACTTCGATACCATAGAAAAAGTTGCATATGCTTATGGTTTCGCTACCAAATCCATGAGGGGGATGGAGGCACAAACCAAATTTATATATGTAGATCTAGAAGCCTATATGACCTTCTCACAACCACAATGTGCTACATATCCTGGTAATAATACTGAAGTGCCAACTAATATCAAAATCTCATTATTTTAGAAGCATGAAAACCCACAAGACTTTTGGGTTAATTCCCAATGGTGAGCTTCGAGTACCAAACCTATCAGCTGCAACGAACAGAAGCAGCATCACCACCAACAGCAGCAGAAACAATTCAATTTAAATGGTAGCAACAACATGCTTGGAGATGCAACCATGAGTAATTACTTGAATTCTTAAAAGAATCAGATGCAGATAAATATTTGTGAGTCAATTGAAAGAAGTTCAATGCCCATCTCTCTTCCTATAGATCATCAAAATGAAAGTTCCCGGCACAACATGGGCTAAGATGATACTGCTCTAGCCTTCAAATTATTCAAAAGCATAGATGATCTCATCCATGATTTCACCATTTGATCCTCTGTCTCATCATCAACCACTGCTTATGTACTTGCTAAAATCTGTTATTACCAATCTTCCTTCAATAGAATTTCTACCATCCCTACTTCAATACAATTACCATTTACAAAGCCTGTTGAAAGTGTTTCTTCTCTTACATTCCCCAAAGAGCTTGCATCTGAGGCTTGCAGCGAAGCGTCATCAAAGGATTCATTGACCTCCAACCTGGAACATGGATTCCAAAACTTTGCAAACGTTGCAGGTTTTAATACCTATTCAAACTCAGGCCTGTTGGAGCAGATAATTAGCAGGTATCTTCTTGTGCCTGATATAAGCAAACCCACATCTAATTTTTCGAGTCCCAGTAATAGCACCACTATGGATTATGATGTTTGTCTTCCTAAAGAGATTTGCTATATTTATACTACTTGCACTAGCATTTAATCAACTAGCCTTATGATTAGGGAAGATCTAGAAAGGTTGGTTGAATAAAATTAGCATAGTTTATACTTGAATCGAGAAGAGCAGAAACCTCAACAACAACAATGGAAAATGAAGAATACAAATTCAATAGCACCCACTTATCAATCTCATATCCATGCACATATTCTATGTTCAACAAACCACCTTTTTCTAAATGCTATTGAGGAAATTCTACATCTGACACTAGAGTTGTTTGATAGCCAACAATATGCTAACAATTGGTAATCCTTATGGATCTGCTTTTCATTTCTGATACAAAGCCTCTAAATTGGACATGGGGGAGTGTAGAAGTTTTTATTGCAATTCTAATTAATCTATATAATGGCTTGGTGCTCCGAGGTATTTTTTTATCTGCTCACACCAGAATGGATATCTGCTTAATATTTATTATGTTTCTCTCCAAATCCATAGGTATTCAATTTAACAAAATATATATTTCATGTATAAGAGCCATGTAGGCTTGTCAGTGCAACTTTTTCTGATATGTTTGTATTAAAAAGTCAATATGAAGTAGAATCATGTTCATATTCAGTATCTTGTGCCATCCTTCAAAATGATTTTTCTTAGAGAAAACAGATTAGAAGATATGAAAAGTTACAGGCATGCATGCAGTTGATGTCCTCGAGGTAAATCTGTGTTAGGGTTATTTTGGTGAAATTTCAGATGTTATTGAGGAAATTCTACATTTGACACCAGAGTTGTTTGATCGCCAGCAGTATTCTAACAATTGATATTCCTTATGGATCTGTTTTTCATTTCTGATATAAAGCCTCTAAATTGGACATGAGGGAGTGTAGAAGTTTTTTATTGTAGCACTAATTAATCTATATGATGGTCTAGTGCTCCGAGGTATTGTTTTATCTTCTCACACCAGAATGGATATCTTCTTAATATTTATTATGTTTCTCCCCAAATCCATAGGTATTGAATTTAACAGGATACACATTTCATGTATAAAATTCATGCAGCCTTGTCAATGCAACTTTTTCTAATATATCTATTTTAAAAAGTCAATATGAAGTAGAATCATGTTCATATTCAGTATCTTGTGCCATCCTTTTCTTAGAGAAAATGGATCAAAAGATATGAAAAGTTATAGACATGTATACAGTTGATGTCCTCGAGGTAAATCTATGTTAGGGTTATTTTGGTAAGCTTGACCAAGGTACTAGAAACCCACCTCCGCGAAGCAATTTGAGTGCTAAGTCTATGAAGGCATACATACTCTACCGCCCTCTAGTTTTGATCATGTGACCTCTTAGGAGGAAACATGAATTCTTAACCACTAGGCTTACTCAAGCTGTATACTAGAGGTATTTGGGTCTACAACATACTAGAGGTGTTTGGGTCGAGGCTTATGAGAACTACTCCAACAGATTGGTTCCCGCAACTTATTTGTCTTTAATGTAGCCTATTTAAAATCAATTTTCCATGATGTTATTTTTCTTCCATGATGGAATACACCGTAATAGTATTAGTCTTTAATGTAGCCTATTTAAAAGCAAGTATCCATGATAATATTTTTTCCATAATGATATACACCGTATTGGTAAGTATTTAATACCTATTTAAAAGCAAGATACCATATTATTTTTTCTAGATGGCCAATAGGGTCAAAGTGACCATGTTTTTAAACACCACCACTTTTTAACAATCAGAAAAACAAGCCATACCTTTAAACTGTTTTCCTAAAAGGTGGTAGCTTTCTACCTGACATTCTTTCAGCAATTGAATATGAAGATGTATCTGATTTCGGATTGTTTTAAAAAAAGGGTCCAAGAGTTTTAATTCCCTCTAAACCATTGAAATTTTATAATGTAATCACCAAGATGTTAGCATTATTTTTGTTAGTGAAACTAGAATTCAAACAACAAAATGTATTAATTTGGTAAAAAATCATATATATATATATATATATATATGATTATGATTATTATTATTATTATTATTATTATTATTATTATTATTATTATTATTATTAATTCTTTCACAACTATTTAATGGTTTGATCCAAAGTTAAAGCAATTATATCCAAATACATGTAGATGTGAGATTTGATTCTATATATTTTAAATAAATTCTACAGTTATTTATATTCTTATTATTATTATTTAACATAGTGGAAAATATATCATAACTAAGTTTTCAAACTAGTAGTGGGGATAGTTATTATTGGTTGTTATCTATGAATGCATGCTGATTGTTATTCAAGGAAAACCACTCCACCTAAAATAACCTTGGTGGTGGTCAGTAAGGGTGCAAATGAATACGTTTTTCTATTTGAAATCTAGTTTCTCAACCTTTCAAATTCCAAATTGGCCAAATGGGTGATTGATTGTGCTATTTTCATTCCTTTCTTGAATTGGATCACTCTCCATGGAAAATTTCTCTCATCGAATTGTGTATAGTGAGTGTAGAATATGGAGCGAGATTAGGATTCATTTTTACAAGTGACCACATTTTTTTCATTTGATGCCTAGTGTCCTCCTTTAAGTAGTTTGAGTTGCTTCCATGATCATAGGAATCCTTTTCTTAAAACTTTGGGACAATTAATGTATTAATTCATACACTACCCTATTTACATTAATGAATAAAATTTTCACTTTAAAAGTACAAGGCATTTTAACACTAAGGTTGAACTCATTACACCAAGAGCTATAAAGACAAAATAATTGATGCTATAAACTTAGAACTCTAGGAATGTGCAAGAAATTTGAAACAGTTCTAGTTCACTTCATGAAAATTTGTTTCTCTTGTTTCATATTTTATTAATATTTGATGCATTTAGATCAATTTCTTTCTGCTAAGGATAAAACTGGTAACAGAGTTTGTTTATCTTAGAGTTGCAGAGACAAAATGGCTTGTCAACAAGATGGATGTCACTTTTCTTCTTCGAGAAGATACATTTGTCTTATTTGAATATAGGATAAAATTGTAAAACAAAGCTTGTTTATTTTAGAGGTGCAGAGACAAAATGACTTGCCAGCAACATGGACATTACTTATCTTCTCCTCCGAGGAGATATATTTGTCTAATTTGAATAAAGGTGTCTCTACTAATATTACATTCAGGAAAATGTAACATTATTATGTGGTTGTGTGCTCAATTCTATTACATTATATTACATGAAACACGACAATAGTTTTTTTTCCCTTTTTCGCATTCATAATCAATAGAATCAAAGTTTTCCTCCTCCTATTTTTAGTTTTGAATAAATAGTGTGAGTTTTTAAAACTTAAAAAAATTATAATAACAATTATTAATTCAAAATTATGGTCAATAATTTTTTTATAAATTCAAAATTTTATAAACAAGTGCCATGTGGTGGCAATGTGCAAAAAAAACAAAAGCAGTGATATTGCCACCATGTGGCTCTTGTCATATATGGTTTTATAATTTATCAAAAAATTCTCTAAGACTTCACAATGTTAAGATTCACCAGGACTTTACAAGGTTTATTATTTAGTGGAAGATTCACCAAGATCTTAAAAGATTTTATAATTCAGTACAAGATTTGCCATGATTGTACAAGATAATGTAATATGGTGAGAGATTTGCCATAAAATTTATATATAAATATTATATTATTGACACAATCGCCTTCAATTTTTCCTATATACCATGGGGATTCACCCATTTATTATACATATAAATTTGGGGGGGTTCTTAAAATTTTCCCTGCTCAATTTACATCCAAGTTGGTACAGAAGATAATGCAGGAGTACAAAATAAAACATCAGAAGTCTACTCCATAGCATCCACAATCCAATGCATGAGTTAAATATACCAATAAAGTAATTGAAGCAATTATTACCAAGACTGTGCATATGCATAGAAGGGATTGGTCAGAAAATCTTCCATAAGCTTTATGGGCATATCGTACCACATGGAGAAATACAACAGGACACACTCCTTATGAACTTGTTTATGGAAAGCAAGTCATGTTTTCTATTGAGTTCTAGATAAATACTTTTAAAACAACAACAAATTGGATCTTGATCTATCATAATCCCAAAGACAAAGAATGGAGCAATTGAATGAACTTGATGAGATACAACAATATGTTATTCATAGAATCAATATAGTCCAACAACAAAGATCTAGGTGGCATGATAAGTCTATCAACAAAAGAAAATTCTAGCTTGGTGATTGGGCATTGCTTTTTTATTCAAATTTTAAAGATTTTTAAGGAAAATTTCAAACTCATTGGCTTGGTCCTTATGAGATTGAAATTTTCTTTGATAATGGAGCGGTCAGAATCAAAACCATTCATGAAGAAAAAAGTAACCTTCCTTGTACATGGTCATAGATTACGAATATATCATAAACCATTAACAAAGGAAGAGTTCGTAAGAAATATGCAAGATAATCTTGATTTGAAGTTCATCAAGGAAGATTCTTCTTCCTCTCCAACTTCAACTTCTACTTTATTTTTCAAAATAAATAAATAATAATAATAATAATAATAATAATAAACAACAAAAAATTGATTTGATATATATATATATATATATATATATATAAACATTAAAACAAACATGGTTGGCATGTTTATACAAAAAATCTAAGTTTAAAACCAAGAATCCTTGGCAACATAGATTTTCTTTTTAATTCCCTATTCTTGTCCCATTTATTTTTATTCCTCTTTTGAAAAATAAGACAGATACAGAATTGCCAATAATCTATAGCTCTCATGGAATTTTGTAGCTGACATGACAGATTGCAACGAAGGAAAATGAAGACCACAACAAAAACAATTTGGATGAAGATTACAGCTAAAGCAACATGAGTACAACCTGCAAAAGGACAAATCTAAAATAAGTAAGGCAAACCAACATGTAAGTAAATATTAATTAAATAATAAAGGGAAAAACATTGAATTATGAAATTAAACAAATGTATGACCATTGTTACTGCCATTTTGTGTAATGATTACTTTCATTACAATATGACTTCGGTTCTAATGAAAAATATCTTGTCAAGAGGTATAACTCTGATATGAAACCTTGTTATCATTTAAATTCATTCCCTCCCTTCTATATAACATTCCACTTCCTTCACATACCATCACATTTTTCTTAACCATATCCATTCCACTCAGCCATGTTCCATTGCCAAAAACACCTCAGCTATTACCCAAGTTCCTTCCTCCATAACCAAATTCCTTCCATAACCCTGTCAAATAGAGAAATTAAGGGCTAAGACTTCTTCAACATGGGAATCATTGTATGCTCAAAGTCGAATGGGGCTAAATTCCTTGAAGGATATCTGCAGGTGAAACAACAATTGTAGCAAGCACAAATATTAGAGTTTGTGGAAAATTTTGATGGGCATGAAAAAGAAGTGACAAAATAATTTGCTAGGGAATATGATGGTATAGAAGCGGAGATTGGAGACATTAGATTGGATTTGATAGAGTCATTTGTAGCAGACGCTACCAGATTTCTAAGAATCGGGGAAAGATGGATAAAAAACCAAAAGATCAAGGAGAAACCACCTTATTACACTCCATCCTCCTTCTTTTTTACTCTAATAATTCTAATTGAGCATCAGCCTACAAGGCTAATGGAAATAGTAGGTATTTGAACATGTTTTAGTTCATAAGTTTCATTGTTCTTTATTATTTAACTCAATATTTCCATGAGCTACTAAATTGCACCATTTCTGCAGCTAATGTTTGATTTTGCAACAAAGACGAAGTTTCGATATTTTTTGAAACTCAAGCCGAGGAACGAGACATATGGACGAGTGGCTAATAGCTGGCACAACGATATTTATCTATCTTCATGGTCTAGCTCAATGATAAGAACACCACTTAGGCCCAATCAACTCGAAAGTCATTCAGCAATGAAGGAGCCGAAGGCGAACCAAGCGAGCGAGGAAATTAATTGAAGTAGATATTTAGCCTCATGATTTGCTTCTCCAATAGAAAATCATGAGGAAATCATGATATATTATCCTCTTATATTATTTTTAGTTTCTTTCTAGTAGGATAGGCTCGTAAATCTCTAAATCATTATTTGATGGAGGTTATAAATCTACCTCTTGGCATGACAAACATAGTCTTGAGAACTATGTTTTATTTATCCTTATTATGCATTGCCTCGATGCATATATAGTCCTTTGAAGAGTTGTGTTGTTGCCTACATTTCGCAGAAGGGCCCCCTGGAGTTGTAAGGTTTTATTGTTTTCAACTAACATTTTAATTCTGCATTTTATATTGTGTTTAATTCGTTTATCTGACTGTCCAGTTTGATTGCTAGTGAATTCTTTTGACATTGATCACAGAGTTCATAACAGTGCATGTTTTCTTTAATAATTTTGTTGTAGGATGAATGACTGAAGTTGAGATCTCTTGTGCACATGATAAGTATTATGGTAGAGTATGGATTGATTTATGATTTATAGTATAGTTTGATTTTGGTGAAGAGGATTTAAATTTCCAATTAGTGTTAATTTCTCTTTTTCTATGAGAGTGATTTAGATTTAGTTTCATTTTTTAGTTGAGTAAGTGTGATATTTATTTTTGCAAAGTGTGATATTTCTTTTGAGCAAGTTTGATAATCCTAGTTTCATATTTCTTTCAAGCAAGTGTGATCTTGCTTTCAAGTAAAGTGTGATATTTCGTTTAAGAAAATGCAGTTTTGATTTCATTTTTGTCAAAGAGTCACATATTTATTTTCATGTAAGAATGAACAAAACATTTGCATCTCGATATCTCAATTTAATCTAGGACTTGCTTAAATAATCGAGACTTCTAGTACATACAATACACATACACTTCATCAATATACTAGTTCTGGTAGATAATTTATGTAGTAATTTAACATCAATTAAATTACCAAAAAATACTAAAAACCAAAGGATTATAAACCCAAGGGAATAATATTAAACTAGAGAAATTAATATTATAAACCTGAAAATAAACATGGTTAACCATGGTTTAACATGGTTGATTTTCATATTGACACAATATTTGTAGCAATGCGACGTTGGACCATCATCCACCATGTCGTCACAATGTGAAGTTGGACCATGAGACAATATTTGTCATAATGTGACCATGATTGGTTTTCATATTGAGACAATCTTTCAAACAATGTGACATTGGACCATGGTTGACCATAAACCCAAGGGATTGTTATTATAAACCCAAGGGATTGATATTATAAACCCAAGGGATTAATATTATAACCCAAGGGGACTATAAACCCAACGGAATAATATTAAACCCAAGATATTAATATTATAAACTCAAGTTATATAAAACCTAAAATAAACATGGTTGACCAAAATTGACCATGGTTAATTTTCATATTGACACAATCTTTGTCATAATGCGACGTTGGACCTTGGTTGACCATGATTTATTTTCACATTGAGACAATCACAATTAATGATCGCAAGGGATTGCTAATATTGATGTTTATTCATGTGTGGTTGACCATGATTATTTTCATATTGAGACAATATTTCTCACAATGTGATGTTGGACCATCATTGACCATGGTTGACCATGGTTGATTTTCATATTGAGATAATCTTTGTCAGAATGAGACGTTGGACCATGGTTGACCATGATTGACCATGGTTGACAATGGTTATCCATGGTTCATTTTCATATTTAGAGAATCTTTGTCACAATGTGACATTGGACCATGGTTGACCATGATTATAAGCCCAAGGGATTTATATTAAACCCAAGGATTAATATTATCAATCATATGAATAATAGTATACCCTAGGAATATGAACCCTTAGATTAATAAACCCAAGGGAATAATAAACCCAAGGGAATAATATTTAATCCAAGTAATTAATATTATAAACCCAAGGTATATAAACCCTTAGATAAATATTATAAACCATAAAATAAGCATGGCAGACCATGGTTTACTATGGTTGGTTTTCATATTGACATAAGCTTTGTAACAATGTGATATTGGATCATTAGTGACCATGGTTAACCATGGTTGTCACAATGTGACATTGGACCATGAGACAATCTTTGTCACAAAGTGACCATGGTTGACCATAATTGATTTTCATATTGAGACAATCTTTATCGCAAGGCAATGTTGGACCATTGTTGAACATAAACCCAAGGGATTGATCTTATAAACCCAAGGGATTAAAACTATAACCCTGAGAGATTATAAACCCAACGGAATAATATTAAACCCAAGGGATTAATACTAAAACCCAAAGTATATAAACCCTAAAATAAATATTATAAACTTTGAAATAAAGATGGTTGACCAAAATTGACAACGATTCATTTTCATATTGACACAATATTTGTCACACTTCAACATTGGACCATGGTTGACCATGATTGATTTTCATATTGAGATAATCTTTGTCAAAATTCAACATTGGACCATGGTTGACCATGGTTTATTTTCATATTGAGACAATCTTTGCCACAATGTGGCATTGGACCATGGTTGACCATCGTTGACAATGGTTGATCATGGTTAATTTTCATAACGAGACAATCTTTGTCACAATCTAATGTTGGACCATGGTTTACCATGATTATAAACCCAAGGGATTTATATTAAACCCTAGGATTAATATTATAAACCTTATGAATAACATTATACCCTAGGAATATGAACCCTTATATTAATAAACAAAAGGGATAGATATTATAAACCCAAGCTATATAAAATCTAAGATAAATATTAGAAACCCTAAAATAAACATGGTTGACCACGTTTAAGCATGGTTGATTTTCATATTGGGACAATATTTGTCACAATGTGACGTTCGACCATGGTTAACCATGGTTGACCATGATGGATTTTCATATTGAAACAATCTTTGTCACGATGTAACATTGGACCATGGTTGACCATGGTTGATTTCTATATTGAGACAATCTTTGTCACAATGTGATGTTGGACCATGGTTGGCCATGATTGGTTTTCATATTGGACCATCGTTGACCATGGTTTATTGTCATATTGAGATAATCTTTGTCAAAATTTGGTGTTGGACCATGGTTGACCATGATTATAAACCCAAGAGATTTATATTAAACCCGGGATTAATATTATAAATCCTATGAATAATATTATGCCCTAGTAATATGAACCCTTAGATTAATAAACCCAAGGGATCGATATTATAAATCCAAGGGAATATTAAACTCAAGGGATGAATAATAAAATTTCAAGGGATTGATCCCCCAATCGGGGTGTGTGTAAGAGGATTGTCCCACTTGGTACCCAAGCCTTGAATTATCTGATGGTTATTAATGTGGGAGAGCGGTCATGGTAGGTGCAGTGTGTTTATGAAAAATATGAGGTGACGCAGGAGGCGTGGGAGAGAGCAAGTTGGGTGGAAAGGCATTTCAAGAATTAAACAACCAAGTGGTGGAGGATATCGCCAGTTCTTTGCATGCAAATTGGTTGTGGTGTATTGCGGTTCTAGGAGTTGAGGATCATTGGTCAAGCTCCTTTCCTGCAGCAAGTTTGGATGAGAGGCCTCGGTTACGGAAGGGTCTTAGTGCAGGCTTCATGGCAATGGTTCTAGGGTATGTGTTGTCTCTTCCCTTTAACCCTTGCCAGAGACATATTGAAAATGTGACAATAGTTCATAAGATTTTAGTTCCTTCCTGTGAATGGGTGACTATGAGATTCAGTATGGTTTGTTCATTAAATGGGAATGTGGTTGAATCTACTGTTTCTAAACCAATTTCGGTCCTGTATGGTATTTTATTGCTTCACAAGAAGGGTATTTTTGATGGTCGGCATATTTTTTCTTTATTTGATCGAATTGGTTTACAATTAGGACCTGTAGATGTCGGTTTTGGTTCAATGTTACTCTGAATTTTGATGTGGGAAATTTCTTAAGGAGTGGGCTAGCAATCCCTTCCTCAGAAGGAGATCAACCCACCACGGTTTGTATTCTTTCAATGTGGTGTTAGAGCATAATGTGCTAGTAGATAGAGAAGAGTGCCAATGGAAGGGGGACACGTAGTTCTATTTTATTTTTATCAGAAATAAACCTAATTTTGTATGTCCCCTCTTTCTGTTATTTGTTAATGCACCAAGTGTTAGTAGGTTGAAATCTTGCCCAATTTGCGAGTCGTAGGCTTTTGGTAAACAAGCGGTTTGTCACAAAGATTATTTTGCTATACAATGGGAGTTGGCAAATATGGCTCGGCCAACCACAATGAAAAAATAAAATGATACAGGAGGGCACAGGCGTCGCCGAAATGTGGCACCTCGGGAGGGAAGAGGAGCTTCCTCCTCGCAACTGCCAAGGCAAACTGGCCGAAAATTGCAAGCTCATCATATCAGTGTTGTGGCTCAAGCTTATGTCACAGGCACCCCTGCCCAAGTGAGACAGATGATTGCAGGTTGGGAGGTGGACCTCAACCAACACATTGAGTAGGAGATACAAGAGGAAGAATGGAGGTTGTTGGTTCCAGATCTTGGAAATACCCACAGTAGGCTTACATAGTATAAACAAACAATTCATCTCTATTGGATGATGAAGAATATAGTGGCCAGGGCAATTATGAACACAACAGGTTTCATTAAAACTGATCCAGGATTTCAAGAAATCCAAAAGGAATTCCAACTTGTCCAATTCCAAATTCAGCAGCAAAATGTTCGGTTGGGTCGTATTGAATGACACATCAGGTGCCCGCCTCAGTCAGAGATTCTGGGTTCCAGTGCAAAGGACCCAACTCCAGTGGAGTCCTTAGAGGACTAGCTCTAGATGCTTCTTTTTTGTGGTTGTTGTTAAATTTTGATGTTGTATATGTCGTTAAGTAGTACTGTTGTTAGTAGGTTAAGAGTGAACTGGGTTTTAGACATTCAAGCCTATAAGGCTAAGTTTGACAGACTTAAGAACTTCAGATTTTGGATGGCGTATAATGCATTCCGATGGACAACAGACCTGGTTTCCCAATGGGCAGGTTGAGGCCACAAAATGTCTATTATGGTTGTAATCTTCTTTTTATGAATGAATGAAAGGTCCTACTAAGCTTACAAAAAAAAATAAAAAACCCAAGGGGTCGATATTATATATCTAAGGGAATAAAACCCAAGGGATTAATACTAAAAACCCAAGGGATTAATATTAAACCCAAGGGATTAATATTATAAATCCAAGGTATATAAACTCTAAGATAAATATTATAAACCATAACATAAACATAATTGACCATGGTTTACCATGGTTGATTTTCATATTGACACAATTTTTGTCACAATGTGACATTGGACCATAGTTGACCATGGGTGACTATGTTTGTCACAATGTGAAGTTGAGACATGAGTCAATCTTTGTCACATTGTTACTTAAAAAAAATTACAAAAGAGAAAAAAGAAACATGTATATTAAATTTGAATAATCGTACTTTGAACAACTGTAACATATGCTAAGAGTGATCTACAAAAGTAACAAAACATTTCTCTAATATGTTTGCATATGTTTCATACCCACAATTTGATGAGAAAGAATATTTTCTATGCCATATGGGGCTTTAAACTAGTGTTCATGGAATTACTAAATTGAACACTTGCATTTAGAATAATGTTAAAATGTAACTAGTAAACACTATTAATTATACTTGCATTTAATTATTGTGAATAAATGAATAATATTAATTATTACAATAACTCTTTAATCTAAATCCATTACAAAAATAAATTTATCTCATATTCGTTAATATTTAAATTAAAATTTTAAATAAACAAAATTATCAAAAAAAATATATTGTGCAATTTTTTTTGTTAAACCCTAATTATAAATCTTATACTATACTATTATATTATATTAAAGCTAGGGTAAGTGTCAATAAACCCTAATATTAAAACCTTTAATATTAATTAATATTATGGCTTTTGTTCATACATACAGTAGACTTAATGTCCATGATTAATAAATCAAAGAGGTCGCTCAAAAATAAGAGATTTAACATCTGGAGAATCTAACTAACTTCAAATTATTTGTTTGATAAACATTAAGGATTATACAAACATTTTGACGTTCTATAAAGTTTTCAAACCACATTTATCACACTGAATAGAGAATCATAAATATTTTGGTATTAAGGTTGGTCAGTTTTTTGTGCTTCAGAAAATGATATTTATATAGAATAATAAATATACTTACTAATATAATCTTAAAGCTGGGTATATTGGAGTAGGTGAACCTATTGAATTTGAAATGTAATGTGTTTATGCATCCTTGTTGCAGATCATTCGATTTATCCCTCCGACTATTTTTACTGAAAGAATTTGAAAATTACACTCGCTCTCTGTCATTCATTACTTTCGGTTGCGAGGATATGTTGAGCAATTGTTCTACTTAACCCCAATAAATATGCTACCAAAAGCCTGAACAACTGTCATTGCAATCATAGAGAAATAATTTTTTTTAATCCTTGTTTCTAAGCAAATAGGATTAGCACTGTGATATCTGGTGTCTCGTTCACATTCTATCAATGCATACTCCTAACCAAACAATCCTCTATTGAAACCTACTCTTCCATTTCCGTTGTAATTTCTACATCCATAATTGTAGATGGGTCTATGATAATATATATTATTCACCACTGAAATCACGAAAATAAAAAAGATGACGCATATGGGAAACAGATGACATAAATGTATTTTAATTATACTCAAGTATTGCAACGCTTCAACCTCTCTTTTCACCGTAGTTGTAGATAACATTCAGAGGAAGCACATATATTCTAGCATTTTGTTTTCAAATTCAATCTTGCTTGTTTATTAAAAAAAGTCAACAATAGAATAATTTGTTTATTTTTCCAGTGAAACTAACACTATTTTTTTCATTATAAAAAGGATAGTACATATTTTTATTATACATTCCGTCTGCAACGGTTCATTACTTACTAATTTCGATCTTATTTATCTTATTCCTATTAAAACTTTTTGCATTTCGGTTAAAAAGTTGCCTTCAAATTAGTTGTTCAAAAAATAAAACCCAGGTAAATAACACTAAGTTCATCGATCAAGAAAATCCCTTACAAAAAAATCTTGTCTTGAAATCAGAATCCAAATTCTGCTACCTACTAAAAATTGATGCTTCTAGCTTTTATAACCATTCCCTATGCAAATTCATTGAAGTAGAACTTACTTGGATCCATAGTAATCCCTCTCTTGGATAACAGATCCACCATCCAGTTTTGCTCTTGATAAATGTGTTGAAATTGTATACTATAAAAGGTGATTACCAAAGTTCTAATTCCCTTTATCCAATTGTTTAAAATTGGTGGACAGAAATTGGTATAGTCTTTGACCCAATCAATAATTCCTTTTGCATCTCCAAATACCTTAATCTTATTGCATCTCCACATACCTTAATCTTATGGACCACTTTGTTACAATTAATACTCTCCAAAAAACTACAATCTCCACCTTATTATTTAATCCCTATCCTACCTCCCACCCAAAAAAAAAATCTTTTGACATCTATAACTATAATTATCCCACCCCCATAATCTTTTTTTACTAACTATCCCACCCCCACATAATCTTTTTTTACTAGCTTCATCAAAAAACCTAAATAGAAATGTTTGCCCCACATTTACATTTACACATCTGAATTTGATTCTCCTTCCTAATAATCCCATATCTGAATTTGATTCTTCTTCCTAATAATCTCATATCATTCAAGAGCGTGATTGTCTTGATAATGTCTTCCCTAGCTTTCACTGGTTTCTGATGATAATAATAAAAAAAAACGTTTCTACTTTTCCATATGGTTTCTGAGCCTTCGGTTATTGTAATACTGCCAGAGATGAATATATAATCCGTGGAATCATCAATTTTTTTTTTAAATTTTAAAATTCCATTGTAAATGTATATAACACTTCTTAAAAACAATTTTTATTTTTGTCAAATTTTAAAATTCTTATTATATAAAAATGTTTTTAATTTTTATTAAAGGTTTAAGAAATTTAAATCTATTCAAAACTCTTCACTGAAATACTATGTTACTTGAATTAAACAATTGTGTTCTTTATTGATTGTTATCCCATTGCCACCAAGCATACGTGGTCTTCCTATGCCACCACGTCGTCTAATCAACTTTACAATACCAAACCATCTATATATACGATAGAGTGCATTATTTTGTACTTTCCTGTTGCAGTGCCATCATTGGTGAAACCGTCACACAAATGAAAACATATGAAATGATTTCCCAGGTTAAAAATATTCTAATAAAAAAAATTAAAATGACCTAGTATACAAATGATTTGTTAAATATTGAATTTTGATTTGAAATTTTTAGGAATCTGAAATCAAATGTTTTTTTATCTGAACATGCGATTGATTATAATTATAATTTTATATATATATATATATATATATAATATTAAGAAAATGTTATAAGATATATAATAATAGAATTATTGAATGTTATTAATAATAATTTAAAAATAAATTAAGTAATATGATTTATGTCATAATTTACTTAATCTAATATATTTTATCTAATCTAAAGATAAAATATACATTTTACTTTATATATTTTAGTATTTTTTTGGATTATGAAATATAAGATTAGATAAAATATACATTTTACTTTATATATTTTAGTATTTTTTTGGATTATGAAATATAAACTAATATTAATCTGATTGAATTCATAGTATTTGAATCTCTTAAAGAGTAAAAGATTAAACTTAAATAGATATTGTGGTTCTCTTAACATCATGTTATAGGATTATATTGTGGTTTCCTCCTTCATTATTACATTTTGAGAGAGCAAACACTTATAAGTATTAAATATGGTAAAAGAAAATCATTCCTTCTATTCATCACCAAAATTTAGCTATATATATATATATATATAAACAACAACATGAATCAATCTAATAGGACTCCATATCCTATCTAACTATTTTATTTTTTTAGACATATAATTTCATTAAAAGTTGAAAAATAATTTTCACCTTAGTGTATTATTAGAGACTATTTCTTTTAATTTAACATATAGACATATCAACTACAAATTAAATATATTTAAATTATAAGACTTTGAAAACTACAATTGTGGAGGTTTCAACAAAATGTATTTTACATTTGATACATGTTTCTTTTGTTTAATGAAAGTATATAATGAGTTCCAAGTAAAGTACTTGATAGTTATCCATTGCATATATTTAAACTATTATTTAGAAACAACGATTTATATTGTGCCACCTGAAAATTTAGATTTCGAGTAAGACTAAGTTCCATGCAAATGCGGAGATACTTTATGATAAAAACAACGATTTATATTGTGCCACCTAAAAATTTAGATGTCCAATAAGACTAAGTTCCATGCAAATGCAGAGATACTTTATTATATTATCTAACATAAGGTATGATACAAAATAGAAATGGTGTTATGAAAGGCCACATTTTTTCCCGAGGATGAATTTCTTGTCAAAATCTGGTAAAAAAAACTTCAACAAATTCAAGTGTAGTAGTGCTTAAATAGTTTTTTTAATGGCGGAAATGGATTCATGGATTCAACACCATCAAGAATGCATGGGAACTCAAAATCTAAAATTTCTATTATTTTTTGGGAAAATTTGTTGCATGTTTAGACTACTTGAATAGAAATATATGACACCATCAAGAATGCATGGGAACCCAAAATCTAGAATTTCTATTATTTTCTAGGGAAAATTGTGGCATGTTTAGACTACTTGAATAGAAATATATGACACCTTAAAAAGGAAGAATAACATACCACTCGTCTTGATTTTTTAGATCCATTTATGATATTTGATTACATGATAAGATTAGAAATAAAATTTCTAATATCTTTTGTTATAATTTTATTGCAAATTTTAAAATTATTTAATATTTTTGCTCGTACATTTTGAGAGGATTTATCCTTTATACTATCAATTTGATAGATTTTCTTTCATGAAAAAGTTTTTAAGTATTTTTCTAACTTATTATTTCATTATAAAATTCATGAAAAATTTAGTCTTGTTTTTGCAATATTTACATGGATCGATGTGCCTATTTTGAAATACTTCAAAATTTTGATTGAACTATAAATAATTAATTGAATTATAAATAATTAATTTAACTATAAATAATTATTAGATGGATAGTAGGTTAAAGAATATTCTAAAATATTTTTAGTATACATAATCAAAGGTTGAGATTTATCTTCAAAGTAGTTATACTCTTTTTGTCCTAATGAAATTGGTTAATTAAAAGAAATCATAGGACCAAAAGTCATATGAAGTAAGTTATGACCTTTTGGGCATCTGGTATTGATAAGCTATGTGTTGGCTCGTTGTATTGTAACAAAGCCTATTTACAAATTAAGAATCTTCATCATAAAATAGAGATGAATATCCATGAATAAGGATATTGTTCCATATTTTATTAATTAAATATATATGTGTTTTAACTTGTATGTTATTTCTTTTGATAATAATAATAATAAAATTATAATTTAGTCAATTTTTTTATATAACTATATTGATTATTTTAATGTTTTTTCATCTTTCTCATAGGTTCATTTTCTTTGTTCTAATTTTTATTTTTAAATTCAATTGTAATAGAATTTTTATCATTGTTGATATTTGGAAGGTATTTTTCATTATCGCACATCTCTCCTCTAGCAATTTAGTGCTCTTGAATGACTTTTAATAATGTTTTTCTTATTAATTTTAATTAGTTAGAAATAATTAATTCCTACTTGTCTATGGTTGTAATTCTCTATTTGAGGAGTTTGTTTCTACATAATAGGAATTTAGTTTCTCCTAGTCCACACTACTGTAAGTCTAAGATAGAATTCCTATCTTCAGACTATTGATTGTATAAATATGTGTGTAAATTTCCTCATTAATAATAGAATATATCACTGTGTGCTATTTTATCTTAATTAACTTTTAATTAAACTGAAAGTGTTCTGTTATGAGGTTTAAACTCATAGATATGCACTCTTGATTAACGAACTGGATTAAAAATCTTAATAAAAAATGATCTCGCACAAACCTGTCCAATGCCGGTCACAGAACTTTTCTGATATTTATGTTTATTATTATTCGTCATAATCTTGCCATGGACAGATATGATTTCACACTCTAAATATCAATGAAGAAATTGGTAGTTGTTGTTGGTTATACTAATCATCGTGATCTTGTATTTAGAGTGCTATTAAGAACTCCTCATGGACTCACTCGTGGTTACTTAATTAAGGCTTGAATCTATTTTAGCTATAATGCTAAAAGGATAGGCGGATGGTTTGAAAAGAGACTCTGGAAAGTTGATAAAGCCTTAGATAAATCAATTCCTTTAAAAATTATGGCCCTCATGACCTAAGCTTTCCTCATGTGGGAACCACGTTAGTGAGATCGTGATGTAAGCAGTCCTTATATCTCTATCCTTGGGAACCGCCCAACCCAGTCCTATCGTACGGCGGCGAAGCTACACTCGCTCCTCCTTTCAACTATGGCGCAGTAAAGTAGGAGAACCAATTGTTAGATTCTATCGTTCTATCATGGAACCACATCCTTCTTCCCATCTATCATGGCATGGAAAGCCCTTCCTTCTTCAACCCCAGCCCAGCTAGCGATAGAATCGATAGGGATGACCAGCCCAAGAGCTAGCTAGCGAGGTAGGCCACCAGACTGACTAGCTTAGTAGGTAGGGTTTGGTCCCAGTGATTAGACCAACTAGCACCGACAGATGGAATTAGACCAATTGCTTGGGTTCGGTAACAGCTTATCACTGACTAACTAGCTTAGGAACCAGTCCAATAGCAACACGAGGCCTGGGTAACAGATGATGAGCCCAACAACCAGCTATCTCTCCCTTGCAAGTGATAGTCCCTTGTGAGTGCTTGCTAGTGGTATATAAATATATACGTGTCGTTGCTGTTATTGATGCTTATATATACGTTACTGATGCCATGTCTATCCTTATGTTCTGCGCCCGGCTGAGCTGAATATACGTTACTTATGTCATGCCTATCTATACATTACTGATGCCTACCTATATATACGTTATTGTGATGCCGGGTGGGTGGGTATATTAGTGATGCTGCCACTATCTACATTCGTTCGGGTGATGGTGACTGATTGATGCGGGGGAGTTTATGCCCTTATATATATGGGGGTCGATGCCCGCCGGTAAAGGGTTTATGCCGGGGCCCCACAATCAAACATATTTTGTATAGAAAGACACAACTACGAGCAATACGAAGCACGGTTCACACCCAACACACACTACCTGCGAGGGATATACCCCAAAAAACACAGCCACTTTAGCGGACATTCCATTACCTCGGCCCGAAGCCCACCATACCCAATATCTAATATGAAAAGCCATACAAACCCCAGTTACTTAGACATGCAGTATTCCGCCATATATATTTGCAGCCCACCCCTACACTCCTCGCCCAGGTCCTTACACCCTTTACACTCACACGGGACAAGCCACACACATTCCTTGCACTAGGAAGCGCAAGCCCCTCCGGGACCTTCTTTCAGCCATGCTAGTTCACGTCCACAGACACATACCCACTTTTATCATATATAATGACACAGCCAGCCCTTCCAACGGATTCCATTCATTTGACACAGCCAGGGGATGCATGCGCCGAATATATATTATCCACACACAACTTTCCACGGATCCACTATTCATTGGCGCTTACCCACACACTTACCAACGTTTTGATGCGAGGGAAACACTGCCCAGGGGACAACTACTTCAAACACTACCTTACTACAGGGCAGGTTGAACACACACATACACCACATTGACGCTTTCACCCACATACTACATCTCTCTTATTCACAGTAATACACACAAGGTCGCAGCCATCAGAGGACCGACAGGGGCTCGACTGATAAGGAGAGGAATTTCTCATACTAACAAGTACAGTAGGACACATTCACACGAATATATATTGGGACCTACAGTCGGAAGCAGCAGCTTTTACTACTTTCGTAGTTTCAATATTCTCATATAGAAAGGACTACGATGTTATATGAATAGTAGCAGGAATTAACACTACCAACTACGAGCTTTCTCACGCTTTACGTTTGAGCTTTCCCACCATTCACATGACTACGATACGGACCTTCCACACATTCCACTGGAAAATGCGTGGGAGGGGCCCAAGCCCTCCATAATAAATGGGGTGGGTCGCACCCGCACCTACCTGCACCCAGCCAAGCCTGCCCATGCTATGCTCCCAACCAAGCACAGGAATCCCTTATCCACAAGCAGGGATCAGATACAACCTACCATCCGATTACATCAGCTCTGGGGGGTCAAACCCCAATACCCACCATTGAATCTAGGCTTACTGACAGCGGGATACAATCCAGACACGCAGACAATGCTATCCTTCCTCACAGCGCATGCTATTGAACCGAACATCGCATCCATGCTTCCTAACACCCTAGGGATCAAATCCTTCCTAACAGTCGAGGCTATCAGACTAGCAGGGGATCAAGACAGACAAGCAGGCGATTGATTCCTTCCTAACAGCTGATTGAAAGCTTCAGCAGTTGCTTCTGTCTATTCTGTTGATCCAGTAGCAGCACTAGTCCATACAGAAGTAGATCATCCAGCAGTAGATCCAGCAGATGATTCATATTATCCAGTAGCAGGGGTAGCAAAGGCAAGAGCAAGGTTATCCTTGCACTCGGAAGCGCAAGACCTCCGGACCTTACCTTTCACCGGCCGGCCAGGGAGAATATCTAGTGTTTATAAGGATTGGGTCATAGCTAGGTGGGTGGGATGCATGCCTATCTGACTGAGCCTGGCATGCTCGTAAGTAAGGTGTTATGCCTAAGTACCAGGTAGGTGGCCCATGGCCTGGCATGAGGAAGGTAGTTGGTATGCCCAGTCTAGGCGGCTCTCTCATTCGTTCGCTAAGGTAGGCATCATAAGCAAGTAAGTAAGTGTAGGTCTGCTCATCAGGATGCGCAAGCAGGCTCGACCATAAGCCCCCCCACCCAATAAGTAAATTGAACCTTAAATGGGGGAGGGAGGAGAGAAGACGTGTCTATCTATGTTATGTTATGGGCGCGTAGAGGGCCCCTACCTTTCACTCTTCCGAACAACCAACACTCTCTAGCGTAGCAATTTGATGACTTTTCAAGTCCTTCCCCTCGACCGGCGAGGATGCCGTATTCTTCTCAATGCCGTCTCTCTCTCTGGGTTCAGCAATGCCTTCTCAAGTATCGGTAATAGACGGTTCTTATGGTTCAATGCCTGGTCGAGGTATCATATTGCATATATAAGCCCATATACAGATATAAATGAATCGAGCAGCCAACTCGAATGAATGCATTTTAGAGGTCCTATAGAAGGGTTATCACTTACTTACCTTCGTAAGGATTGAGGGGAATAAATAGAAGTGTCCTGTGCCGGCCGGTGTGGGCGGTAAGATCCTTTCAGGCGGTAAGGTCCTGCCCTTCTTGATAAGGGGGGGGCCGGACCGGGCGGGTTGGTCCTGAAAGGTATTACCTGAGCTCGAAGGTAAGGGATAACCTACACAAATGAATTAAGGGCCGTAACAAATTTATCACCTTGGCCGGGAAGCTACTATTACTATTAGATAGAGAAGGTTATACCTTTCCCGAGCTACGGGGAAGGGGGGGGGCGAGCCACTATTCCATCCATAAATCCCGACTTCGGAGCAATGGTTTGCCTCTATCCGAACGGGTTTTGTGAGAAAATAATTTTTTTAATAATTATATTTATCAAATTCTCTTCATACATATTATTTACTATAAGGCAATTACATAATTATTAATTAATTTTTTTTATTTTCTTTTTCCAAAGTAAAAAGGAATCTGGTTAGAGAAATTAGAGAAATTATTTACTATAAAACTAATTACATAATTATTAATTAATTTTTTTCATTTTCTTTTCCCAAAGTAAAAAGGAAGCTGGTTAGAGAAATGTCCACATAATTATATAATTGATTTCAATTGCATGTAACATAAGCATATATAATTCTTTTTATTTGTCCAAATCATGTACCCCTTGCATTATATTTCATTGTCTTTATATTTCACCCCTTCATTATATTTCATCATTTTTATATTTCGCTTTATTATTGCCTTCCATTCTCATAGTTTACTTCAATTTCGCTTTATTATTGCCTTCCATTCTCATAGTTTACTTCAATTGCATATACCAAAGACATAAAGTTCATCTTATTGTCTAAATCATATACCCTTGCATTATATTTTATTTTCCTTATATTTCATTTTATTAATGATTTCCATTACCCATCGCTCTTATTGACATTCTTTTACATCTTTCAGTACAAAGGCCCGTAATAATTAAATTAATAATATAAAGTGTGATAATATATATATCTATATATATATATATATAATTGTAATTTATTTTTAATAATTAAAAAATTAATTTTAAAAATAAAATTAATTATTATAAAAGAAAGATTTATTTAAAAATATTTTAATTTTTTAAATATATTTTTTCAATTTTTATTTAAAAATACATTATTATTTAAAAATATTTTAATTCTCTAAATATATTTCTCGCCTTTATTTAAAATACCTTAAAAAAATTGGTGTCTTAAATAACTATCATTATTTTATTTTGAGCGAGGAAAATGCTTAATTTTCAACCCATAAGTGTGCATTATTGATCTCACATGAGATCAATGATTCCTTAAATCGAAATTTATAAGTAAGTCAAAGCACCACTTTAACTTTGTTTGGTTAGTCTTTTCTCCACGTCATATAACTATAAACAATAAATTGTTTATTTATTTATGTATTGTGAGTATCTTTTTCTATTTAGTATTTTTGTTTTTTGTTTATTTTTAGAGATAAATTATGTAGGATATTTTGACTTATGCATATATAATTTATGTTTAAAAGGAAATAAATATAATGAACAATTATGTATATAATATTCTAATTTATATAAAATATATATATAATATATTTATTTGGGTTTGTATAATATTAATATTAACACAATAAAATTAAATGATTTGTTTATATATAATTTTTGGTAAGGTGGTTAGATGCAGCAGAGATTTAGTGACAGTTTGTTTCTAGTAGATTTTTTGGAAAATTTTCCAGTGGTTTTTTCCGTCTAATTTCTCTAAAATCCTAAAAAAAAATTTATTGAAATCACAAATTTGATGCCTACATAATCAAAGTGCTCTAGGGATTTTTAAGGGTGTTGAATCCATATATATAGTCAAGAAACTAGTTTAAATAACACAAATCAAGATTTCACCTCAAATTTTTCTGCTAAAAAATCCAAAAAATCACACTAAAAACAACTTCATTCAATAAACACTATCTACTCTTTTCACTAAAATCGACTATCCACTTTACCTCCCCTC
This sequence comes from Pinus tabuliformis, assembly GCA_031772625.1. Lineage (NCBI taxonomy): Eukaryota > Viridiplantae > Streptophyta > Pinopsida > Pinales > Pinaceae > Pinus > Pinus tabuliformis. The sequence continues at coordinate 1,056,608,740 of CM062818.1, read as the reverse complement.
TCTCTATATATTTCTATATATATTTCTAAACTTTGTAACTATATATATAAACTTTGTAATTCTATATATATAGAGTCAATTCATAAAAAAAAATTAATGATGTTTTTGAAAAAATAAACCACCGACCTTAAAAAATTTAAACATAAAATGGATACCACCCATGCTATTTTAGAATGTCGTAATGTATGCATGGCAGTCTTAAAACGAATGAACTAGAGAGAGACGTGGCCATTTATGAACATTTGAACATTAAAGAGTAAGCCACGGCACAAGGATAATGGAAAACCCGTCACTAGCAAAATTTGCCCCGTACTTCAATTATTCTTAATTGAATATGATGTAATACTGCATAATTTTTTTATAAATGGTTGGAAATAGTAATTACTATTATTTGAAGATCTAGTAAAATTTAAATCGAGTGATGGATAAAGAAATGACTTGAGTTAAGTGTAGTTTAAATTTAGAGTGTGAATTAATTTACTCAATTATGAGTTAGTTAGAGTTTAGTTTTATATTTGACTTTATCAAATATACTATTCTATGTTGAAATTATGTTGACATTATTTTGAGTGAATTACTGGTTGAAAAAAGATAAATATATTATAATTAAAGAAAGTCAAATTTATGTAATCAATAAAAAAATAAACTATCAATTTTGATTTCTTTCCTCCTCTACTTTTCCATCAAATTGATATTAAAATTAACTTCACATTTCCATCAAATTGATATTAAAATTAAGTTCACAAAGCTATATGATCTAAAGAGATAGAAGAGCTACACTGTTTGAGTGATAAGTCAGAGAGTCTGAAAGTTTTGTTTCTATTACTAGGTACGTGAATGAGCACTAGCATTTGCCTGCCATATTGAAAAGATGTCGTGGAGAAACACATCGTAGCCAAGCCGTAGTCTACATTGTTTGTAAGCAGAGATCACTTATATAGAAGTCACCATAAGAACAGCTGCCATTGCTATGAACAACGGTTGCCATGTCGTCGAAGAAGTTAGCATGGTTGTGATAAGTCTCGTTTCAAAAGGGACCAAGAAAAATCGATGGTGGTCAAACACGCAAAGGTCACGTACGTAATTGTTTCTTTACATCCCTTCTTAAGTTAGAGAGGTAATATTGTTTGAAGTCATCTCATAGGGTTTCTAAGAGCCTTTATAATATATTGAAAACATGGTTTATCATTATGAAGTTTGTTTCTGAAAAGTGATTCATATGCTGTATGAAAAAATTAAGTAAGTTTATTAAGGGAGTAAAGGTTTTATATATTTTAAGGAAAAAGATGTATTTTATATATTAAAAAGAGTTTTAGGGTGCATGGTATTAAAAAAAAAAGAGAGTTTTTATTGAATAAGAGAGTTTAGGGCTTTGTAAAAGGTTTGTTAAGCCATAAAGTTTTCTAGTTTATCAAGAATGACAGTGTTTTTTGGGTGAAAATTATGTTTTACGGGGTGCATATTAAACATTATATTTTTTCAAGGGCGATATGGAAGATAGACTCATGCAATTAGGAAAGTAACCATAATACAGAGGAAAGGTCACAATCGTGGGTCGCAAAGCATGACTAAAGCAAATTAAGGAAATGAACCGCAACAAAGAGGTAGAGATCGTTTCCATGTTTAGAGAGGTTCATGGCATAACCGAACATGAAGAAGAGATCGAAGGTGATTGGTGTAGCCTGGATTTTCTACCACCTCCTATGTTTACTAGTAAGAACTTTGAAATTTAGTCTATTAAGATGATAACATATCTATGTTACAAAGATTTATGGTATGATATTTTGAGGAATGTTAACCTTCATGATGAGGCAAAATATACCCTAGCTTTGAGTTTCATTCAGCAAGCAATGGATGAAAGAGTTTTGTCCAAAGTAGAGAAAGCTACATCTTCCAAGGAAGCATGGAAGATTTTGGAAGAAAAGTTTGGTGCAAGGGGGAGTGACATGTAGTAACAGGTTATGTCATAGGTAGAAAAGTATAGAGTAGATATGCAAGACTCTGGGAAGACGACAAAACTTAAATAATCGCACTCGAAAGTGGATGATGGTCACGAAGATTGTAAAAGTGAAACCCATTATGTAGACATGCATATAGATGAAGAAGATGCAATAAAGATTACAAAGAGTGAAATTGAAGCCTTTGTATGTGAAGCAGAGCAAGAGCATATAAATGCTCAAGGACTCCATTGTAATGTGGATGGTGCAGATTATGGTGAATCCCATTGTGATGAAACACATGGGGACGATGATTTTAAAGTGAGATGTGCATTGGTGAATCCAGCCACAACTGATGAATTTGGTTAAGTTGAAATTGCTAATGAGCACATTGTATGTTCATATATCCCACAATAAAGTGGATGCAAATTATGTAGATGTTAGCTTTGATGAAGATAATTTAACTTGTGATGAGTGGTTGCACATGATGCAATAAAAAGAACACATTGATATGTTTTTATTTGGTGAGAGAAGACCACTTGTGTTTGGAAGCCAAGTGGAAGACAACTTGTTTGCAGTAGCAAAGGTTTGTAAAGGAGTGGAAGATAAGGCAGAGAAGGAAGAGGAACCAGAGAAATATCTCACTGAAGAGAATAAGGAAGATGTTTTTAACATTGATTTTGAGTGTGCAGGTAAACAGGATAACAATCCAACTAAAAAAGAAGATGAAGAAAAGGATGTAGGAAAAGACATGAAATTTTCTAAAGACCAAGAAGAAGCATAGAAACAATTTTTCAGCAATGGAGTCAAGAAGAAATCAATTTTTTCTATCAAGAAAAATGAAAGAAAGAAAGTAAGGAATGTGAAGTGAAAGAAGAAGATGAAAGAAGAAAATTTGAAGATGAAGAGTTGTGGCAACAATCCATGAGTGAAAGAATTGATGAAGAGGAAGTTGTAGATGATAGGATCAAATTTATTCTTAGAATGAATACAAGAGAAGTCAAAGAAAAATTAAAGCAGCAAGTGAAGAAATATGGAGCCTACAACAAGAAATCGCAGTAGAGAATGAAGTAGTTTCAAGGCTATATAATTTGGAAGAAATGAGAAAGAAAATCCAAAATTGTAAAAAATTTAAGTCATTGTAAGTCTAACTGAGACTTAGACCAGCGGGCATGTTTAAGTCATGTTGAGTCGTGTTTGATTTATGTTGAGTCATACAGTCGTAATTAAGGGGGAGGGTTGGAAATACTAATCACTCCCGCATGAATATCTAGGAAGATCCAAGTCGAGTGATGCATTATGAGATGAGTTGAGTTAATTACAGCCTAAATTTAGAGTGTGAGTTAACTAAGTCAACAATGAGTTAATTCATTGTTCAATATTATATTTGGTAAAGTAAAATATAGTTTGTGTTTGCATGTTGAAGTTATTTTTAGTGAGTCACTAGTTGAAAAAGGATAAATACCCCATGATGGGTTCATTGTAATCAATTTAAGTCAAGTTTGTGTGATCAATAGAGAAGATAAAAAACTTATATTGTTTTTGTGTATCAATTTTGTGTCTTTCCTCCTCTACCTTTCCATAATAAATTTATCTACACAAAGTATATAAGATCACGTAATGTTTTATCAAGATACATTTTTGAAGAAGTGATTGTTTAATAAGATAGTGAAGTTTCCCATCTAACGAATCAACTATTTAGTTATATAAAATTCAAACATCCTTGTTGTTTGGCTTTATCTACTTTCTTTGCAACATATGGTTTCCTTTTACTTATCTTACCCACATGAAAGTTTATATCCTAAATCATGTCTATGATATAAATTCCTCTAAAATGTATACAGATAACATTTATAGAGATTTCCTCTATTTGTATAGAAATAACATCTATAGAGATTTCCTGCAAAGTAGGAAAAATAACTTTTTCTATTCTATAAACTCTTATTTAAGTGACAAATATTGACCCTATTTATTCAATTCTAATGGTGAATTGTGTCCACATTATAACAAAATTTCATGTTTCCTAATATGAAAGTTCCTTCTATTATCAAGAAGTGCACCACTGAATCCATTAGTTATCTGTAGCAAGTTAGATGGTGAGGATTGTATAAAGCTAGACGATATTCCCCGTGGATAAAAAGCAATCGAATTAATAACCAAATTTAGCTATACAATATTAATTGATCTACTGACAATGAGCATAGTCTCTACAAGGCGTGTAGCAAAATACCTAGAAAAGAAAAAAAAATCGAAGATAATATTATTTCCAAGACAGAGATATCTCTGAGCCTTATAGTGTGGTTGTCGTGGAAAGACTCTGTACTTGTGCTGAAAAGTTTTGAGAAGATTTCTCCATGGGTGGAAAATCAGCAGTTAGTAAGAAGGAGTTGTGATTCAATAGCGGGGAAGGCGTGCACAAATACAAGGGGCAAAAATTGGTCTTATAGCTCTGTAATTACTAGCAAGAACATCAAGCCCCCTCCTATTTGGGATGAAATCAAAGATCATCATGAATTTACAATAACAAGGGTCAATTAGCTTGATGAGACTGATTTTTTGAAGGTTTTTCAATGTTTTTTATTTACCATTTTTTTTAGATATAATTATTTCACAACTGTATGGGCAACACTGCCGCCATCGCTTCAACCCATCAAACTTCGTAAAGCCATGTTGAATTGTGAAACCGGAGTAAAATTCCACCTTGGCTAGCTCATATGATGAATATTATGATTGCATTGAATTCCTATTTTCATGAGGACCAAAATCGACCTAAAGATCACCTCATTCAGACAAGCAGAAGTTGGATTTTGAATGTATGTACCCACACACACATTTGGACAAGTCGGCCTCAACAGTAGATGGACATCAAATAGAAACCCATGGAAGCCTATAAATATAAGTGACCTCAAGCTCATTTTGAGATCATTATCATCAAGCGTCTTCTTCTTCTCTTCTTTCATTGATTAGTTCGCACAGGTCTTACGGAGGAAGCTTGTTGGGATGGGGTCCCCTGGGTCAGTTCTGGGTTAAAAACCCAAGTTTAGATGTAAATGATGTAAAGTCTCCATGATTTATGGATGTCGAGCGCATAGATGGTTAGGAGTTAAAGGGGTTTTAGTGTTATGAAACCAGCTCAAGAAAAGATAGAAAAGATAGATCAACGCCTTAGAATTCAGCCTCTTCGAGGGGGCAACCTCCTTTACATTACATAAATGAACAATTCTTGGATGATACAAATGAAAAGACCTCCTTTCTATATATAGGAGTCTAAGGGGTCATAACATAATCAGAGCCGACATAACAATAATAATGTAAGGGCACAATAATAACAATAGTGGGCTTCTATGGGGCACAATAGTAACAATATGGGCACTACATGGGTACATCAATATAATAAGTGGGTTATACTAATAACAATAAGGGGTTACAATAGTAGTATAGGGGCCTAACATTTAGCCCCTTATTTATGTAAAAGTTGAGTCAGTTTGGACATCCACCCATGGTCCGCGGACAATGGAATTGTATGCAAAACGCTATAAGTAGGTGTGTTTTAGAGAGTCTAAGGCAGAGAGATCTAATGTAATGATGGATAGAGAATGAAGTATTGGAAGTCTTAGCGCAAAGAAGTGGGTCAGATAGGAGAGAAAGGCTCTATGGCTGAGTGTGCATAGGCCTAGGTAGAGTTTGCAACTGAGTGCGTGAACCCTTATAGCTGAGTGTGCAGGGAAGTTTTGAGTCTGTAAACCCGAACTAAAGATCAATAAAGAAGATTATTGAAGAATTCTCGTGTATATCTGTTTATTTTTGTTTACTTTTGTTTGCGATATATGTTGTGGATGAATAATGTATCTATGAAATATTGATCTAATGATGTGCGACTCTATGGAATAAGTCTTAATAACTGTACGTAATGCATGTTAAGTACTTTTGCGAAGACTGTGATAAATTATGTTATGTTTATTAAATACTTAAGTAGATCTGCAAGAGCTCTAATCTAGGGTTATTTTCTGGTGAGCGTAAGTGGATGAATAGACTGTTAAGGGTTTGCAAAGTCTAATCATAGACCTTTGTGAAGGTCTAAAGGCTGTTGGGATCGAGTTGTAGTACCAAGCCCTAAGGGCTTATAGATTTGCGTGAAGGAAGATGTAGGGCACTGAAAGACATCATGTTGATCTCTAGATGTAGAAGCTTGGTTCTAGCATCCCCCCATACAGCTTCGGGTGAGACTGCATCCTTCGTTACGCGGTTGTTGCCGAAAGGGCCAGTAGTGTAGGGTTTTGTGGGTTGGTGCAACTAACTCTGAACCTTGGTCTCGACCCCCTAAGCCAACAAATTGTTCCATTTCTGGGATGGGGATTTGCTTAAGGAGATGTCTATTTTCACATCACTGGAATCTGACCAAGAAGGAAATTAAAAAGGGTTTGGACAGAAAGATTCACGAATTCGTGGTGCAGGAAAACAGGAATCCGCGCCTATCAAAGGAACAATGGTTGGATAGGTATTTGTATACGGAGATACACAAAATTTTCTTTTGCACCTTCTCGATTGAATTATACGAGTGGTTAGCTAAGTTGGAAGATGGTCAAGGGAGGTGGAAGCTTGACGGTCCAATAGTGTGGACTCCAGAACTAGTATAATGATTAAAAGCCTCTGAAGACAAGATCACACGGGTTGTTGATCACTAGCTCGATCAAATTATAGGAGGATTTGTTATAGAATTCGCAATTGATACCTCAGTTTGTTACAATGAATCAGAGCAAATATTGTATCACCTTGATAAATTGTGCATACCCATAGGAGAAAGGGTACATGTAATCTGGGAGGCCCACACCTCCCTTGTGTCTGGTCATTTTGGTGTTGAAAAAGCTTTGTGTCATGTTCAAAGATTTTTCTTTTGGCCTCATATGAAGAACATCATGACTCGCTATGTAAAGGGATGTGTGATGTGTTCTATTTCAAAGCCCTCTAGTAGAAAACTCAGGCTCTACACACCACTCCCTATTCCAATTCGTCCATGGGAAAGTGTGTCGATGGATTTTGTAGGAGGTTTGCCTTTGTCTAGAAAAAGTCACGACTATTTCTATGTCGCTGTTGACCGTTTTAATAAGATGTGTATTTTAATGCCTTGTAAAAAGCAGATCACTATAGAGCAGACTTCTTATCTTTTCTTTCAGCATGTTTGGGTCCATTTTGGGTTTCCCACATTGATTGTGTCAGATCGGGACTCTCGCTTTCTTGGAGAGTTTTGGACCAACTTGTGGAAGATGATGGACACCAAGTTAAAAAGAAGCACGACATTTCATCCACATACTGATGGACAGATAGAGGTTGTCAACTACACTGTGGTACACTTATTGTGAGGCTATTGTGGGAACATCCTAAGTTGTGGGATGAGCATCTTCCATATGTGCAGCATCGAGCAGTGCACTCATCTACGCATCGTTCACCATTTGAGACATGTTTTGGATACCTGCCAAAAGACCCTTTTGATATGGTATTTGGAAGGGAAGATGACTCTAGTGGACGTGATGATAGGGACAAAGCGCAATAATTCATTCAGTGGATCCAGTTGATTCACCAAGCAGTACAGGAGCAGTTGGAGAAAAGTCAAGCCCGGTATAAGGCTCGACATGACAAACACTGAGTCGAACATCAATTTCAAGTGGGCAACAAAGTGTGCTTCCATATCAGCAAGGAAAGGATGAAGTGAGAAGGGAAGAAGTTGCAACCAATCCAGTATGGTCCACTCACCATCTTGGAGAAGATTGGAAACAATGCCTTCCATCTCGATTTGTTGATATGTATGCAAATGTACTCCGTAGTGAATGTGGAAAACTTAAAGCTGTATGAGCCACTATTGATTATCAACATTGAAGAGGTGGGCACAATTCCTACAGTTGATGACTTTGCACCAAAGTATCTCAATGAGTTACCTGAGGACATCATCCTTGACAGAAGAACCAGGACTTCACGATGGGGAGATGTGGAATACCTTCATATTGGTTTCAAGGGGATGCACCCTAGCAAGGAAAGATGGCTGGAAAAATAAAGAGTGAGGGAACAATTCCCTCACTTGACAATTGATTGATAAAGCTTTTGGCGGTCCAAAATCCCCTCAATGGGGAGGATTGATCCAAGTGGATCTCTAGACACCAATGGCATGGAAAAGGCTCAAAATTCAAAGTGGAAGAAAGATAATTAACTTGACATCAGATTGAATTTCTCGTCGCCCTGATTCCAACGGTGTGAATGACACTCCAATCCGAGTCCGGATGAGGAAGATAGAGGCAGTCAAAGTTGGGTTGACTTTTTGCTGATTGGGTAGGATTAATGAAGACACAATTTGGACTTTTTCTGGTGGACAGAATCCAGCCAACTCCAGCCAAATTCCGGGTGAAATTTTTGCCTCGTTAAAATGACTCCTTCGGCTCAAAATCAAGATTTTAACAAACAACCATATTGTTTTAATAACAAAATCTATTAAAAAAGGGGTGGCGGGCCACCAACCCCACCACCCCAAACCTTATCAACTCCATTATTGGTGGAGGGGCAGGCCATGACCCCCAGCCCCTCCCCCCACACTACGGAACTACACAAGGCAGCGCTGAAGATTCAATGGATCGGCCCTTGGGGCACAGACCCAACCCCATTAACACAAAAACATGCACGGGAAAGGTGGGTCGACCCTTGGGGCGCGGACCCAACCTTAACCCTTCTGCCTTAATAAGGATATGATCTAGCAATAGGTGGAGTGGGTGGGTCGCCCAAGGCAGGCCCAACCCTAACCTATTTTAAAATAACATTTTTGTTGTGTAAAAAAAGGAGGAGGCGGGGTTTGACCGCTCGACCTCCTCCATAATAACCTGATCGTAAACCAACTTGCCAATGGAACTCTTGTGAAGTCTGTCAGCCTATTTTTTATTTAAAACTCAGTTCATCAGTGCGCCCATGTAGAGGAGGGAGCACACATAGTTCGAGGAAATTTTTTGTAGGAGGGCCAGATTTTCACATTGTTAAATTTTGACATTATCAAATTTTGACAAATCTTATATGGTTTTAGCATTTCTCGATGCCACAAACGCATTGGAACTGTCTGTTTCTCCATTAGAGTTCTGCACTTTTCGGCCATTTTTCAATATGGAGATATAAAACTCCTTTTTGTAACTGATACATGTACTCTTATTTCTCATGCCACTTAATGAATGAAGGCCTCCCCATTGATCGAGTAGGGCCCGAAGACGTAGTCCAAGTCAAACGAACTCCATTATCAAGTTTTGTTGTCTTCTTTCATGCTTTATGTTTTTCTCCTCTTCTCTCATGTGCACATTAAATTTCCATGTTTAAGCTACAATTTATGCATGTAATTCTTTAATACATCTACAAGCAAAAGATTTTGGATCATACCTGAAACCCACTGATGAATCTCTAAATCTTGGCCTTCTCCTCCTTGAGGTAAGCCACATACCTCAATAAATCCAAGAATCTGCTAGTGTACTCCTCAGCAGTCATAGATCCCATTTTCAACTCATAAAATTAATTATCCCTGTCATCATAATATCTCTCTAATAGATACTTCTTCCTGGAAAGTCTTTCGAACTCACTCCAAGTCAACTCCTATTCATAAATACCTCTGACATTCTTTACATATTCCCACCAGATATCTACTTTACCTTTAAGACTAAATGTAACTATTTTGGCCTTTATGTTTTTTTATTAATAATGAAACCTGAAGAACTTATTCATACCAAGCAACCATGCTTCTGCATCCCGTAACTTCTTCATTTCCCAATCAAACATAGGTGGATTTTATTTCTTGAACTCATCCAATAAATACCCCCTATCACTCCTCTTGCAAGGATGGTAACGACGATGATCATGATACCTGTCAGAACCAGAACTAGAATAGTACACATGTCCATCACCTCTCCTATCGGTAAAAGAACCTACCATCTATGATTGTGTCATCTCTATCTCGCCTATGCCCACTATGAGATCTACTACCATATGTCTCATCTATCCTATCCCCCTATCCATGTTTGATCTAATGTGGTCCCTGTTTCTGCAATTCTGACAAACTTTGAAGGATTACTACATTGACTTCTGTTTTTTTCTCCTGTGCCTGCATGATTCTATCATTATCTGCTTCACAAATCCTTATTTTTTCCTTCAATCTTCTCAATGTTGTTGCTAAGTCAGAAGAATTCCCAACATCATCTTCCACATTTGATCCGTGGGGAGAGTCTCGTGAACTATAGTTTATCATATTGCTAGTCATCTTTGATGTTTTCTTCCTGTAAGGTATATCATGTCAACTAAACCAAATCATAAACAAACCAATGTACCTCAGTTTAGTTCAGGCAAGGTGTTTTTGCTGTGGAAAACACCCTCCAAGATTTTGTGTACACACGAATTTTGGGGCCTACTATGGATCTTGCAATCGGTCGTTCCATAGTCACTTCTTGGTCAGTTGATGCTTTTGAGCTCCCTTCTTGGATTTAAAGTGTCGAAGTCAGTTGCTCACACATGCTTAGTCCATAACAAGTGCATGACCGCATTATTTTATGCAAGCTTGGACATGCATAGCAAGTTCCATCAATTTTGTGCATGTACGATGTTCAATCCATTTCTACAATTAGTGCGCACTAAAAATGATACTTTCTCACTTTCTAGCTGCATTTGTACTGCCATTTTGGCAAGTTTTGCAAATTGTCGTTCCCACACACCTTTGTTTTCACAAGTTTCATTTTCATGTTTTTGGTTGTCTCTTTTGCTTGCTTTCACTTTAATTAGTGTTTTTTTCATGATTATTTTCTCTTTCATGTGTTACTTTCACTCTCGTTCACATATCGCAAAAGTCATTCGCACTTGTCGTCTTTTCGCATGTTAGTTTTCACATAATGTATGTAAGCTTGTTCTCGTGGTTTCAAGGGGTTATCTTTGTGTGAATGAGTTTGTATAAGCATGTAAACATCATTCATACTCATTCCAAAAATTTTAAGCATTGTCACACAAGTGTTGTCACAGTCGTTGCAAAGTGTACCTTTAGTGTCACACTTATCATAAAGTCATCACAAATTTGTCACATTGAGGGAAATATGTTTTTAATATGTTCCAAATTATCTATGTTATTATGTTGTCAAGGTGTTTCAAGTGTGTGATCACATTCAAGTCATAAATCTTCACTCCCATACGTAGCCAAATTTCAGAAAAATCATGGCAACCTAGCCTCATCTAGCCCTCCTGAACTACGCAATGCACAATCTATGCCTCCCCAAACTATGCATTTCGCAACCTTAGTGCTCAAGCCCAGAACTGTGAATTTCAAAATCTCAGTGCTCAAGCCCAGAACTGTGTATTTTGAAACCTCAATGCTCAAGCCCAGAACTGTGCATTTCGCAACCTCAATGCTCTAGCCCAAAACTGCACATTTTGCAACCTCAGTGCCCAAGCCCAGAACTGCACATTTCACAACCTCAATGCTTGCCCAAAAGTGCGCAATCATGGCTTCCAGACAAGATTTAACTATGCATTGTGCAGTTTGTAGCCTTAATCTCATCCTTGAGCTTCTGAACTACACAATTACATAATTGCCCAGTCTCCCTTGTCTCGCGAAACTGTACAATGTGCTCTCCTAGTGCTCATCCCCTTAGCCTGTCACACTAATCTCCATAATTGCGTAGTTTTATCCCTTATCCCAGCTTGAACTTCACACTTCACAGTCTCAAGGCTAAAGGCTCCCCTTGACTACTTGAATTGCACAACTGCATAATCACCGAGCCCTTTCCCAACCTTCCATCTAGTTCCAACCCAGTCAATGGATCAATATGCACAATCTTAGACTAGGGGTTTTCGGACTGATGTCATCTCATCATGAGTGAATTGCAAAAACATGTACCTTATCATGCCATGACAAGGTGATGAAGAGGGAGATGGAGAAGAAGGACATGCTAGAAGACACATATGGAGCAGAAGAGATAATATGATCATTAGGAAAGAGGACGAAGGAACACCGGACTATGACAGAAGATGAAGATCAAGATCACATGGAAGACTCCTCATCCTCAAATCATAAGGAGGAGGAGGAAGAAGAACATGTACCATATTTTCAAGAAGACACAAATAAATAAGTAGTAAGAAGGACAACTTAGCACTGTCACATCATCATGTAGCCCATGTCATCAGTTTCATGTCATGTCCTGTCACAAGTCATCATATGCCACATCATTATTGTGGATTATGTAATTACATATTCAAAATGTATTTTAAAGTGGAAGTCCAAAGGACACATTCAAAATATGAAGAGTCATGTAAAGTTGAAAAGTCATAGGAAGTCAAACAGACATGAGGGTAGTCAAAGAGTCACAAGGAAGGTGAAGCATCACCACTTGGTTATATATACACCCTCTTGGTTATATATACTTTTCCCCTAGCCTCCTCCTACAAGGCATTAGAGAGACAAACTAGTTCTTTTGAGGAGAAAGGAGTGGCTCCAACACTCCACTATTGGAGCTAGTGATGTTCATTGTATATATGTGTCTTGGAACTTTTACTTAATAACATAAGACTTCATGGCCGACACGTTCTTCATGCATGGATTATGAATATTTGTAAGACTATTCTGCGAATGTTTGTATTTCATGTTTTCTTTCATCTGTGCTAAAGTAGTTTAACTATTTCAGTTATTTTAGTACTTATGTTATTGATGTACCGTCCCTATGGAATATTCCAGGGGATGCTAGACAGATCTTTCTCATTGATTGGTTGTAATGAATGTCACATATTTTGTGGACTATTCCTCTGGATGTTAGAAGGATCCCTCTTGTTTTTGTGTGTCTCTTCTTGGGTGGTAATATTACCTCTCTCTTATATTCTCACTTTACTCTTTCCCTATGCAATAGAAGAACATTTACACACCTACAACTAAACACTCTCCAGGCACACCTTCTTTCTTTTCAAAGGCACTACACATTCCTCTCTAGTTGGCAGTTAGAGCCAAGAAAAATTTATAAAAACACATGGCAACCAGGCCGATATTCTGGATGGGGCTCCTACTCCAAGTGATGTGAGGTCTAATTGGGACTTCACATCGGGGAGACCCCTTGGTTTACATATTTCCCACATCGTCAACACGATGATATCTCGTCTGCAAGATCAACCAAATTAGTGGAATACATATATACAAACATAATCATATCAACATCTAATCATTATTTCAATCATTATCTAGCCATCAATGCATGACCATACCCACTACATACCATGACCTCATGCATGACAAATACAACCATGTCAATGCATGGATAATAATATATAAGCACTAACATGCACAACCAATGCATAACTGACATACACTCATGACGACCACATACAACAACAACACCATCAAATTTTCACATGACGACACCACTGCAACTATGACTAATGGCATGCATATTCAACAAGCACATTGACCATAAGCATAAGGAACACATATATGCAATTGACATGAATGCATGACCAACACAACATCCATCTAGTCCAAAGGTTACACCAAGCACTGATACCACTCTATAACCACCCTCCTCCCACATTTAACCAAGCTAACTGGTCCGCTGGGATAAACATGTGACAAGAGGCTACTACGATATGATTCAAATCCCCATGTACAGTTAAGGAAGTGGAACCAACAATACACAACCAATATGACCTTCTACACAAGCTACAGAACCTTTAGGAGCCAGCCAACATTTCCAGGTGACCAACCCCTGAGGCAACTTAACATTTTATTGACCTAGGGCCTTAGTTTCTCCCATGACATGGGAATTCATGTGACTAGGACCCTCCAGTCACTTTCACAACAAGGGAATGCAAGTGACTAGGTTATTTTTCAGTTAGTTCAGAGACAATGACCCCAGATTCTTTGCCAATTTTTCAGGGCCATGACTCAGACCACTAACTAGAACTCCATGAAACCTTTAGGAATTAAAAGTAAAATAAAAAAACATGATACTAATGAAAATACTTGAAGAAAGACTTGACTGGACCCCTACTATTCATGACAAGGATTTCGTCAAACATGTCATAAATATGCATTCTTCATGTCATAACAACATATCTGAGCATAGGGGTCTCATCCTTATCCAGAATCGCTAAGAAGCATTGATGCCTTATTACATTAGCTGAATTATCATCTATTAGGTCATATATTCATTTTTCATTCATTTACAAATCAAAACATGATGAGAGCCATACATCATCACTATCATAAAGCATGCTCATAACCAGCATATAACCAACAAAAATAACAAGGATATAACAACCATTAAGACCAAATATAAACAAGTATAATTACCCATAAAATACAAGATAAAAGAATCTCTTATTAACATATGCAAAATGCGACTAGGTCTGGGACTTCCATGAACTACCTAACCATAGACTATGTTGAACCAAATCTCTCTTTCAGCCAGTCACCCTATTGCCATATTCCAAGCATGAATGTGGGATCTCATGGAACACATCCAACAAAACCAAACTAGGGCTTCCAACGGTAAAACTACCTCAAACCTCAACCAGTGATTCCACCTCATGGTCAGACATCACTAACCATCACTAAATTTCTCTCCACCCAAGTTTTCCAGAGCTCTAGAGCGTTTGTTCCAACCAAGCCTCCAGGACTAGTAACTCAACCAACAACTATTGTTGTTCTCTAGAGCATTTTTCCAACCAAGGCTCCGGGACTAATAACTCAACCCACCAAGGGATCTAAAGCCTTTTTCCAACCAAGGCTCTAGGACTAATAACTCAAACCAAGTTGTTACATGGCTCAAGAGCGTTTGTCCAACCAAGGCTCTAGGAACCAATAACTCAACCCACAACCAAAGGAATATGAGAACCAATTAGAAAAAAAAATGGAAGAAACCCACAACACCATGGTTATCCAGGGAATGGAAAGGCTAAGAAAATCCACCATCAATCTAGGCATTCCTCCATGCCAATGACAGATAATAACCAAGAAACTGCATGCATATGCCATGCATGCCAAAACTATCAAGGAAATCATACATGCCATTCAGTACCTGCAAGCAAAACCCATTATAGCTTTTGATTGCGATGTCCTCTTGCGCTTTCTTGCTCTTCCTTTTCCTTCTTGCTCCAAAACTCCAAGTATGTCACACTCCTCCAAGAGTGCTCCAAGAAAAATCTAAGTGTCCAAGAGTATGAGAGAGAGAGAATAGAGAGAGAGCTCCAAAACTGAACTGACAAAAGGTTACAAATTGATCCTTAAAATCCTTTTTATTAATGAGGCCTCTATTTTCTTCAATTTCCATTATTTTCCTTCATTTTCCTCCTCACATGCAATGTGTAACCTTTCACCTTCCTTTTCTTCTATTTTCCATTATTTTCATAAATAAAATGCCAATTAATGCCTCATTCCTTTCCAAAGCCTTTTCCATCTCTTTTGCTAATTTCCATAGCCAATCACAAGTGATCCCCATCACTATGTTTTTTCCAACATTCTTCTTGGAATATGTGTCCCATGACCATGGTGATTATTTTTCCTTTATTAACTTTATTACATAGAATTTTCACCAAGGTTGTTCAATACTTTTTGTTTATATGCTTTGTCTTAGCATGAAACACTAGGTATTCCGTCAATATTATGTAACTATGATTGTCATACTGTATCCATGTAGGGTTGAGAAGTCCTTCAAACAATTATGATAAAAACTATATGATCCAAACTGCTTCCTGTTAGACCTCTCTTGCAACAACATATTCAACTTTAGCACTACTCAAAGAAATTGTATCCTACTTTTTGCTCATCCACGAGACCATGGAAGATCCTAGGCTGAAGCATCCACCTGATGTGCTTCTTCTGTATGTCTCACTGCCACCCAATATGAATCTGTATATCCCATGAGATGGATTTCATTACTAGTATATCTAAGTTAGTGATGTATAGTCCCTTGCAAATATCTTAGGTTATTCTTGGCTACAATCCAATGATCATGCTTTGATCTATTTGAAATTTTTTGAGGAAATTTATTGCAAAACATATGTTTGGTATTGTATTTACCACATACCTCAAGGACCCAATCAATTGTCTGTGGCAAGTAGGATCCACTAGAATAGACTTTGAAATCCTCAACTTTTTCAAAATTTTAATCATAGGTGTCATCATAGGCTTGAAATTCATCATGTTAAATTTTTGAAGTATCTTGATCACATACTTACCTTGACCAAGTTATATCTCTTCCGACTTCTTCCATACTTCTAGTCCCAAGTAAAAATGCATAATCCCAATATCCTTCATATCAAAATAAACTACTAACTACTTCTTGCATTCATGAATCTCATGTTATACACTTGTCACTAGTAGATCATCCACACACAGGAGTATTATAATTAGTTCACCCCAAACCACCTTGATACATAGGTTAGGATCCGTAGTACTCTTGGTAAAAAAAATCTCAATAGGTATGTATCCATTATTTCATACCACACTCTAGGTTCTTGCTTTAATCCATATAGTGTCTTCTTCAATCTGTTGACATGAGTATCCCTCTAATTTATTTCAAATCCTTGAAGCTTCTCAATGTAAACCTCCTTATCAATGGTCCCATTCAATAAATTTGTCTTGACATCCATTTGTTGTATGTTACATCCCATAGTAGTAGCCAATGAAACAAGTGATATAATTGTTTTATAACTAGTTGTGGGAGCAAAGGATTCCTCATAATCAATTCCTTCTTTTTGTGAGAAGCCTCTTGCTTCAAACCTTTACTTTTTATTTGTCTATTCTCCCATATGGAACATGATTTATCTTGTAAATCCACTTTGAAGTCACTATAGACTTGTCACTTAGACTAGGGACAATATCCCATACACCATTCATTATTATGGATTGGTATTCCTCCTACACAACATTCCTCCATTGTTGATGTTTAGCTACATCTTTATAGGAGGAGGGTTCCGCTTCAATAAGCCTTGTCATGGATGTGGCATATATTGAATACCTTTTCAATATTTTACTTTCCCTATAGGTCCCTAAAGTTGTATGTCCTTTTTCTTCTTGAAGAGTGTTTTTCAACCAAATAGACCTCTTCTGATTTTCTAGGACAATTACTTGTTGTATTGGCTCACAAGGACCTTAAAATTTTTCTTGAGTAGATGTTTTCTCTTAACCATCATTGTCCCTAGAGATATCTTCAAAGATAGGTATCTCTTCTTCATTAGAGTCAACCGGAACATCCTTTGATTTCTTCTAAGCTATGCTCTCATCAAAGATGGCATCCCCATTTACTTCAATTTGATGATCCTCATTAACATAGATTATATATTCCTTTTGATGAAGCATTATACCAAACAAAGATTCCATTTAGACTAGTAGAATCCAACTTCTTTCTCTTGTCCTTAGGTACATGAATATACACAGGACATCCAAATATCCAAAGATGATCAACACTTGGCTTCTTTCCTGTAAATTATTCTTCCAGTCATATTATTGAGGATCTTGTGAGTACTTTGATTCTACAAGTAAATGGTTGTCATGCATGCCTCTCCCCATAGGAATTGAGGGAGATCTTGATCACGTAAAATAGCACTAACACATTATTCAATAGTTCGATTCTTTCTTTCTACCACACCATTCTGTTCAATATTATAAGGAATAATGAGCTCCCTCTTAATCTTTGCTTCCTTACACAAAGTTATTAATTCCTTGGAGGTGTATTCTCCACTATTGTTGGACCTTAGAGTTTTTATCTTTCTCTCGGTTAGGTTTTATACTTCATTCTTGAACTCCTAAAACTTTTCGAATACCTCATCCTTATTCTTGAGAAGGTATAGCCAAATCTTCCTTGAGTGATCATCAATGAAAGTAACATAATATTGATGTCCAAAAAGATACCTCACTGAAATAGGTCCACATACATTCGAATGTATGAGATCTAAAATTTCCTTTGATCTAGTGTCACTACTTGTATATGGTTTATTTATGTTCTTTCCTATATGACATCCCTTATAGGTCCCTTAAGGGTCCCTTCATGCTCTTCCTTCAATTCAGGGATGTCATTGACCATTTGACTTAGAGATGGAAAAATCTTATAATGAAGGTTTCCATACCTTATATGCCATAGTTTAGAAGGACTCACATCCAAGTGAACTAGGGTCTAGGTCAAAGGTGTATAATGTCTATACAATGTCCCCTCATGAATTCCAATTAACCTAGCATCATCAATACTTGAGCCGTTACCCAAAACCAAAACCTTGCCATCAACAAAAGAAACTTTTTCGCCCTTATCCTCTAGACAAAAAATAGAAAGTAAGTTTTTCTTCAAACCTGGAACATATAAGATGTTGTTGAGGTGAATGCTTCCACATGACTCGAGCTCCAATGATGTAGATCTAATGCCTTTCACTAGATAGATTTGTTCTATCCAAGTTTGATTGGATGAGATGAGTTACCCATAGATAGGGTTAGGATATGAGTGCATACTCCCACGATATGTCTAAAGGCACCATTGTCAATAGACCATACATTCTCATCTTTGAATGTGTTGGATAAAGGGGAGAACAAACTTTCATATTCTACCTCTTTTGTGAGCTTGGTGATGATCTTCAACAGAAAATTCTCGATAGATGTAGTGATATTTCCAAGAATCTTGAAACCCTTATTCATAACACTTTCCATAGTGCCAACTGTAATGTGATTTTCAGTCTCCTTCTTGAAACTTAGCTCAAATACCATGTTGGAAAATATGGAGACTTGAAACATATAAATTATTTCCTTATCTTGATAATTACTTGTGATGTTAGTAGGTCTTTAATTACTTCTTTAGTTCTGTTCATCAAGCAATTGTCGAAACATAAATATCACAAGAGACAGAGTACACAAGATATAGGCTCCAAGACAACGTAAAACCCCTCTAAGGGTAAAACCCAAAAAATTATTCTCTTCTTCTTTAGAATCTTCTTACAAAAGAGACTTCCAAGACAAAGACCAAAGCCAAAAATCCCTCCAATCCCGAGCCATGCCCCAACAATATCTTCCTTGACACAACTTCCATAACTTCAATACTACTTTGATGTTGCAACTTTGGCCCCAGTAACAAAACTTTGGCCCTGCAATTTCAGCCTCCCGCAAATGCTTCAAAAAATTGGCCTCCTGCAACTCACATCTTCACAAACCCTAGCGAGAAAAGGAAAGATATTATTCAAGAAACTTTGACTTCCGCTCATCTTCTTTGTCCTCCCATATACTCCTCTTCACATTCGCTATTGCAGGTTGAACTTTATTGAGTTGAGTGACCAAATGAGTCGAGCTTCACTCCTTTACATAGCCTTTCTTTAGGGTTGAATTCCCTCCCTTTAGGCTGACTTGGCCTTGCGATTATCCATGTATTTTGCTTGACAAAATACATATTTTTCTTCATTACAATGAGCCCAAATGGGACTATGACACATGACCAATATTATTATTTATCCTGGAAATACATAGAAAGATCTAGAAGACCTAAAAGCATGAAGAACATGATTTTGAATTAATCTTGAGTATGAAACCCATACTCCAAAATAAAATAAAATTTCTTTTTCTTTCACTTTTTTTTATAAAGAATATATAATGTCATGATTACAATTACATCATAATGAAGACCAAACCTAGTTACAATTTTCAACACTATGTTACTAAGTTGTGCATTCAACTTAATCAATTCTATATATATTTCCTCCTGGATCATATTCTCATGCCATTATCTTTGGCACTGTATTCTCCTATGTTGTGGCTTGAATTTGAACCTTGACTATGGCCATCATTATCCATCTCTCCTGTTGTCTTCTATGTTATTCCTAGGTCACTGTGATCTACAATCAAGCCCCAGTACCCCACCTTCTTCTCCTCGGCCTGGGTTACCATTATTCCTCTCGATACCTCCTCTAGAACTTCTTAGGCACTCTTTTCTCTTTTATATTTTTCACTCTACTCACCTCCTAATAACTTCACTTGTTCTCTTCCCCTAGAGGACATTCCTCTAAGAATTGCACCAATCTTCTTCTATTCATAACTTCTCTTACTGTGAGGGTTCTTCCGCCACAAGATTTTCCTTCTTTTCTCTAAGAGCTTCACATGATCTCATTTCCCTATCATAGCTTCTATGGTTGTAATGGCTACTAATTTCAATCATCAGTCTCTTAGCATAAAACACAAGACTAGTTACATGTTGGGTCCCTTCACCCTTAATTTATCATAATCTCAATTCTCCTATCTCTGCTTCTGACTATTACTCTTCTCCTTTATTATTTTATGAATCCTATGTCTTCCATGAGAATTCCTCTTCTACTCCTTGACACGCACTTTCATCCTCACATAGTCTTCCAAGTCCTAAGACTTATCTTCAATATTCTTTGTTTGTGCCTCTATGTTATGGTTTCACTATTCCCCCTCAATTTCTTAACCTCATGGATTGAGCTCCCTTTTCCATAATAGTTTCTTATCTACCATTAGTTATGTGCAGTTTCCTCCATTTTGGAAACTGTCCAACACTCTCCATATTTACTCTTCCTAAAGAGATTATACGCTCTAATACCACTTAATGCAACCTTTCAGGCTGTTTTCAATTTAACCACTCTCAACCTCCCAGTTTGTGCCTCTTTCAAAATCCCTACCAATCGCAGGATGTTTCCTATAACTCTACTATGTACTTATTATTGTTACAAACCAGCTAACCTTTGTTCCAGGATTTTCTCCTCTTTATATATATGTGTGTGCGTGTGTGTGTGTGTAAGGATAAGGAACCCCAACTCACGATCGTATAACATGATAGTGATTGAATTTCTCTACCTCATGGAATCCAACAATATTTAGAAATATATTTGTTGAGTAGGGCCTCAAATATGAAAAACACAACTAACCCTAGTAATAAAATACTTGAATAGTTTCAATGACATGGCCAATGAATATGACCAATGAACCTTTGTCCTCAATGAAGTCCACGTTACTATTTATGTACCCACAAAACCAAAATATTGAGGCCAAACCTTGTTGGTGTTCCTAGACACTACACACCACATCCACAAACTCTATGCCAATGGCCCAAACGAATGCCCATTTATACTTTTGTTATGGTTCTTGGCACCGTGACATGACGGAGATCAATGACCATGATTACATCGGGTCATAAGAAAACTCCATCGCTGACTTACTTCCTTCTTGTCCAATAGACTATGATAAGTTGAACTACGTGGGGCTCAGGGGCCATTAGATGTAAAACATAGCTTCCACAACCACTCTTTCTAACAACCCAATGCAAGGAAAATTTTAAGTATGGAAGTTTATCTTAAAGTTTAGAAACCTTAGCAAATGTTACTAGTCCCTAATATGCACACTGTAAACTTTTTGGTGATATTTTTGTAGAAATATTTAGATTTCCAATGATTTCAAATTAGTCAATATAATATTTTGGTTATTTTTAAGGTAAAATAATCATGTGCTATAAAATTTGGGCAAATCATTTTTAAAAAAATGGAAATTGGCGAATCTATTTTTTTGGAAAAATCATGGAAAATTATTACACCTATGAATATTAGCCCCTAAAACTTTCCCTGACCCAATGCAGTATGATTGGACAGATTCCAATGACTATGATTCACCCTTGGTAATCAACGAGATCTAGTTGAGGACGATGAAAAGCATGGCTTCTTCTTTCCCGATTAATTTATATCATAAACTTGTGATTCTTGAACAAGGTCTCCTTGCATTGAGGATGAGACAAAACCCCTAGAATGGTGCCAAATGGATGTCTCTAATGTCAACAGGTGGGGTTGTCGAATTGGCTCATACTTTGAGCAAGCACTTCCACTCAAAGACATTGTTAAGTGATCATCACAATGAATAGTTACAACACCATGTGTAATTGAGAGACTTTTCCATTTTCCTTGGAGAACTTCCATTAGATGCATACATTAGAACATATGTGAGAGGATTTCATAACATGTATGCTTCTATTTACAACAACCAATTCTTATAGTACATTACACAATATCGAAATAATTTAACACACACGAGAGACAACCACGCATACACAAAAGGAACATGCTTTATTTCTCCAAACCAAGGATATTAACATAAGTATTTTTCTTCAGGGTCTCTCTACCCAATCTCCCTGAGCTCTTCCAAATTTGCTATGTGAGCTAAATTCCCTCTCTAGTTCCGTAGCTCCCTAGATGATATTTACAAATATAAAATTTTCCTAGAAAATGGGACATCTATCCATCAGTGCAAAAGCAACTCACAATTCAGCTAGACACTTATTGCATTTGCACAGGCCCACTTGGGAAAAATACTCGCTCATAAAAAATATCCTAACAACACATCAACCCAGATTGCCCTAAAATATGGGCACTTGTCTTAATATTAAAATCCCACTATTTTAAAAATATACAAATTACAATTTGAGCAGAAATTATTTCCTTTGGGAATCATAGGATCCCCTTGTGTAACGCCTTGGAGATTCGCGACGGGCGGGCGCCGGGCGCCCGGGCGCGCGCGCACACCGGGCAAGCGTGCACAACGGCACGACGACGGGGCGCGGGGCGCCATCGCAGAAAATGCGACGAAGTGATGAACGCGGATGCGACGAAAGGTGGAACAGTCTTACGACACTTGGAAATGCGTAGAGGCGAACGATGACTTATACCCCTCCACGCATGGATTGAACATGAAGGCAGGCCGACCGATAGTTGGGCATGCGTAAGAGATTGTGTGGGCATATAATGAAGTTTGGCCGACGTATGTAGTGCACATATGGGCGTGATATGAAGGTTGTGGGGTCGGCCTTAAGGCTGGACACCCCCTTCCAACCACACGCAGAGTTGCATATAAATATGAAGGACTTGAAGTTCATTTGGAGCATTCGATCACTCAACGAACTCACTAAAGCTTCTTGCCTTCGCATATCTTGTGGGTGGTGCGCAGTTTTATGCGCATAACTCATGCGCATGGCATGGTGAATGCGCAAAGGTTCTACTTGGATTTTGGTTGGTCGAAGATGCTATGAGTTGCAGTTTGGACAGGTATTTGTGTAGGATTGTACGAGCGTCTTGGTGACCCGTGTGGGCACCCGCTCTTGGGCAAAGGTGCACAAATGTGTATGTAAAAGGCAGGTTGCCTGACATTGTAAAATTGGTTAAGTGTTGGCCTTGGATTCTGCCAGGCACACTTGTACATTATATTGTAAACTGATATTCTTAATAAACGGTTGGGCAGACTCACGTTACGGGGAGTTTCCCCTCCCCTTTATACTTGTTGCAATTGTTGTTCTTATTTTATAATTGCATATGGATAATGAATGAGTATGGGCTTCATTAAGTATAAAGGATAATGCTTTACTTGGTTGCAAAACACAAACTAAGTATGATAATGTGAAGTAGGCGTAGTCCATGTGCACGAGTATTGTTAAAAAGAAAGTGCACGGTGGTGCCGCACCTCGCCGGCATGGTTGGAAGACTACCGTAGGCTTGGGGGCGTGACAGTTGGTATCAGAGCAAGGTTTGCTCGTGAAGGTTTGAGCAGGGTTGCTCGTGACAGTGAAAGCAGGTACTTGCAAGTGAAGGAAGTCGTTCCACACGAAGTGGAACAAGGGCTGGTTCATGGTTGCAGGGAACTTGGTGAAGCTAGTAAAGGTTGGAACCGGGTGTCGTAGAGTTGTACAGGCGGTACTACGTGATGATCATACGATTTGGGAACTTGTCAGATGGGCAAGTGGGACTGCGTGTGGATAGGTATACACGGTTTGGGCGTCTGTGAACCAAACGAAGTGCGAACCGGGGAAGACGAAGTACAAGGCATGGCAAGTTTGGGAGAAGGTGAAGGGAAGCTCTTGCTTACCTTATACAGGTTGAAAAGGTTGAAGGAAGAGAATCCCCGAATCCGAGATAAGCTTGAAGTCTTGGAAAGGAATATTGAAGGAGAGATTCTTCGACTTGGTTGGACAATGGAGCAAGGTGAAGTTGCAGATTGTGCTATCAAGGGGAAGGAAGAGATGATGATTGAACATGTTGCAGACATGATCGTGATGGAGGATGAACTTGAGAGTTATCAAGTTGGACCAGGATCATGCAGTTTGCCAGCATGGATGAATGAGGAGGAACCTCATGATGATGAAGTAAGTTTTGGTACTTGTGTTTCACTTGGGCATTTGGTAGATGGACCATGTGCAGTGAAGGGCAAAGCCAGTTTGCCAAGGCAAGTGGACATCTTACCATGGATGACTATGATGGAACCTTGTATGGAGAAGCAAGGATTGTTGATTGTTGCAGGACTTGTTGGGGCTGCTTGTGACCTTGTGATGGAAGGTGCAAGGGCCCGTGACAAGGGAGGAACATGATGATCGTTGTGGAGGATTGGGTCATGCTTTAGCCACTTTGGCTAAGTGCCCGGCATGACTCATGAACAGATTGAAGGGCACACCCTTGGGTGGACTTCTCATGGCCGAAGCCAAGGGATAGTCTTGGTGGACACTTTGGTGGAGGAGCTATGATGGAAGGACTCATGACATGATGAGATGGTTGGGTGACCGAGTTCACTAGACCGAAGATTGCAGACTTGGGTGAGATGACCAATTGTTTTGATGGGTCTACATGGTTGGACTACATGGGCAACATAGTCATGGACATCAGGTTGGAGGCATGGAGCATGGCAGTCTTATGCAGGGACATTATGTGGAGCACTTGTAGAGGTGTCATGGACATCCAATGAGGAGTGCCAAGGCAAGGATGTTGTGCAGATGGATTTGCTGATGTGACATGGAAACTTACTACTTATGAGCCTATGGAGAGGTTGTACACTTTTGTGCAACAAGACCATGGACTTGGATGGAGTTATGATGATGATGATGCCTTGGTGGCAACACTTGGGCATGAGTTGAGCCAAGACTCAACTACCTTTTGACACATGGGAGCTGATTATTCTATGATCATGGGCAGCACGTGGATAGATGAGGCAAGGGTATACTTGTTTCTATGGAGACTTGAGGATTGACACATTGCAGCTGTGATGCAGGAAGCTTCATGGACTTGGATGTGGCATACCGAGAGTTGGAGGTTGATGAGATGGTCTCTTCATATGGAGGAGGCACACATATGGATGATGTTGGGATAGATGTGGCTGATTTCATGTAGCACATTGACACCAAACATCATGAACAACATGTTGCAGATGAGATGAGGACTACTTCATGGACCTGAGCATGGTTTACTTATATGGATGGATTCTTGATCGAGTTCAGGATGTGACAGGATGCTTTGAGGAACAACCGATGGTGGCATGAGGATGTTCACTCTCATGGTTTGAGCGGATGGTTGGATTAGCTACCCAACTAGTTTAGACATGGGGACGCGTAGTGTACAGAGATATGTTAGCATTGTGTTGGAGTATCATGGCAGCAGTTCACATGAGGAAGACACATGATGATTGATCATCATGGATTGAGATGACTTCCTGTTGATATATCATGGGCAGCTTTGCACATGGAGATAATGCACATGATGGAGTGGACACTTTGTTGCAGTAAGCATGTAGCTTGATGTTGGAAGGATCAGCCTTTCACGGTGGAGAGCAGCATGGGAATATTGTGGCAAGTGGTCGATGATCATGGACATCTATGACATACATTGGTATGGTTGTCTTGGTGATAGTTGGTAACTTAGATGAAACATGGTGGAGATGGAGACCTACACATGTTGCAGGATGGTTGCCATATATGTGAGGGGAGTCGACATCATGCATTGATGCTTGGAGGATAGTATGTTGTCGAGGACGACAACGACTTCAGGTGGAGGAGAATGTAACGCCTTGGAGATTCGCGACGGGTGGGCGCCGGGCGCCCGGGCGCGCGCGCACACCGGGCAAGCGTGCACGACGGCACGATGACGGGGCGCGGGGCGCCATCGCAGAAAATGCGACAAAGTGATGAACGTGAATGCGACGAAAGGTGGAACAGTCTTACGACACTTGGAAATGCGTAGAGGTGAACGATGACTTATACCCCTCCACGCATGAATTGAACATGAGGGCAGGCCGACCGATAGTTGGGCGTGCGTAAGAGATTGTGTGGGCATATAATGAAGATTGGCCGACGTATGTAGTGCACATATGGGCGTGATATGAAGGTTGTGGGGTCGGCCTTAAGGCTGGACACCCCCTTCCAACCACACGCAGAGTTGCATATAAATACGAAGGACTTGAAGTTCATTTGGAGCATTCGATCACTCAACAAACTCACTAAAGCTTCTTGCCTTCGCATATCTTGTGGGAGGTGCACAGTTTTATGTGCATAAATCATGTGCATGGTACGGTGAATGCGCAAAGGTTCTACTTGGATTTTGGTTGGTCGAAGATGTTGTGAGTTGCAGTTTGGACAGGTATTTGTGTAGGATTGTACGAGCGTCTTGGTGACCCGTGTGGGCACCCGCTCTTGGGCAAAGGTGCACAAATGTGTATGTAAAAGGCAGGTTGCCTGACATTGTAAAATTGGTTAAGTGTTGGCCTTGGATTCTGCCAGGCACACTTGTACATTATATTGTAAACTGATATTCTTAATAAACAGTTGGGCAGACTCACGTTACGGGGAGTTGCCCCTCCCCTTTATACTTGTTGCAATTGTTGTTCTTGTTTTATAATTGCATATGGATAATGAATGAGTATGGGCTTCATTAAGTATAAAGGATAATGCATTTTACTTGGTTGCGAAACACAAACTAAGTATGATAATGTGAAGTAGGCATAGTCCATGTGCACAAGTATTGTTAAAAAGAAAGTGCACGGTGGTGCCGCACCTCGCCGGCACGGTTGGAAGACTACCGTAGGCTTGGGGGCGTGACAGTTGGTATCAGAGCAAGGTTTGATCGTGAAGGTTTGAGCAGGGTTGCTCGTGACAGTGAAAGCAGGTACTTGCAAGTGAAGGAAGTCGTTCCACACGAAGTGGAACAAGGGCCGGTTCATGGTTGCAGGGAACTTGGTGAAGCTGGTAAAGGTTGGAACCAGGTGTCGTAGAGTTGGACAGGCGGTACTACGTGATGATCATACGATTTGGGAACTTGTCAGATGGGCAAGTGGGACTGGGTGTGGACAGGTATACACGGTTTGGGTGTCTGTGAACCAAACGAAGTGCGAACCGGGGAAGACGAAGTACAAGGCATGGCAAGTTTGGGAGAAGGTGAAGGGAAGCTCTTGCTTACCTTATACAGGTTGAAAAGGTTGAAGGAAGAGAATCCCCAAATTCGAGATAAGCTTGAAGTCTTGGAAAGGAATATTGGAGGAGAGATTCTTCGACTTGGTTGGACAATGGAGCAAGGTGAAGTTGCAGATTGTGCTATCAAGGGGAAGGAAGAGATGATGATTGAACATGTTGCAGACATGACCGTGATGGAGGATGAACTTGAGAGTTATCAAGTTGGACCAGGATCATGCAGTTTGCCAGCATGGATGAATGAGGAGGAACCTCATGATGATGAAGTAAGTTTTTGTACTTGTGTTTCATTTGGGCATTTGGTAGATGGACCATGTGCAGTGAAGGGCAAAGCCAGTTTGCCAAGGCAAGTGGACATCTTACCATGGATGACTATGATGGAACCTTGTATGGAGAAGCAAGGATTGTTGATTGTTGCAGGACTTGTTGGGGCTGCTTGTGACCTTGTGATGGAAGGTGCAAGGGCCCGTGACAAGGGAGGAACATGATGATCGTTGTGGAGGATTGGGTCATGCTTTAGCCACTTTGGCTAAGTGCCCGGCATGACTCATGAACAGATTGAAGGGCACACCCTTGGGTGGACTTCTCATGGCCGAAGCCAAGGGATTATCTTGGTGGACACTTTGGTGGAGGAGCTATGATGGAAGGACTCATGACATGATGAGATGGTTGGGTGACCGAGTTCACTAGACCGAAGATTGCAGACTTGGGTGAGATGACCAATTGTTGTGATGGGTCTACATGGTTGGACTACATGGGCAACATAGTCATGGACATCAGGTTGGAGGCATGGAGCATGGCAGTCTTATGCAGGGACATTATGTGGAGCACTTGTAGAGGTGTCATGGACATCCAATGAGGAGTGCCAAGGCAAGGATGTTGTGCAGATGGATTTGCTGATGTGACATGGAAACTTACTACTTATGAGCCTATGGAGAGGTTGTACACTTTTGTGCAACAAGACCATAGACTTGGATGGAGTTACGATGATGATGATGCATTGGTGGAAACACTTGGGCATGAATTGAGCCAAGACTCAACTACCTTTTGACACATGGGAGCTGATTGATCTATGATCATGGGCAACACGCGGATAGATGAGGCAAGGGTATACTTGTTTCTATGGAGACTTGAGGATTGACACATTGCAAATGTGATGCAGGCAGCTTCATGGACTTGGATGTGGCATACTGAGAGTTGGAGGTTGATGAGATGGTCTCTTCATATGGAGGAGGCACACATATGGATGATGTTGGGATAGATGTGCCTGATTTCATGTAGCACATTGACACCAAACATCATGAACAGCATGTTGCAGATGAGATGAGGACTACTTCATGGACCTGAGCATGGTTTACTTATATGGATGGATTCTTGATCGAGTTCAGGATGTGACAAGATGCTTTGAGGAACAACTGATGGTGGCATGAGGATGTTCACTCTCATGGTTTGAGCGGATGGTTGGATTAGCTACCCAACTAGTTTAGACATGGGGACGCGTAGTGTACAGAGATATGTTAGCATTGTGTTGGAGTATCATGGCAGCAGTTCACATGAGGACGACACATGATGATTGATCATAATGGATTGAGATGACTTCCTGTTGATATATCATGGGCAGCTTTGCACATGGAGATAATGCACATGATGGAGTGGACACTTTGTTGCAGTAAGCATGTAGCTTGATGTTGGAAGGATCAGCCTTTCATGGTGGAGAGCAGCATGGGAATATTGTGGCAAGTGGTCGATGATCATGGACATCTATGACATACATTGGTATGGTTGTCTTGGTGACAGTTGGTCACTTAGATGAAACATGGTGGAGATGGAGACCTACACATGTTGAAGGATGGTTGCCATATATGTGAGGGGAGTCGACATCATGGATTGATGCTTGGAGGATAGTATGTTGTCGAGGACGACAACGACTTCAGGTGGAGGAGAATGTAACGCCTTGGAGATTCGCTACGGGCGGGCGCCCGGGCCCCCGCGCACACCGGGCAAGCGTGCACGACGGCACGATGACGGGGCGCGGGGCGCCATCGCAGAAAATGCGACGAAGTGATGAACACGGATGCGACGAAAGGTGGAACAGTCTTACGACACTTGGAAATGTGTAGAGGTGAACGATGACTTATACCCCTCCACGCATGAATTGAACATGAGGGCAGGCCGACCGATAGTTGGGCGTGCGTAAGAGATTGTGTGGGCATATAATGAAGATTGGCCGACGTATGTAGTGCACATATGGACGTGATATGAAGGTTGTGGGGTCGTCCTTAAGGTTGGACACCCCCTTCCAACCACACGCAGAGTTGCATATAAATACGAAGGACTTGAAGTTCATTTGGAGCATTCGATCACTCAACGAACTCGCTAAAGCTTCTTGCCTTCGCATATCTTGTGGGAGGTGCGCAGTTTTATGCGCATAAATCATGCGCATGGTACGGTGAATGCGCAAAGGTTCTACTTGGATTTTGGTTGGTCGAAGATGCTGTGAGTTGTAGTTTGGACAAGTATTTGTGTAGGATTGTACGAGCATCTTGGTAACCCGTGTGGGCACCCGCTCTTGGGCAAAGGTGCACAAATGTGTATGTAAAAAGGCAGGTTGCCTGACATTGTAAAATTGGTTAAGTGTTGGCCTTGGATTCTGCCAGGCACACTTGTACATTATATTGTAAACTAATATTCTTAATAAACGGTTGGGCAGACTCACGTTACGGGGAGTTGCCCCTCCCCTTTATACTTGTTGCAATTGTTGTTCTTGTTTTATAATTGCATATGGATAATGAATGAGTATGGGCTTCATTAAGTATAAAGGATAATGCTTTACTTGGTTGCAAAACACAAACTAAGTATGATAATGTGAAGTAAGCGTAGTCCATGTGCACGAGTATTGTTAAAAAGAAAGTGCACGGTGGTGCCGCACCTCGCCGGCACGGTTGGAAGACTACCGTAGGCTTGGGGGCGTGACACCTTGGGTCTGGTCAATATTTGGGCAACCTAGGGGTAAATGCTCTTGCATCACAAATTTAGAGCAAAGCAAGTACTGTGACCAAAAGATAAGACATAAGTACCAGTTTTGATGTTGGTAGTGGTGGCCTAGTTAAATTTAGAATCACGGGAGGGGGGAGAAACAATGAGAATAACAAAGAGAAGAGAGCAATGATAGAGTGCATGATAGGCATAATTACTCCCAAAAAGGATGCAATGTCCTGTTCTTTTCTGCTACACCTCTTGAAAATGGCGAATATATTCAATGCCACTCATGCCCTTATGATGAATTGGAAATGGCCGTGGAAATGAAGTCTCACCTAACCAAAAGTCTTAGGTTCAAATCTTGTACTACCCTCGAGAAGATGGGCATGATGAAAATGTAGTCCTACGAATGATTTTGCACTGTTACAATCATACAGGCCTTGCGCTTGCAAGTTCAAAGATATAAAAATTGCATGACCTAAGATGTTGTGATGGGTATGCCAAGAAGAACATTCCATAAATTTGTAACATACAGGCCTTGCACTTGCAAGTTCAGAGATATAAAAATTGCATGACCTAAGATGTTGTGATGGGTATGCCAAGAAGAACATTCCATAAATTCAAGATGCCACTAATGTTAACCATTTTTAGGAAGGACATCAAATATCATCTCTTAGGGAATACGATCATGATTTTGTATTATATTTTAACCATCAAAAGCTTAGAAAAATATATAAGTCTTTATATTGTTGCCCATGTGCCTCTCATTCCAGGGTATGTTTTGAGCGATTACCTTAACAAATGCTTCTATGCTTTGTGCATGTCCAGTTATGGTGCACTTCATTCCTGACCGGGCTCTACAAAAACATAGCCTTTTTTCGACTATGAGAGAGGTTTACATTTCATATTTGTGCAATGTTGAAAAATGGATTTAGTACAAAGTATTATATTTATTGGTAGAAATCTCACAAAGTTTTTCACACAAAAGCCTTCTCAAATGTTGAATGATTCATGAGTAATGTGTGATAATTGGGAATGAGGTTGGTTGTTTCATTTCACACAAAAGCCTTCTCAAACGCTGAATGATTCATGAGTAATGTGTGATAATTGCGAATGAGGTTGGTTGTTTCATTTTTGCTCCTCATACTTTATGTTATTGACGTTGGTATATATGTTATGTTTAATGCATAACCTTGTGCAAATGTCTTTGATCTGACATATTGACAGAAGTGGAGTCATTGACTGTAAAAGGAAGCTCACCGATTGGATCCATCGAGTGCACCCATGCAAGGGAATGTTGAATTCTTCGCTTGACATAATATGCCAGCCAAACAAATGGGAAAACTCCAGGCTAGCGAAAATGGTAACGGAAATCAGGATAAGGTTTGGGTGCCATTGGAGCGTCGACTGGAGAGCACTGTCGATTGACATATCATGATTGAATGCTTGCCATATTCTAACCAATAACAACAAGACCTGAAGCTACAAAAATTGATGAATGGGTGCATGAAGCCTACGCGCACAGAAAAGGCCGTCGCTTGGTTTTGCAGGCTCAGACATGTCATCCACACAGATATTGTATTTGTTTAATTCAAAAGACTATGTGCACAGGAAAGGTCGACGCTTGGGTTTGCAGGCTCAGATGTGTCATCCTCACAGATACTGTATTTATCTAAGGTAACGTGGGTATTGTAAGTTTTGGTCACTCCCATTCTCGCCAGTTCTCCCTGGCTCTACAGTTTTCGGTCAGCTTGAGCACTGGACTCATCTTTTGCCCCTCCTGCTTAGTACCACCTTTTACTTGTTTTGTTTTGATCCTGACATTTTGGTTTAGCAAGTTCAGATGTGTCATCCTCACAGATATTGCTTTATGTAAATGCGGGTATTGTAGGCAGAGGAATTTAGAGATTTCTACCATCCTAAACCTTTGACTCGTATTATCGATACAAGCCTCTTGCATAGTTCTTTCCCCTTTCCGGTCCTCTTGTTAAGTGCTCTAGGAGGAACACTACATTTTGGTTCGTGAGATCTCTATCAGTTTTTCTGAGTGAGAGAAATGGTCAGCTAGCACTCTGTGCTGAAACTTTTTGGTTCGCGGGGTCTTACATGACATGGTTTTTCTGCTCGGTTTGGCAGTGCTCTTCACTCGGACAAATGCTCGTTTTCTTAACAGGTCAGTCTTACATGTTACCATAATATCTCATAAAATGATAGCCTTTTGTCTGTATGCAATCTGAAAATTTAAAGAGCAACTCTGATGTTTATATTCTTCTCTAAAAAGGGATATTTAGATTTCATATGAGTTATGAGCACTGGTTTACTGGTTTAATTGTTTGTTTGAACATCAGTTTTGCTAAAAGACCAAATTTCCCTCCCTGCGGTCTATTTTTTGGTTTTACGCTCAAGTCCTCATGTCAGGGTCTGTTAATTCAGACTAGTCATGGCTTTCCATGGATAGATTAAAGAATTTCTTTGGTATATACAAACCTTATCAAGACATCCGCTTTTGAGGTTTCATTCTGAAACTCTCAAAAAACCAAGATAGCCTTGCTCTCTTGCCTCCTGGTTTTTCAGGGCAGGATCCTCCTTTCCGAGGACTGGAAATTTTTTCGATTTCTTTCCTTTATTTTCTTAATCTACCTCGGGAAAAGAAATTCAGCCTTAAATCTTTTGGAGAAAGGGATCGGTACTTTATGGGTTAATGTCTGTCATTTTGGGTCAATAGAAGCCATCGTTTTTTAATCTTCCTGCCTTTCCATTGCATGCTACCTCATGTAGTCATCATCTTTCCTTAAATTCAGAAGACAGCTGGCCCCTTTGGAATTTTCTCTCTTATAGAAAAGGGATATTCATATCCCCGAGGCTTCCTGTTGTCGGTCATCTAGTCAACAAAGACCTCGTTTTCTAGTTATAGGTATTTACTCTCTGGGTATTTTTTTCAGAAAGGGACAAGTCACATTCACTGCATGTTTTATTACCCGATTTGGAAGATCCTAATTTAGGACTTTCTCAGTACGTCCTTTAGGATAGAAAGCATTTTGATATGATGGATTTTGCGTCAGACACATCGGCCACGGAGGCCATGATCCAAACAGCCATTCAAGCCGAAAACTATCAGAATGTTGCCATGTTGTCAAATGACTGGCAAGCCATGTTGGATGACGTGGTTGTCTGTCTGTCTCTACCTACTAAGGACATGGATAGCGGTGGCCTATCAAAAGCCAGAAAAAATAGAAAAGGCAAACAAAAAGTTTTTCAGCAAAAGGATTTTCGGCAAAAGGAATATGCTGAATTAGAGGCCTCAAACTGCTATAATAAGAACACGAAACCTGTTAAAACTATCCCTCCTCCAACAACGATCAAGCTGGATAGTATCTACCTGAATGACTGCATCAAAAGTTTGTAGGATTTAGCTCTCGTGGGCCGATGGCACTTTCCAGAGATGGACGATTTAGAGATGCGGAAGTGGATAGAGATTAAATGGAAACCTCTGATCGGCTATACTCCCATATAGCTAAACTGATGAAAGAATGGTATTGTTTCCATTTTCTGAGTGCCAATGACTTGGAAGCCATCCAAAACTGTCCATGGGTATAGGGAAGGAGTTTTCTTGCACTTTATAAGTGGTACATTGGCTATAACCCGCTAAAGAATACTCCCTCTAATAATATAATTTGGGCCAAACTCCCTGGCCTTCCACTGGAGCTGTGGTCGAAGGAGACCTTAACAGAAATAGGAAATGCTATAGGTAAATGTGTATATGTTGATCCCAAATGCTTAGGGGAAAAGGAAAAACGTGTAGCCTAGGTACTCATAGAAAAATCCTACAGAGGAGGATTTCCTAACCATATAGAGATTTCCTGGAGGGACTTAAAAATTTATCAGAGACTGGACTTATAGTGAGTCCCCTTTAGATGCTCAGCATGCCATAGGATGGGACACCTAATCAAAAAATGCCCTCGTTGCCCTGTTCTGTCGAACAACCTACATCATGGAAAACTCCTTTCTGCATTAAATAATCATAGGAAACAGACTCTATCCCCTGCAATAAGTTTATCTTCATCAGAGTATAACGATCTGCAAAGAGTTATTATTCCATAAGATAATCTTCATATAATTTCCCCATCTTTACACCCTTAGAGTCAGAGCATCATGCCGGAAATTGCAAGAAAGTCAGAAACCCCATCTGATAAAAAGGCCGACTTTCTCCTTTCTATGCCTCCCCAGGAACCCGCTATTGATAAAGAAATCCCTTCTCCCCCTCCAGTCCCTCAGCCTTACAAAGTTTCAAACCTGGATCCTCATATCACCTTTATTCCTTCTTCCTCCTCATCCCCAAGAAGGGAAAGAGACCTATCTGGAAAAGGAAAGGAACCTATGGTTTCGCCAACACCGCTAAATTCCCCTACTTCATCCCCATCAAATTCAATTGGCAGTGATCTGGACTATCTCTTAAGTAAAAAATCGCTTGAATTTGAACCTCTAACTATACATAAGCCGGGGAAGCCATCCTCTCCTCATATAAGTCTGAATTCTGCAAAAAACATTACGGTGAGAAGGAAAAGCAACAGGGGTAGTAGACATTTCAGGGGAAGAGATGATGTTGCTGGCAGAGGAGTTCAGAATCTTTCCCTTATAGATGTTCCCATAATTGATATGTCAGAAGAAGGGCCTCTTAGAGCAAGTATGGCCGAAAAGATTTCTAAATGACTTTCATCATATCCATGAACATAAGGGGTCTAGGGGCAGACCGAAAATTTTTGGAACTAAAGAATCTTTTCTATTCAGAACAGCCAAAAATCATTTTAATCCAAGAAACCATGCATAACTCTCATGTATCTATTTCCTATTTCAGGAAAATGTTCCCCACTTGGCATATGTCCGCTTTGAATGCAAATGGCCTCTCAGGGGGCCTAGCAGTCTTATGGGATCCTGATTGGATCAGAGCAAAAGCTTACAGATGTTTTGCGGGCATTCTCATATCGGCTTCAATTAGAGGGAAAGATTGCCCTATCAACATTCTAAACATTTATGCTCCTTACAAAAACAGAATACCATTTTGGGAAAAAAAAAATTGCATCAGAAATTTTAGAAATTGAGTTTCTGATGATTGCAGGAGATCTGAATGCTACTTTAAATACTGATGAATCTTGGGGAATCAACAGGAAAAAAGATCCTCTAGCAGATCACATAAGATTTGAATTATTACACAGGAATCTTGTTGACATAAGACCTCCCAAAATTCTCCCGACATGGGACAATGGAAGGAGTGATGGGGCATATATAACAAAAAGACTTGATAGGTTCATTCTACATGTCAGCATAATAGATAGACTGGGCATGCCATTCTCAACAATTGGAAATGTGTTTATCTCAGACCACAGTTTGATTCTATTAAGCTAGAGAGAAAAGGGTTTTAGAAAAGGGTATTCTTTCAAATTCAATAGGTCATGGCTAGAAGAACCAAAGTTCAATGATGTTGTTAAAAGAACCTGGAAGGAGTTATCCGCAACAGAAAAGAGACCCCCATTTTTTACCTTCAGGGAAAAACTTTCTCACTCGCAAAAGGTTGTTAAAGAATGGCAGTACAAAAAAAAGATTCAAAATAGAATAAATCTAAGAGAGATTCAAAAGGAGCTGGACAACACTTTTGGAGAGATGGCTACGCATTTACTTCCTTTCAATACAAGATGCCGCATAAGGGAGCTTCAAAGACAAAAACAAAAAATTATGGAGCAGGAAGAAGCTTTTTGGAGATTAAAGAGCAGGGCTATCTGGCTAAAGGAAGGGGACAAGAATACAAAGTTTTTCCACAAGTTTGCAAGCTCAAGACGTGAAAAAAACTCAATATGGAAGATTAGTGATGACAAAGGGGGTTATCTATGCTCTCAACAAGGCATTTCAGATGAGGCTGTGAATCACTTTCAAAATCAATATAAGAGATCAGAGGATTGCAGAATTCAGGACATCTTATGGGGCATTGACTTATTTCCAAAAATATTTGATGATGATTAAATGAGCATCTCTTTTAGCCAATCGTAGAGGAAGAACTATCAGAAACAATGAAATCTTTCAAGAAGGATAAATCTCCAGGCCCAGATGGTTTGAAGATCGAGTTCTTCATCCATTTTTTTGATCTCATAAAACACGATTTGCTTAGGATGGTGGAAGGTACCAGAATATCAGGAAGCATACACCAGAAAATCTCCTCAACTCTAATTGCCCTCATCCCAAAAAAAGTGGAAGCAAAATCTTTTCAAGATTTCAGGCCGATATCCCTCTGTAACATTTCTTTCAAAATCATCTCGAAAATTATTGTTGAAAGAATCAAGGTAACTTTATCAAATTTTTTAACAAAGGATCAACATGGGTTTTTAAAAGGAAGAAATATCTTGGATGCT
This sequence comes from Pinus tabuliformis, assembly GCA_031772625.1. Taxonomy (NCBI): domain Eukaryota; kingdom Viridiplantae; phylum Streptophyta; class Pinopsida; order Pinales; family Pinaceae; genus Pinus; species Pinus tabuliformis. The sequence goes on along the minus strand of CM062818.1, from coordinate 1,056,572,194 downwards.
GTTGCAAACACACAAGAAAGCTTGTTTTCCATGCATTCAAAAAAAAGTGAAGCAGTTATCCTCAAAATTGATCTCCGAAAGGCATACGATTGCCTGGATTGGGGCTTCATCAGATGTTTACTTGCAAAGATTGGTCTGAGTGCTAATTTAATAGAGTGGATCATGGCATGTGTTGAGAAGGTGAACTATGCAGTCATTATAAATGGGATTCCATCCTCTTATTTTCTAGCTGAAAGGGGACTGTGTCAAGGCTGCCCACTATCCCCTCTACTGTTCATCTTGGCAATGAATACTCTTAGCCTCCACATAAACAAGGCAGTTAGTGATAACAGGTGTCGGCCACTGAAGATCTGTAGAAACAATTATATCTCACACAACTTATTTGTGGATGATATACTTATTTTTGGAATGTTATGCAGACTCACCTGGACATGCTTATATGACATCTTAAGATGTTTTCAAAAGGCCACAGGGATGCAAATTAATGAACACAAGTTAGTTTTTCTCCATAATGATGTCAGCATGGATTTAGTAGAATGGTTATCTTCACTGTTTGGGATAGAGGCACACTCCATAAAGCATGGAATAAAATATTTAGGCTTCCAGTTAAAAGCAAAAGGTTATTCTAAAATGGACTGGCAATGGTTAATAGATAGATACTACAAAAAGATATCGTTATGGGAGTATAAATGCCTATCAATGGCTGGAAGAGTTGTTTTATCTTAGTCAGTTCTAACACAACTTGCTGTTTATTGGGCCCATTTATTCTTTCTTCCTGCAAGCATTATCAAGAAGATGAATAAGTTAACTGCTAACTTCATATGGGGCGGCCAATCAGAAAAAAGAAAATTTCATCTATCCAAATTATCTGATATCTCGTGGCTGAATAATTTAGGTGGATGGGGCCTGTTGGATCTGCGAAGTTTTGGTAAGGCACTGCTATGCAAATCACTATGGAGAGGGATTTATGGAGAGGGTCCCTGGAGCAACACAATAAAAAAGAAATATATGGGAAGCAAAGATATCTCTTACTAGTACAGGTTGGGAAGGATTGGATCCATTCATGGGTCAGCAATATGGCTGAGTTTTCGCAAGGTAGAGAAGTATTTTTTAAAGAACTTAGCTTGGAGTTTTCAATCTGGTAGCCTGATTCTCATTGGAATTGATTCTTTCCTTGGTGGGCAAGAGGAAATAATTCTGCTAGAATCTCTCCTAAATTTTTTCCATAGAAAAGGATTTTTCACTTGGGACAAGCTGATCGCTGAATGGCAGGGCCCTTTCCCTCTTTGGAAAGAGGCAGACAGTGTGGGGATGTCGGATCTCTTAGCTCGGCAATGGAAGAATCTCAGAATTTCTTTGAGAAACAGTGGCATATTCCGTTCTTGGGAAGCTGATGTTCTTATTTGGAAGGATTTAAAAGGAAAATCCCTGGTTTGTGTTAAGGACATATATCAAAATCTGATAGGGTTAAAGATTGCTCCACCCAGCCCGATTTTCCCAACAGTCTTTTGGAAATCGGGATGTCCTTCCAAGGCAATACTATTCTCATGGCTGGTCTTCCACAATAAAAATTTATCATGGGAGAATCTGAAAAAGAGGTGTTGGCATGGACCGGGTCTCTGTTTAATTTGCAAGTCCGATGAGGAAAGTAATTTCCATATGTTCTTCAACTGCCATATAACTCAACAACTATGGAAAGATCTGGCAAAGCTATATAATTTTCCTCATATCTCACATGCTTCTACTAAAGAAGCTTTCCTTTGGTGGAATGGGCAAAAGGAGTCCTGGAGGCCTCTAATTATCATTACTCTATGGTGTATATGGAAATGGAGAAACAAAATTATCTTTAAGGACAGTAAAGAGCCTTTCATGGAAACTCTTCAAAACATTATTGCTCTTTATGACTCCTTACCAGAAAAGCCACAAAAGCAAAAAAAGTGTAATCATAAGGAGCAAGCACAAAATCACTCAATGCTTCCAAGAGCGTATTTCGACGGTGCTGCTCAAAATGGCTCATGTGGTTGTGGCATGCACATCATCATGAATGAAAATGATCAATATTTCATTGCCTGGAATGGAGGAAAGGGCACGAATAGTAAAGTTGAGGCGATGGCTCTTGCGGGCCTTCTATCCTTTTGCCTTTTCTTTAACATTCAATTTGTGTCAATCTTTGGAGATTCAAAAGTCATGGTTGATTTTGTAGCAGGAAAGAGCCATATCAGCAACCCTCTCCTTGCAGGTTGGATGGACAGAATCAGGTTCCTTTGGAGGAAGTCGGAAGGGTGCTCCATCCAGCACATTTACAGATCACAGAACCAGCAAGCAGACATCTTATCAAAGGAGGGCCTCCTATTGGAACCAGGTATATGGAACATGAAGGTAAAATCTGGCGAGGAAATCTTCTCTATCGAGGACTTTTCCTTACCAGGCTCTTAAATTCAAATCTTTTTGTTTTAGTTTTGCATCTGCCTTTAGTATTTCTGTCTTTTTCTTCCTTCCAGCTTTCTGCTTAAAGTTTTTGGCTGAAGCAAATTTGGAATCCTTTGAACAAGTTTCTGAATATTGTTTCTCTCTTTGAAGAGAACTTTATGCTCCTATTTCAGCGATGTATCTTTTATCCTGCAATTTTGTCAGCAACTCTTGGCAGCTCAATGGGCTGGCTAAATTTTGGAAATCCTATCTCTAGGCTAAAAATAGCCCCTATGAAGATCTTTCTGTCAAATGTATCTGTTTCTTTATATATCTTATATAATATAATCATGCTTTTTCACTCTGAAAAAAAAAAAAAAAAAAAAAAACCTTGTGCAAATGTCTTTACAATTTCTTCATAACAGAGATACTACGAGTCACTGTATGTACATGATGCTTCTTTTGTGCTGAATTTTATCATAAATCTCCTTCAGCCCTAGCACTGGCCAAGGACGTGTGCCGTTTGACAGATGGAACAGTAAATATTTTCCCCTTGGGGTGATATGTTATTTGGCTTCAAAGTGATTTACATCAACTTTTAGAATTGCATCGACTGAGTCATGAAACCCAAATTAAAACCATTAACATTGTTTTCGTTTTCAAGCAAAAATCAGGTAATATTTCCAGTGTTGTTGCATATAATTACAACTGTTCAGATTTGGCTTCTCACCTCCGGACGACTACCTAAAATTGAAGTCAAAACCAATAACAGGCAGTGATATATATGAAATGAGTGCATACTCACATTGTAAACCTTTCATGGCCATTGTTCAAAAATATTTCGATCTCATGTGTGTGCTTTACGCACCTGTTATCACTGAAAATATTTCAAAGGAAAAGGAGAGCAGAAATCTTCATCAAATTCAAGCAAGGCAGCTCCTCAATTAAGCAAGGTATTTTCTTCCAAGTTGTTTTGTCTAAAGAAATTTCAAACGAGAAAATGTCAAAAGAAAGGAAAATATCATCATCAGTACAACCATCACCAATGTACAAGAATGACAGAAACAAGGCAGCCAGCAGTCAAGAAGAAAGACAGAGCTTTGAGGAGGATAAGGAGAAATTTTGAAACCAGCTACGAATCCACGTTTTCGTAGCGCAGACAGTGTAAAAATCCTGTTTTGCGCTACGAAATCAGTGATTTCGCAGCGCGCTGCGAAACCCCTGTAGCAGTCTGTTTCAGCTGAAGAAACTCTGTTTTCTACTTTTACTAGTCAATTTCTAAAAGCTTTCCTGAGCAGCTGAGAACTTAATTTTGCAAACTGAAAGAGGCTTTTCTTCCTAACATGCTGCACTACAAAAACCTCTTTCAGTTTCTTCAAATTCGTTCTGAGGTGGGAGGAATTTATAGTTAAAATTGCGCTACGAAACTGCAGAAAGACAAGCTTTGTCTACTAGTTTTAGTAGTGTTTTTCAAAATCAGTTTCTGGTCACATGAAAGGCTATCTTGGAATTATGAAGGAGGTTTCTCTTCATAACATGTCCAGCTACAATAACCTATCTCACTTTATTCGTATGTGTTTTCAGTTGGGAGATAAGAAGCTTTCATTGAGACCCTAATTTCAGAAAACGGATTTTTCCCTGTTTGCCACGTGTTTTTCAAGGACAGTTTCTGGACAGCTGGAGAAATATTTTCAAAAACCAGGAGAGGTTTTTGTTCTGGAAAACATGGGCTACAAAAACCTCCTTCAGTTTCATAAAATGTGTCATGGATGAAGAGATAAAGGCTCTGCAATTTTCAAGGAACTAACCCTAAAAACAGGGAAACATGTTCCCTAATTTCTAGGGTTTCTCATCAGCAGTTGGGTGACCACGTGGGAGGCTTCATCAAATTCGACCTCATGGAGTGTTATGTGTCAAAGAATTCTTTAAATGTTTAGATAAGTTTGTTGTAATCATAATAAGGAGTTACACTCCTAGTTGTATTAGGTCTCTAGGACTACTAGTTAGGTGTCAAATACATTTAATGGTTTGTTTTATGGTTAGAATAGGTGTCACTGATGGAAAATTCGAATTCTCTTGAGGAGGGATGATGGAATCCTAATTGTAAATGCTTTATATAGAGCAAGAGGTCGAATTAGCAAAGGGTTGGAGACTTTTTGGCTCAATTGCTGCTCTATGTGCAGACTATGTATATTTTTAACCTAATGCAGAATTTCTACTTAGACAACTCAAGATTCATGAAGAGTTCTTGTGTGTTCTTGTTTTGATGGCATCTTCCAACACTTACATTGCAGTGAGGTTTACTTATGATACTCAGAATTCATCAATGATGCTCTGACTTCCTTCATAGATAAACTAATTGTGTTTCACTGTTTTATATTTGCATTTCTGCACTTGAACTCTATAATGCCTTGACTTCCATGCTAGGTAGAATGTTTTGGCTTCACTACTCAGGATTCAAAGAGGGTTTTTAATGTCCTATTGTCTCATGGCTTTCCTCTTTCACTTACTTGCAGTGGTATGAATACATGTTACTTAGAATTCATCAATGATGCTCTAACTTCCTTCATGTATTTATAAACTGTGTTTCCTTGCATTGTATCTTTGTTTTGTTGATGTATAAAAACTCTCTATGCCCTGACTTCATGTTAAGCTGATCTTGCTGTGGTACTGAACATACTTTGACTCCATAGCCCAATGGTAGCCAACCTTCATCTTTCAACCTATAAACATATACAATCACAAACCATAGAGTTAGCCATCTATCTTATTCTTTAATCAAAATCTTTAACCCTTTGAGAGAGCCCTCTCAGGCTGAGGAGGCTAAGCCTCAGCCAAAAGTTTGGTTTGAAATAGTTACTCAAAGTCTTCCTGATCAGCAGCCTATCAGGGGCATGATTTTGTGATAACATTTTGGTGCGTCTGCCGGGAGCCTGAAGTCTATTCATTCCCGAAATTTAGAGGCTGAACTTCTGAAGGTAGCAGGAGCTCAGACATCTTTTTGAGGCTGCAAAACTACCTTGGCGACTCCACACATCAAATAAGAAGTTGGAAGGTGACTCCACTGCTAGAAGATCAGTAGCTTGATGAAGTTACAAGATGAGTTCCACTGCAAGAGTGAATGCCAGGTATGCTCCTATGGATCGGTCTCATATCCCTGGTTTTCCAAATCCTATGCCAAAGGTTGATTGGTTAGATGATCTTCCAATATTCAAAGATGAAAAGAAGGATGATGCTGCTCTCCATTTGGTTAGGTTTCATATGCATGTACGCAGTCTTAAGGTTCATTTCCCTGAAGATTGTCTCATGAGGATGTTTATGGCCACTCTAGAAGGAAAAGCATGGTCTTGGTATAAAAGTTTGGAAAATGGTTCATTATCTTCTCTTGCTGATTTTCATGATGTGTTCTGTGAAATGTATAAAGAATGTTATCCTTCTTTGTTGTTGCTCAAAGATTGCTGTAGGCATTCTTTAAATCTTATTCAGTACTTGGAGGATTGTTATGGTGATGATGAATTTATGGATGAAGAAATTTTAGAGGCTCTCCATAACAATGCATTTCAGCACCAAGGAGAAAGTATATCATCTCAGGAAATGCAGCATGAAGAGCAGCAGGAGTTTACTTGTGAAAACCATGTTTTATCCTTAGATATTGATGTAGAGATGCAGCAGATTGGTCAGGCTTCAGATCATGATGAAGATGAAATTGATTGCACCCAGAAAAAAGAAATATTGGAGGAAATTTTCTATGACCCTCAGGCAGAGGAAAAGCTTGCTCAATTTTGTAATTCCTTGCAGCAGCTTACTTCAAATAATGATCATAGTAGTGAGGAAAATTACATTTTTTGTGAGCATCATTTAGAAAGGCAGTTGGATAGCATATCAAATAAATTTGGTGTGGTTGAAGATAAGTTGTCTAAAGATACAGAAAGTTTTGAGAATCAGCAAACTAACCATGTGTTTTTTGACCCTATAGCTGAATACATGGAAAAGATTTACTGTTCAGGCGGCTTCCAGTTATATTTTCATGTTGAAGAACAGTTACACCGCATGTTGCCTCGGTTACTTCAGTATCTGGCTTGTTTTTGTTTCAATCACAGCCAAAGGACTCAAATGTCAGATAAGATAAATGATTGGCTACATTGGAAATTTCATATTGATTGAGCAGAAGGAAGTTGAAATTGTTAGGGTAGGTAGGTATAGGTAAATGCAAAATAAGCTCAAGGACAACTGAGCATGTTTCAGTAGAAGTAGCTTTCTTTCTCCTACAGTCATGCTGGTCAAGCAAGTTTCTGTTTGTCAAATAAATTTTATAAGGCACTGGAACTGCAGGTTCTTAGTGTACCACAAGGGCACACTATCCCAAGTGGAGCCACTGTTATCACTGAAAATATTTCAAAGGAAAAGGAGAGCAGAAATCTTCATCAAATTCAAGCAAGGCAGCTCCTCAATTAAGCAAGGTATTTTCTTCCAAGTTGTTTTGTCTAAAGAAATTTCAAAGGAGAAAATGTCAAAAGAAAGGAAAATATCATCATCAGTACAACCATCACCAATGTACAAGAATGACAGAAACAAGGCAGCCAACAGTCAAGAAGAAAGACAGAGCTTTGAGGAGGATAAGGAGAAATTTTGAAACCAGCTACGAATCCACGTTTTCGTAGCGCAGACAGTGTAAAAATCCTGTTTTGCGCTACGAAATCAGTGATTTCGCAGCGTGCTACGAAACCCCTGTAGCAGTCTGTTTCAGCTGAAGAAACTTTGTTTTCTGCTTTTACTAGTCAATTTATAAAAGCTTTCCTGAGCAGCTGAGAACTTGATTTTGCAAACTGAAAGAGGCTTTTCTTCCTAACATGCTGCACTACAAAAACCTCTTTCAGTTTCTTCAAATTCGTTCTGAGGTGGGAGGAATTTATAGTTAAAATTGCGCTACGAAACTGCAGAAAGACAAGCTTTGTCTACTGGTTTTAGTAGTGTTTTTCAAAATCAGTTTCTGGTCACATGAAAGGCTATCTTGGAATTATGAAGGAGGTTTCTCTTCATAACATGTCCAGCTACAATAACCTATCTCACTTTATTCGTATGTGTTTTCAGTTTGGAGATAAGAAGCTTTCATTGAGACCCTAATTTCAGAAAACGGATTTTTCCCTGTTTGACACGTGTTTTTCAAGGACAGTTTATGGACAGCTGGAGAAATATTTTCAAAAACCAGGAGAGGTTTTTGTTCTGGACAACATGGGCTACAAAAACCTCCTTCAGTTTTGTAAAATGTGTCATGTATGAAGAGATAAAGGCTCTGCAATTTTCAAGGAACTAACCCTAAAAACAGGGAAACATGTTCCCTAATTTCTAGGGTTTCTCATCAGCAGTTGGGTGACCACGTGGGAGGCTTCATCAAATTCGACCTCATGGAGTGTTAGGTGTCAAAGAATTCTTTAAATGTTTAGATAAGTTTGTTGTAATCATAATAAGGAGTTACACTCCTAGTTGTATTAGGTCTCTAGGACTACTAGTTAGGTGTCAAATACATTTAATGGTTTGTTTTATGGTTAGAATAGGTGTCACTGATGGAAAATTCGAATTCTCTTGAGGAGGGATGATGGAATCCTAATTGTAAATGCTTTATATAGAGCAAGAGGTCGAATTAGCAAAGGGTTGGAGACTTTTTGGCTCAATTGCTGCTCTATGTGCAGACTATGTATATTTTTAACCTAATGCAGAATTTCTACTTAGACAACTCAAGATTCATGAAGAGTTCTTGTGTGTTCTTGTTTTGATGGCATCTTCCAACACTTACATTGCAGTGAGGTTTACTTATGATACTCAGAATTCATCAATGATGCTCTGACTTCCTTCATAGATAAACTAATTGTGTTTCACTGTTTTATATTTGCATTTCTGCACTTGAACTCTATAATGCCTTGACTTCCATGCTAGGTAGAATGTTTTGGCTTCACTACTCAGGATTCAAAGAGGGTTTTTAATGTCCTATTGTCTCATGGCTTTCCTCTTTCACTTACTTGCAGTGGTATGAATACATGTTACTTAGAATTCATCAATGATGCTCTAACTTCCTTCATGTATTTATAAACTGTGTTTCCTTGCATTGTATCTTTGTTTTGTTGATGTATAAAAACTCTCTATGCCCTGACTTCATGTTAAGTTGATCTTGCTGTGGTACTGAACATACTTTGACTCCATAGCCCAATGGTAGCCAACCTTCATCTTTCAACCTATAAACATATACAATCACAAACCATAGAGTTAGCCATCTATCTTATTCTTTAATCAAAATCTTTAACCCTTTGAGAGAGCCCTCTCAGGCTGAGGAGGCTAAGACTCAGCCAAAAGTTTGGTTTGAAATAGTTACTCAAAGTCTTCCTGATCAGCAGCCTATCAGGGGCATGATTTTGTGATAACAGCACCAAAAATAAAACCATTAACATTGTTTTACCGAAATCAGGTAACGGAGGTAACGATTCTAGTGTTGTACAATGGAATATGTTTTAAATTGACACGGATTTGAAATTCTAATGTTTTAGGACTTTTTAGAATCATGAATATGTTGGATCGTAAAGTATATTTTCTTATACAATTTGTTTTAAATTTTAATTTTTTAAGATTTTTTGAAATCCTGAATATTTTTTTGAGGTAAAGTATATATATTTATAAAAATTGTTAGAAATTTGGGATTTATTGGAATTATATAATATGCACCAAGTTAGATCTATCTTAATTTTAGATGTAACACTCTATTCCACATTTACTTACTTTAACATATTTAACATGAGCTTAGAGTTACTATGCATGACCCAACTTCCAAGGTGCAATTAAGTAAATGGGTTTAACTTGTGAGTGTCTGCTATTCTTTTCTACAAACACTTTGTGACTATAGTACATGTAAGTCATGAATGCATGGTTTGGTCATTGTTTACATTAGTTTTATCATATGTTCATCAAGAAGGCTTGTTACCCTCACATACTTGCTGCAACAAACACATATTAGCTCATGCATCCATATAAAATAACCAAGAATCTGTAAAACCATGAATTAGATCTAGATCAAGAGCACATCATATAATAGTAAATACACCATGCATGTAGCATATACTTAACCAACAATAAAGCCATGAAAAACTAGTCATGTAAACAATAGTAAATTAGCAATTATGCTCATTGATCATCAATAAAGAATAACACATATTAATGTGTGCAAAGTACTAACCAAGTCAGGGACTTCCACGTACCACCCAACCATAGATTGGGCTAAACCAAATCTTTCTTTTATCCAATCACCCATGTGCCATCTTCCAAGCATGAATGTGGGGTTGCATGGAATAAACCAAACAAAACCAAAATAAGGCTTCTAAAAGTCAAACCACTTCAACCCTCAACTAGTGATTCCACCTTATGATCAGGCATGACTATCACCAACCAGATCAGTCTCTACCCAAGTTGTCCAAGACTCTAGGAACTAGTAACTCAACCCATAGACTTCCAAGGCTCCAGAGCATTTTTCCAACCTGACTCTAGGGACTAGTAATTCATCCCACCAAGGGCTCCAGAGTGTTTGACCCAACCTAAGCTCCAAGATTAGTAACTCAACTAAAGTTATTCTAGGGCTTCTAGGGCATTTGTTCCAACCCACAACCATAACGAACATGAGCACTAATCAAAAAAATAAGTGGAAAAAAACATCAGACAAAAACAAAAGGTGGAAAAACATACAACACCATGGTTATCCAGGAAATGGCAAGGTAATGCTAAAACCACTTTCAATCCAAGAAAATCTACATGCCAATGACAACACATAAGCAGAAAATCACATGCATATACCATGTATCCAAAAATCAGCAAGGAAATCACGCATGCAACCTATTACCTGCAAAGCAATCCAAATGTAGTTGTCGATCCAACTATTCCCTTGCAATTTCTTGCTTTCCTTTGCCTTCTTTCTCCAAATCCAAGTGAATACTAGAGTGCTCCAAGCATGCTCCAAAACTGCTCTAAGTGTACAAGAGTGTGAGAGAATAAGAGAATGAAAGAAGAGCTCCAAAACTAAACCAACAAAAGATTATGAACTGATACTCAGAAGCCTTTTTATCATTGAGGCCTCTATTTTCTTCATTTTCTTTCATTTTTCCTCGATTTTCCTTAGCATGGAAATATGTCTCTTTACCTTCTTTTTCTCCTATTTTCCTTTATTTTCATAATTAATTGTCAATTATTGTCACTTTGTCTTCGCCAATGTCTTTGCCAATTCTCATAGTCATAAATAAACTGAGAATGACACCCACTAGGATGTTTTGCCCACCATTCAACTTGGAATACGTGTCCCATGACATTAGTCTTATATTTTTTTACATGGAAAATCAACTAAGGTTGTTACAACAGAGAGGGTTCAAATTTCTTTGGGTGCAAGCCTTTTTGTGAATGTTTGCACCTCAAGAGATTTGATCTCTTTCAATGCTGGATAGATTCAAAGTCAAGATGAATCTAGACTAGTTTAATAAGAAACAAAAACTTAAAACATGTCAATTTGTAAAAGAATTTAAAACATATCAATTTGTGAGAGACTTTGTTGATAGTTGGTCAGTCCAAATAATTACTCAAAAATTTATAAATTTCATTAAACACGACAACAATTTTGTTAAAATAGTTAATCTATAGTTAATTAATCTTTTAATTGAATAAAATAAAATAAATATTTTAATCAAAAATTTGTAAATTAAGTAAAAAATAAATAATTTTATTTTTTAATTCTACTTTATAAAAATAAAGTTTTCACTTTTAAAATTCAACCATCTAAATATAAATTTCTTTAATGTATATGAAGGGTTCGAGTAATGACTCATTTGTAAGGATGTTACGAGTAATGACTCATTTGTAAGGATGTTATTTTGAGTAATAGATGTTTGCAGAGATGTGTGGAGTGATTAATTAAGAAATTTATGGAAATGAAAAATTCTAGAAGATATCTCTTCATGTACAAATCTATGAGTTTCATAACTTTATGTATAAATATATGATAATAAAAAATTTAAGAATTGTATCATTATCGTTGAATGTTTTACTTTGTTATTATATTGATGTTTCTCGTCGGTTTAGAGCCGAAATCTAAGCATTTGTGAAATCTGTGAAATATTTGTGAATGCCCAAAAAAAAAATGATGTTAGTTTGAATCCTATGGTGAGTGCATAATATGTGATGGAGTGTCCTACATAGTGAAGAATCTTTCCTAAGGTTTGTTGGCTCGAGAGCCTGTGCATGCTTGAGAACCTGTTTGCAAAGAGGACATGTGTAAGGAGTTGTGTGCTAGAGTTCGTACGTACCTACTTGGAGAAGCATTATGGATTGGAATTAAGTTGTACAACGTGAGTCCCAATTTACCGTTGGAGCAAGTGATTTGCGTGGAGTAATAATGGTATACCTATACTGAAGTCTCAACATTAATCTTAAAGCCTCAATAGCGTGCTTTTAATCTATCTGAATATGAATGGAGTGAACGTGGAATTTTTTTTTTGTGGAATGGAGTTAAAGAAATGATGGTTATGGAGTTTTTAAAATGTGCGGGCCTTTCCATCTGGGCATGAGATTTTAAATATTAAAAGTTTGTTTTTATGGTGCACTTAACATTTAGAGTGAACGTGAACACCAATTTATTTATATAAGGTGCTTCATAAACTTATAAAAGGGAATTAATTTTTTTTTTTTTTTTCTAGTTAGAGTGAACGTGAACACCAATTTATTTATATAAGGTGCTTCATAAACTTATAAAAGAGAATTAACATTTTTTTTTTTTTTTTCTAGTTAAGACTAACCTAAGTACCCACGGGGGATTTGAACCGGTGACCTATCGCAAGAAGTGCCTTAACAAGGCACCCATTCACCGTCAATCCAAAGCCCCGTGGGCAATTAACATTTTTTTTTAAAGAAGGAAGATATAAGGAATTAAAAATTGTAAAATAGGAACTAACATTCTTTTTTAATGAACAGAGATATACGAAAGTTTGAAATAATGAAGAAGATATAAGAATTGAATTAATGAAGAAGATATTATGATGTAATTTTTGAAAAAGTTTGAAATAATGAAGAAGATATAAGATGTAATTTTTTAAAGAATTGAACTAATAAAAAAGATATAAGATGTATTTTTGGAAGAATTGAGTTTTCTATTTTTTTATATTTTAATTAATAAAAAGAATAATTTGTGGTGGTGGTTGAATCTCATTTTTTGCGATATTGATTTTAGTCTCAGGTTGAAGTGGGGCATATTGTGTTTTTTTGTGTATTTTTTTTTTCCTATCTTACTCTCCCCATGGCGACAAGCACTATTGAGTTGCCTAAACTTGTTATGATAAACTATTTTTATTGGAGCAAACGCATGCACCCTATATTCATCACTAAAGATATATGGGAACTTGTAATTGATGGATATACTATGCCTTCCCCTGATGAATTCAAAGCATTGAGTGATGATGATAAGAAATCTCTTAAGGAACTTATTAAGAAATATATTGAAGCACTTTCACTTATAGGAAGTGTTGTTGGAGAATCCATATTTCCAAGGATCAGTGGTGTAGTATCATCCAAGAAAGCATGGAATATCTTAAAGAACATATATGAAGGTGTTGTTGTAGCTAAATTGCAAACATTAAGGAGGAATTTTGAAAATACCCATATGCAAAGTAATGAATCCATTCATGATTACATCACATATATATTATGCAAGATCTTGTTAATTAGATGAGGTCATTAGGTGAAGATGTTCCAGAAAGAAGGCTAATCGAGAAGATTTTAAAAGTGTTCTACCCAAGTTTTAAATGGTCACCACTAGTATTATAGTCTCCAAAGACTTAAATACAATGAAAATTGAAAATTAAGTGGATTTTTGTTAATTGTTGAAGAAAAAAAACCATTTGAGCAAGTGGAACATGTTTTTCCTACAAATCATAGAGGAAGAGGAAGGAGAAAGGGTCAATATCATAATCAAAGTCAAAATAGAAATCATCGGAGTTCATAAGGAAATCCATCTCCTTTGAGAGGTAGAGGAAGGAATGCCAATCAGTTTAGAGGTAGAGGCAGAGATGGATCCCGTGGAAGAGGACAAGGACGAGTTGGAGGCAGAAATGGAGGTAGGATTGGAGGACTGCAATGTTATTACTGCCAAAAATTTGGCCATCTTGAAATAGATTGTTATGCAAAAACACAAGATATCATGGAGCATAAGGGTGTAAATACAATTGTTGAAGAAACTAGGAATGAGAAGTTATTCATCTCAATTTTGATGGCACATAGTGAAGAAAGTGAAACACGGTATATTGATTCGAGATGTCCAACTCATATGACATCTAAAGAGCAGTTGTTTACCAAATTAATGACAACTATTATGGTAAAGTCATATTTGGTGGTGATAATGTTTTTGAAGTGAAAGGGAAAGGCGCAATTGCAATACCAACATTGCATTGAGAGAAGAAGTTAATTGAGGATACTTTGTTGACACTAACATTGAATAAGAACCTACTTTTTGTAGGACAACTGATGGAGCAACACTACAAGTTAGTGTTTGATAATAAATAGTGCTTAATTATGGATAAGTTGAATAAAAATGCAGTTGTAACAAGAGTTGAAATGACTGAAGACAAAATTTTCAAGCTCTCCTTTGATTCAAGTAATTCATAGAGTTTGAAAGCAACATAAGAATCAAATATTAACCTTTGCCACTTAAGAATGGGACATCTGAATTTTCAAATTTTTGTATTACTGAGAAATCAAAATATGGTGAATGGTCTTCCTCATATTAAGTTCGATGATAAAGTATGTGAAGGGTGTCTTTTTGGGAAACAACACAGGGAAAGTTTCTAAAATAGAACATGGAAGGCTAGAGAACATCTAAAATTGGTGTGTGCTCCAATGGAGACTATATCTTTTCAAAAGGCACGTTATTTTTTCAATTTCATTGATGCTTATTCTAGGAAGACTTGGGTGTATTTTTTGCAGATGTCTAAAGTATTTTCTCATTTTCTTAAGTTTAAGGCTTTAGTTGAAAAGAAAATTGGTTTGAAAACTCTCACCTTAAGAAAAAATAATGGGGGAGAATACAAGTCAAGTAAGTTTTTGAATTATTGCAAGCAGAGTTGAATAAAGAAAGAGTTTACCCATTCATACTTCCCTCAACAAAATGGTGTTGTAGAGAGGAAAAATAGGACCATAGTTGGAATGGCTAGGAGCATGTTAAAAACTAAGTCTCTTGGAAATGAGTTTTGGGCTGAAGCAGTACACACAACAATATACACTCTTAATTGATGTCCTACGAAAGCAATGTTGAAGAAGCATGGTTAGGATACAAACCAAGTGTTGCATATATGAGAGTTTTTTTTTGTGTTGCATATGCACATGTTCCCAAGGAAAATATGAGGAAATTGGATGATAAGATTGTGAAGTGCATCTTTGTTGGATATAGTATTGAAACAAGAAGTTACAAGTTGTTTGATTCTCAAGTAAAGAAGGTGATAATAAGCAAAGATGTTTTGTTTTGCTAGCATGGAATCTATCAGCCAAATCATATACAATTTCAAATGAAGAAAGATGTAGTGAATATTGGTGATGAATCAAATTCCATTTCAATGAAGATAGATGAAGTTAAGAATAATCCAAAGTGGCTTGAAAGGGGTCATTCAAAAAGCAGTATCTTAGATAGAAATTTGAAAAGAGGGTTACTAGATCCCAGAGTTCTCTAGTGAATTATGCACTTATGGGACAAGTAATGAAAATAGATGAACCACATAACTATGTACAAGCATCAAGAAAGAAAGAATGGAATGAAGCTATGGAAGAAAAATTGAATGCCTTGGTGAAAAATGATACATGGGACTTGGTCAAATTACCAAAGGAAAAAGATGTAATTGGCACTAAATGGGTTTATAAAATCAAGTATAAATCAGATGGAACAATTGATAAGTACGAGGAACATTTAGTTGCAAAGGAATATGCACATAAAGAAGGCATTGATTATACTGAGACAATTTCCCTAGTGGAAAAGTTGGATACAATCAGGATGGTTCTTACATTAGTTTCTCAATAGAAATGGATTGTTTTTAAGATGGATGTTAAATAAAAAAATTTGAATGGTTATGTGGATGAAGAAATTTATATGGAGCAGCCCGAGTGTTTTGAAGTACCAGGAAAAGAGGATTATGATTATAAGTTGAAGAAGGTCTTGTATGGTCTAAAGTAAGCGCCAAGGACATGGTAGTCAAGAATTGATAAGTATTTCCAAGATCATGGCTTAGTTAAAATTTTATCTAAGCCTAATCTCTATATCCTTCAATTAGGACAGGACATTCTAATAGTTGTCTTATATGTTGATGATTTGATATACACGGGGAACAAAGATGAACTATTTCAAAGATTTAAGTCACATATAATTGTTGACTTTGTGATGATAGATCTTGGTAGGTTGCATGATTTCTTGGGTATTGAAGTTTGGCAGAAGGAAGATGGTATTTTCATGTCACACGGAAAGTATACTTGGAACATTTTGAAGAAGTTCAAAATGTTGATTTGTAAACCGACGAAAACTCCTTTGGAAGTTAGGAAGTTATACAGATATGATGACTCCAATTCAATTCATGTTACTTTGTATTGTCAATTGGTTGGAAGTTTGATCTACTTAACTACAACTCAACTAGATATTTCTTTTGCACTCAGTATGGTATCAAGATTTATGGCAGAACCCATGGAATTGCATTGGAAAGTAGCTAATATTATTTTGAGATATCTACATGGAATAATTAGTTATGGTTTCATATACAAACCTACCAAATATTTCAATTTGATTGGTTATACATATTTAGATTGGGTTGGATGCACGAATGAAAAGAAAACAACTTCAAGGTATTCATTCAACATGGGGTTTAGCAATAGTTGCTTGGAGTACTAACAAGAAACACACAATTTCTCTCTCCACAACAGAAGCATAGTATAAAGTAGTAGTAACAACAACATGTGAAGCAATTTGGTTGAGAAGAATTCTAGAGGATCTACACGAGAAACAACAACAACCCACTAAGTTGATATATGATAATGAAAATGTTATTTAAATAACCAAGGATCCATTTTTTCATAAGAATACCAAACATATTGATATTCAATATCATTTTGTTCAAGATTTAGTTCAACGAGGAGTGATTGAGACTGAGTAATGCAGAACAAATGAATAGGTAGCTAATATATTCACCAAAGAAGTATATAAGGAAAAGTTATGCAAATTCAAAAATGAGCTTGGAATACTTCCAAATGATCATTACAGGGTAGAAATGTTCAAATGAAGACTTATTTTTAAAGATTTTATTTTAAGTAATAGATGTCTAGAGAGATTTGTGGAGTGATTGATTGAGAGATTTGTGGAGATGAAAGATTCCCAAAGACCTCTCTTCATGTATAAATATATGAGTCTGGTAATGAAATTTTTTGAGAGTTGTGTCATTATTGTTAAATGTTTTTCTTTGTTATTACATTGGTGTTTTCTTCATGAATTTTACCTCTTTCAATGCAATAATTGATATTTAATTGATATTGATACAAATGTGCATGTGTGTGCAAAGACAACCTACACTAACAAAGTAAAAGAGACAATGATGAAGGGGCGTCGACCACCCCAAACTAAAATTGATTCCTATATACTTTCAGAAGAGCATTGTGGTAGCTAAGGAGTGAGAACACAATTTTTTATCATTTTTATATAAAATTTAACAAATATTGTAAGCCTACAGTGTTAATTTTACCATTGTTCTATGTTGTTTCAATTAATTTAGCCCAATTCAATTTTTCAGTTAGAAATCTTTAAATATAAACTAAATATTTTCATCAATCAATAGTAATTGAAGACGGAACAGTAATGAAATGACAATGGGAGACAATCAAACACATCAACAAGAGACACATATTTGGTCAAATATCAGGGAAAAACCCCATAAGGGGGAAAACCCTTTGTAATTCTTCTTTGATTAGTTGTCATAAATATTCAGCAGAGAGTACAATGAGACTATACAAAACTATACATCAAAAATTCCACCAAACAATATCCATAGATAGGAACCTAGCAACAATACTGATCAAAATTAACTTTCCCAATCTATGGTAAATTGTGGTCAGTTGCAGTCACCTATAAAAATGAAACCCTAAGTCCCAATCACATGAAGGAAGAGTCATGATTGCAGCTGGAGGTTTCCAGCTGCATGGATAGGCCTATGTGCATGTGGTTACAACCAAAAAAATCTTGTGTTATCCCTGCGGATAGAAACCAAAATCCCTAATCACATGTGCGAACTTCAAACCCTGCAATTTCAAACCTATACAAACCAAATTTCGCAAACCCACTTCAAACCTATCTGAACCAATCCAAATAAGAGAGGAGAAGAAATTTCTTGATGATGGTGTCCAAATGAGTGTCACTTGACTTGTATTTATAGGCTTCTAAAGGTGTCCAATTTCCTTTTAGGGCCAACTTGTCCTTTTGTGCACATGTGGGCTTCACTTCATAAATACACTTTCCCTTATCCAAATCAAGTGCTTCAAAAGTCAAAATTCATCCTCTCAGATAGAGTAATCTAGTCCCATGATTGGAATATTTTATTGATCCTCAAAGTTAACACTTCCTCTCAGCTAGGGGGAAATTCAAACTGCATCATGAAATCATCAAAAGTATCATGTCATCAAATTGTATCCCATCTCTGCTCAAATTTATCTGTTGAAACATTCTAAAATATAAAGAAGAAGAATCATAGGGGAGTTTTGGCTACCACCTCTATCCATTGGGGAGCCACTACTACCACCCAGAATAACTTCTAGTGGGGAGCCAAAGCTACGACCCAGGAAACCTTTGCCAGTGGGGAGCCAATGCTACGACCTAGGAAACCTCTGCCAATGGGGAGCCAATGTTATGACCTGGGAAACCTATAGATAATAGGAGGGGTGCTAATTAACTTATGAGGTAAGGATTGCACCTATGCCACTACCTGGAAATAATAGGATGGATACCACTTACCATAAATGGTAAGGATCGTGCATATCTTATTATATGTTGATCTTCCCAACTTGACCCTCAAGAGTCAGTGATAGAACACTTACATCTCAAGCTTGAGTGGGATACCATTTACCATAAATTGTAACGATCACTCCTAACTCAAACAACCAACACCCATTGGCCAGATGGGTGGGAAATTGATCTGAGTTGACTCAACTCACGAATTTAACCAATATCTTCTACTTTCGTGATGTTGTTAGAATTGCATTTAAAAGAGCATAAAGGAACATATATGCATGTTGTAAAGGATAAGGAACATGACAAGAATCATCAACATAAAACAAAAGACGTTGATAACGGAGTTTGTCTAGTGTGGATTACGTCTCTGGGCCCGGTGTCAAGATGGTGTTGGCTGCTTCATTCAGTGTTGGAAATGGTGAAGATGTACATGGACTATTTTTTTTTTCATACAAGTAAGTGTTACCTCTACATGAGTGGCAAAGTCTCTCCATGAGACGTTATGCTACAAGAACTATCACTCACAATAAACCTCCTATCAGCATGACATAAACTTACACATGGTGACAATGAGTATCTCGGCATCATGGAATCAAAGGGATCTCAACCAAAACACCAATGGTGACAATGAGTATCTCGACATCATGGAAACAAAGGGATCTCAGTCAAAATATACATAACAATCCATGATGAATACATCTCATATGAAATAGACACAAAGATTCTGCATCATACATCAAGCAGGAATCAAAACAACATAATACATCTCACAGCAAATGATCAAAGAAGTACATGACAACAACACTAAATATACATCAACTTTGATGATGGCTTAATAATGACATACTCGGCTACTGGATCTGAATGCACCATCAAAATCATGGCATTGAATAGCATAGAATCAACTGTCCACACTTTGAAATCTGACACCGTCATCCCAATCTGGAAAGCGGCCGAGAAATAGAAGGCTCAGATGCAAAAAATAACTACACCACTGAATTTTTGTCACCAAGAGGTGTAAAATCGACTATCCATTTTCTGAATTCTGACACCGGAAAAATCTAGGTCTATCAGAATCTTTTAGATTCCCTCACGATTCTCCAAAGATTCCCTCCTTTGGTTGACTAGAGATCTGCAACTCAAATCATAAAAATGATCTCTCCATTGAGATCCTTGAGAAATTCTGAGAAGAATGAGTATAAAGTTGACTACATTCTAGATCTGAGAAATTTTAGCCTCCAGGGAATTTGGAAGATTCCCTCAAGATTCTTGAAGATTCTCCTCCGCTGGGAATCTAAAAAAATTTCTGCTCAAAAGGTGAATCCAAGTTCGTCATTGTGTTCCCTATGAAAATCTGAGAAAAATGACTGTAAACTTGATTACATTCTGACAAAAAGAATTTTTACATCCCCATGGAATCTCAAATATTCCTCACAACATCAAAAGATCCCTGTCTCAGAATCCGTGCCACATGGTTCTGACTCTTGGTTCTGCCTTCGGCTATTGTACGCTTGTCCATGTTTCGTCGGTTCTCCATTCAATCACCCTTCGTTCTCCCCACACAAATGAAATTCAGGTTTATATAAAATTTGTTGGGCGCTCTTTACCACGTGGGGTGGTTTGGCGTAGTGATAATTCGAGACGCTGTTGGAGAGAAGATCGAGGGATCAAATCTTGACCCTCTTAGAATGGCACACGACTAATTTTGGTGCATTAATTTTTGCAAACAATTTGTGTTATATTTGAATGCGGCGGGGTGTGAGGGTGCCCGCGAGGTGAGCCAGCCACACCTGTTAGGCAGGTTCAAGCACCACCACCCTTGGTTCAACACATGGCAAGCGGAGGTGGGTGTGGGTCGGGTCCACCAGAGGTGGCCCGCCCAACACTCCATGTTATATGTGTGTGTGTGTGTGTGTGTTGGTTTTGGGTAGTTGGAGGGTCCGATGGGGTCATGGCCGCTGACCCATTAATTTGTTTTTAAATGCAGTTGGGCTAGCGAGGGTCATGACCCATCGGCCTTTTTTAATTAAAATTTTGTTTTAATGTTATGGTTGGTCCGGTGGGGGTGGCGGGGGTCATGGCCCGCCACCTAATTAAATAATTTTATTTTTTTTATAATAATAATCACACCACCTAATTAAATAATTTTATTTTGTTTATAACAATAATCACATTTTTTGAATTTGTCTAATATAAGGGATATTAGACAAATTAAAGAGCCAACAATTTTTCCTGCTCTCAGGAGCTAGGCTCCCCACCGGTTGACGGTGAATTTGTAGGACACTTTAACCTGGCCGAGTGCCTAATTTTGACCAAAAATTTGACTCTCTTTCTCTGTCATACGAGCTCGGATTTGAGTGTCGTTCGCACCGTTGGAATCAGGGTGATGAGAACTTCGATTTGGTGTTGGTTTGGGAGAAATTTGACCACTTTGAATTTTGACCCCGTCTGAGTCCTTTGGGACTTCTGCATGTGTCTAGAGCCACCTGGATCAATCCTCCTCTCTAAGGAGCTTTTGGTCCTCCAAAATCATGAAAAATAATCTGCAACTTCTTTGTACCCTGTCTACACTTACAAGTATCTGATATGTCACCCTTCTTCCTCCTTCCCCTTTGTCCTTCAGAGCCATAAGCGATGAGTTGACACCTGCAACCTCTGCAAACCTATAGTACATTGTTTTGCAAATTACATGCTTGAATTACATGACCAACTAATGACCCAAGCATCCCATACTTGCCACGAGTTTATAACACATACTCGGTGGTCAAGTTTACATCAAGATGGAAACAATATCCTAGCTATGAAAACAAGGCCAAAATATCATTATTGCTTTAACAGGTGATGAAAAACACATCATCACTACAACTCATGATTTACAAAAATAAGGCCAACCACTATTGTTGCTTTGACAAGTGATGGAAACACAACATCACTTTCACAGTTTAAAATGCCACACAAAATGAGACCAGACATCATTGTTGCTTAACAAGTGATGGAAAACACACCATCACTTTTACAGTTTAAAATGCAACAAATGATTTACAAAAGCACGACCATGACAAGCTAACATATCTAGAAACTATTTTTCACTTATCATTGTGAATGGGTCATCCCCTGTGGTGGTTTTTCTTGTCGAACAATTTTCTCAATTGGTTCATGCACCAACGCTTTGCCTTAAGGCGCTACTTTGGATAGAGCCTCCAACATGTGGCTCTTTGATGGCCACCTTTGTCGCAATGACTGCAATAGGTCTTCTTCCTCCAGATCTGCTTTACCTTCTTCTTTCCCTGCTATTGAGAGGGTATTTCTCGCCTCATCCTTTTTCTTGTTGCCATTCTCTTCCAGCACTCGGCAAATACATGGTTATTTAAACCACAAAAAGTACATGTTTTTCGATGCCATGTTTTACATTCACCATTAACAACATGATTGTAATTGAAATGAACATTTGAATATCGAGACTTTTTATACCTTTCCTTGTCGTCTCTGGTGTCATTATTGTTCTGGATTTAAACAAGAACACAACAAATTACAGAGATAACCATAAACACAGAGATGCAGTGGAAATAATACTTCATTTCATTAATGTAAAATATTGAAATATGCTTACAAACAGAAGTGGAAATAAACCAGCTTGGGTGATGGTAGCTTATCTTTGAGAAGAGATGTCGCAGCTGCATGTCTCTAAACTTCATTACAATGAGGCTCAAGGGCCTTTTTATTATTTAACAATAAGAGAAAACCCTAAACAACCAAAACCCTAACCCGAGGAGATGTAACACCAAGATTTTATGGGCCCCATTGGCGTGAGTTGGACAACAAACTTCTCAGGGTCGCAACTTGGTCATATTATCTCTGTTTGATGCACATGATAACCCATTGGAAAGCTCTCTCCGAGGTCTATGATGGAAAATATGATTTTAGAAAGAAAATCATTGCAGATAGATTTCCCAAAAAACATCGCTTAGGGCCTCAAAACGGCTCTGGAAGTTTAGGACCCAAAAAACTGCTAAAAATAGTAAACTGTGCTACAATTAAGGAAACTGAAAAACTAAAAGAAGCAATTGTGGGGGTCCAAGTGGAATTTGCAGGTGGCCAAAAATATCCACCTGGATCATTCCTCCCCACTAAGGAAGCAATGGTCCCCATTGCATTGAGTTCCTCCATGAGATGAGGAAACTTCTGCTGAACTCAGTCCCTAGTGAGCCACTTTACCCGGTGAAGGTGTTGACCTGCTTTGACAACTCGATACAGTTGGATATTTTGTTGTCAAGTGTGCTTGATCTGTGTGTCCATGATCCGATTAGTTGCTGCTTATTCCATGCAATCTAGATTTAACTCTGTGGATGTGAGCTGTTATGCAATATCGGATGTGTCAAGTAATGGTGGAAAGTATGGCTGAAGGCGGTCCACATTGAACACTGGGTGCAGGCCAAGGAATGGGGGGATGCTGAGCTCAAATTAATTTTCTCCCACAACCTTCATAATGGTGTAAGGACCATATCAGAGTGGTCTGAGTTTCCAATAGGCTCTGGTAAGGCGTTCCTTTTGCAAGTGCAACCAAGCTTTGTCGCCCACCTGAAACTTGTGTGACACCCGATGTTGATCATGTCGCTGTTGGTAAATATGTTGGATGTGCTCAATGAAGTTGTTTTCCTTATCCATTTCAGACTGGACATGAGCTGAATCCACGTGAGTAGCTGCAAATGGCATGGCCACATTAATGGGACATAGTGGCTGGAATCCCATGTCCACCTGAAAAGGGTTGTGGCCAGTCGAGTTGTGGAGAGATTGGTTGTAGTTGTGCTGAATGTAGGGGAGGCTCGTGTCCCATGTGCGTGGATGCTTTGAGTTGTACATGCACAGAATGTGTACGATCATCCTATTGACAACCTCTATCTGGCCATCAGTTTGAGGATGGAAGGTTGTGGACTTAGTGAATTTGGTGTCTAGCATCGACTAGAGACTGGACCAAAATGTATTGAGGAACCTACTATCCTGATATAAGATGATAGACTATGGGATCCCAAAGTGTACCCACACTCATTCAAAGAAGAGTTTAGCAGTGGCTTCTGTTGTGATATTCTTCTTGCAGGCCGCCATAATGGCCATCTTCGAGAACCTATCGACGACCACAAAAACATAGTCATTTCCATGCTTAGTGGAAGGAAGGCCTGACATGTAATCCATGGAGATGGATTCCCAAGGTCGACTAGGGGTAGGTAGGGGGGTATAGAGGCCTTGCTTCTTGATGGTCAATTTGGCAATGGCACAAGCAGTGCATGATCTGATGTACTTCTCGACATCCTGTTGAAGATTCGGCCAATAGAAGTACTTCTACAGTACTGCCACAATTTTCTCGACCCCGAAATTCCAAGCAGCCTGACTGTAGTGTGCTTCCCAAATCATCTTGGCACTCTTGCTTGAAAGAACACAAAGGTGACCCAGGTGGCATAACAGGGCATCCTGGAGATGCAAATCTGGAACATGTTGACCCTCCAAGAGTGTATGGTATGTGTGGCCGAATTCTGGGTCGCTTTTGTAGAGAAGTGGCCAATCAGAGGTCTCGTGCCCACAATAGTAGAGAAAAGTGGTTAACGTAGTGATCGATGGTCAACTGACACAATCTGCAACATTATTGGTGTTGCCTTTCTTATACTTGATATTCAATTGGAACTGTTGTAGGTATGTGGACCACTTCTGATGGTGATCATCATGCAATTTCCCTTGGGTCTGTATGAACTGCAAGGGTCAGTGGTCTATGTGGACGACCATTTCCTTTCCCAAAATGTAATGCTTCCATTATCAATAGGCCTGCATAATGGAATACATCTCTTTGTCATAAGTGGGATACTTCCAGACTATGTCTAAAAGTGTCTTACTGTGATATGCCATTGGATGCCTGGGTTGAGTAAGGACTGCCCAATAGCATAGTCAGAGGCCTTTGTCTCGACCTCAAATGGTTGTTGTAAGTCTGGTAATGCGAGCATTGGTGTCGAGCAGAGGCAATCTTTCAACTCTTTGAATGCCTTCTATTGAGATTCAAACCAAAATAATTTTGCTTTTGCTCCACCCTTGGTGACTTGACTCAAGGGCCAAGTGATATGAAAAAATCCCAACACGAACCTGTGGTAGAAGTTGGCAAGACCTAGAAAGCTACGAAGCTCTATCAGGGTGGTTGGAGATGGCCAATCCTGAATGACTTGGATCTTGGTTAGATCCACATGCACCCCTTGTTCATCAATAATGTATCCCAGATATTGAACCTGGGTCATGCCAAAAGTGTATTTCTACAAATTGGCACATAACTTGTGTTGTCGTAGTGTTTGGAGAACCTGTCGGATGTGGTGGAGGTGCTCTTCCTGACTCTAGCTGAAGATCAGGATGTCATCCAAGTATACCACTACAAATGAGTTGGTGAATGGTCGCAAGATGTCATCCATTAGCCTCATGAAGGTTGCAGGAGCATTCGTCAATCCGAAAGGCATAACCAACCATTTGAAAAGGCCCTCCTTGGCTTTGAAGGTAGTCTTCCACACATCGAAGGGTTTGATTGGTACCTGGTAATATCTTGACTTCAAATCAATCTTGCTGAAATATTTTTCCCCCTTCAGTTGGTCTAGGAGGTCATCAATCCATGGGATTGGGTACCTATTACGAACAATGATCTTCTTTAGCGCCCGATAATCAATACAGAGTCTCCAAGTCCTATCCTTCTTCTGTACCAACATGATCAGGCTCCCACAGGGCAATGAACGCAGACGAATGTGACCTTTCTGCAGAAGCTCCTGAATCTGCCTCTTGATTTCATCGTTCTCAAGAATGGAGCGTCAATAGATTGGTCCATTGGGTAGTGGTGCACCTGGGGTAAAATCGATGGAGTGCTTAACCTGACATTGCATAGGAACCCCTATGGTGGAGGTGAAGATGTCCTCGTACTCCTCCACGACCTTGTTTGTCACGCCCCTACACTGGCGATACTCTTCCAACTGCACTATAGCAAGGTGCGGCACTACCAACTATTTTCTTTTCACCAATACTTACGATTGTAGACTACACCTAACATTCCATACTTAGTTTATTTTTCATTACCAAGTATTATATTTTTCCTTTATACAGTGAAAGCCCATAACATTCACGTAAACAACATTATACAATAGAAATGCACAACAATATAAAGGGAGGGGCAACTCCCTGCAATATGAGTCTGCCCGAATCAATATATATAATATTATTTTATAAGTACAAGTTAAATCTTGGGAAACCCCAAATTTACACTTAGCTAAATTTCCAACTTTGGCAAACTCAGTTGCCCAGCTCATCGGTGCCTCCACATGGTCATCGCACAACTCACCAACCCTTCGTTCACCTTGTCTCATGATCGTGTTGTTTGCCCAACTTGGGCATGCCTTATCGTAACTAAGTCACCACACACAAGCGCCTCCTCACGAGTTACACCTCCGTTCACAACTCCAACACTTCACCATTTCCATTGTTTCGTCATGCACGGCGTGCCCTACCCAAGTCGCCCATCTGTACAATTCTTCGTTTCATCGTGCACGGTGCACCCTCACTCGGCGGCTCGTTCGCATGTCCACCCAAACTAGTTCACTTGAACAACTTCACCCGAGTCACCACATGACTTCACCCGGGTTGCCACACGACTTCACCTAGTTCACCCGAATGACCTCCACTGGGTCGCCACACGACTTCACCCGGCTTGCCCGAACGACTTCACCTGGTTCGCCCGAACGACCTCACCCGAGTTTCCTGCCCAACGACCTCGCCTGAGTTCTGCCTGAATGACCTTGCTCGAGTTCTACCTGACAACCTCGCCCGAGTTTTCTGCACGAGTTTCCTGCACGAGCTTTTCGCCCGAGTTTCTCACCCAAGTTTCCTGCACGAGTTTTGCACCCGAGTTTCTCACCTGACTTTTCTGCACGAGTTTTTTCACCCGAGTTTTGCCCGTCATGCGAGCTCATCCACGCACTGCAAAACTCCTTTGATCGAACTCGTGTTGGCCAAATGATGATTTGCCTCCACAAACCATCCATCAATATATACAGGCAAGTGGCGGGTTATGTCACCCAACCGACCCACGCCCAACACCCAAGCCGACTCGTTCAACATGTTGCCTTCGCTCGAGTGGAGGGTTGGCCCACCCAACTTGTGGGACCACCCTCACAACTCACCCAACATCGTATAAACTCACCTCTTGGTTCATTTTGCACGCACTTTGCACGGTGGAGTCACCCTACCCGTCACATAGACCACAGGTCCTTACATCCTCCCCCACTTGAAGTCATTGTCGTCCTCGACAATATCTCATCTCGGCAACCACCTGTCACCAAGATCACCATACCAAGGCATACACCCCATCGGTATGTCATATATCGAAAAATCATCTCAATCCATGATCATCAACCATCTCGTCACAATCTCCACATGCTGCTCTCCATCGTGGAAGGTTGGCCCCTCCATCTCAAGCTACATGCCTCCTGTAACATATCGTGTCGACCTCATCATGTGTCATCCTCATGTGAACTGTTGCCATGATACTCCAACAAATGCTAACACATCTCTGCACACTTCCAGACCCCATGTTTGAACTAGTTAGGTAGCTAATCCAACTGTCACACCCAAACCATGAGAGTGAACATCCTCATGCCATCATTAGTCGTTTCTCAGAACATCCCCTCACATCCTCAACTCGATCAAGAATCCATCTCCATATAAGTAAGCCATGCCCAAGTCCATGAAACAGTCTACATCTCATCTGCAACATGATGTCCATGATGTTTTCTATCCAACATCATCATCCATCTGTAAAACATCCATCTCCTCAAAGTGAAGATATCTCCTCATCAACCCCGACTCTCGATGTGCCACATCCAAGCCCATGAAGTATCCTCCATCATCTCTGCAATGTGCCATCCCTCAAGTCTATCATAGAAACAAGTATACACCTGTCTCATCTATCCATGTGCTGCCCATGATCATAGATCAATCAGCTCCCATGTGTCAAAAGTGGTTAAGTCTTGGCTCAACCCATGCCCAAGTGTTGCCACCAAGGCATCATCATTGTTGTAACTCCATCACTCCAAAGTGTCTCATATCAATCCTCCACATCAAGTCACTCTTTCAAGCCACACCCATACATGTACTCGAAAGTATGCATCCCATTCTACATCAAATTCTCTGACCTCAGCTCCTCAATGCATCAGATCCTCCAAGTCCACCATATATGAAGTCCCCAAAAGTCACAACCTCATGTCATCATGAGCTCCATGAGTCATCTCCAACCAACACTCTAGCAAGCATACAAGTCTCGGCCCAAAGGTCTCTGCAAGATGCCTCAGCTCTCCATGTAGTAGGAATGCTCCATATTATACTCACAACTCCATCCAAGTCCATGGCTTTGTTGTACATAAGTGCACAACCTCTCCATCAGCTCATAAGTAAAACATCTCCATGTCACACCAGCAAATCCACCTACACAACATCCTGCCTTGGCACTCCTCATTGGATGCCCATAAGTGACACCTCTACAAGTGCTCTTGCATAATGTCCCTGCATAAGACTGCCAAGCTCCATGTCCCCAACCTGATGTCCATGACTAAGTTGCCCATGGTGTCCAACTAAGTAGACCCATCACAACAATCGGTCATCCTCATCCAAGCTGCAATCTCTGGTCTAGTGAACTTGGTCACCCAACCATATCATCATCACATGAGTCTCTTCATCATAGCTCCCCCACTAAAGGTTCCACCAAGACTTGCTTCTTGGTCTTGGCCATGAGAAGTCCACCCAAGTATCATCATATCCAAGTGTGTGCCCTCCAATATGTCCATGAGTCATGCCAGGCACTTAGCCAATTCTCCATGTGGCTAAAGCATGACCTAATCCTCCACAACGATCATCATGTTCCTCCCTTGTCACGGGCCTTTGTATCTTCTACCATAAGGTCACAAACAACCCCAACAAGTCCTGCAACAATCAACAATCCTTGCTTCTCCATACAAGGTCTCATCCTAGACATCCATGGTAAGATCCTCCCTAGCATCGACAAACTGATTTTTCCCTTCTCTGCATATGGTTCATCTCCCAAAAGCTCAAATGAAACATAAGTATCAATATTTACTTCATCATCATGAGGCTCCTCCATGTGAGTATCCTCATCCATCCATGTCTGAAAACTACACGATCCTAGTCCAACTTGATCAATCTCAAGTTCATCCTCCATCGTTGTCACATCTACAACATCTTCAATCTTCACACCTTTCTCTTCCTTGTTAGCACAATCTACAACTTCATCCTGCTCCATTGTCCGACCAAGTTGAAGAAGTTCATCTTCAACATTCCTTTCCAAGACTTCAAGTTCCTTTCGAATCTGAGGATTCTCTTCTTTCAACTGCTTCAACCTATATAAGGTAAGCAAGAGCTTCCCTTGGCATTCTTCCAAACCTGCCATGCCTTTTCGTTTAGCTTGGCCCAAGCACAAAGCTTCACCTCTGCTAAACCTGTTTCACCCTTCACCTGAATCACCCTGATATTCCACCTGTCCCCTGCAAAACTTGAACTTCCTTTCAAGTCTTTGGTCTTCATAGAATCAACTCCTTGATTCAGTTCACCAACTCTGATACCACCTGTCACGATAGTGCAGTGGGATTAGGACTTCATCGTCAACCTGATCAGCTTCCTGATCATCAGCTCTGATACCACCTGTCACACCCCTACATTGGCGGTACTCTTCCAATCGCACTATAGCAAGGTGCGACACTACCAACTGTTTTCTTTTCACCAATACTTACGATTGTAGACTACGCCTAACATTCCATACTTAGTTTATTTTTCATTACCAAGTATTATATTTGTTCTTTATACAGTGAAAGTCCATAACATTCACATAAACAACATTATACAATAGAAATGTACAATAGTATAAAGGGATGGGCAACTCCCTGCAATATGAGTCTGCCCGAATCAATATATATAATCTTCTTTTATAAGTACAAGTTAAATCTTGGGAAACCCCAAATTTACACTTAGCTAAATTTCCAACTTTCGCAAACTCGGTTGCCCAGCTCGTTGGTGCCTCCACACGGTCACCACATGACTCACCAACCCTTCATTCACCTCGTCGCATGATCATGTTGTTTTCCCAACTTGGGCGTGCCTCGTTGTAACCAAGTTGCCACACACAAGCGCCTCCGCACGCGTCACACCTCCATTCACAACTCCAATAATTCACTGTTTACACCGTTTCATCATGCACGGCGTGCCCTACCCAACTTGCTCATCTTCACGATTCTTCATTTTGTCATGCACGACATGCCCTCACCCGGCCGCCCGTCCGCACGTCCACCCAAACTCGTTCACCCGAACAACTTCACCCGAGTCGCCACACGACTTCACCTGGGTCGCCACACGACTTCACCGGGCTCGCCAGAACGTCTTCACTCGGTTTTCCCGAATGACCTCGCTCAAGTTTCTTGCCTGACGACCTCACTCGAGTTCTTCCTGAACGACCTCACCTGAGTTCTACCCGACGACCTCGCCCGAGTTTTCTGCACGAGTTTCCTGCACAAGTTTTTCACCTGAGTTTCTCACCCGACTTTTCTGCACGAGTTTTTTCACCTGAGTTCTGCCCATCGTGCGGGCTCATCCACGCACTACAGAACTCCTTTGATCGAACTCATGTTGGCCGAATGATGATTTTCCTCCACAAACCATCCATCAATATAAATGGGTGGGTGGCGGGTTATGTCACCCGCCCGACCCACGCCCAACGCCCAGCCGGCTTGTTCAACATGTTGCCTTCGCCCGAGTGGAGGGTCAGCCCTCCCAACTCATGGGACCACCCTCACAACTCGCCCAACATTGTATAAACTCGCCTCTTGGTTCATTTTCCACGCACTTCGCACGGTGGAGTCGCCCTGCCCGTCGCATGGACCGCAGGTCCTTACATTTTCCATCTGTAGTTTTCATGCGGAGGGGCCCTATCTGGAGGTCATGGCCATCGTCTTCTTCTTTCCTTGAGGGTATATCATCAGGAAAACAAATTTCCTGGTTTTGGAAATGAGCTTATTGCATTGTTTTGCAGTAACCAAAGAGATGGTGGTAGGCGGTGCTACCTCTGGTATCCTATACAACTTATTTCCCAAAGTAACAATAACAGCACGGGGCCTTGATTCATACACAGCATGTCGCTTCCACAAGTATGGTTGTCCTAATAATACATCACAAACTTCAAGGGGAGCAATGTCACACAATACCTCATCCATGAATGGTTTGATGTTGTATGGAAGGTGACACTACTGGCTCACACAAAGATCTCATCCTTGGTGAAGCCACCCGATGGTGTACGGTTATGGATGTGCTGTGGTTGGTAAGCCCAGCCACTTCACGACCTTTGCCGAAATGAGGTTCTTTGCTGTCAAAAATGAACTATAGCAGGGAGCCCTTTACCCACATCTAGGAGTGGAAGGGATGCTCCTCCTCCTCTGGATCTTCGGGTTACTCCTTGTGGATCTTCGTGGTGGCAATGGTGGCGCTGGGCTCCGCATCAATAATCTGCTTCCCTTTGTCATTCCCCTTGTTGGGTTATGACTCAGAGTCGGAACATGCATCTGATTCTGAAATCTTTAGCTCAGCCACCAGTGAGTGCTTGGCCCGAAACTCGCTTGTGTTGTGAGTGGAGCTCTTATGGAACTCACACCACTTTCCCGTGTCCTTTTTTGGCTTCACGGTGCTATTCTTTGCTTGCACCTTTGGCGGGTTGTCTTGGGCTACCCCACCTTGGCTTTGTCCTTTGTTCTTCGGTTTGTGTGCACCTTTCCCTTGCTCCCAATTTGTAGATCAAAAGTCTCTCTTCTTCTGTTTAAATTTTTGCTCGACCTTGATGACATATCAGTATGTCGTGTCGAGCAAGGATATGTTCAATAATTCTATTTCTTCATGGATTTACTTGTTCAGGCATCTATGGTATTTGAGTACCAAATGCTGCTCAAAATCCTTGATACCCAACTTTGTGCGAAGGGTATGGAAAATATTGGTAAACTTCGGCACGTCTTGGTCCCTTCCCTGCTGCAACATGGTCCACTTTATGTATTGATCCTCATAGCTTCCAACAGGGTAGTACTGCTCCTTGATGGAATCCCGGAATGAATTCCAAGTGGGTGTGGTTGAAAATAGTGATCTTGTACTTTCAACCTTCTGCTCGTAGTAGGTTTCCGACCAATCCTTGACGTGGGGGGCTGCTTTGAGAAGAGCAAAAATAATCTTTTCCTAACTGGAAAAATCATGAACAGAAAAATAACCCTCTAGAAGATTTAACCATTTATCGACGACATCTGCATCTATTTGACCCTTGAATATGGGCTTTTCAAACTTAACTTGTACCTTAAACGGTGTGGCGTTTCCAGAAGTAGTTGTTGGAAGCCGATGTGTCACCCCTGGGTAGCCACTAAAGGATCTGGGCAAAGCTGTCAATCATCACATTCCTCTGTCACTCAAGGCTTCTTCAAGAAAGATTTTGATAGGATCTCCTGCCCCCTCATCTTTCTTTTCATCTACCATGGGAGGCCATCGGGATTTGTGAGGCTGGTCTTGCAAAGGTTCGACCAATTCAAGCCCTAACTCCTTATATCTCGATCTCGTTGGGAACATGCAAAGAAAAACAGAGAAAAAAAGCAGACCGCTCTGATACCACTAATCTGGATTTAAACAGGAACGCAACAAATTACAGAGATAACCATAAACATAGAGATGCAACATAAATAATACTTCATTTCATTAATGTAAAATAGTGAAATATGCTTACAAACAGAAGTGGAAATAAACCAGCTAGGGTGATGGTAGCTTATCTTTGAGAAGAGATGTGGCAGCTACATGCCTCTAAACTCTGTTCCAATGAGGCTCACAGGCCTTTTTATTATTGAACAATAAGAGAAAACCTTAAACAACCAAAACCCTAACCCGACGAAATGTAACAACAAGAGTTTATGGGCCCCGTTGGGGTTAGTTGGACAGCCAACTTTCCGGGGTCGCGACTTGGTCATATTATCTCCGTTTGACACGCATGATAACCCATTGGAAAGATATCTCCAAGGACTACGACGAAAAACACTATTTTAGAAAGAAAATTGTTGGAGGTATATTTCCCAAAAAATGTCATTTAGGGCCTCAAAACAGATTCGGAAGTTTAGGACCCAAAAAACTGCTAAAAATAGTAAATTGTGCTACAATTAAGGAAACTGAAAAACTGAAAGAATCAATGGTGGGGGTCCAACTGGAATTGGCGGGTGGCCACCAATATCCACCTAGATCAATTATGGCGATGAGAACTTGCCTCATCTCTTTTACTGCAATGGGCACTGCCATTGGATGATGGGGATGTGTTTCCATCATTCTATTTCCTTGACGATTTCAACGATGTCTCGGAAGCATATGACACCTTCGAGCATTCTCCTTCGGTGTATGTGATGAGCCCCATAAATGGGTAATTATATGGGTTCATTTGGCCTCCTAACTCAATTTAATCCACCATTCTCATTAGTTTATTGCATGTTTTTTATTATATTTATGCTAATAGAGTGAACTGGGTTAGTCATTATGCCATGAAATCTAATGTGTGCTTTATGCAGATTTTTGGTCAATTTTGAGACAAAGTTAAAGGTTTAATGAGCATTTGGCAGCCAATATTCAAGGAAAACAAGGGAGAGGATTTGTAGGAGGGTTTCCCCCTCATTTATGACCCCTTACTTTGAATCCTCCTTCAGAAGGCTCGGAGCACAAGCAACCACATCAATGCATCAAAGGGCCAGCCAAGCCTCCTTGATTTTAGGAGAGTTGTTGGGAGCTCTAGTGGTATAAATAGAGAGGTTTAGGGCCTCACTAGGTTAGTTGGATGTTAGTCAAATTTTTTCACTTTTGTTGCAACTTTTGCTCAACTCATTTCGAGCTTACTTTTGTGAACAGTTTATGTAATGTCACTGGAATTTTAATAATGGAGATAAAATATTTTCTGAGCTAGCACTGAGTTCTTTCAAGGGTCTGAAGCTCTTGGGTTAGGGTCCAACCCAAGCTACCCAACACCTCTTGTTTTGTACATATATGTTTTGTTTCAGTTCATGAATTAGTTGATGTTAGATAGATTTCTTCATTGGCTATAATACGTTGCTTTTGGTGATTTACATATTTGTTTCCATTTCGATTGCCGAAGTAGGTTAAATAGGGGTAAGAGAAAGATACAAAAAGGCCATTAACAGAGCTTGACCTCGTTTCCTCCTTTGGGGACCATGAATTAAGGTCAAGATCTGCTTGCTGCCATAAAAACACAAGTTTGCTTTCCCCATGCAATTTCTAGTGTTACAATTTGATTTAGAGGTTAATGTTTTGCTTCAGATCCAGTTTGTCATGCTCATTTCTATTTCTTCAATAAATCTCTTTCCATGATTTCCTTTCCATATAACACTGTTCAACATTTTATTTTTCTAGATCAGATATTAGGTTAACTTGATATATAGTTCTGTTTTTTGGTGCAGCTAGTTATTTTCTTGCTCAGATTCAGTGTTTTGATTTGCAACTCTCTTACAGTACATCTCTGCTCATAATAAGTCAATAAAGCTTCCATCACCATCTCTTTTGCTACATGTTTCATAGGTCATTCATAGCCCTTCACAAATCTGCCCTAATTCCTGCACTTTTCTCATAAGCTTTCCTCTCGTCTCTTGAACAAATCCAACCATCATTTTCTTTCC
This sequence comes from Pinus tabuliformis, assembly GCA_031772625.1. Lineage (NCBI taxonomy): Eukaryota > Viridiplantae > Streptophyta > Pinopsida > Pinales > Pinaceae > Pinus > Pinus tabuliformis. The sequence goes on along the minus strand of CM062818.1, from coordinate 1,056,537,982 downwards.
TAATCATCCTTGATGAACTTCAGACACCTTAACACATCCCTCTAGTCTTCAGCTACCCTTTCCCACCATTTTTCCACCTTTAAACCCTCTAAAACAGCTCTCGGCATCCTCCTGTAGATCCTCCTGTAGATCCCCTATAGCCTCCTGTAGAATTTCCTGTACGTGGCTTTTTGAAGTCTGATTGTAGGGAAAGCCTCCAGAAGGTTACCAGAGGCCTCCTAGGACCCCTCCACACCTTCCTACACCTTTGAAAATCCCAAAGTCACCCTCCATCACCACCTAATCACTGCCACATCCATAAACAAATAAATTACATGCATAACAATTTCACATAAAATACACAAAAATCCAAAAAAGATGTTTTTTTCCTTATTTCCTTCTAGAAATAACTTGAATAGGTGTAGTTTACTTCCTCAGTAGGTAATGGCACTCCTTTCCTAGATTTTCACCTCTCTTCTTGCAAAAGTAGGGTTAGTCTGTAAATTAGGGTTTGTTAGGTTTACCTCACATTTTAGTCTTCTTTCTCTTTCTGCAAGTAGAATAGCCTCTATAGAGTAAGATTTCCTTTATTTCATCACATTTAAAGCTTTGTCTAGAATTCATAGAAGTTGGCTTGAGCTCCTAGTGATCTTGCGCCAGCTGACCAAGTGACAGCTTGCAATAAGAACTAGTACTTGTGCATACAACACCGTCACTTCCATGTTTGATATGAACTACCAGGTTGATAAAAGTAAAGTAGGAAGCCCCAAGAGTTGCAACATTATTGCTGCAATACTGGTGCTCACCACTTTTTGGCACCGTTGTTGGGGAAGCGTCAGAGTATTTTGTGATTACTGCTTTTCTTCTATTTTCTATTGCAACATTCTGCTAAGTAGTTCATTTTAGCAAAAGTAGAGTAGTTGTTTCTCTCAATTTCTGCATTTCCTTGCTTTCATTTCAATTCTATAATTTCCATTTCAGCAAAAGTAGATTAGCCCTTTCAATTCTGCAATTTCCATTTCAGCAAAAGTAGATTAGTCCTTTCAATTCTGCAATTTCCATTTCAGCAAAAGTAGATTAGTCCTTTCAATTCTGCAATTTTCATTCCAAATTAGTCATTTCCTTGCTTTCATTTCAATTCTGCAATTTCCTTTCAGCAACTTCATTTTAGTAGTTGCAATTTATTGTTCAATCAATTTCAATTTTCCAGGTACAAGCAGGAAAAAACAAAAATCACTCAAAAAGAGATTTCCTTTCATGCCTCATAGGAATAGAGATAATTCAGGGAAATTCTTACCCAACACCCCCACCACATCACAAAGCCACCCTTCTCTCTTTTTCAGTGGTAGTGATCTAGAAGAACCTTTAGGAGAACAACCTGAGATATTTGAAGAACCTATAGGAGAAGAAGAGGAAGAAAACATCCCTCCTGAGACAATGGCTGAAAACAAAAATTCTAGGGGGAATGGAGAAAGAGTAGAGAGTACCTTTCCCATCCGAGAGACCAATGGTGACACTAAAATGAAGAACATAAGCCCTTCATCCCTACCTCACTTCCATGGATTGACTACAGAAGATCCTGACACTTTCCTGTTTGAGTTTGCTGTTATCTGTCGAACTTATGACTATGCAGAAAATGAGCAGAAGTTGAAATTGTTTCCTTCTACCCTCAAGGATGCAACATTGCGCTGGTTCATGGGGTTATCTGGAAACAACATCACAACTTGGGATCATATGCAGCAAGCCTTTAATAACAAATACTGGGGCTACTATAGGTCAAAAGATACCAAGGAATAAATCTTTTGAATGACCATGGAAGTGATGAATCCTTGGAAGATTATGAAGAGAGGTTCCAGCTCAGTTATAAAAGGGCCAGGTGCACACTTGACCCCAAATCTCTAAAGTTGGTCATACTTAGGGAATTTCGAAAGACCTTCTAGACACCCTCCATTTACTGGCTGGGGAAGACATCTACCAACTACCTTATGAATACATAAAGACTATTTTTAGAAACCATTATAGGGAAGCCAGAAAGAGAGGTAGGGAGAGTCAACCCACAGCCAGTACCTCCTCATCCAGTTCATCCCTTAAAGGTAAACTTGGAAACATGCTGGAACACTTCAAGAGTGAGATGTTGCAGACTCTTGCCATGCAAATGGATACCTTACATATCAAAAGGAAACAAGAGGAAGCAAAAAGGGCTTTGGCCATTTTTTGTCCTAGGTACACCAGAAGGCATCCTAGGAATGAATGTCCATTGAACTCTGTAGAAGTTTGTTCAGTCTGTGAAGAAGATCATTCTACAGATAAGTTCCCTTCCTTGCCTGGACTTAAAGATGTATACCAAGGGGCCGAAGGAGCCACTGAACCACTCTATTTCATGAACCAAAGGAGACTGCATGGACTTCGACCATACTAGCAGGGAATGCAAGGGACATCTCAAGCATAATACAACCCAAACCAAGCCACTTGCACACCTTCTTGCGGTCCCCCTGCTCATCCTTCCTGGTCCACACCTCCTCCTTGGTCCTATCCATCTCAATATCATGCCCAACCAACCGCTCATTCATTACATTCCTATACTCAGCCCCAACCTCAGTGGAATGCATCTCATCAGGGGTGGAGGCCCTAGTACAACTCTCCTCCCACTCTTTTGCCTCCACCACCTACTAAACCGCAACCATTACCTCCTGCTCCACCAAGGCAACCCCAAATTCCTACTCAACTGAACCCAAACCATCATGCCCAACCTATGTTGTGGAGATTCAGGAGATTAACCTACGATCTGTGAAGGTTCTCCCAGATAGCCAGCCTCCCCCTCAGGAGGTTGAGGAAGATAAAGAGGAAAGTGAACCAAAAGCAAATCCACCCTTTCCTGAGAGATTATCTAAAATAACACAGCCTACCTTGGAAGAAACTGAACTTCTGGGAGAATTGAAACAGTTACCTGTAAAGATACCACTTCTCCAAGCCATAAAGGATGTGCCTATATACAATAAGATGATCAAAGAGAAGTGCTCCAGGCATCTAGGTAGTGCAAGAGAGATGCCCCAACCATCAATGTCATAGGACAACTGTTTGACCTAATGTTGGGGCAGGTAATCTGTCAAAAATATCTAGACCCTGGAAGCCCAGTAGTTTATGTCCACATCAATGGCACCATGATCCCCCATACCCTGATCGATCTAGGGGCTGCCATTAATGTGATGACTAAGGACACCATGCTCAAGCTTAAACCCCAGGGATCCTTGAGAAAGACCATGACCATATTGCAGCTAGCAGACCGCTCCACCGTGACCCCTGAGGGGATTGTGGAGGATGTGATGGTCTCCATTGATTCTTGGGAGTACTCTGCTAATTTCCTAGTTCTCCAGCTGACAGCAAAGCTCGCTGGGTATCCTCTCATCCTAGGAAGACCCTAGTTGGCTACTGCAAATGCCTACATCAGCTGTCGAGCTGGGAACATGACAATCAAGAACGGGCATATGTCCAAGCAGCTAATCCTATACCCTCCTACCCAACCCTTGCTAGAACATGATCTACCTCTCTGGTTGGAGGAGGAGGATGAGGATGAAGTCTATTCTACACCACTGTGTGCAGTAGAAACTATTATGAGGGGGCAACCGCAAAATGAGGATGATATCATTGAAAATCTAATTCAGAATCCACCCCCCAGTATTTTTCCATTAGAAGATCTAGTGAAAGACACCCAAGACAATCCCTTAACTGATCTTTGTGTGGCTGACCCAACCTCTCTCCATGTTAAGAATATAGAGTTCGACCCTGAAAGAACCTTGAAAATCAATTCATCCCTATCCACCTCCCAGGAGAAGGAACTGTGTAGCTTATTGAGAAAACATTTAGATGCCTTCGCCTGGAGCTATAAGGAGATGAAGGGAGTGCACCCTTCAGTTTGTACTCATCACATTTACATTAAGGAAGATTGCAAACCAGTCAAGCAACCTCAAAGGAGGATGAATCTAGCCCTTAAGGACATTGTCAAGGAAGAATTGCAAAAGTTACTGGATGCAGGATTCATCTACCCCATCTCTGACAGCGAATAGGTCTCTCCTTTGGTGCTAGTGCCAATGAAAAATGGTAAGTGGAAGATCTGTGTCGATTATCGAGAACTGAACAAGGCCACCAAAAAGGACCATTTTCCTTTTCCTTTCATAGATCAAGTGTTAGATGGTCTGGTGGGGAAAAAGTTTTTCTCCTTCCTAGATGGGTTCAACGGGTACAATCAGATCCAAATCAACCTAGAAGACCAAGATAAGACCACGTTCACTTGTCCTTGGGGTACCATTGCATTTCGGGTCCTTCCTTTTGGTTTGTACAATGCTCCCGCCACTTTCTAGAGAGTAGTATTGAGTATATTCTCTAAACTGGTTCATGATGCAGTGGAAATATATATGGATGATTTTACTCCTTATGGTTCTAACTTCCAGGAAGCTTTGTCTAACCTAGGAAAAGTTTTGGACAAGTGTATTGAAATGAACCTGTCCCTCAGTCCAGAAAAATGTGAATTCTTGATGACTGAAGGGACCGTGCTAGGTCATGCAATATCTCAACAAGGATTGCAGGTGGACCCCAACAAAATTGCCATCATCCAAAGGGTCTCACCTCCTCAAAAGGTGAGAGATGTCCGAAGTTTCCTAGGATTAGCAGGATATTACAGAAGATTCATTAAAAATGTCAGTAAGTTAGCCTCTCCATTTTTTGGTCTTTTGGGAAAAGACGTCGAGTTCATATGGACTGACCATTGTCAAGAAGCCCTAGATACCTTGAAAAGTAAACTTGTGATTGCCCCAATTTTAAGAAGCCTAAACTGGGCCCTACCTTTCCACATTCACACAGATACCTCGAAAAAAGCAATAGGAGCAGCCTTGGGGAAGATTGATGGAAAGTTACCTTATGCCATATACTTTATAGGTAAAAATTTGTCCAAGGCAGAGTTAAACTACACAATAACCGAGAAAGAACTCCTAGCTATTGTACATTCCTTAAATAAGTTCAGACATTACATCACAGGCTATCAAACCTTTGTACACACTGATCATGCTGCAATTAGGTATTTAATGAATAAACCAAATGTAAATTCTCGTATTTTTAGATGGTTGCTTTTATTGCGGCAGTTTGATTTAACCATTGTTGATAAACCTGGTAAAGAAATGTTGTTGCTGACTTTTTGTCTAGAATAGATTTTCCTGTAGGTGAGGAAGGAATGGTGGATGATCAAATGCTAGATGAGCACCTGTTTTCTATCTTAGCACTCTCCATGATTTGCTGATATAGAAAATTACTTGGTTTCAGCACAATTCCCACCACACCTATCCTCCAAAGAGAAGAGCAAGATTGTGAGGAAAAGCGCCCCTTTCACCTGGATTGGGGGCAATCTCTTCAAACTTGGCCCAGATCAGATTTTGATAAGATGTGTCAGGGAGGAATAAGTTTTTGACATTCTCCTGACCTACCATGATGGACCTTGTGGAGGCCATTTTGCAGCAAAGAGGACCGCCTTCAAAAATCTGCAATAAGGTTACTATTGGCCCACTCTTCATCAAGATGTGAGGAGATATATCAGCCAATGTGATCAGTGCCAAAGGATGGGGAAACCTACTCCAAAGGATGAGATGCCCATGTAGCCTTAAGTGACTTTTGGGCCATTTGAGAAGTGGGGCATGGACTTTGTGGGTCCTATCAACCCTCCTTCAAAACAGAAACAATACATCATTGTGTGCACCAATTATCTAACAAAATGGGCAGAGACAAAGGCAATCAAGGTAGCAACAGAAGAAAAAGTAGTTGAGTTTTTAAGAGAGAACATCTTCTATAAGTTTGGGTATCCAAGAGAACTGGTTACAGATCAAGGAAGTCAATTCACTTCCAATTTGATTGAATACCTGCTCACACATCATCAAATCAAGCACAGGACTTCCACCCCTTACCATCCACAAGCCAATGGACAGGTGGAAGTCACTAACAGAGCTTTGGAAGGAATTCTAACCAAGGTAGTGAGCAGCAGCAGAAAAGATTGGGCAGATAGATTGGTTGAGGCCACCTGGGCCTACAACACCACATGGAAGACCACCACAGGGTTCACACCCTATGAACTGGTCTATGGGAAGAAGGCTTTGTTGTCAATAGAATTTGAATACAATACACTAAGGTTGGCAGCTCAGCTGGACCTAGATCTCAGCCATGCACAAAGGGAAAGGCTACTCTAGCTCAATGGATTGGATGAACAAAGATTGCAGGCCCTTCTTCACACAGAGGTAATCCAGCTTTAGAGGAAGATATGGCATGACAAAAATATCAAGGAGAAGCAATTCCAAGAAGGATATTGGGTGCTGCTATATGAATCAAGGTATAAAGATTTCAAAGGTACGTTGAGGACAAGATGGCTAGGACCCTACACTGTAGAAAAATGCAATGACAATGGTTCAGTTCTGATCAGAACCATTGATGAGGAAGCCATCCCCATGCTTGTCAATGGGCATAGATTGAAAATTTACAAGAAGCCCCTCTCCAAGCAAGAATTCATTGAAGATCTGAATAAGACAGTGTTGGTAGTGGAATAGGTCTCCACCTCCACTCCCCCCACTCACTGAGAAAAAAGAGAAAAATAATAAGGACTCAAGTGAAAACCTCTATGAGGCGCTTGAGTCCCATCATTGGGTTGAAAAACTATTTGGAGGCGGCCTAGTGATGAAAAAAAAAAAAAAGAGATAATAAGATCCCTGGGTGATAAAATCCATTGGAGGCACCCAAGACAGGCAAGTAGGGTGAAAACGGCCTAGAGGTGCCCTGGTTGTCTTCAAAAAAAAAAAAAAAAATAGAGAAAAAAGAAAGGAGAAAATTGACTTTTTCAAATGCATTGCAGGTTACATATGGACCACATGAAACAAGGGGACATGCCACAAAGCCTATTACACAACCTCTATACTCTTCTCCATCATTTTTGACTTTTTTTCCACCTCTCTATGTTTTTTTTCTGAAGACTGTGCATCCTACAGGAGACCGTGTGTGTTCTATAGGAGGCTCCTGTAGAAATCACAGAAAGCCCGAAATGGCTTTTACAAATAGTTTGAGGAGCTGAGGATTTTCCTGGAAGGCATGTAGGCCATCCTACAACTATCCACCATCCTAACCCTACATCCCACACTTGCACCACCTCATTTCCATTTGATTTCTTTCCTTCCTGCAAAAACAAAAAACACAAAAACAAGTTTTTTTTTAAATAGGGAAACAAAAAGAACAACACCTCCGCAACTCACCTACAGCTTACCAAATCCCTCTCCATTGCCATCAAAATACTTAGTAGCATCCTCACAGCTCCTAGCACAAACATCAACTAAAAATTTTAGAGGGAGAAGCAGCTATAGGAGCTCCTGTAGAATTTCCTGTAGTAGTTGATCCCCTTAAAATCAAGCTCCAGCAGCAAAATAGGTGCAGCCACAGGAATGTAGGGGATGTCAGAAGAAAGATTCAGTTAAAGGGCACCTATACAAAGCAACCAAGCACATATCAAGAAGTAAAAATCATATGGTATAAGGGATACAAGCATGCAACATTGAAATCCAATCATGCAGCAGCAACAGAACTTAGCAGCACCGTAGCATGAGCATTCGACCTGCAGGTAAGTGCCTAACCCTCTCCTCTATTGCATCTGTATAATTTGAAAAATAGATGAACGAATAAGATGGTTGGGATTAAACTAGAAAGGTGGCCAGTTAACTAATCACACTCATCTAGTTCTACTGCGCTTATCCGGAGATCCAACCACATGTGCCTAGTCAACTCACAGAAAAATCCAAAAAGGTAGGTAGTGGTGGGTGTATAAACTCCAATGCAAATGATGGGAAGTGATTTTGGGCAGAAGCCATGAAGACTCATGATGACATAGTAGTGGGGACCAATGGTCCAAATAATGACAACATACCCTTTTTTCCACCTCACATCATCGTCAGAAATATCTCCAGTAAACATAAGTACTCTTCCTTGAACTCATTCACCACCTTTGTTTCCATTTTATCATCGTCCCCGTAGCTGCAGAAAGCTCATACCACCTCCAAGGCCTCAAAACCACAATTCTATGTTATTTCCATTCCTCCTCCTCTTATCGGGTTATACAGGATCATTATCAGGTTCTACAGGAGCCGTAACAGGTTCTATAGGAGAGCCTATAGTCGTTTCTACAGGAGGGCCAGTAAGCAGTTTTACAGAAGAAAACACGGGATTTTCGCTCAAATTCAGGCTTGAAGAGGTAGGCTCTGTACAAACCCACCTTTGATATTCATATATACAAGGAGTGATGCAATTTAAGGGAAGAATTAAGCCTGAAAAAGAAGAGGAATTGTGTTAAAAAAGTATGCCTGTTTCTTAAAGAAAAACACAGTTTTTTCTTTGTTTCTTGTTTTTGCAAAAAAATGTTGTCTCCTTCTCCACTTGAGGTATTCCAAAAGAGTATAAACATAATGACAGGGGGATTCATGATGAAGGAACCCATAAATTCAATCAAGCTCCATGAACATCCTGAGGTGGTAGCCATTTTTACCAGAGCCAATTGGATGCCATTTTTCAAGAAACTTCGAGGGTATGATGAAGAAGTGACTCAGGAGTTCGCCCTTTCCTTGGTATCCCACTCAAAGACCCATGCCACTGTTACTTTTAGATGTCTCACCATGCAAATCACTCCAAAGTTTATCAATAAGGTTACCTATCTTCCACTTGGACTACCCTAGAGCAAAGAAGAAAAGTCACTGGGTCAAGTTGCCAAGAAAACCTTCTTCCAGCCAAATGAACATCTTGTAGAGGAAAAAAATGGCATCAGAAGAACAAGCAAACCTTACCCTTGGGATGAGGTTAGTTTCCAAATTATCAAGTAAATTTCTTGTGAAGGGAGGTATAACATAGTTTATGGTTATAATTTCAGACTTCTACATGAGCTGAGATATGGCATGGATATTCCCACACCCTAAAAACTCAGCATCCCCTATTTTCTCCTACAGTCCCTTATAGATTCCAGCATTAAATTGAAGGCAGGAGGTCCAGATCAATTGGCTCACCATGGACTAATTAAACTGCTGGTTGAAAAAGCCCTCAACACCTTCACAATCCCCATAGCCTGGGAGTTCTTTAGAAATATGATAGGAGAAGATTATATAAAAGCCCTCACATATGACCTCAGTCCTTCTGAAAGTGAGGGGGGGGGAACAAAAAGGGGAAGATGAGGAGGAAACCAAAACAGGGGAAGAGGACACCAAAACAAAGTAGGAAGAACCTGAAACAGACGAGAAAAAGACCCAAGCAGATAAGAAGGAAACCTAGGCCAGAAGAGAAACAAACTAAAACAAAAAGGAAAAAGACTAAACCAGAGAAGAAAAAGACTAAAGTAGAGAAGGCCGAAACTAAAAATATGAGAAGGAAACCAAAATAGAGCTAGAGGAAACAAAGTTAGCAGAGGCTGAGAAGACAAAAGAAGAGGAAAAAGGGGAAAAGAAGACAGAAGTGTCTCTTGAGACACTAGAAATTGAATCAAAAACTATTCTTGTTGCCCTCAGCACCCCAGTTAAACCCAAACAAAAGAGGAAAAGGCCACCATCAATGTATTTCAGGCCTCGAAAAAGCACAAGAATAAAAATAGGGAAGCCACAGCCACCCTCAAAAGAGCCTATCATAATTGAAGATTCCCCTACTGTCAAAAGGGAATAATCTCCATCAAAAACCCCCATTACTTATGAGAGAGGTCCTAGATCTTCCACTTGGAAGGAAAGAGTAAAACTGCAGGACTCAAAAACAATCCTACAGGAGGCATAGACTACTCTACAGGAGACCCTAACAAAGCTACAGGAGACTAAGAAACTTGAGAAAAGGGTAGAAGAGTAGACCAAAGGGAAGGATGAAACAACAGAGATTCTAGAACCTGACCCCTAGCCTAGTTTGGGCTCTTATTACAACCTTCTTGAAGGAGGAAAAATTATTCCATAGAAATTTGCAGTCCCACTTTTCTTTGAACTAGAAAAAGAAAGGGTAAGGAGCCATAGATGGATGTAGATCACCAACTCCAAAGGGGTGGAAGACATTGGCCACATGGAAAACAAGCTGAGAGAGATGGGTAAGTAATTGAGCACTGTAAGACATACAAAAGCAATCAGGAGATCTCACTTGGAAGCAGAAAATGAAATGTTAAGGAAACAGTTGCAAGAAAAGGACACACAATTTTCATGCATGGCCAGCTGGTCTATGGAGGCATTATAGTGTAGGCAACTAGCCAAATCATATGGAGTATACCTGAAAGACCAATGGCTACAGTTTCAAATCAAGACCTTGGCACAGAGAGGCAACATGCCTTTTAAATATTATAAACAATTTACAGACCTATGTGACCAAAGTTCAGCAGAAAAAAAGGAAAAGTTGGCAGAGTTTTATTTGCATAACATGGCGCTCACCGATATGAACCTATGGGACCACAATGCTAGGTTGGGGGACTTGCAGCTGATGGCCATGGCATCATGGATGAATCATGAGGAGAAAAGGGCAGCAGAAATCAAGAAGTTGATGGCAAAAGAGCAAAATGAACCCTTAATGATCTGAGCTAAGCCAGAAAACCCCATGGCTCTCATCAGTGTCCACCAGCAGCTTGCAGATAATCCTCAAGGTGCCCCTAAGTATATCAATGAGTAGGCCCAGGCTATTGCACATTTTGAGGACATGGAAATATTTCTTGGAGATGACTGCATTCATGCCTGTATGAGAAGGTGGAACACACTGCCACATAGCCTACAGATTAGGGAGTATCACTCCCCAAACAGGATGAAAGAAGCATTGAGGAGAGTGCCTTTGTACAAGTGCTCTATGCAGAGTTTGAAGGCCAATTGGATTGGCCTCAAATTGAGTCCTCCACTACTGCTAGGCCTACTGGAAGGTGTAAAAGAAGAAGAAGAACAATAGCAATGGGAAGAGGTGGACAGAAAGGCAGGATTCCATGATAAGGAGGAGGATTTCACAACAAAAGCATGGGATGTCAAGGAATCCGTTAGGGCCATCAAGGATGAGGAGATAGACTAGTTGCTCATAGGATGAACAACACATTCAGTAGGGGGGTGATGATGAGCCCCATAAATGAGTAATTATATGGGCTCATTTGGCCTCCTAACTCAGTTTAATCCACCTTCTCATTAGTTTATTGCATGTTTTTTATTATATTTATGCTAATAGAGTGAATTGGGTTAGTCATTATGCCATGAAGTCTAATGTGTGCTTTATGCAGATTTTTGGTCAATTTTGAGACAAAGTCAAAGGTTTAATGATAATTTGGCAGCCAATATTCGAGGAAAACAAGGGAGAGGATTTGTAGGAGGGTGTCCCCCTCATTTATGACCCCCTGCTTCGAATCCTCCTTCAGAAGGCTCGGAGCACAAGCAACCACATCAATGCATCAAAGGGGCAGCCGAGCAAGTGAAGAGGAACTATTGTCTATCTCAAGTCTTGGGAGCCAAGCCTCCTTGATTTTAGTAGAGTTGTTGGGAGCTCCAGTGGTATAAATAGAGAGGCTTAGGGCCTCAGTAGGTTAGTTGGATGTTAGTCAAATTTTTGCACTTTTGTTGCAGCTTTTGCTCAGCTCATTTTGAGCATACTTTTCTGAACAGTTTATGTAATGTGACTATTATTTTTATAATGGAGATGAAATATTTTCTGAGCCAGCATTGAGTTCTTTCATGGGACTGAAGCTCTTGGGTTAGGGCCCAACCCAAGCTGCCCAACACCTCTTGTTTTGTACATATATGTTTTGTTTCAGTTCATGAATTAGTTGATGTTAGATAGATTTCTTCCTTGGTTAGAATAGGTTGCTTTTGGTGATTTACATAGTTGTTTCCATTTCAGTCTGAAGTAGGTTAAATAGGGGTCAGAGAAAGATACAAAAATTCCATCAATAGAGTCTGACCTCCTTTCCTCCTTTGGGGACCACGAATTGAGGTCAAGATTTGCTTGCTGCCATAAAAACACAATTTTTCTTTCCCCATGCAATTTCTAGTGTTACAATTTGATTTAGAGGTTAATGCTTTGCTTCAGATCTAGTTTTTCATGCTCATTTCTGTTTCTGCAATAAATCTCTTTCCATGATTTCCTTTCCATATAGCACTGTTCAGCATGTTATTTTCTAGATCAAAGTTTAGGTTAACTTGAGATATAGTTCTATTTTTTGGTGCAGCTAGTTCTTTTCTTCTCAGATTCAATGTTTTGATTTGCAACTCTCTGATAGTACATCTTTGTTCATAATAAGTCAATAAAGCTACCATCACCATCTCTTTTACTATATGTTTCGCAGGTCATTCACAGCCCTTCACAAATCTTCCCTAATTCCTGCACTTTTCTCCTAAGCTTTCCTCTCGTCTCTTGAACAAATCCAACCATCATTTTCTTTCCTAATCATCCTTGATGAACTTCAGACACCTTAACACATCCCTCTAGTCTTCATCTACCCTTTCCCACCATTTTTCCACCTTTAAACCCTCTAAAACAGCTCTCGTCATCCTCCTGTAGCATTTCCTGTACGTGGATTTTTGAAGTCAAATTGCAAGGAACGCCTCCAGAAGGTTACCAGAGGCCTCCTAGGACCCCTCCAAACCTTCCTACACCTCTGCAAATCCAAAAGTTTCCCTCTATCACCACCTAATCACTGCCACATCCATAAACAAATAAATTACATGCATAACAATTTCACATAAAATACACAAAAATCCAAAAAAGATGTTTCTTTCTTATTTTCTTCTAGAAACAACTTGAATAGCTGTAGTTTACTTCCTCAATAGGTAATGGCACTCCTTTCCTAGATTTTCACCTCTCTTCTTGCAAAAGTAGGGTTAGTCGGTAAATTAGGGTTTGCTAGGTTTACCTCACATTTCAGTCTTCTTTCTCTTTCTGCAAGTAGAATAGCCTCTGTAGAGTAAGCTTTCCTTTCTTTCATCACATTTAAAGCTTCTTCTGGAATTCATAGAAGTTGGCTTGAGCTCCTAGTGATCTTGCACCAGCTGACCAAGTGACAGCCTGTGGTAAGAACTAGTACTTGTGCATACAGTACCATCGCTTCCAAGTTTGTTATGAACTACCAGGTTGATAAAAGTAAAATAGGAAGCCCCAGGAGTTGTAGAATTATTGCTACAATACTGGTGCTCACGAGTATGTCAAGCCTGCAAATCGAGGTCTCTTCACAACCTCCAATGGCTGAGTAATGCCTTGGCTATTAGCACCATGCGCTTCTTCCCCCTTGTACCTCATCCTGGTAAGGAGCCTCATGTTTGGCCCTGTAATTGGTATCTCTACATTTCCAACAGAAATCATACTAAGTGAAGATGAAACTGAAGGGAAATCAACATCTTTTACCTCCACGGTCGAGTTGGAAAGAACTGATGAGGGTTTCTCATCATCTTTTGTTGGTGGTTCACTGGCTATCTTGGCGCATTCCCCAACTTCCTTCCTAAAAACCCAAGTCCTTCCTGACAGGGTAATTCCTCTACTTTGATGGGGTTGACAATGCCTTGGCCATTAATTCCCAAGCCTTTTCCTTCATACCCCATTTTCCTCAACAATTTGGAGCCAATTCCTATGGTATGATTTTCAAAAACAACAAAATCATCATCAGGACACATACATGAAACCAGAGAATTACTTTTCACCTCACATGGGTCACACTGTAGCTTTTCCAAGGCCTCATCCTTAACATGTATCGAATGTAGAAAACTATGTTTCTCTTCTTTCTCTTCTTGTAGAAGCAACTTCAATTCAATGTTATATTCTTGAAGACTCTGGTTGTTGTGCTTCAGTTCTTCGGGGCCTCTTCTGTGGCTCGCAACTGAAGCTGCAATCACTTCTTTTCCTATGTCTCTTTTTCTAGAGCTTCATACATTATTTCCACCTTTTTGACTCTTTTAGCATGGTCTTGTACATTTATTTTGTTGGAAATAATACTGAGAGGTGGGGTGTGAATCAGTATTATCAAAATTATTTTTCAATTCATACAAATATTTGTATATGCTAGTTCAGTTAGTGAAAACAGTGTGTATACGTAACTCCAGTTAATTAAACCCGTGTATAACTTGCAAACTTATAATTTAATTTATTCTTCGGATGTTGATCATTAATCTATGTGTCAGAACCATATAAACAATAACTAGGAACAGGAAAAATAGAGCAGACATTCACACACAAGAACACAAGATATAAGGTGGAAACCCAATGTGGGTGAAAACCACCTGCTACAATTCGTCTCTATCTTCTTTTAATTAGAAACTTATTTTTACAATGTTTCTATACTGGTGCAGTCTTATACCAGTACGCAGGCTACTACCTACAGAAGGCTTCAACCTTCTCTCATTCTCTAGCTTCTCCTGGAAGGGAGCTACAACCCCCTTAGCTCTTGTACTGGTCGAGGTACTAGTACGTAGGTGCTGACCTACATAAGACTACAACATTCTCTTTTCTTCCAGGGACCACATTTCATAAATTTTCAGACTGGATCCATGAATATCAATCAAACATAAAGTATATCTGCATCAACCAATTTCCTTTGTACAAACCAATACTGAATCAACTAATAACTTCTCATAATACTATAACCAGAAAACAGTACGCCAATTCTGAACCCACAATACTGCAGCAGTAACCAAAAGTAGCTAAAACATATTTCATGAGACGTATGCTACTTCACAATGTAGAAAGCTGTGTACATACGCAGCTGTATCAAGGGCAACCAGCGTATATTCTATCTTCACTTACTGAATCCGCGTGTATATGCGCCTCTGCTGTGCCGAACCTGCGTACAGATCTATAAAAGATAATTTACCCTTTCACTTAATCAAACATCAGTTATACCCAGATTATCAAATTTATAGATCTAATCATGCGCCAATTATAACAGATCAAAATCGCATGACGATACTACTATTCAAGATTTCGACCCATCAATAGAGCTTATCCATCTTGTAACACTCAGGTTCCTCCTTGATTCAGATCTAGCTATACACCACAAACTAATCCCCAGTATTCTAGATCTTGCTCCACTTAAGATATTCAACACTTGAGTCGATACACTTGCCAAATGATCTCCTTTCCTTTTTATAGACTTAGGCCTTACTCAAACCATGGTCCAAAACCATTGAGAACCAATCCTAGGAACCCAATACCTAGGTTCAACTCTTTGGATGCAATACCAAGGATCAAAACCATAGGTTCAAATATGTCGGTCTAAATACCATGGACCTAAGTTTTCCCACATGTACACGCTTTTCTTTGCATGAAAGTGCGTGCATACGTATACGTGCCTTTTGATCGATAATCTCGCGTGTATACGCGACTTTGTTACGGGGAACCTGTGTATACCTTATTTTCTTTCATTTTGAGAGCCTGAACTGTGATCTGTCATTTGAGTGAGTTGCCATCAAGGACAACACCTATGTCATAGAGTCAAACCTGTGTCATAATGCCAACAATCTCCCCCTTTGGACTTGATGGCAACCTCAAGTCACTCAAAGTCATTCTCCCCCTTTGACATCAAGGGCAAAGGGTTATGCTCCCCCTGAGTACATGCTGAATTCTCTGCTCTGCTGTGCTGTCCAAGCTCCCCCTGACTGTAGGCAAGGTCTACAAGAAGATGTTTTACAAGAAGATACATAACTTTATACATTGTAAATGACTTTCCTACCACCAAAGACTCATACATACATCCATCTCCCAACCAAGTGGGGATTGACTCATCTACCCAACCAAGTGGGGATACACCAAGAATTTACACTTGATAAAACAAGAACATTACTTCATCCATCCCAGGCATAGTGGGGAAACCAAGATAGGCCGTTACATGACCTTGATATGACATAGAGACGAAATATCTACAGCAAGACTACGATAGTTATCAACAATTAACATCAGCAGCATCTGTCAATCATTATTCAAACCAACAACCATGTTCTCCCTCTGCACCTGTTCCAACTGAAACCAAAAGAACTATGAAATTGAACCAAGATCTTCTAAGATAATGCCAACAATGCATTCTTAGAATATATGCTCCCCCTGAACTTGTGCCAGATGGTCTCTGTCAGACCCATATCAGACTCTTTTTATCCAGAGCCTGGCCCACAAAATGTCTTCAAACCAACATATACGTGACTGTATTTTCATAAACCGGCGTATGTACGCGGATCCTCCATATGAAACTCGCGTACAACCATTAATCTCTGAAACAGACAAGTTTCAGTAGCAAGATGATGCATCAACTACTCCCAGCTTCTGTCTGAGGTATTCAAATGTCTCCCTGGGCAGTGGTTTGGTGAGTATATCAGCAACCTATTCCTTAGAGGGAACATACTCCAATTTGATCTTTTGTTCAAGCACTTGTTCCCGGAGAAAGTGATATTTGATAGGTATGTGCTTAGTCTTTGAATGCATGACAGGATTCTTTGAAATATTGATTGCACTTGTATTATCACAAAAAATGGGGATAGGTGGAGTACAAGTGATTTGAAGATCTTGCAATGTTTGTATCATCCAAAGGAGTTGTGTGCAGCAAGATGCAGCAGCCACATATTCTGCATCAATTGTAGATAATGCAATTGAACTTTGTTTCTTGCTGAACCAAGATACTAATTTGGAACCCATAAAGAATGCACCACCACTAGTGCTTTTTCTGTCATCCACGCTTCCTGCCCAATCTACATCAGTATATGCATGAAGTGTGAGATGTGTATCTCTAGGATACCATAAGCCATAGTTTTGAGTTCCTTGAATATATTTGAAAATTCTCTTAACTGCCTGAAGATGAGTTCCCTTTAGGTTTGCCTGAAACCTTCCAACTATTCCTACTGCATGCATAATGTCTAGTCGGGTACCTGTTAGATAGAGGAGACTACCAATCATGGATCTATAGGTTGGTTGATGTACTACTGTTGATTCATCATTTTCACTGAGGCTGCATCTTGTTACCATAGGGGTACATACTGGCTTCGAATCCTCCATCCCATATTTCTTCAAGATCTGCTTGAGATACTTGGTTTGTGATAGAAAAATACCGTCTTTGTTTTGTTGGACTTGTAAACCAAGAAAATATGTGAGCTCACCAAGCATGGACATTTCAAATTATTTTTGCATCACCAAGGCAAAGTTTTGACTCATGTCTTCTTCATTGCTACCAAAGATGATATCATCAACATACACAACAAGTATTAGCAACTTATCATTGTCAATTTTTATATATAGATTGCTATCTGTTGATCCTTTTGTAAAACCTTGTTGATGGAGGTACTTATCCAACCGATAATACCAAGCCCTTGGAGCCTGTTTAAGGCCATAGAGAGCCTTTTTGAGTCTGCATACAAGTTTTGGATCATTTCCAAGGATAAATCCATCTGGTTTCCCAATATACACTTCTTCATCCAAGTCTCCATTCAGAAAGGTAGATTTTACGTCCATTTGAAATACTTTGAACTTCTGAAAGCTAGAAAGAGCAAGGAACATTCTTATGGCCTCAAGTCTAGCAACTGGTGCAAAAGTTTCTTCAAAGTCTATGCCTTCTTGTTGAGCATACCCTTTACAAACAAGTCTAGCCTTGTTTCTAATAACATCTCCATTTTCATTCAGCTTGTTTTTGAATATCCATTTTGTTCCTATGACATTCTTATCTTTTGGTCTAGGTACCAACTCCCAAGTGTTGTTCTTTTCAATCTGCTCAAGTTCTTCCTCCATGGCCTTGACCCAACATTCATCTTTGCATGCCTCTTTTACGTTTTGTGGTTCAGTGGAAGAGAGCAATTCTAGATAGCTTGAAGCTTCTGAAATGGTTCTCCTTGTTTGTACACCTGCCTCTTTTTGCCCCAAAATTTGAGTTTCTGGATGATTCTTCTAAACGTACTTGGATGGAGTCTTTTCTTCTATCCTTATCTATTCTTCTGGTGCCTCATGGGTTTCTTCTTCATCATGAATTTGATTTGATGTTGAAGGATAGTCCTCTTCATCTTCAAAATCTTTAGATTTTACTTGCCTAGGGGTGTTTCCTTCTTCATCAACCACTACATCAATACTTTCAACAATTTTTCCAAGTCTTTTATTGTAACACTTGTATGCTTTGCTGTGGGGAGAGTAACCAAGGAGAATGCCTTCATTTGCTCTAGGTTCAAACTTCCAAAGGTTTTCATCAGTCTTTTTGATGTAGCATTTGCTTCCAAAAATTTTGAAGTATTTTACCGTGGGAGTCTTACCACACCAAAGTTCATGAGGAGTCTGAGTGTTGTTTACCCGAATGTTTGTCTTGTTGAGAATAGTAACTGCAGCAAATGCGGCTTCACCCCAGAAGGTTGCAGGAGTTCCAGACTCATCAAGCATAGCACGAACCATTTGTTGAACCATTCTATTCATCCTTTCCACTACTCCATTTTGCTGAGGAGTCCTTGCAGTAGAGAATTCCCTTCTTATTCCATGTTCTTCACAAAAATCAAAAAATTCATCCGAGGTAAATTCCCCTCCTCGATCAGACCTGAGGCATTTGATTCTGTGATCTGATTCATTTTCAACCAAGGCTTTGAATGCTTTGAACTTATCAAAAGCTTCATCTTTATGCTTCATAAGTCCTATCCAACACATCCTGGAAAAGTCGTCAATGAACAATATAAAATATTCTTCTCCTCGAGGTGACCTTATCCTAGAGGGACCACATACATCAGTATGGACAAGTTCAAGTGGCCTGCTGGCTGATCCTTCTTTCTCAGGGAAATTAGTTATGGTTTTCTTACCAAACTTACATGATTTGCATATTGAATTGTCTGGAATTCTGATGTCAGGGAGATCACGAACCGCCTGATATTTACATGTTTTCCTTATCTAAGAGAAGCTCAGATGCCCCAATCTTTTATGCCATAACCAGTTTTCATCATTCTTGCTTAGATAGCATTGTTGTTGTCCTCCCTTGAGTATGTATAATTTATTTGGAGTTCTTATGCCTTTGATCACTATTTCTTCTATATCAAGCTTACGAACAATGCATCCATTTGATCGAAATATTACTTCATTTCCTTGATCACACATTTGACTGACACTCAATAGATTATGGTTTAATCCATCAACATACATAACATTTCCATCTTTGACCTTTTCTTTCAAAAGAATAGAACCTTTACCTTTTATGAGTGCAGGGGTGTCATTTCCAAATGAGACCTTCCTTTCCTTTTCTAAGGCACTATATGACTGAATTTTTTCTTTATCACCTGTCATATGTTTCGAGCATCCGATGTTGATGTACCACATCTTTCTGGTTGCGATTCTTTCTTTTTCCATGTTTTGGGACTCAATGGAACTTGCTCATTCTGAGTTGTTTGCCAAAACCTACTCCTACATTCAGAATCTTCATGACTGAAGTTGTTACAAATAGAACATTCTATTTCATTCTCAAGAACAGAAAAGTTATTGTAGGTCCTTTTCATGATCCCAGTCATACTCCTTTTTTTTTTAGCTTCTCTAGTCATGATGGTCTTGTAGGCAACACGTTGAGCAGCTTTATGACCAAAGTTATGACAAGAGAAACATTGGCCATTGAAGAAATTCTTGCGATTATCAAACCTACCGACCAAATGATTGTTGTTTCTATTGACATCCATTCTTGAGGCAAATTGAGAATGATTTACCTATGGTTGGTTGTAGCTTCTGTTCATCCTTGAAGTAGATTGCCCCTGATTTACCTGGTAATCTTTGTTCATTCTTGAAGTAAATTGCCCTTGATTTACCTGGTGATCTGCATTATGCTTTTACTGTCGATTGTCAACCTGTTCACTTCTCCTCGCTGCATCAAGATAACTTTTGGAGGTTGATGGCTTCTGTGCGTGAGATGCTTCTTCAGTATATCCAAGACCTGTCTTGATTAGAGGAGAATGCTGCACTTTGATAATCTCATCTAAAGTTTCAGATCCTTTAGCAAATCTAAGATTAAGAGCTTTTGATTTCTCAATATATTTTCTAAGTCCCACAATTTCACATTCTAACATTTCATTGTGTTTTTCTCTTTCAACAAGTTGGAATGTCAGAGTATCTATAATCATATTCTTTTCCTCTAAACGTATTTTGAGTTTAGAAATTTCTTCATAGAGACCTTCTTCATCTATAGCATCCAAGAAATCATCATCTTCAAAAGCCATCAAAAGTCTATAATAATTACATTGTTCATCTTCATCACTATTTGAATATCCATCACTCTCTTCATGTGTATAATAGCTCTTCTTACTTACATTCTGTTTTTTGTTCCATCTAATTGGTTCCTTACCTTTGTCAAGTTTATCTTTATGAGGACACTTGGTAGCATAGTGACCGACTCTTCCACAAGCAAAGCATTTGAAAGGCAACTTACCTCTGAATCTTCTAGTTCCCCGTTGAAGGTTCTTAACAAAGTTTGATTCTTCCTCTTCTTCTGACATATGTCCTGACTCATTGTAATCTCCTTTTCCTGAGGCTTTGAATGTAGCTTCTATCCTGTATGATGGTCCTCCTTTTCTCATTTTGTAAGAAGTTAGGATTCCGTGCAGTTGTGACATGGTAATGCTCTGTAGATTCTGATCATCTTCTTCATAGCTCAGAATGATCTTGTCCCATATTTCTTTAGCGGTTTTGAGCTTCATAACCTTGACGAATTCTGATTGAGATAGACTCCCTAATAGAGTGTTGACAGCCTTTGCATTTGTTTCATACTTCTTCTTACCAGCCGTATCTGTAGGAGTTGCTAATGGAAATGTGTATCCTGTTTCCACAATATCCCAAACTTCTATACCAAGAGATTGAAGATAGATAGTGATTCTTACCTTCCAATAGACGAAGTTGCTCCCATCAAAAATTGGTGGCCTAATTGATGCTTCTTTTTCGTAGTTGCTCATAATGATAGATCTTCCTTCAAGCGATCAAGCTTCTTCTGAAGGACCTGCTCTGATACCAATTGTTGGAAATAATACTGAGGGGGGGGGTGAATCAGTATTATCAAAATTATTTTTCAATTCATACAAAGATTTGTATACGCTACTTCAGTTAGTGAAAACAATGTGTATACGCAACTCCAGTTAATTAAACCCGCGTATAACTTGCAAACTTATAATTTAATTTATTCTTCAGATGTTGATCATTAATCTGTGTGTCAGAACCATATAAACAGTAACCAGGAACAGGAGAAATAGAGCAGACAATCACACACAAGAACACAAGATATAAGGTGGAAACCCAATGTGGGTGAAAACCACCTGCTGTAATTCGTCTCTATCTTCTTTCAATTAGAAACTTATTTTTACAATGTTTCTGTACTGTTGCAGTCTTATACCAATTCGCAGGCTGCTACTTGCAGAAGGCTTCAACATTCTCAAATTCTCCAGCTTCTCCTGGAAGGGAGCTACAACCCCCTTAGCTCTTGTACTAGCTGAGGTACCAGTACGTAGGTGCTGACCTACAAAAGGCTACAACCTTCTCTTTTCTTCCAGGGACCACGTTTCATAAAATTTCAGACTGGATCCATGAATATCAATCAAACATAAAGTATATCTGCATCAACCAATTTCCTTTGTACAAACCAATACTAAATCAACCAATAACTTCTCAGGATATTGTAACCAGAAAATAGTATGCCAATTCTGAACCCAGAATACTACAACAATAACCAAAAGCAGCTAAAACATATTTCATGAGACGTACGCTACTTCACAATGTAGAAACCTGCGTAGATATGCAGCTGTATCAAGGCCAACCAGCGTATACGTTGTCTTCACTTGCCGAATCCGCGTGTATACGTACCTCTGCCGTGCCGAACCTACGTACAGATCTATAAAAGATAATTTACCCTTTCACTTAATCAGACATTAGTTATACCCAGATTATCAGATTTATAGATCTAATCATGCGCCAATTATAACAGATCAAAATCACACAATGATACTACTATTCAAGATTTCAACCCATCAATAGAACTTATCCATCTTGTAACACTCAGGTTCCTCCTTAATTCAGATCCAGCTATACACCACAAACCAATCCCCAGTATTCCAGATCTTGCTCCACTTAAGATATTCAACACTTGAGTCGATACACTTGCCAAATGATCTCCTTTCCTTTTTATAGACTTAGGCCTTACTCAAACCATGGTCCAAAACCATTGAGAACCAATACTAGGGACCCAATACCTGGGTTCAACTCTTTGGATGCAATACCAAGGACCAAAACCATAGGTTCAAATATGTCGGTCTAAATACCATGGACCAAACATAAGTTTTCCCACATGTACGTGCTTTTCTTTGCATGAAAATGCGTGCATACATATACGCGCCTTTTGATCGGTAATCCCACGTGTATACGTGACTTTGTTACGAGGAACCTACGTATACATTATTTTCTTTCATTCTGAGAGCTTGAACTGTGATCTGTCATTTGAGTGAGTTGCCATCAAGGACAACACCTATGTCATAGAGTCAAACCTGTGTCATAATGCCAACAGCTTTGTCATCCTCCATCATTGCATGTTCCATTGTTCACGCTCGTAATTCACATCCACGCAAAGATCACTATGATACCAAACTTAATCCAAGTTGACTCAACTCCTGAATTTAACCAAGATCTTCTACTTCTGTGATGTTGTTATAATTGCATTTAAAAGAGCATAAAAGAATATATATACATGTTCTAAAGAAGAAGTAACATGACAAGAATCAACAACATAAAACACAAGACGTTGATAATGGAGTTCGTCTAGTGTGGACTACATCTCTGGGCCTGGTGTCAAGATGGTTTTGGCTGCTTCATTCAGTGTTGGAACTGGTGAAGATGTACATGGACTATGTTTTCTATCATACAAGGAAATGTGCCCTCTACATGGGTGGCAAAGTCTCTCAATGAGATGTTCCGCTACGGGAAGTATCACTCACAACAAACCTCCTATCAGCATGATATAAACTTGCACATGTTGACAATGAGTATCTTGGCATCATGGTATCAAAGGGATCTCAACCAAAACACCCATGGTGACAATGAGTATCCTGACATCATGGAAACAAAGGGATCTCAGTCAAAGTATACATAACAATCCATGATGAATACATCTCACATGAAATAGACACAAAGATTCTGCATCATACATCAAGCAAGAATCAAAACAACATAGTACATCTCACAGCAAATGATTAAAGAAGTACATGACAACAACACTACATATACCTCAACTTTGATGATGGCTGAATAATGACATACTTAGTTGCTGGATCTAAATGCACCATCAAAATCATGGTGTCGAATGGCATAGAATCGACTATCCACACTTTGAAATCTAACACCATTATCCCAATCTGGAAAACGACCGAGAAATAGAAGGCTCAAATGCAAAAAATAACTACACCACTGAATTTGTGTCGCTGAGACGTGTAAAATCGACTATCCATTTTCTGAATTCTGACATCGACAAAATCTGGGCCTATTAGAATCTTTTAGATTCCCTCACAATTCTCCAAATATTCCCTCATCCGGTTGACTAGAGATCTGCAACTCAAATAATAAAACTGATCTCTCCATTGAGATCCTTGCAAAATTCTGAGAAGAATGAGTATAAAGTTGGCTGCATTCTGGATCTGAGAAATTTCAGCCTCCAAGGAATTTGGAAGATTCCCTCCTCAAGATTCTCCTCCTCGAGAATCTACAAATTTTCTTCTCAAAAGGAAAATCCAACCTCACCATTGTGTTCCTTGATAAAATATGAGAAAAATGATTGTAAACTTGGTTACATTCTGACAAAAAGAATTTTTACCTCCCCATGAAATCTCAAAGATTCCTCACAACATCAAAAGATTCCTGGCTCGGAATCTATGCCACATGGTTCTGGCTCCTAGTTCTGCCTTGGGCTGCTGTACAGTGCTCCACATTCCACCAATTCTCTGTTCGTTCACCCACTGTTCTCCCCATGCAAATGAAATTCAGGTTTATATAGAATTTGTTGGGCGGTCTTTACCACGTGGGGTGGTTTGGCGTAGTGGTAATTCGAGAAGCTGTTGGAGGGAAGGTCGGGTGATCAAATCCTAACCCTATCAGGATGGCGCATGGCTAATTTTGGCGCATTAATTTTTGCAAATGGTTTGTGCTATATTTGAATGTGGCAGGGTTTGAGGGTGCCCGGGAGGTGGGTCGACCACACCGGCCAAGCGGGTTCAAGCCCCGCCACCCTTGGTTCAACACATGGCAAGCAGAGGTGGGTGTGGGCCGAGTCCACTGGAAGTGGCCCACCCAACACTCCATGTTGTATATATACGTTGGTTTTGGGTAGTTGGAGGGTCCAACGAGGTCATGACCATTGGCCCATTAATTTGTTTTTAAATGTGGTTGGGTCGGTGAGGGTCATTGCCTGTCGGCATTTTTTAATTGACATTTTGTTTTAATGCTATGGTTGGTCCGATGGGGGTGGCAGGGGTTAGTACCCGCGGCATATATATATATATATATATATATATATATGACAAATTAAAGAGGTTACAATTTTTCCCGCTCTCGGGAACTAGGTTCCCTTGCCAGTTGACGGTGAATTTGTAGGACACTTAAACCTGGCCCATTGCCCAATTTTGACCAAAACTTTGACTGGCTCTTTCTCCCCCATACGAGCTCGGATTTGAGTGTCTTTCAAACCATTGGCATCAGAGCTATGAGCACTTCAATTTGGTGTTGTTTTGGGAGCAATCTAACCACTTTGAATTTTGACCCTTTCTGAGTCCTCTGGGACTTTTGCATGTGTCTGGAGCCACCTGGATCAAAAAAACAGATGAATATTGGGGTATACTCTGTCAAATCCAGAGGTCCCTAAACCCAAGAGCTCTATGACTCAATTCCTCTCCCTAGGAGCTCAGATGGGAGGGAAGAGCTAGCTCAGTGTCCTCAGTCAACCTGGACCCTTACTCGAGAGGGTCACATCCATCAATCCATGTTGCTCTAACTCTACAATTTGTTCATGAATCGAAGTATGATGGAGTCTCTCAACCCAATCATCATTGATGAATCCATATAGTCTCATATCTTTAGAAGTATATCTCAGACCACAATCCTTCTTATGCTTGATCATCAGAGGCTCACTACATGTCAGGAATAGATCATCAATATATAAAACCAAAATGAAAGGCATACCTATGACCTATTTGAACTGGAGGTTCATATTGACACTGCTTCTTGTGAATCCAAGATTTACCAGGGAACTGTCAATACGGGCATACCGAGCTTAGGGAGCTTGCTTCAAACCACATAATGCTTTTGATATGTAGATGTAAGTATTCCTTTCCTGTACATCAAAACCTTGAGGTTGCGCAACACATACTTATTCCTTGAACCTTTTAATGTTTTCATCTACTTCATACATCATCTTGTATAGCCATTTTTAGGTTGCACCATCCCATGTATCATTCTCCATAATTGATTCATCTTCCTTAGCATCCTGTCAAACCTATTCTCTCACAACTATTTTATTTTGATCAGAATTATCATTGGTCATGATATTATTAGAGAGGAATGGTCCCCTATACTTCTCTTTATTTCAATACCATAGCTCACTTTGATGATTGGTGTTGTGGATTTTTTCTAGAAGAGGTCTTCCAGTGACTATATATAGTCCTCCCACTCTAGATCCCAAGATAAATGCATCTTTTATCCACAATCCCTTCGACCGGGAGAGTACATTTCCATTAATGAAGGTTATTCTCATTCCTTTGTCTTCCAAGGAAGAAATAGATATCAGGTTCTTCTTTAGTTCTGGAACATACCTCACTTCATGAAGAATAATAGATTTTCCATAGTCAAAAGCAAATTTGATAGTACTAAATCCCATCATTGGATATGAAGATTTGTCCCCAAGAATAATCTTCAAACTTGTCTCCCTCTCAAACAGATTTGAGAGGACTTCCTTGTACATGATGAGGTGTCTAGAAGCCCCACTATCTACCAGCTAGCCAATGTACGAATCCGAAGGAGAAGAACTAGAAAGGGTTGAAATAAGAATTTATTTTGATTGACTAGTAGCTACATTACTTTCATACTTGGAGTTTCTTGAATTCTTATGAGGATGAGGAATTTCTTCACAATCATCTAGAGTATCTCTTCTTCTTCATTTATCTCTCTCTCTCTTCTATCATCTCGCCTTCTGTTGTCGTCACTTCTTCTTCTTCTATCATCGTACCTGTTGTTGTTGTAGCTTCGATTAGATCTTGGAGCATCTCTCTTTCTTGGGAAGTCTCAAGCATAGTGATCATGCTTGTGACAATTGTAACATTCAATATCCCTTGATCTTCTATAGGAGTCCTTTGACTCGGGAGAGGACCTATTCGAACCAGATGTTCTTCCTTTTTCCTTTTTCTTCTTATCTTGAGTAACAAATGTAGTAGGATCTTCTTCTCCATGCTTATGAATTCTCCCTCCTGAAATAATGATGGATTCTTCTTAAGTGATTTTTCCAACAAGTTCATCAAATGACGGGAAATTTTTGTTATTTCTTATTTTGGTAATGAAGGTTTCCCAAACAAGAGAGAGACCTCTAAAAGTTACCACCACCAAGTCCCTATTGGGAACAGTTACCCCAAAATATTTGCAATTGATCTCTGAGATGAGACATCCTCATGATATAGGATTTCACATTCTCTCCTTTATTCATCTTCATGTCTTTTAGTTGATCTTTCAAGGTGAAGATTTCATTCAAATTGTTGACTTCATACATGCTAGCTAGATTACCATACATGTCCTTAGATTTTTTCATGTTTCCAACACATTCAAGTAAATGATATTGTAAAGGATAAACTATATTTTTCTTTTCTTTTAACTCTCCTTTTTTTTACTTGTTCTTGGAAGAAATGGAAGCATTCTGCGGAGGATCGGGTACTTTTCCTTGTATGTATCCCCATACATCATTGTCATCAACTATGATTTCCAACTTGATCTTCCAAGCAACAAAGTTATATGAGTCACCTAGCTTCTCATTTTCCTTGAAGTAAGAAGTAGACATCTCGACTTGATTAGATAGGCTTCTTCAATTTTCCAAAGATGATTGCTTCAACTCTTGTCTCCCTTAGGCTTGTTCTTCACCTTAGTTCTAATACCATGTTAATTTTACCACTATTCTATGTTATTTCAATTACTTTAGCCCAATATAATTATTCAATTAGCAATCTTTCAATATAAATTAGTTCATTCCATCAATCAATAGTAACTGAAGATAGAATAGTAATGCAATGAAAATAGGAGACAATCAACCACATCAACAAGAGACACAAATTTGGTCAAAGACCAGGGAAAACCCCCACAAGGGGTGAACCCTTCATAATTATTCTTCTATTAGATGTCATAAAATGTTTAGTAGAGAGTATAATAATCCAATAAAAAACTATACATCAAAAATTCCATCAAACAATATCCATAAGTATGATCCCAACAACAATATTGATCATAGTTAACTTTCCCAATCTGCGTCAATTGTGGTCAACTGCAGTCACCTGTAAAAATGAAACCATAAGTCCCAGCTGTTAGCGCTTGAAATTTCACCTCAGGCTGAGAAAGGCAAACTCCAAGGCAACATCAAACCACTTAGCCTCGTAGATAGCCCTACGGGGCAGGAGAGGGCTCTCTCCGGTCTATCTCAGTAAAGATCTTCAATGGGCGAGATGACCAATAGGGAAACACTGATTTTAGGCTAGTAAACTGATCAAGAGGTTTAATTTGGGATTTTTAATGTTTTGGTGGAAAATTGGGGAATGACAATTTCAGGTGCGGGGATTGGACACAGTTTTTGCAAGGGGTTCTTTGGGGCGAGGTAGGAGACAGTATTGATGCCTTTGATAGAGGTGGATGGATGAGAATGACCGGTGAGGAGTTAAGGAGAGCAAGCAATAACCTTGAATTCCCCTTAAACAGTTGAAAACATTGATATTAAGCAAACTTAAAAGCAGAGCATGACAGTCATGAATTCTACTTTAACACTTCATTTGCCTAATTTGCAGAAGGAAAAGTAAAGAAATGATTCACATAACACACTTACAAGTACAAAGAAAAACACACCATCAATACATGTGACCACAAGAATCCCAAAAAGGACTGCAAAACCCTGGTCTTCCTTTGCCAAAAATTGCAGAGATACAGTGAGTAATACAATAAGAGCTTCTCCCTCAAGAGTCCAACCATGAAAATGAGCAAGAAAGTACATAATATAGGCCATCTAACATCTTTCCCTGCCTCTAGGGGTCGAGCTCACTATCCTAGGAGTTGTTTCAACCAATTCTAAACTAAGCACTGAAAACTAGGCAATCAAAACAAATTGCCTCTATAAGCTAGGAAACCAATTCATTCATTAAATTTTGCCTATCTTATGAATGAATCTTCTAGAAAAGATAAATAAGTGTCTAAACATCATAAAATTACATCATTTACAACAAGGAGGATGAAAATCAACTCCAAAAAGTCAAATCCAATCAAAACTGCGTTTTGCTGAGCTGTAGGTTGAATTCATGTGCAAACTGCCTGATGGGTCGCGCGCAATTCCTGGATGGGTCGCGCGCCTTTGGAGGAACTTTTGAGGCACTTACAAGTGTCCAAATGAGGAAAAAGTGGGCTTTTTGGAAAGTTCTGGATGTCTACTTTCCAACCCAAGTGGAATTTCTGAATTTGGTTGTCATTTTCCCCTCCAAAATTGCAATCTCCCAAGACTGCTTGCTGTGTGTCAAAAATGTGGCAGAAAGTCATTTTTTGCTTGTTTTTTGACTTTCTGGAGGCCCAAAACTTGGTGAAATTTCTTGGTAATGGCTGAGCAAGTGTAACATTCCATGAAAAATCCAGAAATGCTGAGTTTTTCCAAAATGGAGTTGCCAAACGAAAGGGTCGTGCGCGGCGCGCGACCCATCGGTGAAGAAAACCTGTTTTTTGCCAGAAAAATCACAAATGACCCAAAATGCTCAAAATTTTTTGAAAATTGTGCTGGAGTTGAGTTATTTAATATCATGCTCCTTCAAAGAAGCCTTAGCCAAGATGTGGAGGGGGTCGGGCCTTTTCCCTCGTTTTTTTGCTTTGGCCAACCGTCTTTGGAGCACTTTCATTCTTGCCTTGCATACGTGCATCCGCGCCCAATAATGATTTTTCATGTTCCTGAGAAAGTCATTATCTTGGTTGGCCTTGGCCAGCAACCTCTCCAAATGAGCATTGACCTAGAGAAGCATAGCCTCTCGCTCAACGGGTACCAAATCGCCGGGTCTCTTTCGAGCCAAGTTGCGGTCCTCATGAATCCTCCGCAACTCATCAAGAGTGTGCTCATCCTCCAACTGCTTGTTGCGCTACTCTAAATATGTGATCGTCCATTGTTCCCCTTCCAATCTTCACTGCAATGAATCATTTTCAGCTCTTAGGTGCTGAATGATCTCCTTTGACTCTAGGCTAGGAGAACTAATATCAAGATCAACAACCTCTATGTCTGGAACAGATGATGGCCCCTCATCAATCCTGAGCTGTTTGCCCTTCTCTGATACCTGTGCTGCTGTCAGAGACGAGGCCCCTTCCACCTGGTGTGGAGATAACACTCGTGGTGTTGATGAAGAAGGCGAGAACCCTTCCACCTGATGTGGAGAAAATACTCGCCGAGCTGCTGCAAATAAGGCCCTGTGGCCTCTCTGATAAGTGACCAATGGAGGAGAGCTAACATGTCTAATCTCAGGGATATCATGCTGCTGTGATGGTCCTCCCTCCTCATGAACAATCTCAGGATGTGGTAGTGGTGCTGTGAAAAACTCATGAGAGATAAACTCTTCCCATGGGATGCCATGCTGAGCCAACTGATGTATGACCACAAGCTGAAACAAACCATAATGATAGAGGCTCCTATATTGTTGTGCTGGGCTCTTCCTCTGCATCAAGGGCACCATCCTCTCAATATTCTGGCACAAGAAAACAGGGATGTTCATCATCCGAACCCGTGTGAAATGCATCAACAAGCGAATATGGTATGAATACACACGTGAAAATCTGCCCTCACTGGTGAAATAGCGCATGATAAGCCTCATCAAGGGAGCATACTCATTCCTCAAAAATATGAAAGGAAATACACCCGTCACTTGTCTCATAAATGCAGGTTTAATGTAAGGCTCATACTGAAAACTGTCCAATATTTTGCGCTTGTTCCACATTTCTCCAACATTTGGTATCCCTGTTGCTTGAGCAATCATCTCAGGTGTCAATGTAAAATCCACCCCTACAAGGTTCACATGCCCATCATGAAAATGCAAAACAAACAAGCGAGCCAACTCCCTGTGATGCTGAATCTGAGAGATCCTCTCGCAAAACTCATAACATGACAGATAACGGAAACATGTGACTGCAATTGGACAGGCCTGCAAATCGGTCAAAGAGGTGGGCTCCTCTCTCTTATGGTGACCGCTCTTACCACCCCTGTGAGGCCTCCTATGTACCTCAAACTCTGAAGCTGACTCATGGTCATCACTTTGCTCATAATCGGTTTCGGTTTCTGACATGGTTTCAGGAGCAAAGTGGCTGAAATGTACTGCTGCTTCTGCTTTGAAATCTGCTGTTTTAACTGTTTTGAAATGTTGTTTCAAGGGGACAAGTAGCACAAGGGAAATGTTAGGGAAGGCAGACTTGGAAGGGAAATTGGGAAAAATATATGAAACAGGGAGTTTAGGGGAAGAATTATGACATATACATCATCATACAATTTCATTTGCAAGGATGTTATGGGAGGTAGGGTTTAGGGTTTGATTTTTGATTTCTTAATATTTTTGGTATGGAAATTAAATAACAGTGATAAGGGAGTAAGAAATGGGAGGTGGGAAAATGTAGGAACAATAGGAATGAAAAGGAATACCTTAAAACAACAAAACAAACCCTAGCAACTTTGATATTTTCAAGCAAAAGCACATGGAGTCTTTATTTGCAAATGAAGGCTTTTAAAATATTATCATGAGCTTCTCAAGCTTTAGCAAACCATAATTTATATGATTGAAGGCCTACCTGACAAACTTGAACAATTTGTGGTCGCTTGGCAGCTTGCTGGTAATTTTCTGTGGAGGAAACCCTGATGGGTCGCGTGCACTGCCCAACAGGTCGCGCGCACTCAACGGGTCGCGCCCGTATAAAATTTACACTGGCGGAGGTGCCCTGATGGGTCGCGCTCACCTGACGGGTCGCGCGCCAGTCTCGACGGGTCGCGCGCCTTCACACTTCACCAAATTCGCCCAAATGCTCTTGAAAACGATTTGCTCTATTGCTTGAAGGCACAATGAAGCTTAATGGAGGGAGAGAAAGACTTTATAGCCTTGTTTTGAATTAATTTCATGTCAAAACCCTCTTTCTAATGTTTTTCATGACACTTTTTAAACTTTGAATGCTGCTGACTTTTTGGTTTCCTTTTGTCCTGAAATTGGTTGAATTGATGTTTTTCCTTGATAATTTTTGCAGGAATAGCTTCTGAAGAGTCTTGGCAAAGGGGACCAGGGTTGCGTGTTGCCTTTCAAAGAATTTTGAATTTTTACAATTTTTAGAAAATTTTGAGAAATGACCTTGGCTTTAAAAACAGGGTTTTTAAATCCAAGGTAAAAATTAACTGTACAAGATGAAATCTTTTAAAGAAACACTTTGATAATCATCCCTTTGGCCTGCTAGGCATTTATTGACTTTTAGAGACATGACCTTGAAGACAAACTGGAGCTAAACCCTAGACCTAAGACTTTTGACCTCAAGACAAGACAAGCAACTTTGATATAGTTTATTGACTGAAACAACTTGATCCAGCAGTGCCAAGAGGGGAATAAAGACACCAGCTCGTCCATCAGGGTTATGGCATGCCTAATGGAATGCAATAAGATGACACTGATGAGACACCTACTTATGCAAATGCAAAGAGCTTTGATCGCTGATGGAGGGCTACTAGACCGACTCTAACATTGCCTCCAATGGGGATGGTAGCTCCTTGGAGGTACCAAGAACCTTAGACCTCTGGGAGAGCAGACCAGTGCTTTATAATCATTGGGCAATGGAGTCATTATTTACACATGTGACCCAATTTTGGACAACTTTATTGACATTGACACTTGACTGAAAATCAAACTAACTTCGACACAAACTAACTCAACTTTGTGCAGAAAATGGACTGATTAAAACAACCTGAAAAACTCACACCAACTAATCTCCATCTTCAAAATTATAGCCTTCACCGCGGGCCCCAGACTAAAGATGAAAGATCAGTTCACACTTGCAGCAGAATGAAAGTAAAATGGTAATTACAATGATAATGACTAGAGCAGAAAATTCTCAAACATGATACCTTTTGAGAAGCCGTCCATTTACCGACCCACCGAGACAATCATCACCGTTCATTTCTTTGAGAAGAAAGGCATTTGGACCACAGTATGCTGCAATTTTTTAGGGACCTTTCCACAAGTTGTCGAATTTTCCATGTTTCCCTTTGTCTTCATTTCGGGCATCCCATCTCAACACAACATCATCTATCTGAAAATCATCCGGTTTTGCTTTTCTGTCATAGATTTTCTTTATGCGCTCTTGCAACTTAAGGGAATTTTGAAGAACTTCCTCTCGTGTCTGCTGTAAATGAATCATTTGACTAATCCGTCGTTGCATAGGATCCTCCTCACCATCAGCTTCTTGAAGCAACTTTGCTACCGGAATACTAAGTGAAGTAGGAAACACTGCATCTATCCCGTAAACCAGTGCAAAGGGTGACATACCAATTGACTTCTTTTGACTTAAGCGATCAGCCCATAATGCATTTACTAACTTTTTGTGCCAGCTCTTCTTATTGATTTCCAGCAATTTCTTTATGATGTTTACTAGAGATTTATTCGAAGATTCGGCCAGCCCATTTCCTTGCGGATGGTAGGCGGTCGAATGCCCCAAGCTGATGTTATATTTGTAGCAAAAATCAACCATCTTCTTTGATTTAAACGCTGCTGCATTATCTGTAATCAACTTATGTGGACAGCCGAAACGTGACAATATGTTATTTTCAAGGAAAGAAATAATTACCGAGTCCGTGGCCTG
The DNA here is from genome assembly GCA_031772625.1 of Pinus tabuliformis. Lineage (NCBI taxonomy): Eukaryota > Viridiplantae > Streptophyta > Pinopsida > Pinales > Pinaceae > Pinus > Pinus tabuliformis. Next base: position 1,056,504,931 of record CM062818.1, on the reverse strand, counting down.
CCGGGTGGGAATGGCTTCAATCCACTTCGTGAAGTAATCAGTGGTGGTCAATATCCATCTATGCTGCTCGGAGGATGTTGGGTAGATTTCGCCAATAAAATCCAAGCCCCACTGCTGAAATGGTGCACTGATTTCAATGGGCTTGAGAGGTAACGACTGTAATTTCTGCTTTCTTTGAAAAATTTGACATTCATGACAACTCTTAACTGCTTTATAGACATCAGAAAACAATGAAGGCCAATAGAAACCTGCTCTCAGGATTTTATTAGCCGTGGTCTTCCAAAACAAGTGACACCCGCAGTCACCTTTGTGAAAATCCTCAACAGCTCTCTTAGCTTCTTCCTCGACTAAACAATTCAGCAATATGCCACCGGGGTCTTTCCAATAAAGTGTAGATTTGATGATGCAAAATTTGACAGCTTTTAATTTCAATGTCCTAGCTTTGTTTCGAGGCATCCCAAGGGGTGAAGATAAATTTTGAAGCACATATACAATATCGGCATACCAAGGAGAGGAAACAAAGATATCGGATACCTGTAGAGCTGAATTTTCTTCATCTTCATCGGATAAGGCAGCAATCAAATTGATGTCTAGGACAAGGAGATTTGTTTCAGCCATCATCTTAGCAAGACCTTGACCCTTGATCAACTTGGTAGGCTTAATTTCCACATCATATTCTAATAGTGCAGCGATCCACTTTCCCCTTCTTCCTTCCAGTTCTGCTTGTACCAAAACATCCTTAACAGTTGCGTTGGGAACATATGCCAAAATATGAGAATTCAGTATGTACACCCGGAAATATTTCAGAGCTTTTACCAGCGCCAATGCTTGTTTTTCAATGATATTGTACTTCAACGCTCCATCCCTTATAATACGACTGAAAAAAGCTATGGGCTTTTCAACTCCATCTCTCTTTTTCATCAGCATAGCTGCCAATGTATGCTCTGAAGCAAATGAAAATAAAATAAAATCTTGTGTATAATCCGGGCTGATTAGAGTTGGGGCTGAAGATAAAATTAACTTTACCAAATTGAAAGACTTTACCGCCTCTTCAGTCCATTTGAGCTGGCTGTCCTTTTTGAGCATGTTGGTTACTTCTCTGAGATGTTCGGCAAGATTGGTAATAAAGCAACGCAGAAAATTCAACTTGCCATTAAAGGACTGAATCTCCTTCTTGTTTCGGGGCTGCTCTAACTGTTGAATTGCTTCCACACGTGCAGGATCTATACGAATGCCATCTTTAGAAATGATATGGCCCAACAGCTTGCCTTCGCTCATAGCGAAAAGGCTCTTCTTCGGATTCAATGAGATACCATATTTTATGCACTTTTGAAACACCATTGTTAAATGATACAAATGCTCCTCATCAGATTTAGAAAACACAGTTAAATCATCAAGATAAACGACCAAAAAGACATTCTTCTCATTAGCAAAGGCCATGTCCATCGCCCGCTGAAAGGTAGCACCTGTGTTTTTCAATCCAAATGGCATCTTGGCATAATGAAATGTCCCCCATGGAGTTGTGAATGCAGTCTTGTCGGGGTCATCCTCATGCAACAAAATCTGATTGTACCTGGAATAACCATCAAGTAGAGACATCCTTGATGCGCCAACTACCCGCTGCAATATATGATCCATTTTGGGTAGCGGATAATTGTCTTTTAGCGACACCTTATTGAGATTTCTGAAGTCTATACACAAGTGAATCTCACCGGTCTTCTTTCTCACGGGCACCAAGTTGGAAATCCAATCAGAAAATCTGATTGGCACTATAATTCCTGACTTATACAACCTGTTGACTTCCTTTTCAATCAATGGTAGCAACTTAGGATTAATTCTTCTCAACTTTTGTCGGAAAGGCTTTTGATTTGGCTTTATGGGAATGGTGTGCTGAATGATACTTGTGTCATAAGTTTTCAAATCTGAATAGTCCCATGCAAAAACATTAGATAACGAAGACAACAATCTGATATATTCTTTCTTTACCTTGGGTGACAATGCTTTTGATAGCTTCACCATCTTTGGATTCTCAGCTGTCCCGAGATTCACTTCTTCGACACCTCCTTCCGTGGGCCTTAAGGTGGGTTTGCGGGCCACGTCATCTTGATCAAACAACTCTTCCAAAGGAATTAAGCCTTTAGGAATGAAATTGTCTTTAAGCTGCAATACATCCATTTGATTTACTTCCTCAGCTTCTGTGTCTATGGAGATGTCTTTGAAATCACCCTCAACTTGCAGAAAATCCTTGATTTCTTCGTCATCTTGGAAAACTTGCCAACATCTTTGATTGTCTGGAACTGTAGGACGATGCTTCACATAAATCTCAAACTTATTGCTGGAATTCATGGGTATTTTCAAATTACTTGCTGCCTTAGCCAATGCATCCGCAACACCATTTTGAATACGGGGCACACATGTCAAAGTATGTTCAGAAAACAATTTTAAGATATCTAGGACAACATTTTGATATGCTCGCATACGAGGATGCTTGGCCTGAAATTCACCTTTCACTTGCTTTATAACCAACTCCGAGTCGCCATATACCGCTATCTTCTTTGCCTTCAACTTCCGAAGGATTTTCAGACCAGCAATGAGAGCCTCATATTCCGCCTCATTATTTGAACAATCAAATGCCAATTTGTATGAAAATACCCGTACCTTGCTGGGGACTTGGTTTTGGACTGAAAATGGGCTTCGAATCCACACACCTATACCAGCACCATCGCTGCCCATAGCGCCATCAAAATCCATGGTCCAAAGACCATCCTCATCATCCTCTAAGTGCTGAAAATGTGATGTCTCTGCATTTTCTGTTTGCTGCCCATTGATCTCAGCTGTTGGCTTCATGACAGCGGACCTTTCTTCCCTTTCCTTTCTCAAAATTTCTCTGAAATTTTCTGAAATGTCTGGTATATCTTCTGCTTGAACTAACTGACTATCTATCTCATTAAAATTCTCCGCAAACAAAACAAATGACTCTAAATCTGTATGTACATAATTTACAGGATGATTGATTGGCTTTTCCTTACTAGTGATCATGTATTTCATCTTTTGTTCCCGATATAACTTCCTCATCTGACCAAAGACCGGAATTGTAGCATAGGAAAAATCGAGCTGAAGTGTACCTTTGAGTTTCGCTCCCCAAGATCTAGAAAGCAACATGCCGAATCGTGGAGGAATATCCGCCACCACCACATCCATCAAAACATTCTTCGCTGGAATTTGATCTAGGCTCACCACCAAGTCCTTGATCAAACCAATACATTTTACCCGGCTGGAATCAAACGAATACAAATCATGGTATTTCCTTGTGATGTCAAGTCCCAGCTTCTCCATAATCGTTTTCGGCATCAAATTATGCGAAGCTCCCGAGTCAAACATGGCATTGTGCAACACATACTCATGCAATCGCAAACTGATATAGAATGGAGGAACATCACTTTCTGGAGACTCACCATTTAAAGCAGGCCCAAAAATCAGCTCCGGCTGATCATCTTCTACATTCACCGTGTCTAGCATTGGATCAAAATTCAGCATCTTGGAAATTTGACCTCGGTAAGTGCTGTTCTTCATGATTTCCGTCAAAGGAATGGACACTTTAAACTTTGAAATTTCATTCTCCAAACTAAAAACTGAAACCTTCTCACCTTCTTTAGCCGGAACCTCTTTTTTTTCACTTTTATCTCTCGTTGTGCTTGATGGCTAATCTGTCTTGCTTGCTGATGATGATTGACTTGTTGAAGGATCAATTATGTCTTTTCCTTTTGTGTGTGGAGAAGCCGAATCATTCTTTGCTGAAGTATCTTTCCTTTTCTGAATGGGATTTATGGGAACAGCTCGGTTTCTTAATTGTCTCTGCTGAGCGGATAAAGCATTTAGGTACCCTCTTTGATACTCTTCCGATTCTTCTTCAAGTGCTGCATCATTTGACAAGATATAATGTTCATCCTGAGGGATGATGGAGTGACTTACCAATTCTTCTTCTTCTGTAACATAAGTGGGCAGATCATCAGGAGTGAAGAAGTGATTTTCCTCTCCCACTGTATCACCTTCATCCTCTGATTCTTGGCTAACAAAATTCTGCTGAAAAGGAGGTTTAATTTGCTGCTGAACTGCTGCCTCTTGTGCCTTTGTTTCACGCTGCTTGATTCTATATTGTGGCTGTTGTGCACCTAGGAAATTAGGATTACGAATCTGAGGCTCTGGCTTATCAATACGAACATTTTCAAGTGCCCTTTTAATCTTTTCAACTTCACGAAGAAGCTGACCTGATGTGGATGCTTCCTCTTTGATTGTGACTCGCTTTTCCACCTTCATTCTTGACCTTTTATCATTCAAATTCGCTTCAACACTAACAACAATTTTCTGCATATCCTCCAAGGTAGGCGGATCTCTATCTCGCAATGAATAAGCCATCTCCGGATCAAAACCATCCGGGAATTTGAGAAGTGTTGATTTTCTAGATGGCCTCAAATCATCTGGAATAGCATTGTAAACCGTGTTAAATCTGATAATGTAGTCTTGGACCGAATCACCATGATTACGCTTGAGGTTTTTGTATTCGGCATTAATCTAAAGCGGATCCTTTCTGATTTCCCATCGATCTAGAAACTGGTTCTGAAGTGCTTCCAATGTAGCAATGCTCCGGGCTGTCAAACCTCTGAACCACTTTCTTACTTCGCCATCAAACGTTTGTACAAACAAACGCATAGTTACATCCTCTTCATCTATCTCATATAGATCAAAGAAAGTCGTCATTTTATCTATATTTGCTGAGCAGAAATACTCTGTGGAGTGCCATCAAACATGGGAATTTTACTTTGATAATCGGCTGGCATATCATGCAGATTTTGGGGAAGAGCAAGTGGGGCAAACAGCGTAGCCATTGCTTTAGGTAGATTGGGTCTAGGAGTAGCGGGTGGAGTAGGTGTAGCTGTAGTATGAGGAGTATGGGGAGGAGAAGTGGTATGGGATGTAGAAGGTGAACCAACTGTAGATGCGGGATAAGTGATTATGGGAGAAACAGAAATAAAAGGAGGATTGGACTGCTCATGCACCGTGATAGTAGATCCAATATGACCAGATATAGTTTCAACGAACTCGGCAAGATTTGTAGCGTGAATATCTTACTGAAGAGATCTTAGGATGAAATTGTCAACCAATCTATTGTGTCTCTCAATTTCAAGAGCAGCTGCGAAATCAGGGTTAGGAACTAGAGAATCAAGTGTACTTTCAGATTTGGTTTTGAACAAAGACAACTCAAAATTTTCGTCAAAATCAATGTCTTCAAGATACTCAAAAATAGTTGGACATGAATGAGATTTGAATATACGACCAGAATTGGAAGCCAGTTTGGAAATCAAGGAACAAATAACTAATCAGCCTGTGAAAACTCTTAACTAATCATCCAAAAGTTCAGAGTTTACAAACGAATTGGGGTAAAATGCAATTGAAGTACTGTATTCACAAGCTCACGGAGATTGACTGAGCAGCGTTTATCTACTTCTGCTTATGCAAAGCAAAAGCGTTTCGAAGGCTACCTGGCGTAACTTTAGGCTCCGTCTAAGACTTATGAAGCAAACACATCAATCAACAGACAAGTTATTCTTCCCCAGTATGGTCGCCAATATGTTAGTGCTTGAAATTTCACCTCAGGCTGAGAAAGGCAAACTCCAAGGCAACATCAAACCACTTAGCCTCGTAGCTAGCCCTACGGGGTAGGAGAGGGCTCTCTCCGGTCTATCTCAGTAAAGATCTTCAATAGGCGAGATGACCAATAGGGAAACACTGATTTTAGGCTAGTAAACTGATCAAGAGGTTTAATTTGGGATTTTAAATGTTTTGGTGGAAAATTGGGGAATGACAATTTCAGGTGCGGGGATTGGACATAGTTTTTGCAGGGGGTTCTTTGGGGCGAGGTAGGAGACAGTATTGATGCCTTTGATAGAGGTGGATGGATGAGAATGAACAGTGAGGAGTTAAGGAGAGCAAGCAATAACCTTGAATTCCCCTTAAACAGTTGAAAACATTGATATTAAGCAAACTTAAAAGAAGAGCATGACAGTCATGAATTCTACTTTAACACTTCATTTGCCTAATTTGCAGAAGGAAAAGTAAAGAAATGATTCACATAACACACTTAAAAGTAAAAAGAAAAACACACCATCAATACATGTGACCACAAGAATCCCAAAAAGGACTGCAAAACCCTGGTCTTCCTTTGCCAAAAATTGCAGAGATACAGTGAGTAACACAATAAGAGCTTCTCCCTCAAGAGTCAAACCATGAAAATGAGCAAGAAAGTACATAATATAGGCCATCTAACATCTTTCCCTGCCTCTAGGGGTCGAGCTCACTATCCTAGGAGCTGTTTCAACCAATTCTAAACTAAGCACTGAAAACTAGGCAATCAAAACAACTTGCCTCTATAAGCTAGGAAACCAATTCATTCATTAAATTTTGCCTATCTTATGAATGAATCTTCTAAACATCATAAAATTACATAATTTACAACAAGTAGGATGAAAATCAACTCCAAAAATTCAAATCCAGTCAAAACTGCGTTTTGTTGAGCTGTAGGTTGAATTCATGTGCAAACTACCTGATGGGTCGCGCGCAATTCCTAGATGGGTCGCGCGCTTTTGGAGGAACTTTTGAGGCACTTCCAGGTGTCCAAATGAGTCAAACGTGGGCTTGTTGGAAAGTTCTAGATGTCTAATTTCCAACCCAAGTGGAATTTCTGAATTTGGTTGTCATTTTCCCCTCCACAATTGCAATCTACCAAGACTACTTGCTGTGTGTCAAAAATGTGGCAGAAAGTCATTTTTTGCTTGTTTTTTGACTTTCTGGAGGCCCAAAACTTGGTGAAATTTCTTGGTAATGGCTGAGAAAGTGTAACTTTCCATGAAAAATCCATAAATGTTGAGTTTTTCCAAAATGGAGTTGCCAAACGAAAGGGTTGTGCGCGGCGCGCGACCCATCGGTGAAGAAAACCTGTTTTTTGCCAGAAAAATCACAAATGACCCAAAATGCTCAAAATTTTTTGAAAATTGTGCTGGAGTTGAGTTATTTAATATCATGCTCCTTCAAAGAAGCCTTAGCCAAGATGTGGAGGGGGTCGGGCCTTTTCCCTCGTTTTTTTGCTTTGGCCAACCGTCTTTGGAGCACTTTCATTCTTGCCTTGCATACGTGCATCCGCGCCCAATAATGATTTTTCATGTTCCTGAGCAAGTCATTATCTTGGTTGGCCTTGGCCAGCAACCTCTCCAAATGAGCATTGACCTGGAGAAGCATAGCCTCTCGCTCAACGGGTACCAAATCGCCGGGTCTCTTTCGAGCCAAGTTGCGGTCCTCATGAATCCTCCGCAACTCATCAAGAGTGTGCTCATCCTCCAACTGCTTGTTGCGCTACTCTAAATATGTGATCGTCCATTGTGCCCCTTCCAATCTTCACTGCAATGAATCATTTTCAGCTCTTAGGTGCTGAATGATCTCCTTTGACTCTAGGCTAGGAGAACTAATATCAAGATCAACAACCTCTATGTCTGGAACAGATGATGGCCCCTCATCAATCCTGGGTTGTTTGCCCTTCTCTGATACATGTGCTGTTGTCAGAGATGAGACCCCTTCCACCTGATGTGGAGAAAATACTCGCTGAGCTGCTGCAAATAAGGCCCTGTGGCCTCTCTGATAAGTGACCAATGGAGGAGAGCTGACATGTCTAATCTCAGGGATATCATGCTGCTGTGATGGTCCTCCCTCCTCATGAACAATCTCAGGATGTGGTAGTGGTGCTGTGAAAACCTCATGAGAGATAAACTCCTCCCATGGGATGCCATGCTGAGCCAACTGATGTATGACCACAAGTTGAATCAAACCATAATGATAGAGGCTACTATATTGTTGTGATGGGCTCTTCCTCTGCATAAAGGGCACCATCCTCTCAATATTCTGGCACAAGAAAACAGGGATGTTCATCATCCGAACCCGTGTGAAATGCATCAACAAGCGAATATGGTATGAATACACACGTGAAAATCTGCCCTCACAGGTGAAATAGAGCATGATAAGCCTCATCAAGGGAGCATACTCATTCCTCAAAAATCTGAAAGGAAATACACCCGTCACTTGTCTCATAAATGCAGGTTTAATGTAAGGCTCATACTGAAAACTGTCCAATATTTTGCGCTTGTTCCACATTTCTCCAACATTTGGTATCCATGTTGCTTGAGCAATCATCTCAGGTGTCAATGTAAAATCCACCCCTGCAAGGTTCACATGCCCATCATGCAAATGAAAAACAAACAAGCGAGCCAACTCCCTGTGATGCTAAATCTGAGAGATCCTCTCGCAAAACTCATAACATGACAGATAACAGAAACATGTGACTGCAATTGGACAGGCCTGCAAATCGGTCAAAGAGGTGGGCTCCTCTCTCTTATGGAGACCGCTCTTACCACCCCTGTGAGGCCTCCTATGTACCTCAAACTCTGAAGCTGACTCATGTTCATCACTTTGCTCATAATCGGTTTCGGTTTCTGACATGGTTTCAGGAGCAAAGTGGCTGAAATGTATTGCTGCTTCTGCTTTGAAATCTGTTGTTTTAACTGTTTTTAAATGTTGTTTCAAGGGGACAAGTAGCACAAGGGAAATGTTAGGGAAGGGAGACTTGGAAGGGAAATTGGGAAAAATATATGAAACAGGGAGTTTAGGGTAAGAATTATGACATATACATCATCATACAATTTCATTTGCAAGGATGTTATGGGAGGTAGGGTTTAGGGTTTGATTTTTGATTTCTTAATATTTTTGGTAGGGAAATTAAATAACAATGATAAGGGAGTAAGAAATGGGAGGTGGGAAAATGTAGGAACAATAGGAATGAAAAGGAATACATTAAAACAACAAAACAAACCCTAGCAACTTTGATATTTTCAAGCAAAAGCACATGGAGTCTTTACTTGCAAATGAAGGCTTTTAAAATATTATCATGATCTTCTCAAGCTTTAGCAAACCATAATTTATATGATTGAAGGCCTACCTGACAAGCTTGAACAATTTGTGGTCGCTTGGCAGCTTGCTGGTAATTTTCTGTGGAGGAAACCCTGATGGGTCGTGCACTGCCCAATAGGTCGCGCGCACTCAACGGGTCGCGCCCGTATAAAATTTACACTGGCGGAGGTGCCCTGATGGGTCACGCTCGCCTGACGGGTCGCGCGCCAGTCTCGACGGGTCGCGCGCCAGTCTCGACGAGTCGCGCGCCTTCACACTTCACCAAATTCACCCAAATGCTCTTGAAAACGATTTGCTCTATTGCTTGAAGGCACAATGAAGCTTAATGGAGGGAGAGAAAGACTTTATAGCCTTGTTTTGAATTAATTTCATGTCAAAACCCTCTTTCTAATGTTTTTCATGACACTTTTTAAACTTTGAATGCTGCTGACTTTTTGGTTTCCTTTTGTCCTGAAATTGGTTGAATTGATGTTTTTCCTTGATAATTTTTGCAGGAATAGCTTCTGAAGAGTCTTGGCAAAGGGGACCAGGGTTGCGTGTTGCCTTTCAAAGAATTTTGAATTTTTACAATTTTTAGAAAATTTTGAGAAATGACCTTGGCTTTAAAAACAGGGTTTTTAAATCCAAGGTAAAAATTAACTGTACAAGATGAAATCTTTTAAAGAAACACTTTGATAATCATCCCTTTGGCCTCTTGGGCATTTATTGACTTTTAGAGACATGACCTTGAAGACAAACTGGACCTAAACCCTAGACCTAAGACTTTTGACCTCAAGACAAGACAAGCAACTTTGATATAGTTTATTGACTGAAACAACTTGATCCAGCAGTGCCAAGAGGGGAATAAAGACACCAGCTCATCCATCAGGGTTATGGCATGCCTAATGGAATGCAATAAGATGACACTGATGAGACACCTACTTATGCAAATGCAAAGAGCTTTGATCGCTGATGGAGGGCTACTAGACCGACTCTAACATTGGCTCCAATGGGTATGGTAGCTCCTTGGAGGTACCAAGAACCTTAGACCTATGGGAGAGCAGACCAGTGCTTTATAATCATTGGGAAATGGAGTCATTATTTACACATGTTACCCAATTTTGGACAACTTTATTGACTTTGACACTTGACTGAAAATCAAACTAACTTCAACACAAACTAACTCAACTTTGTGCAGCAAATGGACTGATTAAAACAACCTGAAAAACTCACACCAACTAATCTCCATCTTAAGAATTATAGCCTTCACCGCGGGCCCCGGACTAAAGATGAAAGATCAGTTCACACTTGCAGCAGAAAGAAAGTAAAATGGTAATTACAATGATAATGACTAGAGCAGAAAATTCTCAAACATGATACCTTTTGAGAAGCCGTCCATTTACCAACCCACCGAGACAATCATCACCGTTCATTTCTTTGAGAAGAAAGGCATTTGGACCACGGTATGCTGCAATTTTTTAGGGACCTTTCCACAAGTTGTCGAATTTTCCATATTTCCCTTTGTCTTCATTTCGGGCATCCCATCTCAACACAACATCATCTATCTGAAAATCATCCGGTTTTGCTTTTCTGTCATAGATTTTCTTTATGCGCTCTTGCAACTTAAGGGAATTTTGAAGAACTTCCTCTCGTGTCTGCTGTAAATGAATCATTTGACTAATCCGTCGTTGCATATGATCCTCCTCACCATCAGCTTCTTGAAGCAACTTTGCTACCGGAATACTAAGTGAAGTAGGAAACACTGCATCTGTCCCGTAAACCAGTTCAAAGGGTGACATACCAATTGAATTCTTTTGACTGACACGATCAGCCCATAATGCATTTACTAACTTTTTGTGCCAGCTCTTCTTATTGATTTCCAACAATTTCTTTATGATGTTTACTAGAGATTTATTCGAAGATTCGGCCAGCCCATTTCCTTGCGGATGGTAGGCGGTCGAATGCCCCAAGCTGATGTTATATTTGTAGAAAAAATCAACCATCTTCTTTGATTTAAACGCTGCTGCATTATCTGTAATCAACTTATGTGGATAGCCGAAACGTGACAATATGTTATTCTCAAGGAAAGAAATAATTACCAAGTCCATGGCCTGCCGGGTGGGAATGGCTTCAATCCACTTCGTGAAGTAATCAGTGGTGGTCAATATCCATCGATGCTGCCCGGAAGATGCTGGGTGGATTTCGCCAATAAAATCCAAGCCCCACTGCTGAAATGGTGCACTGATTTCAATGGGCTTGAGAGGTAACGGTTGTAATTTCTGCTTTCTTTGAAAAATTTGACATTCATGACAACTCTTAACTGCTTTATAGACATCAGAAAACAATGAAGGCCAATAGAAACCTGCTCTCGGGATTTTATTAGCCGTGGTCTTCCAAAACAAGTGACCCCCGCAGTCACCTTTGTGAAAATCCTCAACAGCTCTCTTAGCTTCTTCCTCGACTAAACAATTCAGCAATATGCCACCGGGGTCTTTCCAATAAAGTTCAGATTTGATGATGAAAAATTTGACAGCTTTTAATTTCAATGTCCTAGCTTTGTTTCAAGGCATCCCAGGGGGTGAAGATAAATTTTGAAGCACATATACAATATCAGCATACCAAGGAGAGGAAACAAAGATATCGGATACCTGTAGAGCTGAATTTTCTTCATCTTCATCGGATAGGGCAGCAATCAAATTGATGTCTAGGACATGGAGATTTGTTTCAGCCATCATCTTAGCAAGACCTTGACCCTTGATCAACTTGGTAGGCTTAATTTCCACATCATATTCTAATAGTGCAGCGATCCACTTTCCCCTTCTTCCTTCCGGTTCCGCTTGTACCAAAACATCCTTAACAGCTGCGTTGGGAACATATGCCAAAATATGAGAATTCAGTATGTACACCCGGAAATCTTTCAGAGCTTTTACCAGTGCCAATGCTTGTTTTTCAATGATATTGTACTTCAGCGCTCCATCCCTTATAATACGACTGAAAAAAGCTATGGGTTTTTCAACTCCATCTCTCTTTTGCATCAGCACAGCTGCCAATGTATGCTTTGAAGCAAATGAAAATAAAATAAAATCTTGTGTATAATCCGGGCTGATTAGAGTTGGGGCTGAAGATAAAATTAACTTTACCAAATTGAAAGACTTTACCGCCTCTTCGGTCCATTTGAGCTGGCTGTCCTTTTTGAGCATGTTGGTTATTTCTCTGAGATGTTCGGCAAGATTGGGAATAAAGCGACACAGAAAATTCAACTTGCCATTAAAGGACTGAATCTCCTTCTTGTTTCGGGGCTGCTCTAACTGCTGAATTGCTTCCACACGTGCAGGATCTATACGAATGCCATCTTTAGAAATGATATGGCCCAACAGCTTGCCTTCGCTCATAGCGAAAAGGCTCTTCTTCGGATTCAATGAGATACCATATTTTCTGCACTTTTGAAACACCATTGTTAAATGATACAAATGCTCCTCATCAGATTTAGAAAACACAGTTAAATCATCAAGATAAACGACCAAAAAGACATCCTTCTCATTAGCAAAGGCCATGTCCATCGCCCGCTGAAAGGTAGCACCTGCGTTTTTCAATCCAAATGGCATCTTGGCATAATGAAATGTCCCCCATGGAGTTGTGAATGCAGTCTTGTCACGGTCATCCTCATGCACCAAAATCTGATTGTACCCGGAATAACCATCAAGTAGAGACATCCTTGATGCGCCAACTACCCGCTGCAATATATGATCCATTTTGGGCAGCGGATAATTGTCTTTTAGCGACACCTTATTGAGATTTCTGAAGTAAATACACAAACGAATCTCGCCAGTCTTCTTTCTCACAGGCACCAAGTTGGAAATCCAATCAGAAAATCTGATTGGCACTATAATTCCTGACTTATACAACCTGTTGACTTCCTTTTCAATCAATGGCAGCAACTTAGGATTAATTCTTCTCAACTTTTGTCGGAAAGGCTTTTGATTTGGCTTTATGGGAATGGTGTGCTGAATGATACTTGTGTCATAAGTTTTCAAATCTGAATAGTCCCATGCAAAAACATTAGAAAACGAAGACAACAATCTGATATATTCTTTCTTTACCTTGGGCGACAATGCTTTTGATAGCTTCACCATCTTTGGATTCTCAGCTGTCCCGAGATTCACTTCTTCGACACCTCCTTCCGTGGGCCTTAAGGTGGGTTTGCGGGCCACGTCATCTTGATCAAACAACTCTTCCAAAGGAATTAAGCCTTTAGGAATGAAATTGTCTTTAAGCTGCAATACATCCATTTGATTTACTTCCTCAGATTCTGTGTCTATGGAGATGTCTTTGAAATCACCCTCAACTTGCAGAAAATCCTTGATTTCTTCGTCATCTTGGAAAACTTGCCAACATCTTTGATTGTCTGGAACTGTAGGACGATGCTTCACATAAATCTCAAACTTATTGCTGGAATTCATGGGTATTTTCAGATTACTTGCTGCCTTAGCCAATGCATCCGCAACACCATTTTGAATACGGGGCACACATGTCAAAGTATGTTCAGAAAACAGTTTTAAGATATCTAGGACAGCATTTCGATATGCTCGCATACGAGGATGCTTGGCCTGAAATTCACCTTTCATTTGCTTTATAACCAACTCGGAGTCGCCATATACCGCTATCTTCTTTTCCTTCAACTTCCGAAGGATTTTCAGACCAGCAATGAGAGCCTCATATTCCGCCTCATTATTTGAACAATCAAATGCCAATTTGTATGAACATACCCGTACCTTGCTGGGGACTTGGTTTTGGACTGAAAATGGGCTTCAAATCCACACACCTATACCAGCACCATCGCTGCCCACAGCGCCATCAAAATCCATGGTCCAAAGACCATCCTCATCATCCTCTAAGTGTTGAAAATGTGATGTCTCTGCATTTTCTGTTTGTTGCCCATTGATCTCAGCTGTTGGCTTCATGACAGCGGACCTTTCTTCCCTTTCCTTTCTCAAAATTTCTCTGAAATTTTCTGAAATGTCTGGTATATCTTCTGCTTGAACTAACTGACTATCTATCTCATTAAAATTCTCCGCAAACAAAACAAATGACTCTAAATCTGTATGTACATAATTTACAGGATGATTGATTGGCTTTTCCTTACTAGTGATCATGTATTTCATCTTTTGTTCCCGATATAACTTCCTCATCTGACCAAAGACCGGAATTGTAGCATAGGAAAAATCGAGCTGAAGTGTACCTTTGATTTTCGCTCCCCAAGATCTAGAAAGCAACATGCCGAATCGTGGAGGAATGTCCGCCACCACCACATCCATCAAAACATTCTTCGCTGGAATTTGATCTAGGCTGACCACCAAGTCCTTGATCAAACCAATACATTTTACCCGGCTGGAATCAAACGAATACAAATCATGGTATTTCCTTGTGATGTCAAGTCCCAACTTCTCCATAATCGTTTTCGGCATCAAATTATGTGAAGCTCCCGAGTCAAACATGGCATTGTGCAACACATACTCATGCAATCGCAAACTGATATAGAATGGAGGAACATCACTTTCGGGAGACTCACCATTTAAAGCAGGCCCAAAAATCAGCTCCGGCTGATCATCTTCTACATTCACCGTGTCTAACATTGGATCAAAATTCAGCATCTTGGAAATTTGGCCTCGGTAAGTGCTGTTCTTCATGATTTCCGTCAAAGGAATGGACACTTTAAACTTTGAAATTTCATTCTCCAAACTGAAAACTGAAACCTTCTCACCTTCTTTAGCTGGAACCTCTTTTTTTTCACTTTTATCTCTCGTTGTGCTTGATGGCTAATCTGTCTTGCTTGCTGATGATGATTGACTTGTTGAAGGATCAATTATGTCTTTTCCTTTTGTGTGTGGAGAAGCCGAATCATTCTTTGCTGAAGTATCTTTCCTTTTCTGAAAGGGATTTATGGGAACAGCTTGGTTTCTTAATTGTCTCTGCTGAGCGGATAAAGCATTTAGGTACCCTCTTTGATACTCTTCCGATTCTTCTTCAAGTGCTACATCATTTGACAAGATATAATGTTCATCCTGAGGGATGATGGAGTGACTTACCAATTCTTCTTCTTCTGTAACATAAGTGGGCAGATCATCAGGAGTGAAGAAGTGATTTTCCTCTCCCACTGCATCACCTTCATCCTCTGATTCTTGGCTAACAAAATTCTGTTGAAAAGGAGGTTTAATTTGCTGCTGAACTGCTGCCTCTTGTGCCTTTGTTTCACGCTGCTTGATTCTATATTGTGGCTGCTGTGCACCTCGGAAATTAGGATTACGAAGCTGAGGCTCTGGCTTATCAATACGAACATTTTCAAGTGCCCTTTTAATCTTTTCAACTTCACGAAGAAGCTGACCTGATGTGGATGCTTCCTCTTTGATTGTGACTCGCTTTTCCACCTTCATTCTTGACCTTTTATCATTCAAATTCGCTTCAACACTAACAACAATTTTCTGCATATCCTCCAAGGTAGGCGGATCTCTATCTCACAATGAATAAGCCATCTCCGGATCAAAACCATCCGGGAATTTGAGAAGTGCTGATTTTCTAGATGGCCTCAAATCATCTGGAATAGCATTGTAAACCGTGTTAAATCTGATAATGTAGTCTTGGACCGACTCACCATGATTACGCTTGAGGTTTTTGTATTCGGCATTAATCTGAAGCGGATCCTTTCTGATTTCCCATCGGTCTAGAAACTGGTTATGAAGTGCTTCCAAGGTAGCAATGCTCCGGGCTGTCAAACCTCTGAACCACTTTCTTACTTCGCCATCAAACGTTTGTACAAACAAACGCATAGTTACATCCTCTTCATCTATCTCATATAGATCAAAGAAAGTCATCATTTTATCTATATTTTGCTGAGCAGAAATACTCTGTGGAGTGCCATCAAACATGGGAATTTTACTTTGATAATCGGGTGGCATATCATGCAGATTTTGGGGAAGAGCAAGTGGGGCAAACCGGGCAGCCATTGCTTTAGGTAGATTGGGTCTAGGAGTAGCGGGTGGAGTAGGTGTAGCTGTAGTATGAGGAGTATGGGGAGGAGAAGTGGTATGGGATGTAGAAGGTGAACCAACTGTAGATGCGGGATAAGTGATTATGGGAGAAACAGAAATAAAAGGAGGATTGGACTGCTCATGCGCCGTGATAGTAGATCCAATATGACCAGATATAGTTTCAACGAACTCGGCAAGATTTGTAGCGTGAATATCTGACTGAAGAGATCTTAGGATGAAATTGTCAACCAATCTATTGTGTCTCTCAATTTCAAGAGCAGCTGCGAAATCAGGGTTAGGAACTAGAGAATCAAGTGTACTTTCAGATTTGGTTTTGAACAAAGACAACTCAAAATTTTCGTCAAAATCAATGTCTTCAAGATACTCAAAAATAGCTGGACATGAATGAGATTTGAATATACGACCAGAATTGGAAGCCAGTTTGGAAATCAAGGAACAAATAACTAATCAGCATGTGAAAACTCTTAACTAATCATCCAAAAGTTCAGAGTTTACAAACGAACTGGGGTAAAATGCAATTGAAGTGTTGTATTCACAAGCTCACGGAGATTGACTGAAGAAGCGTTTATCTACTTCCGCTTATGCAAACCAAAAGCGTTTCGAAGGCTACCTGGCGTAACTTCAGGCTCCGTCTAAGACTTATGAAGCAAACACATCAATCAACAGACAAGTTGTTCTTCCCCAGTATGGTCGCCAATATGTTAGTGCTTGAAATTTCACCTCAGGCTGAGAAAGGCAAACTCCAAGGCAACATCAAACCACTTAGCCTCGTAGCTAGCCCTACGGGGCAGGAGAGGGCTCTCTCCGGTCTATCTCAGTAAAGATCTTCAATGGGCGAGATGACCAATAGGGAAACACTGATTTTAGGCTAGTAAACTGATCAAGAGGTTTAATTTGGGATTTTTAATGTTTTGGTGGAAAATTGGGGAATGACAATTTCAGGTGCGGGGATTGGACACAGTTTTTGCAGGGGGTTCTTTGGGGCGAGGTAGGAGACAGTATTGATGCCTTTGATAGAGGTGGATGGATGAGAATGACCAGTGAGGAGTTAAGGAGAGCAAGCAATAACCTTGAATTCCCCTTAAACAGTTGAAAACATTGATATTAAGCAAACTTAAAAGCAGAGCATGACAGTCATGAATTCTACTTTAACACTTCATTTGCCTAATTTGCAGAAGGAAAAGTAAAGAAATGATTCACATAACACACTTAAAAGTACAAAGAAAAACACACCATCAATACATGTGACCACAAGAATCCCAAAAAGGACTGCAAAACCCTGGTCTTCCTTTGCCAAAAATTGCAGAGATACAGTGAGTAATACAATAAGAGCTTCTCCCTCAAGAGTCCAACCATGAAAATGAGCAAGAAAGTACATAATATAGGCCATCTAACATCTTTCCCTACCTCTAGGGGTCGAGCTCACTATCCTAGGAGCTGTTTCAACCAATTCTAAACTAAGCACTGAAAACTAGGCAATCAAAACAACTTGCCTCTATAAGCTAGAAAACCAATTCATTCATTAAATTTTGCCTATCTTATGAATGAATCTTCTAAACATCATAAAATTACATAATTTACAACAAGGAGGATGAAAATCAACTCCAAAAAGTCAAATCCAGTCAAAACTGCGTTTTGCTGAGCTGTAGGTTGAATTCCTCTGCAAACTGCCTGATGGGTCGCGCGCAATTCCTGGATGGGTCGCGCGCCTTTGGAGGCACTTTTGAGGCACTTCCAGGTGTCCAAATGAGGCAAAATTGGGCTTGTTGGAAATTTCTGGATGTCTAATTTCCAACCCAAGTGGAATTTCTGAATTTGGTTGTCATTTTCCCCTCCAAAATTGCAATCTCCCAAGACTGCTTGTTGTGTGTCAAAAATGTGGCAAAAAGTCATTTTTTGCTTGTTTTTTGACTTTCTGGAGGCCCAAAACTTGGTGAAATTTCTTGGTAATGGCTGAGCAAGTGTAAATTTCCATGAAAAATCCATAAATTCTGAGTTTTTCCAAAATGGAGTTGCCAAACGAAAGGGTCGCGCGCGGCGCGCGACCCATCGGTGAAGAAAACCTGTTTTTTGCCAGAAAAATCACAAATGACCCAAAATGCTCAATTTTTTTTGAAAATTGTGCTGGAGTTGAGTTATTTAATATCATTCTCCTTCAAAGAAGCCTCAGCCAAGATGTGGATGGGGTCGGGCCTTTTCCCTCGTTTTTGTGCTTTGGCCAACCGTCTTTGGAGCACTTTCATTCTTGCCTTGCATACGTGCATCCGCGCCCAATAATGATTTTTCATGTTCCTGAGCAAGTCCTTATCTTGGTTGGCCTTGGCCAGCAACCTCTCCAAATGAGCATTGACCTGGAGAAGCATAGCCTCTCGCTCAACGGGTACCAAATCGCCGGGTCTCTTTCGAGCCAAGTTGCGGTCCTCATGAATCCTCCGCAACTCATCAAGAGTGTGCTCATCCTCCAACTGCTTGTTGCGCTGCTCTAAATATGTGATCGTCCATTGTGCCCCTTCCAATCTTCGCTGCAATGAATCATTTTCAGCTCTTAGGTGCTGAATGATCTCCTTTGACTCTAGGCTAGGAGAACTGATATCAAGATCAACAACCTCTATGTCTGGAACAGCTGATGGCCCCTCATCAATCCTGGGTTGTTTGCCCTTCTCTGATACCTGTGCTGCTGTCGGAGACGAGGCCCCTTCCACCTGGTGTGGAGATAACACTCGTGGTGCTGATGAAGAAGGCGAGACCCCTTCCACCTGATGTGGAGAAAATACTCGCCGAGCTGCTGCAAATAAGGCCCTGTGGCCTCTCTGATAAGTGACCAATGGAGGAGAGCTGACATGTCTAATCTCAGGGATATCATGCTGCTGTGATGGTCCTCCCTCCTCATGAACAATCTCAGGATGTGGTAGTGGTGCTGTGAAAAACTCATGAGAGATAAACTCCTCCCATGGGATGCCATGCTGAGCCAACTGATGTATGACCACAAGCTGAATCAAACCATAATGATAGAGGCTCCTATATTGTTGTGCTGGGCTCTTCCTCTGCATCAAGGGCACCATCCTCTCAATATTCTAGCACAAGAAAACAGGGATGTTCATCATCCGAACCCGTGTGAAATGCATCAACAAGCGAATATGGTATGAATACACATGTGAAAATTTGCCCTCACAGGTGAAATAGCGCATGATAAGCCTCATCAAGGGAGCATACTCATTCCTCAAAAATCTGAAAGCAAATACACCCGTCACTTGTCTCATAAATGTAGGTTTAATGTAAGGCTCATACTGAAAACTGTCCAATATTTTGCGCTTGTTCCACATTTATCCAACATTTGGTATCCCTGTTGCTTGAGCAATCATCTCAGGTGTCAATGTAAAATCCACCCCTGCAAGGTTCACATGCCCATCATGCAAATGAAAAACAAACAAGCGAGCCAACTCCCTGTGATGCTGAATCTAAGAGATCCTCTCGTGAAACTCATAACATGACAGATAACGGAAACATGTGACTGCAATTGGACAGGCCTGCAAATCGGTCAAAGAGGTTGGCTCCTCTCTCTTATGGTGACTGCTCTTACCACCCCTGTGAGGCCTCCTATGTACCTCAAACTCTGAAGCTGACTCATGTTCATCACTTTGCTCATAATCGGTTTCGGTTTCTGACATGGTTTCAGGAGCAAAGTGGCTGAAATGCACTGCTGCTTCTGCTTTGAAATCTGTTGTTTTAACTGTTTTTAAATGTTGTTTCAAGGGGACAAGTAGCACAAGGGAAATGTTAGGGAAGGGAGACTTGGAAGGGAAGTTGGGAAAAATATATGAAACAGGGAGTTTAGGGGAAGAATTATGACATATACATCATCATACAATTTCATTTGCAAGGATGTTATGGGAGGTAGGGTTTAGGGTTTGATTTTTTATTTCTTAATATTTTTGGTAGGGAAATTAAATAACAGTGATAAGGGAGTAAGAAATGGGAGGTGGGAAAATGTAGGAACAATAGGAATGAAAAGGAATACCTTAAAACAACAAAACAAACCCTAGCAACTTTGATATTTTCAAGCAAAAGCACATGGAGACTTTACTTGCAAATGAAGGCTTTTAAAATATTATCATGATCTTCTCAAGCTTTAGCAAACCATAATTTATATGATTGAAGGCCTACCTGACAAGCTTGAACAATTTGTGGTCGCTTGGCAGCTTGCTGGTAATTTTCTGTGGAGGAAACCCTGATGGGTCGCGTGCACTGCCCAACAGGTCGCGCACACTCAAAGGGTCGCGCCCGTATAAGATTTACACTGGCGGAGGTGCCCTGATGGGTCGCGCTCGCCTGACGGGTCGCGCGCCAGTCTCGACGGGTCGCACGCCTTCACACTTCACCAAATTCACCCAAATGCTCTTGAAAACGATTTGCTCTATTGCTTGAAGGCACAATGAAGCTTAATGGAGGGAGAGAAAGACTTTATAGCCTTGTTTTGAATTAATTTCATGTCAAAACCCTCTTTCTAATGTTTTTCATGACACTTTTTAAACTTTGAATGCTGCTGACTTTTTGGTTTCCTTTTGTCCTGAAATTGGTTGAATTGATGTTTTTCCTTGATAATTTTTGTAGGAATAGCTTCTGAAGAGTCTTGGCAAAGGGGACCAGGGTTGCGTGTTGCCTTTCAAAGAATTTTGAATTTTTACAATTTTTAGAAAATTTTGAGAAATGACCTTGGCTTTAAAAATAGGGTTTTTAAATCCAAGGTAAAAATTAACTGTACAAGATGAAATCTTTTAAAGAAACACTTTGATAATCATCCCTCTGGCCTGCTGGGCATTTATTGACTTTTAGAGACATGACCTTGAAGACAAACTGGACCTAAACCATAGACCTAAGACTTTTGACCTCAAGACAAAACAAGCAACTTTGATATAGTTTATTGACTGAAACAACTTGATCCAGCAGTGCCAAGAGGGGAATAAAGACACCAGCTCCTCCATCAGGGTTATGGCATGCCTAATGGAATGCAATAAGATGACACTGATGAGACACCTACTTATGCAAATGCAAAGAGCTTTGATCGCTGATGGAGGGCTACTAGACCGACTCTAACACCAGCCACATGGAGGGAGAGTCATGAGTGTGATTGGAGCTTTTTGGCCACACAAATAGGCCTATGTGCATGCAATTGCACCCGAAAATTTCATGTGTCAACCCTACAGTTAGAAACCAAAAACACTAATCATACATGTGAGCTTCAGAGCATGCAATTTTGAACCTGTACGAACCAAATTCCATAAACCCACTTCAAAACTATGCAAACCAATCCAAAGAAGAGATTAGAATAATATGATCAATGATGATGTCCTAATGAGGGTCACTTGACTTGTATTTATACGCTTATAAGGGTGTCCAATTTCATTTTAGGGTCGACCTGTCTTTTTGTGCACATGTGGGATTCACTTCAAAAATACACTTTCTCCTGTCCAAATCAGGTGCTTCAAAAGTCAAAATTGATCCTCTCAGAGAGAGGTATCTAGTCCCATGATTGGAATTTGTCACTAAGATACCAAATTAACATCTAGAAGGTGATTATGTGGCAAGAGATGTGGATCCTCGTGATAGGTTAAGGTTTCATTTCATTTTGTTTTGCGATAAGTAGTCAACCTACAAATATGTCAAGGAGGTCAATCAATGTAATATCAGGCTAAAAGGGTCGCCCAGTATGATGTGAAAAATTAGTCAGAGAGGTCGTGTTGTAGTAGCTACAACCACCCTCCAAAATTTTTCCTTAGCTTCGTTTTGGAGCCTCCCTACCAACCATCCTAGCAGCATGTCTTACACTGTCAAGTACATAGGCTTCTTTGGTTTTTTAGTAGCTTGTGAACCTATGCATGTTAGTTTGCTTCTATCCCCTCACAAGCTTCCATTCCAGACTTGGGCTAGTTTTTGGTTAAGCAACTCCCTCAGAAAATTGTGCAATTCTAGAGGGAAACCAGCCTTCCGTACAGAAATTGCACAAATTTTTTGGCCAACTTGCTGGGCTCAGAAATTGCGCAATACAATCAAACAATCTTCCTTGGGAAAATTGCGCAATCTGGCCCAACACTGCAGCTCAGTCCAGAAATTTCATGATTATGGGCAGCAGTCACCTGCTCCTCCCAGAAATTATGCAGTCCCTCTAGAACAACTAGCCCAGTTCCTCTCAGAAATTGCGCAAATCCCTCTCTTAGTCAAGCAGGCTGTTGCATGTGCCTTCAAGTTGACTAGTTCCCTTCAAGGCCGAGAAAAATTGATTTGCATGCATGGGTTTCTCTTCCTGAAATAGAAAAAGGCAGCATGCAAAAGGCATCCCTAGATCTAGGGATCATATCTATTTTTAGTAGCTGGAGGTTGCATGCAAAGCTCATTTTGGAAACATATTGCCAAATGTCTCTTTTTCCTAGATTTGTAGCATGCACATCATAACCTCGATCTTATCAAAACTCATGAACCAGATGCTTCAGATCTCATTCCTCACATCGACCTTGCAGCTGTGACATCCCACATTGCATCGAGGACTCTTTGGAACTTTCAGCTTAGCTGTTTCAGGATAAGTCTGCTTTTCATGTCTTGCGCTATGTTTCTGTCGCTTTTTGTGTTTCACTTTGTGTGAGTGTTGTCTTCTTGATTTCAATGAGTGCTTGTTGTCATTTTAATGTATGTTAGCTTGTAGAAGCACTGTTTCAGTTTTCGTTCACATCTCACTGTTGTCGCATGCATGACACTATTTTTGCACTAACATTCGTTGCTACAGTGACTCACTTCACACACATTCATGTTTTCTCCTTCTTTGAATCGTTCACTTATTTTTTGCACGCATGATCATTCACTCATGTTTACACTCAGTATCACCATGCATTCAGACTTCTCATGTTTTCAGTCGCCCCTCGGTAGGATTGAGTTATCTTAGCTTGGACCTTGCCTTGCCCAGCTAGCATTGTGCATTTCTGGAAGTGAAGGCTCTGCCTTTCCTCCAGAAATTGTGTAAGTCTAGCCTGACACTAACCTCTAGGCTTGCATTGCATAATTCTGGGAGGCAGTGCCTTGCTAGCCCCAGAAACTACACAATGTAGTTTGTTGTTTTTCATGTCACTGCTGACTAATATTGTGCATTGCGCAGCTTTAGTCCTCATTAGCCTAGGTTGGACTGTGCATTGAGTAGTTCCAGCAACTAGTCAGCCTCCCAACAGCCTAGATTGTGCCTTGCATAGTTTTTGCAGTCAGTCTCCCAGCCTCCTGGTGAAAATTGTGCAATCTTCACAAACAGTCACACATGTATGTTGCATGTTAGTCCTCTCGTTTGTTTTGGTTTTCAACTGACAGGTTGCTTTTGAGGAGTGTTGCTATGTCTCCAGGTATCACATATGTTTGCCTGCCTCTCAACAGCATAGGTACAATGGCTTCAAGGAGAGCAGAGTCAAAGACACCGTTCAGAGCACAACTAGGGATGCAATCGATCAAGTGTCTATGAACTTTCCTATTTATGAAGACATCAAGTTGTTCATGGACAAGGATATCAATATGAAACAACAGCAGCATCATAGCGAGCAACACCATCAGCAACAGTAGAAGATAACATACCTGCATGCGACAAATGCAAGAGGAAGGTTGTTGAAAGCGCAAAGGCAGAAGAAAGTTGCAAGCTCAAGCAAATCCACTTGTGATGAAAGAAGCTTTGGAGATTGAGGCTATGAGGTGAAAGCACGATAAGAGGATCGTGTAAAGGTAGAGAGAGAAACAGAGAAGGAGTTATAGGTGTTGAAGCGGCAACTCATGGAATAGTAGGAGTTTCACAGATAGTAGAAGGAGTTGCAACGAGAACAAGCACAGCAGGAAGCGCAACATTCACAGACAGATGAAACTGCGCCCATACAGGTTATGAACCCATCCAATAGTTGGCATGGAGTAGACAGGGTGAGTAGTGTTTTTGATCACATGCAAAGGTATTCAGGAGCATGGATGTCATTGTGCTCATGCATGCGATCCCACCCATTTGGCACACTCATCGAAGCGAATACAAAAAGCAGGTCCGACTGGAGATGAACATGTATTTCAAAAAGTTGATGCGCATGGTCACTAGCACACACTTGGAGATCTGCACAAACACTATGCATGAGTATGTTGTTGGTCCAGCTACACTTAAGACGATGAGGTGCATGTTATCATACGAGTTGGCTGGAGAAGCCATATTAGTTTACCCATGTGCAATGGATGCAAGAGTTTTCTTTCATTAGGATGTCACCATTGAACGCACGGACGACCAAGCTTAGCATCAGTTCTCCATCGTCGATCATCGCAAGGATTTCGAAGAGTTCATCTTAACACAACTATCCGAGTGCTATTGATAGCTTGCATGGCTTTCTCAACCCTATTTTGTCTCACATGGGTACATGTGTAGATTGTATATAACATCTTGTCAAGTGGAATTCCAAGTGTCGATAGTTGAATGTAACAGTAATAGAGTAGTTGAAGAGTCATGAGGGTAGGTGAATAGTCACAAAGGGGAATGTAAAGGGTCAACCCACCCTTTGCTATTTATAGTACCCCATAACTCATTGTGAAGGCTTTTGGTTAGCCAAGCTTCCGATAGGAGTATCTCAGAGAAAGCTTGGATGGTATTGTAATGAGCCTTGGCTTCTCCACAGTGCAGAGCTAGTGCATCTCTTTGGAGGAGCAGGCGATAGTGACTGTAACGTTCCACTGTCGGGACTAGTGGTTGGTCATGGTTGTATTGTATGATTGGAACTTTCACTTCTTAATATAACAGAGCCATCACGTTTCATGCATATGTTGTTATTGTATTTCAGCTATCTTGGTTACTCTAATGATATATGTATTGTTTTCTTATGCATGCATGTATGGACTCTTTCCATATAAGTATGTATGAATGTTACTGAAATGTGTTGTTGGTTTAACCATCACTTTGGATTATTAGATAACTTGCTTTCCATTTTGTGATGCATATTTCTTGTGTTTTCCCTTTCAAGCCGCGTGCTTTCATAGGTTTCCAAGGGGCGCAATCAGCCCACTTTTCGTGTGTTAGAATCGTTCATGCACCTTCCTTGGCTCGTTGCACATGTCACACCCTTGCTACCAACAAGGACATCTTACTTGCCTTTGTGGGCAACTGTAGTCAAGGCGATACCGTACAACCCACTGCTGGGACTCCTACACCAAATGGACTGAGATCTAGTTGGGACTTCTTACCGGGGAGATCCCCTGGCATGTTGATGGGTTTAGCACCGTCGAAATTTTGGTGCTAGAAGGAGGGCCGGATGACAAGATGAGTCCTAATCATCTGTTTTGAGTCTTCACACATCTATCTTGGAGTTTGTTATAGTTCACCCTCTGAAATGTCTGTCCAACGAACATATCTTTCACATTGAGAGGGAGTTTTGGGATCACTTGTCACAAATCACGTATGATGGTGAAGGCAAAGTGGCCTGACCTAAGCACTTAGATGACTTCCATGCACTCATGGAGGGCATGGAAGATTTCAATGAAATAGAGGTCTGTTCACTGCTCACATACACACTTCATGACCACCCATTGCAATGGTGTGGCACACTGCCTCTTAACTCCGTGCACTTTTTCAAGTAGTTCAGCGATCTAATTGAATCTTTTTTTCACCATTTTGATCCTGAAGCACTTGATAAAAAATGGTTAAAAGAATGGAAAGCCCCGCATGAATCACCTATGGTTTTTTCGGAGCGCTTTCATCTTTTCATGTTTGAAGCTCTGAAAAGTTAGATGAAATTCCAGTATCTCATGGAAAAATTTGAATATTTCCTTAAAAAATCATTCCATCCCAATATGAACTTGAAGTTCAAACCTCGCTTATCATACTTCGGTGATGAAGCTGCACAATCACAGATGGACACAGTCGATGTCACAAGTGACTGTCCATCATCGCCTCATCAAAAAGCTTCACCACCACAGAGTGATGTGGGAGAACATGCACACGCATATGATCAACTATCACATCCTCACAACATCACTTCTCTCAATTTTCACCCAGATTTGGTTGTGAAGCCCATGGGTTGTCACATGCATGTCTTACCTCAACCTCTGTCTTCACATTCTATTGATCCTCCGAATTGCATTGCCTTGTGTTCTTCCATTCTGAACTCTACACCTGTTGTGAATGAGGATCAAGCCATCGATGGAGTTAGTGTTACACAACTAACCTGCATTATCATTCATGAAAAGTATGAATGGGGGCCTGAACATAAACCCGTGGTGAAGGATGATTTCCTTTTGTCCGCACCTCCTCTGTTTTTCCCTGGCATCCTTGGTGATTCTTCCATCCCTAATTTTGCATGTGTATCTTTGTCTACAGATGCACCCATTGTTGATCATTCACAGAACACACTGGATGTTAGTCCATCATCCGACAACGGAGAGGAAAAATCATTCCTTGAAAATCCACTTGATTTTTCATCTTCTTTTTCCAAAAACGCAGAGGGTGAACATTATTGCTTCTCATCTACCCCTCTGTGTGATTCATCAAATCATGAGGATGTCGACAAACATCCTGAATTTTCTGATCTTGGTTGTCGTGATCTCTCTACTTCTTCATCTGATCACGATGTTGATTCAATCGTTGTTAATATGTCTAAGGCACTGGTCTATGATGATCTATATGTCGACGAAGTTAAAACCCTACAGACTATCAAGGCACTTTAACCCGAGTTGATGGTTATGTTAGGCCCTCGTTGTCCTGTGGTTGGTTTCACTTATGATCAGGAAATTGTCCAAACACCCAAGGCTCCTCATTGCTCATATGTATGCACTGAAGATCAATCTAATACTCATATTTCGCTTCCTCCACTTGAACTACATGATCGCATCGCTCATGCATTAGAGGAATCATAAAAAAGAAGCACACTTGTGCAACGTAATTGGTCTACCTTTATCACATTTGCCTACATATCATGATCAAGAGAATGTGTACACTTAACATTTGCATGTAGTATAGCATAGCACCATGGAAAGTCCACAAGGTGTATGTCATGCACTTTCACTCACTTCTTTTCTGTGGACGCACTTAAATCCAAAGTGTGTTTGTATTCATTGTTATATATTTCATGTTTGTTGGTTTGCACTTCTATGTTATTCGCGAACCATGCCTTCACAAACATGGATCAACCAATGCACTGGTGTCTACATTGGAAGTATCTCTTTACGTAAGTAGACCCATGCACCGTTAGGTTAGGAGTAGGAGTAGTGTTTTGTTTTGGTTTTTTTGCTTCCATGCGACAAATGCAAGAGGAAGGTTGTTGACAGCGCAGTGGCAGATAAAAGTTGCAAGCTCAAGCCGATCCACTTGTGATGAAAGAAACTTTGTAGATTGAAGCTACGAGAAAAAGCACAACAAGAGGATTGCGCGAAGGTATAGAGAGAAATAGAGAAGGAGTTACAAGTGTTGAAGCAGAAACTTAAGGAAGAAAAGGAGTTTCACGGACAATAGAAGGAGTTGCAGTGAGAACAGGCACAACAGGAGGTGCAACATGCATATACTGATGAAACTGCACCCATACAGGTTATGGACCCATCGAGCAGCTAGCATGGAGCATACAGGATGAGAAATGTTGTAAATCTCATGCAAGGGTATTCAGGAGCATGGATGTCATTATGCACATGCATGTGATCCCACACATTTTGCACACTCACCGAAGCAAAGACAAAAAGCAGGTCTAACTGGAGTTGAACATGTATTTCGACAAGTTGATGTGCATGGTCACCAACACACACTTGGAGATCTACAAAGACACTATGCATCAGTATGTTGCTGGTCCAGTTGCACTCAAGACAATGAGGTTCATGTTATCAGATGAGTTGGACACAGGAGCCATATCAGTGTACACGGATGCAACGGAGGCAAGAGTTCACTTTCCGCAAGATGTCACCATTGAGCGCACAGACACCATCACGAACAAAAGACTTGGCATTATTTCACCACCGTCGGTCATTACAAGGATGTAGAAGAGTTGGTCTTACCAAAACTGTCTAAGTGTTAGTGATAGATTGCATGGCTTGCTCAAGCCTATTTTGTCTCACATGGGTGCATGTGCAGATTGTATGTAACATCTTGTCAAGTGGAAGTCCAAGTGTCAATAGTTGAATGTAACAGTCATAGAGTAGTTAAAGAGTCATGAGGGTAGGTGAATAGTCACAAAGGGGAATGTCAAGGGTCACCCCACCCTTTGCTATTTATAGTACCTCAGAACTCATTGTAGAGGCTTTTGGTCAGGCAAGCTTCTGAGAAGAGTATCTTAGGGAAAGCTTGGAGAGTACTATAACGAGCCTTGGCTTCATTAGCGGGACTAGTGGTTCATCATGGTTGTAATATATGATTGGAACATTTACTTCTTAATATAACAGAGACAACATGTTTCATGCATATGTTGTTATTGTATTTTAGCTATCTTGGTTACTCTAATGATATGTGTATTGTTTGCTCACACATGCATGTATGGACTCTTTCCGTATAAGTATGTATAAATCTTACTGAAATGTGTTGTTGGTTTAACCATCACTTTGGATTGTTAGCTAACTTTCTTTCCAGTTTGTGATGCATCTTTGCTCATGTGTTCCCTTCCGAACCACGTTCTTTCATAGGTTTCCAAGGGGTGCACTCACCCCACTTTCTGTGTGTTAAAAATGTTCATGCACCTTCCTTCGCTTGCTACACATGTCATGCCCTTGCTACCAACAGGGACATCTTACTTTCCTATGTGCGCAACTGTAGTCAAGGCGATATTGTATGACCCACTATTGAGACTCCTACAGCAAATGGTCTGAGGTCTAGTTGGGAATTATTAAAATGGAGATCCCCTGACATGTTGGCGGGTCGAGCACCATCAACAGGTCGTAAGGAAAATGAGGCCAGTGGTTTCATTGTAGGTTTCAACCTCATATAGAAATTACCTTCATACAAATTCTAAAAACAGAAAATAAACAA
Organism: Pinus tabuliformis; assembly: GCA_031772625.1. Classification (NCBI taxonomy): domain Eukaryota; kingdom Viridiplantae; phylum Streptophyta; class Pinopsida; order Pinales; family Pinaceae; genus Pinus; species Pinus tabuliformis. The sequence goes on along the minus strand of CM062818.1, from coordinate 1,056,475,906 downwards.
TGGCACGAACATAAAACATAAAACAGATATACACAGATATTTTCCCCTGGATCCCAAAACCGAGACTATCAAATTCATTTTTCGTTATATTCTTTTCAATGTTACAATACATATATATACACATCGAAGCATCCATAAAACCCAATCCATTAACCCTGGATTAGAACATAATCGTAGTTCCCTTGACCAAATCTACAAAATACCATGGATAGAAAACCATCATGCCCAAAACCATGTGTGAAATCCATGCAAAAAACCATAGGTAGGTCCACCCACCTAATATAGGGTCCAAAAAAAATTTCCCAGGGCACTACCTAGACCTTGTGCAGGGCGGCTACCACCCCCCTGCAAACCCCTCAAGAGGGGGGGAAGCCACCCCCCCGCGATCCCCCTGCTACACCCAACGCAACATATAGGGGGATTTATTTCCCCCCCTATGACCCCCTGGATGCGTGGTAGTGGTCGAAAGAATACAACACACACCCAACAGTCATAATATGAAATAATGTTTATTTCTTGTATCTATGTGTTAAATGTGTGTGTTTGTATAATTCCAGATATTATCCATTATTTTTATCATTGTATTTTGTTTGAATGGAGAACCTTCAGAATAAAAATTGTCACAACGTTTGATTCAAAGCATTGTTTAGATCTATGAGGCCTTTATATGAGAATTATCAAAAAGGGGGTTGAACACGGGTCTTCTTGGAAGAGAGGTGCAGCTTATGAATTTTTACACAGAGGAAAAACATCCATTTTCATAAGTACTAGTAGAGGTGAAGAAAGGAGAGATCCACGGAATCAAAGTGAAGAAGGGAAGATTCATTGAAATGTGGTGGACTCATTGGTCAACCTTTAGGCTTCAAATATGGAAAGAACACATGGAGAGGAACCAACCAACCAAACCTATAACTAAGGAGGGACCTAGTCAGTTAGTTGGGCCCTGCACCAAGTTAGCACGTGAATAAAAATAGAGGAGAGAGAAAGGGGTATGACCTCCACCTTAAGTTGGGGCCAACCCCCAACCTCTAGTGAGGAAAAACCTTGTGCATTATGGAGGTATGGTACTTATGTTTAGTAGGGCATTGAAGGGAACTGTGAGTTCAATTGTTGCAAAGAAAGGCAAGAGAGATATGATCCCATAACCCATAGGATCTTTGGATTTGATCCATCCGAATGCTGAATACACAGACCCCAAAATTGGGTTGTGTCAGAAAAAGGCAATGTCAGCTAATGAATTGACGAAAAATTTCAATTGATGCTTCCTTGCACATGGCCCAAAGTGAACGTCTTCTTATGAGAACTGTACTGCAAGTTATCTTCTTCATCTTCACTTTGAGTCCCAAAAAGACTGATTATAATATTTTCGAGAAAAACAACAACCGTCTAGCCGCTATAACAAAGGAATCATTCTAGGTGGAAGAAGGGTTGGACATGAAAATAATCATGTATGATTTGGAAAAGGTCAAGCTACAACTCATGGAGCTTCAAAAACACTATTCCCATCTACAACGGGAATTCCAAAAACTAATCACTTTTTCCAAACAAAAGAGCAGTGCTTCTGCTAGTTCACCTTGGAGCTTAGTCTAGAAGAAGTTAAGCACTTAAAACCTCTTCTCTATTCCATCGCAAAGTGGTTTCTAATAGCAATAACAATTTTGCAGGCCAATTCCTTAATGAATATATTGATATGCTTACTCCCAACAGATGCAAAATTCAAGGCATTGGACAAATTTTGTCTTTTGATTGTTCACTTGTGCTATGGTACCTTATTCTAGTTGTCTAATGTAATTAGCTCTATGTAGAGTTCAGAGAGTCGGACAAAATGCAACCTTAGAACTACTTTAAAAATTCAACTTGTCATTCAAATTCAAACTTGCTTAACCAGATGATTTTTCAAAATAGTTATCTCACACTAGGTATAAAAACATGTAAAATATAAGTTCTTTTATATACAACATAATATTTTTTATTACCATTTTTGGAGGACAAATTATATATATAGATATAGATATATTACCATTATTCTTTTAAATGTTTATTTTATTGCTTGTAATATTTTTTATTACTATTTTTGGATGAGAAATTATATATATATATATCTATATATATATATATATATATATATATATATATATATATATATATATATATATATATATATATCAACTTAATGTTGACCATGGAAGGCATGAGACATATATTTCATTTTAAGCAACACATCAATCGACAACAAAATGTTTAGTGAAATTGTAATTTTTCATTATTTAAAGTGCATTTTTTAATGCATGGAAATATTTTATTTATTATCTACACCATCCAAATTAAAATGTTTTATTTTTGTATTCTAAAAAAGTGAAATCTTTTATTTATGGTTAATAATAAAATTATTCTCATTAATAATATTTTTAAATTCCATGTATATAATATTATGACTTGAATTAATTAATTACATCTCCCAGTTGGAAAGAAGTAATTGAAACTTGTTATCTTCAATTATTTCATAGATAAATTGATATAAAATTATTGTATTTGAAGTAGAAATTAAAACAATTTTTTAAACACTTTATTTTTACTAATATAAATATGAAATTGATTTTGAAATATATTAGATAATATGAATATATAAATATTTTATTAAAGTATTTTTTTTCACTTTAATTACTATCTATTTTTATAAAAAGATATGAAACTATGTTATTTAATTTAATATAGACATTGAAATATTTTATTAAGACTAAAATTGAAATATTTTATTACTAATAAATTTTTTGTGTTACATGTCAATTTATGTTAAGCATAAAAAGAATTATACATATCTCCTTGTTATAATATTAATCAAGAAACAAATAATTGAGCTAGATTATTGATGTTTTATAATGCTTTTAGTTAAAACTAATGAAGTGTGTATGTGTGTGTGTGTGTTATTGTAGCTAACATTGTTCTTTCTATTTAGTGAATATACTAGCTCAGCCATATAAATTAAATGGTTGGTAAATGCATAAGCGTCAGAACAATTAATTAATGATACATCTCAGAACAAGATTAAAAAAATAATAAAAATTTACTAAATTTGGAATTATCACTAATATCTTATCCTTGATGGCAGCCTACATGTCAAATATGTCCTTGATGTCAACCTTGTTATAATATGATGTGTTGTCCTTGTTGGAAACCTGTATGACAATGTGTCCTTGATGTCAACTTGGTTATAATATGATGCGTTATAGATTTTTTGTTGATGATATGAATGATGGTACAGGAATTGCATAGGATAAGTAAGAGTATTGACAACTTAGTCACAAGATGGATGAAAAATGTGAATTTTGAAAAGTATACGTGACTCTTTTGAAGAATAATCACATACATATGCAAGTCTAATGAAAAAAATTCACGTACATAACTCTACTAATGAAAAATTGAAAATCATGAGCTTTTACCATGGTAATAGCCCACATTATTGGGACGCTAACATCTATTTGATCCCATCAACAATTACCGACAACAATTACCAAAGGATTTGATTGTGGAATTGACAAGGAAAAAAGTTATTAAAGGAGAAGGAGATCAAGGAGTTGGGTGTGCAATGTAATGGAGTATTCATGTGTGATATGATCAGGCTCAGGTGTGCACCAAGGAGTAAGGAGAAGACTCAGATCTGAGAAATCTAAAGATGTGTTGAAAGATATGATTGATTGATTTACTTATTGCAAAATGTTTAAATTGTAACAATGCAAGATTTGTGGTTATAATAGAACAGTGATTTGGATGTATGTGCAGAGATCTATGTTTTCGCAGAGTTTTTATGCAAGGCAAAAATAATGCTTGTGGAGAGGGTTTGATGTGTCTAAGGATTGATGTGTTGTGATCTGTATGCAGATTGTATTCTTGAATACCCATACATATGCAAATCTACTTCAGAATAGTCATGCATATTATCTAACGTAATGTGATTTGATTAATTTAGATGCTTGTTGCTTTTGATTGATTGTTGTCATTGTGATGTATGAGAGTTTTTAAATGACAATTGTTTTGTTGCTGATTGATGAGAATATTTATTGGCTTAGCCTTTGGCATCTTTGTAAACTTGTTGAAGAGAGGATTTGAATGGATTCAACATCTTGATGAGTTTGTATCAATATGTACTCACAGGTTGTGTTTTCTGCAGAGAAATTTTGACATAGAGTAAGTTTTGGTATTCAATTATTTGAGATCTATACGCGGGTTTTATGCATAACAAATGTGTATATACATGGATACCTTTGAAACTAGTCATATATATATTTTGGGATGAATTTGATCAGGGTTTATAATGATAGTAGATTGGTTCTGTGTTATTTATGATGATTGTCAACTTCGATGTCTGGGCACGTAAAAATCAACATTTTATATTATGTATGTGTTTCTTATGAAGGAAAGTCACGTATGTACGTGGTTCTTGACTTATAAAGTCACGTATGATTCTCTGTGGTGATAAAGAATTGGCACAAATTCAACGGGAGAATCTTTTATGTTTCCAATAGTTCATTGCTTGCATTATGGTTTATGATGAGTCCATGGTTATAGTTGTTGTGATCAGTCTTCTTACACTTGTGTGTGTGTGTGTTGTTGTCTTTGCTTGGGGTATAGGTGATGAAGTTATTGATGGTCTCTTATTATTGATAAGTCTTCTTGATGCACTTGATGAGGAGGATATGTATGCTATGTTCACTTTTGATGTCGATAATCAATATCATGTTAATCAGTTCTATTCTACTTAATGGCTTGTGATGATGGAGGCCCTCTTTGCTTTCACATATGTTGTTGATGCATGGAGAGAGTATGTTGTTGTATATGTTGTTTTGGTCTAAGAAATTGATATTTTTTTTTATTGTGGCTATTTCTATATATGGAGAGAATGTGCTGACCTTTATGGCATGAGGTCAAGGAGACGAGTTTGTAATAGAGCTTTATTGCAAAATATTATGTTTCTACTATTGTTGCTTAATGCTTCTTGGATGCATTGCATATTCAACCACGGGTTGACGATATTGAAGAGACTGATGTTACATTGTCTTATCTATATAGTTTTTCCAAATGATGAGGATGTACATGTTCTCATTATGTCATTTATGTTGTTTTTATCAGATGATTATGTGAATCCTGGTGATTATCATGGTTTTACTACAGAGATATCATTATTAGAAGTTATCCACATGTTGATAGGGAGATCCTCATTTCTCATGGATGTCATGTATTTAATTCATATCATTGTTTGGGTTTGCATAAAAGAGAAAAATCTTTGTAAAAACCATTATTTTTTTGGTGTATTAGTCATGAAAAGACCCATGTTGTAAATATTGTAAAATTCAGTCATGTATGGGCTATTAGGATCAAGTCATGCCATGTATGAAACCCCATTATTTTGGGTGATTTATGTCAACGTGGGATCATAGATTCATTGGTTATAGGAGTGGTCATATCTACTTATGGATATTCATGTATTTACTTGCATATCACTAGAAGGTCTAGTATAGTCTCAATGGAAGCATGGTTAGTATGTAAGGCGATTGTCATTTCTTGCAATTGTGTTTTTGGTTCATAACAACATATTAGTCTTATAATTTTGAGCATGAAAAGGGGAGTACTTCATTCAGCCTATTTTTTTCCTTCTCCCTTTATGTCAAATGAGGGGAGAAGACTTAGTGTTTTCATGAGGTTGTCATCAAGTCCATGTTAAAAAATAATTAACGAAACAATTAAACACATACAATATTGCGGAAACAAAAAACATAGAAACGCATAAAAAAAGAGAGACACAGATATACATGGTTCACCCAATTTGGGCTATATCCATGAAGAAACAAACAGAATTTCCTTTTATATTATCCAGCAAAAAGAAGAGATACAACCTACATCAGATATGATGTAATTTAATCTTCGCTCTCACAAAATATCCTCTCTCTTTCTCACTCAAAAATAATAATACACAACGCAATACAATTCCTTCATATAAAATGAGGTTTGCCTTCTAGGGAAAAAAACCCTAAAATATCATAACTTGTATTGTCATACCATCCGCCTAATGAATGGTCTAGATTGAATATGAAATTACAATATTTTATAAGACAATTTTTAATCTATTTTTAGCTTTGTGGGGGCTACCCCTGAACCCCCGTCAGGGGCCCACTAGCCCACGAACCCCCCAATCAGGGGGGGTAATCCCCCCCACATGGAGGGTTGTATAGTCTTCTAGTGGTATACACCTAGCTGAAACAAGACCTCTGAATAAGGAAGATAATCAGGCTCCACACCCAACAATCTCCCACTTGGAGACTGATTATAGAAATTCCACTACAGCTTCACTTATTGGACAATGATTCCACTTTGGACCTAGTTGTTTCTCATCTTCATCATCATAAATTAAGACCAATTGAAACTTAGGAAAAACTCATTTTCTCCCTGGTTAAAACCTTTGTTAACATATCTGCAAGATTATGGCTAGTATGTATCGTTTCCAGCTTCAACTGTCAATCTTCCAAAACTGATCATATGAAACGGTACTTGAGTTGTATATGTTTATTCTTGGAATGAAATGTTGAGTTCTTTGCAATATGAATGGAACTTTCGCTATCATTGTATAACCTTCCCATCTCCTTCTTATTTTCCAATTCATACATAAACCTTTGTCAGCAAATCATTTCTTTACTAGCCTCCGTAGCAGTAACATACTCTGTTTTGTTGTTGAAAGTGCAACAATATTTTTCAATTTTGAAACCCAACTAACAGTTGTTCCACCTACACTAACCACATATACTATGGTGTTCCTCCTATTATCTCTATCACTTTCCACATCTTCATGAACATTGGGAGCGGGATCCCCAAGGGTAGTTTTGGGGCTAAAAGCCCATGTTTGAGTCAAATTTTGTAATAAAACTGTAAAGACTCTGCATTTTGTGGTCGCAGAGCACGAAGGTGTTATGTGTCATAAAGGGTAGTCCTCCCTTATTTTTGTAAAGAAAAGTCGGTTGTAAGAGATCTACCCATGGTCTGTGGACCATGGGATTGTATAAAAATAGCTAAAGCTCTAATGAGTTTGGGGAGACAAGGATGAATCATGTAAGAGAGTCATAGCTCTGAAGTAAGAAGTCTAAGTCTTGGGTTGTAGCATAGGTAGAGGCTCTGCAGCTGAGTGTGCAAAGGCCTAGGCTAGAAGTCTGCAGCTGAGTGCGCGAACCCATGAAGTTTTGTGCGTAGGGTGGACAAAGTTGTAAACACTTGGAAGATATCAATAAAGAGAAATATTTTGAAATTTTTGTGTCTTTGTTATATTGATACATCTTGATATGTTATGTATGAATGTCATTTATTATGTTTATATGATGCACGAATGAATGAAATTACATTAGATAACTGAATGCACTTACGAATATCTGTTTACGCGAAGTTAACTATAATTGTCCGACAAAGATAAGCAAGTCACTTAGATTAATTGGGGAATCTACATGGTACGCTTCCATAGCAACATGAAAGTACTCGGGTAGTATGTTAGGGCTGCGTGAAGTTCGATCGTACTCTTTAGCGAAGGTATTTAAGGCTAGAATAAAGGGCTTATCTTGTAAGCCCTAGAGCAAAGAAAACTACACAATGGAAAGGATAGAGGGAATCAAGCGACATCACAACCATCTCAGGGTGTGGAAACTTGGTTCTAGCATCCCCCCATACTGCTTTGGGTGAGACTTCAGTCCGCGCTCCACAGGCTGATGCTGAAAGGGCCAGTAGTGTAGGGATTTGTTTGGCTAATTAACATTGAACCTGGGTCAGGGCCCCTCAAGCCAACAAATGGTTCTGTTGCTGGGACCGGAATCTGCATAAGAGATGTGTGATGTCGTATCACTGGAATCCAACTAAGAAGGAGATTGAGGACTAGTTGGATAGGAAGATCCATAAATTTGCAACATAGGGGAATAGAAACCCGACTGACAAAGGAACAATGGTTGGACAGATACCTATATACAGAGATCCACGAGATCTTTTTCTACTCCTTCCCAATTGAGTTATACGAGTGGATCGCGAAGCTAGAAAATAGCCAAGGAAGGTGGAAACTTGACGGTCCTATTATTTGGACCTTAGAGCTAGTACATAAATTGGAAGCATCTGAGGACAAGACCACCCGCACTGTTGATCATTGGCTCGATCACGTCATAGGAGGGTTTGTGATTGAATTTACATCGACAGATCAGTTAGCTACAGCGAGGTGAAGCGACACTTTTTCAAAGGACCGCGAGGTAAGTACATGAAATCTTTGAATACCTGGATTAAAATGTTATTGTGTGAAAAACAGGTTATGCAGCTACCTTTATGTTCAAAACTATGCGAAGAGGAAAAACTTATAGAAATGAAGGGAAAAATGGTCCTGAATATATTCCATTGATTTCACCTCTGTGAGGTGACGAGGAAGGGATAAAGAAGGTTTCTCTATGAAGTGATATTCACTTAATAAGACAAGGATTCCTGCGACTACCACCTCCGCCCACACCACCTCCAACTTCACCACCATCACTTGTGACTTCACCCGTACCACCTCCACCTCCACTGCAATTCAGTATGGAAAATTTAGTGAAGCTACCTTTGTTCGAAGGCTTTGGAAATGAGGACCAGGACCAATTCTAGTTCATTGTGAAATCTGTATGGGAAGCTTAGGGTGTTATAGATGATCATATAAAGAAGGTGACATTGGTTAGTGCTCTGCAAGATCGCACTAACTTGGTATATCAAGTACTCTAATGATAACCCGAATGCTGGAGTGGAAGACATCCAGACATCACTGAATAGAGAGTTCAATAGGCCTAAATCTGAGGCACAGTCGATTGTGGGATTCAAGGAGATCGTGATGCAACCAGGCGAGATGCCTTGGGAACTAGATCAAAGGTTGAAATGTACAATCCACGAAGCCAACATGAATTTGACAGATGGACAACATCGCGAGTGGTTTGTGGCTTTTCTATTGCCACACTTAAGGGTTGCGTTGCCATAAAAAAAGATAACAACTCAGGCAGAGGCCTTGGAGATTTCCATGAGACTGCATGAAACTCCGATGCAGGATCCAAATCTGGGGTTTCAGCAGATCGATGCGCAGTTGAAGAATCTGTGCCTTGAGATGCAAAGCCTAAAGCAAGACAGGACGGTTCGACCAGAGGTGTGCGAGGAGGTATGGTGCTTGAAATGCAAGAGTCAGGGACATAACAAGGGCCATTTCTCACTGTTTGTGAACTACATTGTAGGAGGAGGACCAATGCCTTTGAGGTTAGAATCTCAAGTAAGACCGAGCACGGGGCCTGCATTATGGTGCGCTATCTGTTAAGTAGCAGGAAAACATGCCATGGATAATTGTCACTTGCTATAGAAGTTTGTACAGACACCGCAGTAGCTATTCTACAACTTTTGTAGGTTGGTAGGGCATGATGAGTGTAATTGCAGAAGTTATGAATTAATGATGGATAGAACTATCGCCTATAGGGTTCAAGCATAAATGCAGCCCCCTGAACAAAGCACAAGGATGGCATGAATAGGATGGGAAGGATGATCTCCATAAGCCCCAACCTAAATGGGTGCACTTGTTCTGTCACACCCTGGATGTTGTCATAATGAATTGGTACGAAGAAACAAAGCTCTGCCATGGTACAGTTGAATGGGATAGTCTTCACGAGGGCTTTGTAATGACATTCAATTTTGAAGATGGGTTTGACTGCATTAATGAGGCACTACAAGAAGTGAAAGCAGCTATCTTTAGGATACCACAGGATCCTTTGGACTTGATTCAGCTTGAGAGTGGGCTACTCAGCTAAGTCACATGTTGGAATGCTATAACGTGACCACTGAAGAAGAAGATGAGGATCCGCGAAAGATTAACATTCCAAAAACAGAAGGCCACCACGAGGTTAAAGGACAACAGATTGAGAACCCTGATATAATCGCACCATTGAAAATGAAACAAGTAAACATTGGTACGGAGACAAAACCCAAATTCATGAAGATTACAAACTACTAGGATGACGCGACAGTGGATAAGGTCATTGAATTGCTCTGCGAATATCGGGACCTATTCCCTACCAAGTTTGCAAATCTGAAGGGGATAATCAGGGACCTCGGTATGATGAAGATTACATTAAACCCTGAGGCAAAGCCGATTAAACAAAGACCTTACCATCTCAATCCGAAATACAAGGAGAACATCTTCTTAGAGCTAAACAAGATGCTCGTGGTAGGCATCATTGAACCTGTGGAAGAATCTGACCGAGTAAGCCCAATAGTGGTACAGGAAAAGAAGCAGAAGGATGAAATAAGGATATGTGTGGATCTCAAAAAGCTGAATGATGCTTGTGTGCATGATCCTTTCCCAACTCCATTCACTGATGAAGTGTTGGACAACGTAGGTGGCCATGAAGCATATTCCTTCACTAATGGGTTCTCGAGATACCACCAAAACAAAATCATGCCGAAGGATAGGAGTAAGACAACCTTCATGACTGAGTGGGGTTGTTTTCAGTACATTTTAATGTTGTTTCGATTGAGGAATGCACCTATGATCTTATCACACGTAGTGGTTGCTGCGTTCAAGGAATTTATTCATAAGTTCCTAGAGGTATATTTTGATGACTGGACTGTGTTTGGGTTGGTTAAACGCCATGTAGCAAGCTTGCACCTGATTTTGGATACCTGTTAAAGATACTAGATCGCACTCAATCTCAAGAAGTGTCTGTTATGTGCTCCTTTTGGGAACCTGTTGGGGCATGTGGTTTGCAGACAAGGACTGATGGTAGATCCCACAAAGATAACGATGATACTGAACTTGGAAGCGCTGAGGAGTGTGAAATAGTTGCGCGCTACCCTAGGACACAGGGGATATTACAAAAGTTTTATCAAATACTATGCCCAGATCACCACACCTATGGAAAATTTGTTGAAGAAGGATGTCACTTTCTACTGGAATGAGGATTGTAAGAAGAGCTTGGATATGTTGAAAGAAAAGATGGTTACCACGCTGATTCTATTCTTCCTAGCTTGGAAGAAGGGGTTTCATGTACATGTCCACGCATCATGCATAGCACTAGGAGCAGTAATGAAACATGTTGGCGAAGAAGGCTTGGACCATCCTATCACATTCGCAGGCCGAAGATTATCCAAAGCTGAGAAGAAATATTCCACCACTGAGCACGAAGCGTTAGACATGGTGTATGCACTCCAAACATTTAGGCACTACTTGTTGGGAGGCCATTTTAGGATTTATACGAATCACTCCACGCTGAAGTACCTGGTCAATAAGCCTCTGTTGGGGGAAGAATCTGCAAGTGGCTCTTATTTTTCCAGGAATATGATTTTGAAGTTATTGTAAAGCCTAGACGACTAAACACAGGACCAGACCATCTGTCGTGTATCGAAACAGGGGAAGAGACCACTAATTTGGAGGAGGGATTGCTTGACGCATAGCCATTTGCAGTGCATGTCGTGGATGGTCATTTTGAGGATATAATACATTTCCTAAAGCCAGGAACTACTTGAGAAGGATACAATGTCCCGCAAAAGAAGGAATTAGTGGTGTGCATGGAAGATTTCTCTGTCATTGCTAGGCATCTGTACAAAATGGGGTCTGATGAGATATTGCGACAGTATGTACCTGAGTTTGAAAGAAGAAGCATCCTTGCAAATGCTTATGGGGGTGCCACAGGAGGGAATTATGAAGGAAGAGCAACCGTGAAGAATATTCTACGCGTAGGGTTATGATGGCCAACCCTCCATTAGGACTCAAAAGTGTATTGCAAGGAATGTGATGTGTGTCAAAGGACTGGCAGGACATCGCAGAGGGATGAGATGCCTTTGAATCCATAGATGATGTTGCAACCCTTTGAGAAGTGGGTGATAGATTTTGTGGGACCCGTTTAGCCCCAAGGAAAGGCAGGCGAAAGGTACATTATTACCACGACGAAGTATTTGACTCATTGGGTGGAGGCACAGCCTATGAAGGATTGCATAGGCACGACTGCTGCAAAGTTCCTCTTTGAGCACGTACTGACGCAATTTGGCTATCCAAAGATCTTAATGAGTGATCACGGTATGCACTTCCTGAATGAGATGATCAGCGTGCTGACAGAGGAATTTCAGGTATATCACTAGAAGAGCACGTCTTCTCACCCATAGGCTAACGGAGGGGTGGAAGCATTCAAAAATGTGCTCAAAAACACACTGACCAAGGTTTGCAATGCTCAACAAAGTGATTGGGACCTACGCATACCTGCAGTACTATGGGCTTATTGAATGACATGCAAAAAGTTGACTGGACAAACCCCCTTTAGGTTCGTCTATGGTGTTAAAGCTGTAATTCCTATGGAATATATCGTGCCTAGTCTGTGCAAAGCAACACTTATAGGTATGATGGATTACAGAGCCCTAGAAGAGAGGATTGCATAGCTAGATGAGCTCAAGGAAGAGATATTTTTAGTTGGATTTCACCAACAAGTCCAAAAGTAGCGTGAAAAGGCATGGCATGATCGACATATTAAGCTACACACATTTAAGGTAAATGACCTAATTTTTCTATATGACAGTAAGTTTGATAAATTTCCAGGGAAATTGATAATGCACTGGTTAGGGCCCTATGTCATCAAGAAAATTACCAATGAAGGAGTGGTACGGCTAGTCAAATTAAATGGAGAACCCTTCCCAGGAAAGGTGAATGGCATTTGCTTGAAGCCATACACCGGCGGTCCAACCATGTGACTAGATGAAGGTAGCATAGTCTTAGCACTCCAGGCAGCTGAAAGGAGGCATGGGACTATAAAATACACTACTCAGGTTGGGGAGTTACGCGATTGGAGGATGGTGTGAAGCAAGGAAGTTTCACTGGGTCTGCGGCAACGCAGACGAAACTATGCTACCCAGGGAGTAATCACGCAAGTTAGCTGGAAAGTGACCATTAAAGTCATTGTTCATGATTTGACGGCAAAAGTGAGGCCAATTGGAGCAGGAGGCCGATATTTAAGACAAAATTTATGGCTCAGGTCCTTGAAAATCTATTGCCAATCCGGCATTAATGAACTGAATTTGGGGGCACGGTCACATTTGAACTCAAAATGCCCTATAAATTAGAAGTGGTTGTCCAGCAAGAAACACTTGGCATTTTGAGAATTGAGTTGTTGAGCTCTTAGGCGCATATGAATCATGAGAAATATGAGCTTCTGATAGCTACTAAGGTAATTGAGACTTTGCTGATGGAAACACAGGAATTCTTGCATAAAATCATGTCATCACCCCCATAAATTATAAATACCGAACAAGTAGTAGAGGAGCCGACACAGGAAATGTACATAGAGGCAAAAGTAGCTACTTCGGAAGTTGCCGAAGTACTGGCAGAGGTCCCTAAATGATCAAGAACATCAAGACCGAAGCCAACCCCAGCTAAAGAGATAATCAAGGACAAGAAGGGAAATTAACTTGCCATATTGGTGCACGCATCGCGAAGGAGAAACCCACCAAAACCCACTGCACAGGAGAAGGGCAAGGCCATAAACCTAGAACCAGAGGAGGAAGATATCAAAGAGATCCCGATGGACGATGAGGATGTGGGAGCTGAAGTAGAGGAGGTTGAAGCCCAGGGTGCAAACCCTATTACTCGGTTGTCGGAGTATGTCCCTCCGCATAAGCCTAAGTCTAAGGTCCCAAAGGACATTGATGAGTGTAAGACTCCCCTGCAAACCCCTCTGCTGCTGGATGAAATTGTTTTTGACAGTCTGCGCTTGGCACAAGTGCCCCTACTGAAGCTTGAAGATTGGGACTTGGCGGACCACGAGAAGTTACCACACATGGTAACTGAGCATTTGATGCACCACACCATAGTCACGAATATGGGAATGACCACCTTGGAGCCGTGGAGGTGGCTCAAGGGAGTAGAAAAGGTAGGGTTGCTCAACCTACTCTAGGTGCTACACTACAAACACACCCCAGTGACAGTTTTGGTCATCAAGCAGTTGTTGTTCTTGGTGCATGATGGGTTTCTATGGCTAGAGGAGCAAATACCCATCACAGATAGGTTGATCCACCGAATAACGTGCCTGCCATATACAAGTGAGAATCCAAGGATGATCTTTGGCAGAAAAGGTCGCGAGCAAGCTCTCACAGAGTCAATGAAGGAAAAATTCAAGCTGGTAAAGAAGTCACGCAGATACACCATATCCAGCATCTGCAACCTCGTTGTGAAGGTAGCCACACAGATCCTCACAGGGAAGGTAATAAGCAGCGGTAAAGGCATTTGACCAAGTGAAAGCTCCAATTGCAAATCAAAGGGTAGGATAATCCTGCAGCAAGAGTGTCGTGCCGATGAGGAGTTGGCGCCTGTCTTCACGCTCGCACAATAGTGCACTGAAGGAGTCCAGTTCAACTAGTTAGACTACCTTCACAGAGAGTTCCTGGAAAACTATCACGAAGCACAAGAGTTCAACAATACATTCCACTACACATGGCTCTTACTGTTGATTTTGCTGGTAGCATGGGAGCTACCAGATGATAGTCAGTTCCCTTCTGTCACACCAGACCTCCTTGAATTAGGGAAGTACGCTTCACTGTGGGCGACCAAGGACGCGCAGTGAGTCAGGGAAAACAAGATCTTCTGGATCTTGATGGAGATGAACATCAGGATGGCCATCAATCACAAGCCACAATTGTTTCCCATGGTGTATTCCAACCTGTAGGGCTACGCCAATTTCATACTCGATTTCCATCGAGTATCCATCGGGGTGTGGAAGGACCCTGCGCAGAAGTGGTACGACTTGTCATATCTAGTAACGGATGACGCCATTGATGCGGTGCTTGATCAATGGCTGATGGAGTGGCGCACTACCATGGACTTGGTGGTCGGTGGGAGCAAGTCCACCGCGTAGAATAAGATGCAGGAGGCCAAGCTAAAGATGGTGCAACTGGTCGAGAAGAGGAAAAAGGATGCCACTGATAAGGTCCAGGTAGAGCAAGTAGGAAAGCAAGCAGGAAAGTAGAGAGGTGCAATAGAGCATGGCTCTGACAAAGGTTCGAGGTCGCCTTCACCTGAGACAAAAGAGGAAGAAATAGAACAACATGGTGCGGACCCTCAAGAGACATCCGCCCGCATTAAGCACCCAAGAGAACTAGAAAAGGGAGGGTCCAGGAAGAAGTCAAAGGCGACCAAGACCTTGCTGGACCCTATCACTTTGACAAAGGGTTATTTACATGATATTGGTGACACGGTCATGGATGTCACTGTGGAGGCCCTACAACAATTTGAACAACAACAATAGATCATCCTAGGGGCTATCCAGACCGGGTTGCAGGAGTTGCAGACTCACGCATCGTAGGCTAGTACGGTGTCCACCAGCTTGGCTATTAGCACTTCAAAGGTTACCAATATGTTGCGCAGGAAGGCTTCTAGTGGGATAGAGATACCGGATGGAGAATTGACCACGGAAAATGTGGTTGACAGGCCCACTATCAGCGGCTTGAAGGGAGTTGGGCTGAACCTGGCAATGCTTCTACGCAAAGCACTCCACCTCTTGCAGGATGGAGTAATTACAGAACTGAGGACCCGTGAGCACCGCGCCCTCTAGCTAATCAGTGAAAAATGGATCATCAACGAACAGATGGCCCTACAGAGAAATTCTGCCATCACCGCTGAAACCGAGGCGACCAAACAAAGTAAGATGATTATGCAGGTCGTTGAGGAGGCATGTCGAATGGTCCCAGAGTTAGCCACTCTGGAGGAGGAGCCAGTCAAGGTATGCATATGCAAATTGGCCATAGGGGTGTGTGACACTGAGATTGAGATTTCGTAGGTTTAGTTGGAATTGAACCTGCAAATTACAGAGCTACAGTTGAGGGCCCAGCCTTCAAAACCACCAGAAGTAAAGGAACAGCTGGCGACCATTGTCACATAGGGAGTAGCGGCGGTGGAGAGTGCAGTAGCAGACTACACGCAGTTGTTCGAGCAATCATTTGAGGTCCTGACAAAATTGCAGGAGGACACCAATATACAGAGGCTAGAGATGGAAGCGTGCGGGCTATAACAATGCTATGATGAGGTTAAGGTCACAGCGCAAACCATCACACTAACATAGAAACTAGCCAAGCTACAGGAGGAAAAGAAGCTGAAGATGAGACTAAAGCCCTAGCTAAAGGAAGCTTACACAATCACAGGAAATATTGAAGGCAAGCTTGCGACTTGGCAAGCGATGCAACAAAAGCTTCAGGCTGACAGCACAGGATCAGTGACCGAGAATAGAGTGGAAGACGCAAAGCAAGCGGTAGCTTAATGCATGACCAAGGTAGTGGTCATATGGGTCGAGATGGATGGGCTTCACGCAAAGATCTACACACCTACCAAGTGACTCAAGGTCGAGTCACAATGTTTGTGTTGGGGGCCTGTTGGGAGCGGATCCCCCAAGGGCAGCTTTAGGTCTAAAAGCCCATGTTTGAGTCAAATTTTGTAATAAAATTGTAAATACTTCGCATTTTGTGGTCGTGAAGCATGAAGGTGTTATGTGTCATAAAGGGTAGTCCGCCCTTAGTTTTGTAAAGAAAATTTAGTTGTAAGAGATCTACCCATGGTCCACGGACCATGGGATTGTATAAAAAGAGCTAAAGCTCTAAGTAGTTTGGGGAGACAAGGATGAATCATGTAAGAGAGTCATAGCTCTAAAGTAAGAAGTCTAAGTCTTGGGTCATAGCGTAGGTAGAGGCTCTACAGTTCGGTGCGTATAGGCCTAGGGTAGAAGTCTACAGCTGAGTGTTCGTACCCCTGCAGCTGTGTACGCAAGGTGGACAGAGTTGTAAACACTTGGAAGACATCAATAAAGAGAAATATTCCACAATTTCTGTGTCTTTTCTCTGTTGATACATCTTGATATGTTATGTATGAATGTCCTTTATTATGCTTATATGATGCGCAAATGAATGCAATTACATTAGATAACTGAACGCACTTACGAATATATGTTTACGCTAAGTTAACTATAATTGTTTGACAAAGATAAGTAAGTCACTTAGATTAATTGGGGAATTTGCACAGTACGCTACCATAACAACGCGAAAGTACCTAGGCAGCAGGTTAGGGCTACGCGAAGGTCAATCGTACTCTTTCACGAACGTATTGAAGGCTGGAATACAGGGCTCATCTTGCAAGCCCTAGAGAGAAGAAACCTACACGACAACAAGGATAGAGGGAATCAAGCGACATCACAACCATCTTGGGGTGCAGAAACTTGGTTCCAGCATCCCCCCATGCTGCTTCAGGTGAGACTTCATTCCATGCACCGTGAGCTGATGTCGAAAGGAACAATAGTGTAGGGATTTGTTGGATAATTAACGTTGAACCTGGGTCAGGTCCCCTCAAGCCAATAATCAATATATCCTTGTAGATCAATGTTTGAACCACCAAAGCATAATGCTTGATTTTTGGTACCTCTTAAATACCTGAGAATCCACTTCACTTCCATCCAATGCTCTTTTCCCAGATTTTTCATATACCTGCTTACAACTCCCATTGCATGTGCAATATCAAGCCTTGTGTAGACCATTTCATACATTAAGCTTGCAACTGCTAATTCATATGGAACTTTAAACATATAATCCATCTATTTCTGAGTCTTGGGACACACTTCCTTACTTAGTTTGAAATGACTAAATGAAGGTGTACTAACTAGTTTTTCATTCTGCATATTAAATCTTTCTAACACCTTTTCTATGTACTCACTCTGAGACAATATTAATTTGCTATTTTTCTTGTCTCTAGTTATTCTCATACCGAGGATTTTTTTTGCATCACCCAAATCATTCATTGTAAATGAATTTCCCAATTTTCCTTTGAGCACATTTATTTCCTGTATGTTAGACCCTACAATCAACATGTCATTTACATATAATAGAAATATAATATAGCTTCCATTATTTTTCTTTTTAAGATACACACAATGGTCAGAGTGACATCTAGTATAACCACGTTCATACATAAACTTGTCAAATTTTAGATACCACTGTCTTGGAGATTGTTTTAAGCCATACAATCTCTTCTTCACTTTGAACACTAATTTCTCCTTCCCTTTGACATCTTACCCTTTTGGTTGTTACCTATATATTTATTCCTCCAAGTCCCCAAGGAGAAAGGTTGTCTTTACATATAACAACTCAAGATGCAAATCTTCTGCTGCCACTAGACTTAAAATAGTTCTAATTGAAGTCATTTTAACAACAGCATCAAAGTATATATCTTTCTTTTGTGCAAACCCCTTCACCACAAGTCTAGCCTTATACTTTTGTTTACCTGCATCTTCTTCCTTCAACCTATAAACCCATTTATTCTATATTTTTTTTTACCCAAAGGCAACTTGACTAAGTCCCAATTTTGGTTATGCATTAAGGATTCCATCTCTTCTTCCATGGCTTGCTCCCACTTCTTCTTGGTTTCTGCCTGCATTTCTTCTTCATATCTTTCTAGTTCACCAAAATCAGTCAACAATACATAATATAATGGAGGAGTGTGTTGTTCACGGGTTC
Organism: Pinus tabuliformis; assembly: GCA_031772625.1. NCBI lineage: Eukaryota > Viridiplantae > Streptophyta > Pinopsida > Pinales > Pinaceae > Pinus > Pinus tabuliformis. The sequence goes on along the minus strand of CM062818.1, from coordinate 1,056,457,357 downwards.
TACTTATCTTGGTATATCTTCTAACACCACTTTTAGCTATTTGAGGTGCTTGTTTCTATTGTGTTTATTGTTGTTGTTGTTGTTATTGTGGTTGTTGATCATTATGATTTTCAAGCACCTTTACTTTTTTTGTCATCTCATCAAGCATTGTGTATTCTTTGTTTTCTTTTTGTTTCTTTTCCTACATTTGATCCTTATACAAGACCTTTTCTTTGAATATGACATCTCTACTCCCAATGATCTTTTTATTTTCATAATCATATAAGCGATAACCAAAATCATTAACACCATATCCAATAAATGTACATTTCTTTTATTTTTCCTCAAGCTTTGTTCTATTTTCTTTATTGATGTGGATAAACGCTTCACAACCAAAAGTCTTTAAAAATGAGTAGTTTTCCTTTTTACCTATCCATGAATCCTCTTGAATACCACCATCCAAGTAACTTGAAGGCTCTCTGTTTTTTAGATAAATAACAGTTTCTACAACATCTGCCTAAAATTGCAAGGAAATCTTGCATGCAATCTCATGCACCTTGCATGCTCCATGATTGTCTTGCTCATCCTTTCTAACACACCATTTTCCTGTCGTGTTCTTGGAACTACCTTCTCTCTACGAATTCCATGCTATGAACAATAGTTATCAAACTCTTTGTTGCAATATCCACCTCCATTGTTTGATCTGAGACACTTCAACTTCTTTCCTATCTCATTCTCAACCAAATATTTCCATTTTTTGAAAGTATCAATACATCAAATTTATTTCAAATAAAATAAATCTAGGTTTTCTAGTTGCATAATCAATAAATGTAACATAATAGCAAGAGCCACCAAGATATGATACGTGAGACGGTCCCCATACATATATATGCACAAGCTCTAATTTTTTGCTCTTCTTTTCCTTCCCAACTCTAATAAATCTTACTCTCTTTTGTTTTCCATAAACACAATTTTCATAGAAGTCCAAATCAACATGCTTCAAACCTAGTAATGAATTCCTTGAGTAAAGAATCTACATCACTTTCTCACTCATGTTCCTAAGCCTATGATGCCACAATGTCATACCCGCTCTTGTGGAGGTTAAATCAATAACAAAATTAGAAATGTTACAGAAATAAAACGTACCAACCTTTTTCCCTTTTTCTATTACCAGGGCTCATTTAGTGACCTTCTAGATTATGTCTATGAATGTAGTTACATAGCTTTCACCACCTAACTGCCCTATTAAAATTAGATTTTCCATCAAATCTGGAACATGTCTTACTTTCTTCAATAGTCATTGGTCTCCATTTTGTTTCTTTATAAAAACCTTACCCATTCTAATGATTTTATAGGGTTTATCATCACCCAAACGAACCTGTCTAAAATCTCCTTGAACATAGTCATGAAAATGTTTCCTATCAAGTGTGGCATAGAATGAAGCCCCTAAATCTACCACCCATGCATCAATAATATTCTCTAATGAAAGAATCAAATCATATTGCAACACATCATCTGTCACATTCACTTCATGATTGTTCTCTTATTTTCCATCTCCTTCTTTTCCCTTCCGAGATTTGCAATCTTTCTTCAGGTGTCCTTTCTTCCCATATTTCTAGCACAATATCAATGATTTGGATTTGGATTTGCCTTTTCTTGATTTATTGTGATTTCTTCAGTACTTTTTCCATTTTTCTTCCCCTAGTCTCTACAGTCAAAGCATTACCTAATGTCTCACCGGAGCTTTTTTGTTGTATTTCCTCACTAAGGATGGCACCAACAACATCATCAAACTTTAAAGTACTAGATCCAAGATAGAGTTACTAATAGCCATAATTAAGCCATTCCAACATTCTAGCAATGAGCACAGAAATAACAGAGCCCTAAATTCATCATCAAAATTTACCCCTACAAAACTTAATTGACTGGTAACCATGTTAAATGCATTTAAATGATCAACAACAGATCCACCTTATGACATATTCATATTAAATATATGCTTCATAATAAATACCTTATTTGAGGTTGAGTTTTTTTCATATAGTTTGGAAAATGTCATCATTAAACATTTTGTTTTCGTTTTATTTGAAATTTTCAATGCCACCAATGCTGCTAGACATAGCCATATTATTCCTAGTGCCTTTTTGTTGAGAAGATCTCGTTATCCATCTATCACACATATCAGCTTGTTTGATTTTCCCTTCAATAGTAGGTACAAATATCTTTTATACAGATAATCTTCCATCTACATCTTCCACAACTGGTAGTTTTGGTCGTTAAATTTCTCAACCCTAAACCTACCATCTTCCGCTCTTTCTCCCACTCGAACCATGAACCCTTCACTCCTACATGTTTATTAGCCAAATAGACCTTCGGCTCTGATACCAGTTGTTAGAAAATAATTAATGGAGCAAGGAAACACATACAATATTATGGAAACAAAAAATGTAGAAACTCACAAAACAAGAGAGACAGAGATATATGTGGTTCACCCAATTTCAGCTACATTCATAGAAAAGCATCCAATCTTTCCTTTTATATTATCCAGCAAAATGAGGAGATAAAACCTACAACATATCCATTGTAATTTCATCTTTGCTCTTACATAGTCTCCTCTCTCTTTCTCACTCAGAAATAATAATACACAACTGCAATAAAATTCCCTCATATAAACTGAGGGTTTCCTTCTAGGGAAAAAAAAAACCCTAAAATAACATAAATTATACCGTCAAATCATCCACCTAATGAAAGGCCCACATTGAATATTAAGATACAATATTTTACAAGGAAAATTTTCATCTATTTTTAGCTTTAGCGGCGTTGCCCCTGAACCCCCATCAGGGGCCCACTAGCCCGTGGAACCCCCAATAGCGGTGGTAGCCCCCCCCCCACCCCCCCGCGTGGAGGTGTGTACACCCAACTGAAACAAGACCTTTGAATCAGGAATATAATTAGGCTCCACATCCAACAATCCAAATGTGGATATTGTTGGCATTATGGCTAATATGTTGCACATGATGGCAACCTACATGTCAAATATGTCCTTGATGTCAACTTGGTTATAATATGATGTGCTTTCCTTGATGGAAACTTGCATGTCAAATATTTCCTTAATGTTAACTTGGTTATAATATGATGTGTTATAGAATTGTTATTGATGACATGAATGATGGTAGAGCAATTGCAGAGGATAAAGAAGAGTATTGACAACTTAGTCATAAGATGCATGAAAAATGTGAAGTTTGAAAACTATATGAGACCCTTGTGAAGAAGTGTCATGTACATATGCAAGTCTAATGATTAAAATTCATGTACATGACTCGAATCATGGTAAATAGGAAACCAGGAGCTTTTCCCATGGTAATCTCCCATAGTATTGTGACAACAACGTCTATTTGATCCCAACAACAATTATCAAAGGATTTGCCTATGGTATTGGAAAGGAAAAATGTTATAAAATAAGAAGGAGATCAAGGAGTTGAGTGTGAAATGTAATGGATTATTCATGTGTGATATGATCAGGAACAGGTTTGCACCAGAGAGTAATTCAAAGATTCTGATATGATAGATCTGAAGATGTGTTGAAAGATATACTTGATTGACTGGCTTGTTGCAGAATCAAAATTGTTAATAATGCAAGACCTGTGGTGATAATAGAACTATGATCTAGATGTATGTTGATAGATATATGTTTTGACAGAGTTTGTATGTAGGATAGAAATAATTCTTGTGGAGATTTGTACGTGGGTTGTATTCTTGAATACCACATACATACGTGAATCTTCTTCAAAATAGTCGCGTATAATATCTGAAGTAATGCAAGTTGATTAATTTAGTTACTTGTTACTTCTAATTATTGTTTCCATTATGATATATGAGAGGGATTAAATGGAAGTTTTGTTGGTGTTTGACAAGTACATTTGTTGTCTTGGCATTTGGCATCTTTATAAACTTATTGAAGAGAGGGTTTGAATGGATTTAGCATCTTGATGAGTTTGTAGCAGTATGTACTCATAGGTTGTGTTTGTTGCAGAGAAATTTTGACAAAGAATAGGTTTTGGTATTTAGTTTTGAGATATCTAAGTGGGTTCTATGCATAAAAAACACATATATAAGCGAATACCTTTCAAAACAATCGTGCATGTATTCTTAGGTGAATTTGATCATGGTTTGTAATGATAGTAGATTGGTTTTGTGTTATTTGTTGATGATTTTCAAGGATGTCTGGTATTTGACAATGTGGTTATTAGTTTGGTTAACCAGTGATTGGTTGATGATTGGTCTTAGTTTGATCAATGATTGGTTGATTGGTATCTTGATTTGATCAATAATTGATTGAAGAGAGATTTGATCAGTATTCAGTGATTTAATGTTTGGTTTCATAGTGGTTATTAGTATTTCATGATTGAGCTTATTGTTGGGTGTGGATCCATTTTGAAAATTTGATGAAAGGTGGCCTATATGTTTTGATGGTTGATTGAGACAGGTGGATCCAGTATGAAATATTATGAAATGTGGTCCATAGATGTGCTGAGGGTTGGAGCCTTTAGTATGGGATTCAAAGCTTCCTTTTGGTAGGAGCCATAGAACTTGATCAAGGGGTTTTAGCTCCCTTCTAATGGGTGTTGGAGAATGAGTGGAGGTTGTATCCCCTAACATGTAGGAGCCTACGTGTTAGTAAGGGTTTGTGCAACTAAAAATTGTAAGAATATTTTATTTATAATAAAATAAGAAGACATAGACGACATCAACGATGTTTTTCTCCAACATTGGGTTTCCACCTAAAATCCCATTGTTTAAATGTGTTGATGTGTTTCTTATGTGTTATGATTTATGTGTTATTCACTACTCATGGTTACTACATAATGAATGGATAATGAAATATTGATGCAATGGTTAATGTAAACAACTAATGGATATTGTGAAAAATTGATAAGTTACATATATGCAACTTTCATACACTAAAGGCCCGTACACATGTGAGTTGTCTGAATAACAGTAGTGTACACTTCTCTGAATTTGAAATTGAAGACTAAGTGGAATAAAAATATTGATTCACAACCCAACACCCCACACCCCCCCCCCTTCTCAATATGTTTCCTAACCATATATTTTCACCCCCACTTAACCATGGAGATTCTTAACTTGTAAAGTGGCTTTTCTACAATACCGTGGCTTGTCAATACCACATGCTCAAACAAACCATAACTAATTTCATATGAATGTTCCCATATGAAATTTTTATTTGATTAATCAATTTAATTAAAAGTTAGAAAGAGAATAACTATATTTGAGATAAATCCCAATCTTTGATTGTGACTACTACTAAGACTAGCACAACCATATAAATAAAATGACGGGTAAATGTCGATAGGCATCAATCCATAACAAGTGTTGCAGGGGCAGCATAGTCCCTGCCACTCAAGTGGAAATTATGCTTTTATAAAAATTGCAAACTGATATATGAAGTGGAAAAAAAAAAATTCCTACCAAGCAAGGACTTGCATAAATTTTTAGTGGGTAGTAATAACTAGTAAGTTTGCACATTTACATTTTTACTCCTACTTGTTAAATTTCTAAAAAATACATAAATAATGGTAGCAAGTAACTCATGGTAAATATATTTATTTACATCTTGTTCTTATCAATTTTTTATGCAAATACTTGACTAAAGTAACTGATAGTAAATATGTTATTTTAATTTTAGGTGGTTTTTTAATGACGCTTAACAATGAAAAATAAATCATGACATAAATATTGCAACTGCATCAAAAATTATGGTAGAAAAATGTGAGCCAATTATCCACATGGCATCATATTGTGTAAGGCTACAATAAGACCTTCAAGTTATGGCCCAATCAAATGTTTGAAAAATAATTGTAACGACCCATCATGAATCTAGGAAGCATAGGATTATTAGCATGCATACGAGACATGCATATGATAGCTACATATGAATGCATCGCATGTACTGCACTATTATACATACTAATTAATTATGAAGAATATCTAAGCATAGTAAATGAGCTAATACTAAATTATAATTAAATGTCAAACCTAATTATCGAATCTAATTATAAACTCCTTAATTAAATAAGTTATTTATATACTAACTAACATGTAATTAATAGACTTATTAATTATCAGACCTAATTATAAAGTCACTCATTAAATAAGTCATTTACATACTAACTAATATGAAAATTAATAAACTTATTTATCAAACCTAATTATAAAGTCGTTAATTAAATAAATAAGTTATTTAAAGCAACTAATTAATAAACCATCCTCGGAACCAACTCAATCAACCAAATTAGTGGTTATAACTCTACAAAACATCCAAAGGTCGATCACTTAATGATTATAACTTCTCAAAACAACGAAAGGGTAAACGACCACCTTGAATTGTTGAAACCATACATCATGTTTTCAAGTAGAGGCAACTGACAGAGTTTAAAGATTTTTTTAATGGAAAGGCAGTGGGGCAGTTACAGGAGAAGGAAGAAACCTCTTCCATATAGGTAAACGAAGAGGAGAGAAAATGGGGCTTTTTTATTCGTGGATGGAGGGAGATGAGAAGGAGAGTTGCGTGAGGTGGAAACAAAACTAATCTGAGGGACAAGGCTAGATTTGAGATTCAATGAGAAAACATCGAAACTTGCACAGTTGTTCTTGGATTTTTGAGCATGGGAGCTAGAAGACCTTTTGGGTATGGGAACTAGACAGGTTGATCCCAGATAGGCAGGGATGAATCAGTTGGTTTGGTAATGACTAGCAGAGGAATCAGAGTAACGAGAGCTAGGGATCAACACCAAACAAGAGAACCATGTACATAGATGTATTTATTTGTATAGGTTCTACATAAATTTTGATTCTATGTTTTAAAAATGAAGATTAATCACTACAATAATTATTTCAATACTAATGAGAAATAAATATTTTTTTTTCAAAGATAAACATTATAGAATGCATGGGTCAATGCTAAACTAATAGTGGTCAATATACAAATTGATTGCTTGAGTATTTCCTCAGTAGGGACTAATAAGCATCAAAACACTTACTTCATCATACATCTCAAGTCGCTAAAAAAATCATAAGAATTAACCAAATTTTAATTAAAATTAAAATTATATTATTATTAATGATAAAAAGTTAATATACAAGTTAAACATATATACATCAAAAAAAATTATGTAACAAGACTATTAACCATGTAGATTCACCCCCACTTTATCATGGATATTCTTAATCTATAAATAGGCTTTGTTACAATATTATGGGCAAACACCATGGCTTATCAATACCATATGCCCAAAAAACCATAACTCATTTCACGTGACATTTGTACATATGACATTTTTTTAATTAATGAGTCTAATTAAAACGAGAAAAAAGGTATAACTACATTGGAAATTGTTGGGTTGTATTATATTCTTTCCACGACTAGCCCACGTAGTTAACTGGGGGTTAGAGGGGGGAGTTCACAGGGGGTTTGAGGGGCACCCGTAACCCCACTTTATGGGGTCTGGGCAGCACCCCCGAAAATTTTGGTTTTAGACCCTATGTTAGGTTGGGTAGACCCACCTATGGTTTTGTGCATGATTTTCGCACATGTTTTTTGGACGCGATGGTTTTCGGTCCATGGTTTTGGACGCGATGGTTTTCAGTCCATGGTATTTGATGCTTCGGAATGTATAAATATGTATTGTAACATTGAAATGAACATAATGAAAATCAAGCTAGTAGTCCGATTCTGGGATCATGGTAGAAGACTACTCCATATACACCTCAGCAAAATGGAGTTGTAGAAAGAATGAACAAGATGTTTATGGAAAGGGAAAGAAGCATGCTCAATGGTGTCGGGTTAGGACAAGAATTCTGGGCAGAGGTGGCAGATACTGCATGTTACCTAGTCAACAGGTCACCTTCATCAGCGTTGGAGGATAAGACTCCACAAGAGGTATGGGATGATAAGAAACCCTCTCTTTCACATCTGAGGGTATTTAGATGTGATGCATATGTACATTCTCTAAAGGAGAAACGAAACAAGTTGGATAGTAAATCTGAAAAGTGCATCTTTATTGGGTATAAGGATGGTTTAAACAGTTATAAGCTTTGGAAACCAGTAACAAGGAAGGTTGTGTACAACTGAGATGTGGTGTTCAAAGAGGTGAAATATTTTATTGAACATGAAGTCCAACCAAAGGAACCTAAGAAGATAGAGTTTGAGCTAAAGGAGGAAGAATCAGACTCTATAGCAGAGGAGGAATCAGAAGATGAAGAGCCACAAACTTCGGCTGTGAGAAGATCAGTTCGAGAAAGAAGACAGCTAGAAAGGTATAGTCCATCTGCTCTCTGTTCAAATTTTTCTTTGTCTCTTATTGACGATGATCCCAGAACTATGAAGGAAGCAGTGGATTCAGAGGATGGAAAACTCTGGAAAGAGGCCATGGTTGATGAAATGGCATCTTTACACAAAAATGAGGCTTGGGATCTGGTGGAGTTTCCAGTTGGAAGGAAACACATTGGGAGCAAATGGGTGTTCAAAAAGAAGACAAATGTAGAAGGAAAAGTGGAGAAATACAAAGCTAGGTTGGTAGCAAAAGGTTATTCCCAAGTGTCAGGAATTGATTTTGGCGATATTTTTTCTCTTGTTGCCAAGGTAACTTCTATTAGATTACTTTTATCTGTTGCTGCTGCTTTTGATTTTGAGATAGAACACATGGATGTGAAGACAACATTTCTTCAAGGGGATCTGGAAGAGGAGATCTACATGAAGCAACCTAAAGGCTTTGCAGTGAAGGGTAAGAAAGAACTGGTATGCAAGTTAAAGAAGTCTTTGTATGGGTTAAAACAGTCACCAAGGATGTGGTATCAGAAATTTGATACATTTATACAGGGACTTGGCTTCACCAGAAGCAAAGTAGATCACTGTGTGTATTTTAAATTAATTGGTGATCGTGTTATTTCTCTGGTCTTGTATGTGGATGATATGTTTCTCAACTGGCGTCCAAATTCGACATGAAAGATCTTGGTGCTGCAAACTATATTTTGGGCATGGAAATTAAAAGAGATCGGGCAAAGAGGAAGCTCTACTTAAACCAAAGGAAGTATGTCGATACAATATTGCAGAGGTTTAATATGCAAGAATAAAAAACCGGTGAAGTTTCCTATTCCTGTAGGTGTGAGGTTATCTCCTGAACAGTGTCCCAAGACACAAGAACAGGAAGAGGACATGTCCCGTGTTCCATATGCAAGTGTAGTCAGTATCTTGATGTATGCAATGGTTTATACTAGACCAGACATTGCACATGCAGTGGGAGTATTGAGCAGGTTTATGTCAAAAACAGGAAAGGAGCATTGGACAGCAATGAAGCGGGTTTTTAGGTATTTGCGTGGCACTAGTGATTATGGTTTGTGCTACCAAGGAAGACCAGGATTGGACAGAGTGTTGGATATTCGTGGCTTTGTTGATGCAAACTGGGTTGGAGATCTGGATCAGAGAAGATCTACAAGTGGGTACGTGTTTAACCTATTTGGAGGTGCAGTCAATTGGATGAGTAAGAAACAATCTATAGTGGAACTATCAACTACAAAGGCAGAATACATGACAACCACTCATGCAAGAAAGGAAGCAGTTTGGTTGCAGAGATTGTGTTCAAGTATGGGTTTAGTACAGGAAGCTATAAGGATAGACTGTAACAACCAAAGTGCAATTTTCTTGGCAAAGAACCCTGCATGTCATTCAAAGATAAAGCACATTGATGTTCAGTATCACTTTGTGAGGGATATGATAGAAGACAAAAAGGTATTGCCGGTAAAGGTGGACACTTTGAAGAATATTGCAAATGCATTGAAAAAATCTGTGTGCTCTGAGAAGTTCTCTTGGTGTAAAGAAACAATGGGTGTTGCAGGGTAGGATAAATGACTAAGCTCTCTTGTGGCCCCCTGTGGAAAGAAAACAATAAGTGGGAGAATGTTGGGTTGTGTTATATTCTTTCCACAAATAGCCCATGTAGTTAACAGGGATTAGAGGGGGGGAGGTCTTAGGGGGTTTGAGGGGCACCCGTAACCTCACTTTATGGGTTCCAGGGCAGCGCCCCAGAAAATTTTGTTTTTGGACCGTATGTTAGGTTGGGCGGACCCACCTATGGTTTTGTGAATGATTTTCTCACATGTTTTTTGGACGCGATGGTTTTCGGTCCATGGATTTGGACACGATGGTTTTCAGTCCATGGTATTGGATGCTTTGGCATGTATAAATATGTATTGTAACATTGAAAGAAACATAATGAAAAATTAAGCTGGTAGTCCCAGTTTTGGGATCCAGGGGAAAATCTCTGTGTATATGTGTTTTATGTGTTATGCTCTCGCATTGTTTATTTTCTGTGTTTTAGAATTTGTATGCGGGTAATTTCTGTATGGGGTTAAAACCTACAGAAATATATATCTCAACCTTTCATTTATGTATACGACTAACAATATTCTATAATATTCTAAGATAAAATCCGTACTATCTGTCTAATAATTATCTATAATTAAATTAAAATTCTAGAACCCATATTCCAAAATAGACATGCCTATCGGCACAAATATTCTAGAATATTCTATGGAGGTTAAATCTCCACTATCTACCTAATAATTGTTGATAATTAATTTAAAATTCCAGAAGCCCTATTTGAAAATAGACAAGCCTATCCCTGTAATTATTTTTACTTAAGAGGGGAACTTGTCAACTCCAAACTTAGCATGGAAGGAATTACACATCTCCCTCATACTAAGTTATAGAATGTAGCTCTTGGGAGCAAAAATGTGACAAAATTATTTACTAAATAAATTAATATATTATTAATTCAAAAAAATAATCATAAATATTTTATATTATTTATTTAATAAATAAGAAAAATAATTTTATATATATATATATATATATATATATATATATATATATATATATATATATATATATATATATATATCCCCAAGGGTTATATCAATTGGTCGAGTTCCCATTGCTAAGCATCTCGCCAGTTAGGAGGTCATGGGGTCAAATCTCCTTAACGCCCTTAGGGTTAGTCCCTACTTTTTTGTCGGTGGGTAGATCCCTTCGAGTTGATATTCTTGGATTTTTCTCATGGATGTAGCGGCCACCTAGTGTCCATGAACCACCCTTCAAGAAAAAAAAAATTATATATATATATATATATATATATATATATATATATATATATATATATATATATATATATATATATATATATATATATATGTCAAATAAATTTATGTGAGAAAATATACCCATGAGGTGTGTGCGCTAAAAATGCTTTTACTGGGCTAAGTGCTTGTCTTCCTCAGACATAAGGAAATAGGTTAACAAACTAAGACCCAAAGGCATCTAGTATGAATGAAAGCCTACCTCCTTACAGACCACTAGTAGGTCATTCTAGGTGTTGTGGTTTCCTTGAATTATTAAGTAAATAATATCTTTTAAATACTTAATGTAATTCATTATAATGTCTTTAATGATTAGACGGTCAAAAGTAGTTTTTGAACTTCATTCTCTTCAATATTGTTGGACCCACGTTTTTTGTTAGACCAAAAACCACATGGATTAGTCTTTTCTACAATTGCCAAAGTTAGAATCCAAAAGAGGTGGTTAGTCCATGTTAAGAAACACACAAAGAGTGATGAACCCAATGTCCAAGAATCTCCTCCCCCCCCAGTGCAAGCCAGGTGAGTTTTCAAACTTGAAATATTTCACTCTGATACCACTTTTTAGACTTATGATTTCCATTAGATCAAAACTTGTGGGAATTAGTCTTCACTACAATCACCAGAGTTAGGATCCACAAGAGGTAGATATTCAATATTGCAAAACACGCAAGAGTGTTATTCCCAATATCCAACAAAAATAAGAATTACAATATAATATTCAACATCATAATAAAAATTATAAATTTTCATTAATAAATACAACCAAATTCAATTAAAATTTGAATGAGACTTATCTAACAATAAAAAATATTAAGAAGAGGTTTTGTTAATAAGGACTACCAAATTCAACTAAAATGTGAATGGGGTATATTTAACAACAAATAAGATTAATAAGATAGGAATAGCCTTCACACAAAATAGTGATGGAAGAAAAATCTCCTCCCTCCTAATAGAATAAAGAGTTCCTTTGTCGATTAGCTTTATGGATGCAATGCAAGTCCTTTGAAATATTCTGCAATCCATGTCATCCAAAAAATTAATATTCATTTCATTTTAAGCTTATCACTTTGTTAATAAGATGGAATGGAATTAGAATTGAAATTTTAATGTGAACTTATTTTTAAAAATATATACGAGTCTCTAAAATATTTTTTTGGGAAAACTCACTAGTACTTTGTAAAACCCTAGTTTTTAACCCTATAATGCATTGCATTAGAATATGTATCGATCATAAATATGAGTTTATAATTATGTAAGTCAAGCCATGCGGGCTTAAATACATGACTCCACTTGTAAATGATGTAAATGTGCTAGTATGGAATCATAGTGTAGAGCTCTAGGTGAAGGCCCAATAGTAAATGACTAGACACTTATTATATAAATATACTTATATGGACCATATGGTGGGTTTGCCAATGTGAGATCAAGTTATCTAAATATCTATACATGAAAATAATATGTAATGGTCCAAGATGGATATGAAGAGCGCACGATGGGCTATTCCATTCCACTTGAAGAGAATATGAAATGGATCCCATGGGAAAGCAAATCCTCAATTGCTAAGTGTCACTCATGGAAATATCTTTTCCACCACATAAATTAAATAGAACCATCCACCTGCTTTGATGTATGAAACCAATTATTGAGGAAAAGACATTGGTGGAGAATTATTCTCACATAATTATGGAAGCATGGGTTGAGTATAATCATCATGGGAAGTGTAAGAGTCTTAACATTCCTCTCGTGAAAAGTAATATCAACCACAATTCCTCCCAATCCTCTTATTTCCGTTCACTCTAGCATTCATTCCAACATAATCATGTTCATGCTACAGACTTTTTCATGTTTTGTTATCCATTTCTGACTATTTCATCTAGAAATAACCAAAATTAGCATCACAAAGAAGAAATTGCAGACCTTGATGAGAAGTAGATGGATGTCAATAAAAACATAATTTGGCAAAGTTAATAAACCATCACCCACTATGTGATTTCTACTCTTTGTATGCCTAAGAGCCATGTACTAATCTTGTAGGAAAATATCAAAATGCATAGTGTTGGAACATAAGGTCCCATTGTTTCATCACACTTCCAAAGCTTCTAGAGATAATCAATTGAAGGATTGACTACCAATAGATAGTTAATTAAGGGATCGATGATAATCAAGTGGTTGACTAGTGATAGGCCCTTGTAATGGATGCTTAAAGGCTCATATACAACCTCTATCCACCTTAAAATCATGCATTCCTATACTTTCTCACTATACATTTTTATGATTTATAGGTTATGCCATGTGTGAGTGAATGCCTAAGTGATTTAATCATAATAATAATTTTCATGACCTTTGGTATCTTAGCACATTAATTTGACAGGTTTTGGGAGAAATCAGTCCTCTTCCAACAACCCACCACCAACCCACCATAAAATTAGGAACCTTGTTCCCTCTGTTGCCAATATGGAATTCTAGAATTGTTCAAATCCAGGCCTTATCAATGGTGAGGGACAAATGTGGCCTTGCAACAAATCCAAAGAGACAAATTTCCTATAATTTATGGAATTTTGGGGGAAAAACAACCCTCTTATCGAGGAGGTTGTTTCCTAAACATTTTTTAAAATAAGGAGACTCAAGGATAAGGTTAAGTAGGGAAAAAATGATCTATATGGATCATTATATATTTTGTAATCCATCTCGGTGATTTTAGAGTGGAAAATGTGGAGGAATCAGCTCACGAGACCATTTTTACTAGCGAGGCACACTTCATAAAATTGGGGTCTAAAGACTTCTAGGAGAATTTTGAGGCATCAAATGGCATGTTTTAGGGGTAAATTTTGTTTTATTTAGTGCAAAACCTTTTTTTCTATTATACACATAGAGATCTTTCCATTGGTGCAAGAATTGCCTCAATGGGAGTTTGTATGCAAAAGTTATGCCACTCGGAAGTTGGCCTTCCTATTTTTACCACCATAATTTGATAGGATGCCACGTCAAGCCACGTTATTCATATAAAATGGGATAGCAACGTGATTATGATGAAAAATGCTCTAGAAGAGTCAATATTGTAACTCTAATTAAGATTTGGATTCAAACCTAACCACTAGTATCCTATTGGGTTGTGTTAAAACCGGGACACTACGATGAAAATGGGTTCCATTCTTTTGGAGGAAATTTTGTTCCATACACAAGTAGAGCAGTCAAGAGGGGTACGGAGAAAGCACATAGAGAGGATTTATGCATTGTAGTAGCCCATGGTCCACAAGGCTTACTTCTTTCTACTTGCAGCCATTTTATATTCAGAGAAAGTGAGCAGAGCAACCTCACCTTCCAACTTAGTTTTCTCCAGAAAGTGTTTTCCATGATATATCTTGTGTCAATTATGGTTTGTGAGTTTTTATTTTTCTATTCTCTATTTTCTGCACAATTTTAATTTTCATGTAGATATAATAAATAATTATTTACAAATCCATAAATCTAAAGAGAAGTAAACCCTTATAGTGTAGATTTTGAATTTTTAAGTATAATTTTATCAGATCGATCGTGACAAACTATCTAGTGGAATATCTGGGGCAATTTACAAATCAAAAATATTGTTTTTTACTACATTGTATCTCTACAAATTTATTTATTCAAAGTTGTGTGTTGTTGATTTAAGTTAATGGAAAAACATATTTTCTTGTCAAGAAGCTAGTTTTGTATTTTTATCAAGTCTTTGAGAACCTTGGAAAGGACCCGCCCAAAGGATCTCTAGAAACCCATGTGTACTCTTTTATTTCTCATTTTCATGCTTGTTTCACATGTTATTCATGCCTTTCACTTTTACTGCAATTATTTAGTGAATGATGTACTTTGTACATTCCTCTAGAAACATAGGAACTTGATATTTTTTGTTTATTAATTTTTTCACATGAATTATATATATTAGAAATATATTTATTTACAAATTTTATTGTTCCTTTCATTGAGTTGTTGTAATAAGTGGTAGGTAAAACTTGACTAGATGAAAGAGTCAAACTTGCTTGGTTAAATAATGGTGGTTTTGGGCACATGGTTTTGGTTTCCCATGGTTTTGTGCTCATGGATTGCATGTAATGAAGCCTCTAAAAGGTTTGAATACTTCATTTTAATGTGCCAAGGAGGTGAGTAGTGAAGGATCAATTAATCGGATTGGATGGGTTTTGACTAAGGGACTAATATAGTTTTGTTGGTTTTTCCCCATATTAGGGTTTTTTCAGGATAAACATTATGTTTATATGATTTGTTATTTGTTGTTGTTTATTTTAACACTACAACAGAATAGGAAAATAGTGCTTAATATAAAGTCAAAATTTAGTGTATTTCAGTTCATGAATTGGACACCTTTTCCAACGGAAAAATGGGTGCAATCCATAATGTTTATCATAGTGCCTAGAATATCGCCAGAAAATTAGTGTTAGAAATAAGGTCGAGAATTAAGCTAGAAATTACACTAGAAATAGTGTCGAGCATAATGCTAGAAATAGCGTCAGAAAGAGTGTTGGGAATAGAGTCAGGAATAGCGCTAGTTTTAGCATCAGAATTAGCGTCAGAATTTGCTTCCAATTTGGCTTCTGGCTTACCTTCCAGTTTTGCATCCAGTTTTGCTTCTTGTTTTTCTTCTAGTTTTTCTTCTATTGTGGCTTCCATTTTTTCTTCCAATTTAGCTTCCATTGTTGCTTCTTTTTTGCTTCCAAGCGTCAAGAATAGCCCCAGTAATAGCATTAGGATTTGCATCTAGTTTTGCTTTTGATTTGGCTTCCACATTTTCTTCTAGTTTTGCCTCCTTTTTGCTTCTCGTTTTGCTTCTAGTGTGGCTTCCAATTTTCTTCCAATTTGGCTTCCATTGTTGCTTCTTTTTTTTGCTTCCAAAAATGATTATTGTTTTGCATACAATTAAATTAATACATTTTATTTAAATTTAATTAGTTAAATATATCATGTCTCTTAAATAAGTTATATGATTATACAGTAATTCATATGAATGCATTTGAAATATTTTATAGGATAACATTTATAAAGAATTTTTAGGGAAACAGACATCCATACAAATTAACAACATCATTATACTTATTAAATATCCATCAAAATAGAATCTACAACATCTAGTATATATAAAATAACAAGATAATTATTGTAACATGATCATCATCTATAATTAAAATGAGTCAAATATCTATAATTTAAGTGAATTTGACAACATCCATCATGAGCAGTAAATCAAAACCATCATACGTAATAAATATGTATCCAAATAATCAACAACTTTCAATATATAAAAATGGATGAGTCAATATTGATAAGATCATCATCATATATAACTAAAACATGTGAAATTCACATATAATAGTATATCAATAATATGTGAAATGACACATGTCCAACAGCTGATATAAGTCAAAATGATACATCATGTACAAATGATATAAATAAAAATGATAAATTATGTAAGACAAAATGATATAAGTCAATATGATATGTTATGTCCAAATGATATAAGTCAAAATGATACATGTCAAAAAGATACAACTCAATAGAATGGTACTGGAGGTCATGAAAATGATACATATGATAGTAAACACGAAAATCGGCATCATAAAAATATATCAAAAATTATCCATGATGCATTCTCTATGATCATGAATGTCACAAGTTGCTACCAGCAATTGCCTCATCATCATCACCACCATCGTAATCATGATCATCATCTTCGTCGTCTGTATCAACATTGGCCTTGTTTTCATTTGTATATATGTCATCATGAGCATCATCTTCCATCTCAATATCAGACCCAACGTGATCTATATTTGTGTGATGAGCATCATTTAGATCTTCTGGAAGATCCTTGTTCTACAAAAAAAACATTTTGAATGAAAAGTTATTATTTATTCCATGCAATAATTAATTTCTCTATTATATATCTATTATTAAAACATATGAAATGAAACTATAATCATATTACATCATATCAAAGTGCACTTACGGTAATAATATTTCAAGTAAGTTACAACAAAGATGTCATTCCAATGATGTAAAAAATTCAACGATTCTAATAAATGCTAGTAAAGATCATAAAAAAAATTGTTATACAATTTAACTATCAATTGTAATTTCTATTACATAAGATTAAGTACAAACCCTCTCCATTTTGTGCTATATATGATTATGTTTTCCTTGAAGATATTTTTAGAGTTAACTAGTCTATATGTCTTTTCTCTTATATTTCAAAAGTGAATTTTTTTCTATGACATTTTGGCTCTCCCTAACATGTATTGGCACACACTAGAATGTCTTGGAACTTGGCACGGCTTAGCACCTAGCACATTTATGCATTCTTGGCACACATTAGCATGAAACTCCCTATCACACCGTGTCACTCATAGGTAATCCATGGCATCCCTCTTATTCATTAATTTCCATGCATTTTAACCCAGTGCTCCCTTGTGTTTCCCTGGCACTCCCCGACACTCCCTAGCTAGCACGGATTGACATGGCTTGGCACCTGGCATCCATTGGCATTCTTGGGATGCACCGTCATGTGTTGGCATTCCTTGGAACTTAATCATGTGTTGGAATTTCTTAAAACTCTCTGGCATATGTTGGCACACCCTGGAATTCCCTAGCACTCCCTAGAACTCATTGGCACGCACTGGCATGCATTGGCACTTGGCACTAGGCACACATTAGCAACTAGTGTGTTAGGTCCCTGTAATACTAGTGTATTCCCTTATTTTTATTTTTTGTGCCCATGTTGTCCCCATATTGTTATTATTGTGCCCCATAGAAGCCCACTATTGTTATTGTTGTGCCCTTACATTATTATTGTTATGCCGGCTCTGATTATATTGTGACCCCTTAGACTTCTATATATAGAAATGAGGTCTTGTCATTTGTATCATCCAAGAATTGTTCATTTGTGTAATGTAAAAAATGTTCCCCCTCGAAGAGGCTATGTTTAAAGTCGTTGATCTATCTCTTTCTTCTAGTTTGTGAGTTGGTTGCATAACAATTGGTATCAGAGCTTTGGATTCTAGGGTTTCACTGCTTCAAAAAGGTCATTGTGGAATTTTTGCTACAACTAATTTTCTACGAAGCTTCAGATGTTGAATTTAAAACCCATTTGAGATGAAATCATGATGAACCGTGTGACCTAATTTCAGATCTTGTCTCGCTATATTTTCAGAGATATGAACTGAGGAAGTTAGGGTTTTTGCAGGCTCCCAAATTGGATCTCAAACAGGTCACCTTGGGAAAATCATCATAACTTTCTCTCTGAGCATCTAATTAAAATTTTGTAAAAATTTATTGAAATCAGATGGACTTTAGTTCGTTGGGTATCATTTTTAGAACCTAAGGTCGAAACAGTGACACGTGGAATGTCGTACAAGTACGTTCTACTGAACTAGTCTATAATTAGGTCATCGCGGGAGATTGAGCGTAAATGTTTCTTTGGGAATCCAATTGCAATCAAACTTGCGGGGTTGGAAAGAAGACTCAGAGGGATATCACAAGCCGAAATTTCAAAATGTGGAGATCCAAAATTACAAAGTTACAAGCATTTCAAGATCAAGGTCATACAAAACGAAAAAAAAAAAAAAAAAGAGAGAGAAAAGAAAAGAAAGAAAGAAAGAAAAAGAAAAAGAAAAAGAAAAAGAAAAAAGAAAGAAGAAAGAAGAAAGAAGAAAGAAAGAAAGAAAGAAGAAGAAGCAGAAGAAGAAGAAGCAAAAAACAAAAACAAAACAAAACAAACAAACAAACAAAAACAAAAAACAAAAAAACAAACAAACAAACAAACAAACAAAAACAAACAAACAAACAAAACAAAACAAAAAACAAAACAAAACAAAAACAAAACAAAACAAAAACAAAACAAAACAAAACAAAACAAAAACAAAAAAAAACAAAAAACAAAAAACAAAAACAAAACAAAACAAAAAACAAAAACAAAACAAATAACAAAAAACAAAAACAAAAAGCAAAAAAAAAGTGTATAGTTTTTTTCTTAATTTGCATAAGCCTTGTTTGAGAAAGTACATTGAAGTGATTCAAAGGGAATTGTGAAGTATAATTATCATTCATTGATGACCCAAAGAAAAAAAATTGAAACATCTAGTAAGCAACCTGAAATCTCTATTATGACACATGAAGAAGAGGAAGAAATGCAACATGATATATCAAATTACGAGACCAAGTGCAACAAATTTCGCTCTCACAAAAAGTAACTGAAGCTGAGATGGATATCATGGAAGCTAAGATGGATGGTATAAAAGAAAAATTCAAAGGCAACATGGAATATTTGAAGATAGATTTGATAAAGTTGCTACAATAAATGCTTACTATTGGAGAAAGGGTAGTAAAGGAAACTCATGATGAGAACAAAATAAATGTTAGTCATGATTTCACACACTGTAACATTGGATTGAAGACCCACCATGTTCCAAAGATCGATATAAGGATGGCAAGGATCCCTTAACATGGATACTACATACGACGAAATATTTCGATCTCCATAATGTGCAAATCACACAAAAGGTACGCATTGCAACTTTATATTTGGACCCAATCAGCTTCTATGTTATCGATGGCTTTGCTCTCGTAAACAAATTGTCACTTGGGAAATTTTTGTGGAAGAAATGATAGCACATTATAAGGATACAAAAAGAAACACCTTTTTTAGCCAATTAATAAATCTCAAACAAAAGGGTTCAATGGTGGAGCACATTAGGACTTCCCAAAATTGAATATAAGGGTAAAAGATATTCCAAAGGAACATAGGATTGATGTCTTCATAGGGACTTTAAAGGATAACATCCAACATGAGGTTCACCTTTGGGAACCTGAGTCATTGAAGAAGGCATCCATGTTGGCAAGAAAAATTGAAAGAAAAATTATGGCAACAAGGAAGCCTACCACTCACAACTATAAAGATGGAAGTGTTGTTGTCCCTAGCCTTCCACGACCTACAAGGTTGACACCACAAAAATTGGAAGAAAAAAGTGCAAAAGGGCTTTGTTACAGTTGTGATAGAAAATACACTAAAGGTCATAAGTGTGATGAGAAGAAATTATTTTACATAGATTGTGAAGAGGAGGAACAAAAGGAACAAGAAATGTCAAAATAAGAGGATACACACCAAGAACAAACCCTAGAGAAAGAAGAAATGAATCTGACCATCTCTTGTAATGAATTGGCCATAATTACCGCTCCTCAAACTATCAAGATAGAAGGAAATATCAAGAAGAAAAGGTAATAGTGTTGATTGATTCGGGCAGTCCCCATAATTTTTTCATTGTAAGATAGCTAAGGAATTGAATTTCTTCCTATATCCAGCACTAGAGTGTCAAGTGATGGTTGCAAATGGAGTAACCATAAATTGCTCTGGAAAGTGCCATAATATCAAGCTATCCTTGGGAGAATATGTGTTTAATAGTCCAATGTTTTCCATTCCAATGGGTGGTGCTAACATTGTACTAGGAGTCCAATGGCTACAATCTTTGGGTACGATAACTTTTAATTTTCAAGAACTTTTCTTGAAATTTGTATTGAAAGGCAAGGAAGTTGAATTAAGGGGTATCACAAGGAAATCGGGAAAGATAATCAGCTCTAAGGGCATGACAAAGCTTCTAAATAAAGAACAACAAGGCGTAATTACACAATTATGTTCACTAGAGGTTCCCACATTGGAATCATCTATTTCTCCAGATCTGAAAAAAGTCTTGGACAATTATTCTAGGGTATTTGAGACTCCAAAAGGCCTCCCACCTATTCATGATCATGATCATGCTAGTCATTTGATTCCAGGAAGTGTTCCTCCAAACATCAGGCCTTACATATATCCCTATGCCCAAAAGAGTGAAATTGAATGCATGGTTACAGAAATGCTAGAGGTTGGTATAATTCAACCTAATAAAAAAATTTTCTCTGCTCCAGTGGTATTGGTGCACAAGAAGGATGGATCATGGCACATTTTTCTGAATTATAGTGAGCTCAAAAATCTCACTATTAAAGATAAATTCCCCATTCCTGTCATTAATGAATTATTGGATGAATTGCATGGAGCAATTTACTTCACCAAGTTAGACCTTCGTTCAATATAACATAAAATCAAAATGAAGACTGAAGACATTCCAAAAACAACATTTAGAACTCATGAGGGTCATTATGAATTTTTGGTCATGCCTTTTGGCCTTACTAATGCACCTTCTACATTTCAAGATTTGATGAATTATATTTTCAAACCCTTAGAAAATTTTTGTTAGTATTTTTTGATGATATACTAATCTACAACAAGTCTTGGAAGGATCATGTTCAACATTTTGACAGAGTGCTCAAACTATTGGAGGAGAAACAATTATATGCAAAAACCTCCAAATGTTTCTTTGGAGTGCAAGAGGTGGAATATTTGGGTCATATTGTATCTCATGAAGGTGTTAAGGTAGACCCTAGCAAAATTAAATCCATTAAGGAATGGAAAATCCCCACATCCATAAAGTATCTACGAGGATTTCTTGGGTTGACAGGGTATTATCGCAATTTTGTTAAGAATTATGGGAGAATAGTGTTAGTAGCCTAAATCTACCTCAAGCTGAAGGAAGGCAGGTCTAGGGCAACATCAAACCACGCTTAACCTAGTAGCTAGCCCTACCAAGTCGGGAGAGGGCTCTCTCCTTGTCAATATCAATTAAAATATATCAAAGAAGGCTTGAGATGACTGATATAAATACTAATTTTAGGCTAGGTATGTTTACTCAGAGGATTTTGCTTGAATTTAATAGTTGGTTGCTGGATCAAATGAGGAAGGCAGCTTTGGGTCTAGGAAATCAACACAGATTTGCAGAGATTTTTGTGGGGCAACGTAGGCAAGTGTTTTAGCACTTTAAAATGAGTGAAATGGTGAGTCTAAAGACTGGTGAGGAGTTGTAGAGGGCATTCAAGTATCATGAGTCCTCTTCAAACAGTAGAAAACATGTAAAACTAAATAAACCCCAATGTAGAGCACTAAAACATCAATGAATTCTACCTTTTACACCTGATTCATTTATTTATGCAGAATAAAAGAGATGATGACACACATAAACATAAGATAAACTGAGTAACTAAGAAGGAAACTATGCTAATTCACATTACCACAAGAATCCCACAAAATGTTGTAAAACCCTGGTTTATTTCCTTGCCAAACTGCAAAAGTGATGTACAAAATAGCTCAATGCATCCACAAGATTGCAACCTTGACAAATGACTAAGAAAGTACAAGATATAGGCATCAAACCACCTATGATAGCCATTAGGGTTGAATCCATGAGTCAAGGAGCTGTTTCAACAACATCTAAACTAGGAATTAGAAAATAGGCAGTGTAACAACTTGTCTCTAAAATTATGGACACTGATTCATTCATCCTAAAACCAACTCCAACTGATGTATCTACCTCCTTAAGTCATTTTTAATCACTTTTACATCATATTAAATCAAGTTACATCATATTACATCATGAATTTACCATGAGAGAGAAAAAGTCAAACTGAGAAAAAACAAGGCGAAAATTTTGAGTTTTGAGCAAATTGTGCTTGATGTGCAGCGCCATCTGCCTGATGCGCAGTGCCTTTTCCTAGCTGAATTTGGAGGCCTTACCCTTCACCAAATTTGCTCCAATTTGGCTTTTTGGAAATTTCTATCTGTCTACTTTCTATGACAATTGGAATTTTTGAATTTGGTGTCCATTTGCCCCTCCAAAATCAGTTCTCCCAACACTGTTTCCTGTGGGTCCAAAAAGTGGCAGAAAGGGAAATTTTGAGGTGTTTTTTGCCCTTTTGGTGACCCAAAACTCCTCCAAAGTTCATGAAATTTTCTGGGTTCTCATATTTTTTCATGAGAAATCCAAATATATAATCCATTCCTCAAAATTCCTTACCATCTCAATGTTGGCGTTGCGCATCAGAGGAGAATCCTTGTGTATTGCAATTAAAAATTTGAAAATGACAAAAAGTTCTCCAAACTTCTTCAAAATTAGCAAGAGGTAAGGTCATTAACTACTTTGCTGGGCCAAGGAAGCTTCAACCAAGATTATAAGTTTGTCATGCTCCTTTTTGGCCTTTAATGCTCTCCTTAGCTTGGCTTTTAGGTACCTTATCCTTGTCTTGCAGATTTTATTCCAGGCCAAGTAGTGATAGGCCATGTGGTGCAACATGTTCTTTTCCTTGTTTGCCTTATCTAGTAGCTTCTCAAGGTGAGCACTCACCTTTTCCAACACATATTCCTGGTAATTTTCTTGTTCAATGGATGTCAACTTGCCCTTTGCCCTCTTGGACCTTTGCTGGTTTTCTTTGATGATTTGCATCTCCATGAGTTCTTGTTTGTCGGTAAGCTACTTGTTTTCTTGCTCTATATAGTTGATAATATATCTAGCTCTAGCCACTTTATCATTCAACATATGAATATGATCCTCTTGCTCTTTCAAAAGCATGTTTTGAGCTAAGGATGGGCTGTCAAGATCAATTACCTGAGTGTGATGAGGTGGCACATCATCATCATGCTCCTCAAGATGAAAATCCCTCTCAACATCATCACCAAGCTCCTCCTCTATAACCTTTCCTTTTCCTTTATCTAGCTGCTGCAAGATCCTTCCCTAGAGCTGTCACTTAGGGTGTCCTCAAAATCATAGTCACTGTCCCTCTCCATGTTTGTCTCTCTTGAGATGGTTTGATGAATGGTGGATAATCAGGTTAGGGGAAGATGGGTATGAAGATATTTATAAAAGGGAAATAGTGATGGGGGTAAGTGGGGTTTATATGGGAGCTAGGGTTTGATGGAGGGAGTTTAAGGTTTGATAAAGGGGCTAATTTAATAGGGAAAAGGGAAAGGGAGAATGGAATTAATGGGTAGATTTATGGAAATGAAGTGTGGAAAAGGGGAAAAAGATGTTGGTTTTCTAATGTAGTAAAAATTTTGCAATGAGATGAAAGGTATGAAGGCAAGCTAGGGTTTTGGTTTTAAGAAGCAAAACTCATGAAAAAAACATGAAGAAGACTAATTTCAACTCAAGATCGATGAAAACTTACTTATAGCAATGAAATGCAGCAATGAGAGTGATTAGAGGTGAAATTTGAGGATTTTGAGGCATTACTAGCCAATGTGTAGTGCCACCTACCCAATGCGTAGCACCTCCCTGATGCGCAGCGCCAATGTAATTTAACACTGGCGCAAACTGTCTGATGCGCAGCGCCTCCCTGATGCACAGCACCTTTTTGCAGATGACTTTTGAAGGCCTTCCCGATGTCCCAATTGGGTGTAGGATAGCTCGTTGGAAATATTATTGAGTCTACTTTCCAAAACATCTTTAATTTCTCAATTTGGAGTTCATTTTCCCTGTCAAAAGTCAAATCTCCCAAGACTGGTCAAAATGTGCAAACTAAGGCTGCCTAAATTCAAAGTGTTGTTGCAGTCAACTTTTGAAGGTCTTCCTTAGCTCAAAATTGAGCTCATGATAGCTCATTGGAAAGATATCTCTGTCTAGATATCATTTAAATCATCAACCAAGTCATTTGAACATCCCCTCTAGGTGAAATCTTGATTTTCCCAAGGTCACTCCAAAAGTGCATCAATCCTCCTGAGGCCAATGATGTTTTTGACATTTCTCCCAATCCATGAAACCTGTGTAAAACTAAAAGAGGTTTTTCTTCTTGGTTCAATGATGGAAAAAACTCTCTCACTTTTTTCAAATTCATCTTTTCTTGCTCAGAAACATAGTTTGAAGAAAACCTATCCCGACATGTGGAACAGGGGATTTGTAGAAATGAAGGGAAATGAAGGGGATGAGAGGCTTCTAAATTCTTGAGAAAATTTTAGGAAGTAGGGAGGGATGTTAGGAAACAGGGGAAAGTGGAATTTAAAATATTGAGTGAGGGGAAGGGGTCGAAAAGTTTAAAACACAAGCCTAGCCTAGAAAATTGTCAAATTGTAGCAATAAACTAGGGTTTGTGGGAAAATGATGAATTTGAGGGATATGAGTGATGGGAATTGTTTAAGAAGGTATATTAGGGATAGGGGAAGGTGAATGAACATCAAGACACAAGTTTTCTTGATCATTTGGCCATCCAAGAACAATTACCTTCAAAACCCTAGGAGAGAGAAATGAGGCTTACCCAAGTACAGCTGAAGCACAAACAAGGTGTAAAATGACCCATTGGAACCTGAAATGATGATGAAAACTATTTGAATGATAGTACACTAAGCTGAATGGTGACATGGACCAATACTTGGAAGACTTTGGAAAGAGTGAAAACAACCCTAGACCTAATACCTAGTAACCAAATTTTACTTGAAGACTCACTGAAATGACAAAATTTGACTTTGACACCTTGAGACCACTTTGTAAGAGCATATTTGATCACTGATGGAAGGCTTCAAAGGCTGACACTAACATTGGCTCCATTGGGGATGGTAGCTCCTTGGAGGTGCCAAGAACACCGTAGACCAAGTAGCCTTATCCATTGGGCAAGGAGACAAAAACACAAACTGAAATGGATGACTGAAAACTAACAACTTGATGACACAAACTGACTTGAAACTAACTCAATACTAAAACAATTGACAAACTGGAAAATATGTTCATAATGGAGCTTATTCAATAAAACCTACTCTAGTTGTTCCATTCATCACCTGGTCAAGTGCAATGAAACAACCAGTGCAACCAAGTAAGCATTTTGGTTGTTGTTTGCATTCTCCGCAAGTGCTTGCTTATGAACAACAAGAGAGAACTACTGAAAGGAAACTCCCATGAAAACTTGTAAACAAATCCGTTGAATAATATGGATGCTCTATCCGACTCCAAAAGTACTGCATAAGGATCTTGAAATTCATGTGCACTGGTACTTAGCTCATCCGATGGATTACTTTTCTCCTCCTCATACCATGAATGCAAAATTTCGTCTAAGCTTTGTGGCGAGACTCCTGCTGATAATGACAAAGAAACCAGTTGTCGAATCAAGTTTGTATCAATACTTTTTTCAAGATCATAGTTAGCTAATGGAGAAGGACTTTGACTGTAGACATCATCCAAAACATCAACTATTGGATCATGAAAAACTTGAAAAGACTACTGCAACCCATTTTCTATTAGTTCTAATGAGATTGCATGATTTTCTACAGTCTACCCATCTGAAGATATACTATGCAAATTACCCTTCAAAAACTAAAATGATTCAAAACAAAATGGTACGGAATCATGTTGCATCATTTGATCATAGTGTCAAGTTCCAAGTCTTCATCTGCAACTTGACAATCAGTGGCATTCGGGGGCTGCAAATCTGGATATGAAAAGTCTTGAACAAGGTTTTCATTGCCCTCACGATGGTCCAGATCAAGACTTTTCGACAGTTGGTTTCTGATTGCATGAAAGTTGTCTCTGATGAACTGAAATGAAGCAAAACAAAAAGGCAAAGATCCTTCACTTACTTCAAAATTTGTTGCACTTTCCTCGTCATTTCCATAGCTGATATGCATCGGTTGATCATTGTATTTGAGCTGCTAAAAGTGAACTTCCTCCTCCCACAAACTAGTTGCTGATTTTTCTGCAAGATTAGCTTCTATTTGGAGAACATAATCATCATCATACTGATCAAACTGAGGCAAATTTTTAGTAAAAAATACATCATCAAGCATGCATGTCATATCAACAGATCTCTCTTCTCCAAGATGATCTATAAAACAATCATTATCAGGTCTATGACAACTGGGATAAGAAACAAAATGTTTTGTATCAACAACTTGTTCTTCTTCAATCAGCGAGCCATGGTCTTGAACATTATACTCATTCCTTGTGGTGATCCTTTGCATCATCTCTTCCACTGCACTTACCAAAATGTCGAGCTTTACCTCTAAACATGTCAATTCCTTTGGATCTATGTGCTTCATCTCTTCTTTATTCAACTTTGCCCTTCTGATTAGCAAATTAGCCTCTACATCTACTGCATTGTTTTGCATCTCTTCAAGTGTTTCAAGGTTCCTTCCCCTCAGTTGAAACTCCATTTCCGGATCAAAGGCTTCTAGGTAGTGCAAGAGAGCGAATCCAGGAGGAGGTTTTATATTAACCGGCATCGAAAAATAGACTTGGTTAAACCTGGCAGAAAATTGTTGTACTATCTCCCCTGGCAATCTTATCAACTGGTTATACTCCTTTATAATCAAGAAAGGGTTATGTCTAACCACCCACCTATCGAGGAAAACTTTGAAAAACTGCTGGAAATCTGAGATGCTCGCATCAGGCAGGGTTTTGAACCAACTCTTGACTTTGCCTTGCAAAGAAAGAGCAAAAGGCCCAATACTGACAGCCTCTTCATCAACTTTGAAAAGGTCAAGAGAAGACTCAAAATTCAGTACATGTCGCTCAGCAGTGATGTTGTCACATTAACCATAAAATCTTGGTAGATAGAGGTCATGATTTTTATAGAAAGCATGAGATATAGGAGGTAAAATCAGAGGTTTGTATCGATCTAGAATTTTACAAGGTATGTGAATATGTACAGAAGGTGTAGAATTAGCCTTTTTCTCTTGAGGCTCATCAGTTTGAAGACGGTCATCACAAGCTTCAGAAAAAGGGTCTTGATCAAGCTTAAAGGCATACAAATCTTTGGTATTCACAATCTTCAAAGGGAAGGAATAAAATGCAAGTTGAGGATCTTTTCTCAAATACAATATACTTTGAAAAGCCTTCTTGACATTCTTGGGAAAAGAGAAGAAATAATTTATAACAAAGAACAAAATGTCTTGGATAAAATTCCAACTTGAATACCTGATCTTTCTATATTTCCCTTTCATGTTTCTGCTGTTCAGGTTCATCCTCCTTTTGAGTCTTTGGATCTAATTCTCAAAATTGATTTGGAGTCGTCGGGTGAATGATTTCAGCCTTGCTATGTCTGATCATTGTCCACCATCAATAATCAGATTTGAACTTGATGCAATTGCTGAGGAACATAAAACTACGTTCCCCAGTATGGTCGCCAATATGTTAGTAACCTAAATCTACCTCAGGCTGAAGGAAGGCAGGTCTAAGGTAACATCAAACCACGCTTAACCTAGTAATTAGCCCTACCAGGTCGGGAGAGGGCTCTCTCCTTGTCAATCTCAATTAAAATATATCAAAGAAGGCTTGAGATGACTGATATAAATACTAATTTTAGGCTAGGTATGTTTGCTTAGAGGATTTTGTTTGAATTTAATAGTTGGTTGCTGGATCAAATGAAGAACGCAGCTTTGGGTCCAGGAAATCAACACAGATTTTCATAGGTTTCTGTGGGGTGAGGTAGGCAAGTGTTTTAGCACTTTAAAATGAGTGAAATGGTGAGTCTAAAGACTGGTGAGGAGTTGGAGAGGGCATGCAAATATCATGAGTCCTCTTCAAACAGTAGAAAACATGTAAAACTAAATAAACCCCAAGGCAGAGCACTGAAACATCAATGAATTCTACCTTTTACACCTGATTCATTTAGTTATGCAGAATAAGAGAGATGATGGCACACATAAACATAAGATAAACTGAGTAACTAAGAAGGAAACTATGCTAATTCACATTACCACAAGAATCCCACAAAATGCTGCAAAACCCTGGTTTATTTCCTTGCCAAACTACAGAAGTGATGTACAAAATAGCTCAATGCATCCACAAGAGTCCAACCTTGACAAATGACTAAGAAAGTACAAGATATAGGCATCAAACCACCTATGCTAGCCATCAGGGGTCGAATCCATGAGTCAAGGAGCTGTTTCAACAACATCTAAACTAGGAACCAGAAAATAGGCAGTGTAACAGCTTGCCTCTAAAACTATGAAAACTGATTCATTCATCCTAAAACCAATTCCAACTGATGTATCTACCTCCTTAAGTCATTTTTCATCATTTTTACATTATAGTACATCGAGTTACATCATATTACATCATGATTTACCATGAGAGAGAAAAATTCAAACTAAGAAAAAAGTAGGCGAAATTTTTGAATCTTGAGCAAAATTGAGCAAATTGTGCCTCATCCGCAGCACCATCTGCTTGATGTGCAACACCTTTTCCTAGCTGAATTTTGAGGCCTTCCCCTTCACCAAATTTGCTCCACATTGGCTTGTTGGAAAGGTCTATCTGTCTACTTTCTATGACAAGATGAATTTTTTAATTTGGTGTCCACTTTCCCCTCCAAAAATCAGTTCTCCCAACACTACTTCCTGTGGGTCCAAAAAGTGGCAGAAAGGGCAATTTTGAGGTGTTTTTTGCCCTTTTGGTGACCCAAAACTCCTCCAAAATTCATGAAATTTTTTGGGTTTTCATATTTTTTCATGAGAAATCCAAAAATATAAGCCATTCCTCAAAATTCCTTACCAGCTCAATGGCACTGCGCATCAGAGGAAAATCCCTGTGTATTGCAATTAAAATTTTGAAAATGACAAAAAGTTCTCCAAACTTCTTCAAAATTGGCAAGAGGCAAGGTCATTAACTACTTTGCTAGGCCAAGGAAGCTTCAGCCAAGATTCTATGTTTTTCATGCTCCTTTTTGGCCTTTAATGCTCTCCTTAGCTTGGCTTTTAGGTACCTTATCATTGTCTTGCAGATTTTATTCCGGGCCAAGTAGTGATAGGCCATGTGGTGCAACATGTTCTTTTCCTTGTTTGCCTTATCCAGCAGCTTCTCAAGGTGAGCATTCACCTTTTCCATCACATATTCCCTGTCATTTTCTTGTTCAATGGATGTCAACTTGACCTTTGCCCTCTTGGACCTTTACCGATTTTCTTTGATGATTTGCATCTCCATGAGTTCTTGTTTGTTGGTACGCTTCTTGTTTTCTTGCTCTAGATAGTTGATAATATATTATCTCTAGCCACTTTATCATTCAACAAATGAATATTATCCTCTTGGTCTCTCAAAAACATGTTTTGAGCTAAGGATGGGCTGTCAAGATCAATTACCTGAGTGTGATGAGGTGGCACATCATCATCATGCTCCTCAAGCTTAAAATCCCTCTCAACATCATCACCAAGCTCATCCTCTGTAACCTTTCCTTTTCCTTTGTCAAGTTGCTGCAAGATCCTTTCCCTAGATCTGTCACTTAGGGTATCCTCAAAATCATAGTCATTTTCCATCTCCATGTTTGTCTCTCTTGGGATGGTTTGATGAATGGTGGATAATCAGGTTAGGGGAAGATGGGTATGAAGAGATTTATAAAATGGAAATAGTGATGGGGGTAAGTGGGGTTTATATGGGAACTAGGGTTGATGGAGGGAGTTTAAGGTTTGATAAAGGGGCTAATTTTAGTAGGGAAAAGGGGAAAGGGAGAATGGAATTAATGGGTAGATTTAGGGAAATGAAGTGTGGAAAAGGGGAAAAAGATGTTGGTTTGGTAATGTAGTGAAAATTTTGCAATGAGATGAAAAGTATGAAGGAAAGCTAGGGTTTTGGTTTTAAGAAGCAAAACTCATGAACAAAACATGAAGAAGACTAATTTCAGCTCATGACCGATGAAAACTTACTTATAGGAGTGAAATGCAGCAATGGGAGTGATTAGAGGTGAAATTTGAGGGTTTTGAGGCATTACTGGCAATGCGCAGCACCACCTACCCAATGCACAGTGCCTCCCTGATGCACAGCACTAGTGTAATTTAACACTGGCAGAAACTGTCTGATGCGCAGCACTCCTCTGATGTGCAGTGCCAACCCTCTGATACGTAGTGCCTCCCTGATGCGTAGCACCTTTTTTCAAATGACTTTTGAAGGCCTTCCCGGTGTCCCAATTGGGTGCAAGATAGCTCGTTGGAAATATTATTGAGTCTACTTTCCAAAAGATCTTGAATTTCTCAATTTGGAGTTCATTTTCCTTGTCGAAAGTCAAATTTCCCAAGACTAGTCAAAATGTGCAAACTAAGGCTGCCTAAATGCAGAGTGTTGTTGCAGTCAACTTTTGAAGGTCTTCCTCAGCTCCAAATTGAGCTCATGATAGCTCATTGGAAAGCTCTCTCTATCTAGATATCATTGAAATCATCAAGAAAGTCATTTGAACATCCCAGCTAGGTGAAATATTTATTTTCCCAAGGTCACTCTAGAAGTGCATCAATCCTCCTGAGGCCAATGATGTTTTCGACATTTCTCCCAATCCATGAAACCTGTGTAAAAACCGAAAGATTTTTTTCTTCTTGGTTCAATCATGGACAAAAATCTCTCTCAATTTTGTCAAATTCATCTTTTCTTACTTAGAAACATAGTTTGAAGAAAACCTATCCCGACATGTGGAACAGGGGATTTGTAGAAATGAAGGGAAATGAAGGGGATGAGGGGCTTCTAAAGTCTTAAGAAACTTTTAGGAAGTAGGAAGGGATATTAGTAATTAGGGGAAAATGTAATTTAAAATATTGAGTGAGGGGAAGGGGTCCAAAAGGTCAAAACACAAGCTTAGCCTAGAAAATTGTCAAATTGTAGCAATAAACTAGGGTTTGTGTGAAAATGATGAATTTGATGGATATGAGTGATGGGAATTATTTAAGAAGGCATATTATGGATAGGGGAAGGTGAATGAACATCAGGACACAAGTTTTTTTGATCATTTGGCCATCCAAGAAAAATTACCTTCAAAACCCTAAGAGAGGGAAATGAGGCTTACCCAAGTACAACTGAAGCACGAACAGGTGTAAAATGACCCATTGGAACTTGAAATGATGATGACAAATCTTTGAATGATGGTACACTAAGCTAAATGGTGACATGGACCAATACTTGGAATACTTTGGAAAGAGTGAAAACAACCCTAGACCTAATACCTAGTAACCAAATTTTACTTGAAGACTCACTGAAATGACAAAATTTGACTTTGACACCCTGAGACCACTTTGTAAGAGCATATTTGATCACTGATGGAAGGCTTCAAAGGCTGAAACTAACAAATAGCAGCACCTCTAACAACATTACTGAAGAAAGATGCATTTTCCTGGACTCCAAAAGCATAAAAGGCCTTTGAACATCTTAAAGAGGCAATGTGCCAAGCACCATCTTAGTTATGCCAGACTTCACAAAACCCTTTATTGTGGAATGTGATGCCTCAGGAAATGGAATTGGTGTTGTTTTAATACAAGAAGAAAGACCCATTTCTTTTGAAAGTCGTCCAATCAAAGGAAAATATTACACAAAGATATTTATGAGAAGGAAATGTTGGCAATACTACATGCACTTAAGAAATGGTGACCTTACCTAATGGGAAGACACTTCAAGGTAAAAACAGATCATGATAGTCTTAAATACTTTTTATAATAAAGATTATCTTTAGAAAAGCAGAAAAAATGGGTCACAAATATGTTGGTTTATGACTTTGAAATCATCTACAAAAAAGGGAAGCAAAATGTTGCTACAGATGCACTCTCAAGAGAGGATGAGGATGTGGAATCATTCCTTTGTGCAATTTATATTATCCAACCAGATTGGATAAATGAAGCAAGGGATGAATGGAAGAATGATGAAGAAGGGTGGGCACTCATTCAAAAGTTGTAGCAAGATCCCAATACATTTGATACATTTAGCTGGAAAAATGATTCGTTATGGTACAAAGATCGCTCATACCTCTATAAAAATTCCAACTCAAACAAAAGATTCTTAGGGAACTGCACACATCTCCCTTAGGAGGGCAATCATGATTTTTAAAAACTTACCATAGGGTTAAGAAGGAATTTTCTTTGTGATGGGCTTAAATATGATATTCAAAAGTTTGTGGCAGAATGTTTGTTTTGCCAACAAAATAAAGTTGTGAAAATTAAGACCCCGGGTCTATTACAACCATTATCCATTCCAATTCAATATTGGGAGGAGGTTTCAATAGATTTTATCACAAGTTTACCCAATTCTGAAGGAAAGAGTGTCATCATGGTGGTAGTTGATAGACTTACTAAGTATGCACACTTTTGTGCATTATCTCATCCATTTAAAGCCAATACAATTGCTACTGCATTTATGGAAACAATTCAAAAGCTACATGGAAACCCAAAGATTATTGTAAGTGACAAAGATCCTATTTTCACTGGAAATTTTTGGACAAAATTATTTTTTGTCTGGGTACTCAGTTAGCTCATAGCTCATCTTATCATCCTCAATCTAATGGGCAAACTGAGATAGTGAACAAATGGTTGGAAGGATATCTTTATTGCTTTGTATCTAATAAACGGACACAATGGGTCAAATGGTTGCCTCTCACTGAATGGTGGTATAACACTTCCTTCCATACTGCAACAAAAATGACCCCATTTATGGTTCTTTATGGATATCATCCACCATCCATCACATCATATTTAAGATAGATTCAAGCAGTGGAAGATCACATTAAGCATCAACACAAAGTTCTCCAACTCTTAAAGGATAACCTCACTTTGGCCCAAAATAGAATGAAACAACAGGCAGATCAACATCGCAGCAAGAGAATTTTTGATGTAGGTGACTGGGTATTTCAATGGCTACAACCATATAAACAAATATCCCTCAAGCAAGCTAATAAGGATAATAAATTATCACCAAATTATTGTGGTTCATACAAGGTGTTTCAAAATATTGGTACTATGGCATACAAATTGGAACTCCTTGCATCTTCCCGAGTGCACCTAGTTTTCCATGTTTCATGCTTAATGAAGGTTATAGGTGACAAGCTCCCAGTTCAAACAATATTTCCAAATCTTGACGAGAAAGGAAAAATCATATTGGAACCTAAAGTAGTCACAAAAACAAGAACTCGACAGCTACGAAATCGATCAATTTTAGAGTATCTCATCAAGTGGAAGAACTTATCTGCTGAAGATTCTACATGGGAGGATGAGAATTTTAAATAGAAGCATCCAGAACTACTCAAGCATTGAGGGAAAAAAAAAATTAAGGAGAGGGGCATGTTAGGTCCCTATAATACTAATGTATTCCCTTATTATTATTTTCATTACACCCCCTATTGTTATTATTGTGCACAGTTTTCCCCATATTGTTATTATTGTGCCCCATAGAAGCCCACTATTGTTATTGTTGTGCCATTACATTATTATTGTTATTTCGGCTCTGATTATATTTTGACCCCTTAGACTCCTATACATAGAAAAGAGGTCTTATCATTTGTATCATCCAAGAATTGTTCATTTGTGTAATGTAAAGGAGGTTTCCCCTCAAAGTGGCTACGTTTTAAGTCGTTGATCTATCTCTTTCTTCTATTTTGTGAGATGGTTACATAACATAGTGTTCACCAAGTAAATTTTTATCTTCATCACTACAAGAGATATATGCATAACCAAAATCATTTTGTTGGAGTGAAATCATAGGTATGACCTTAAGTTATTTTCCATCTATGGGATTTCATCAGTTGTATCTTGGTGAGGACATAACCATTGATCAAATCATAGGCGTTATCACTCTGTAATTTTCTTGGTTGTAGGATAAAATTACCAATGTAACTTCAAACCAGTCTTTAGGTTGGAAACTAGCCTTTCCAATCATAGGGAGATACCTCAGTGGATCAACTATCTGATGGTCACTTCTATAGCTAGATAGTGTGAAATCCAGTGACCAGATATTTGGTAGGATAAGGTTTTAATGAAGTGCTTGGATAAAACAAAAATTAATTGGGCATGGAATTGATTTGATATTAATCTAGATTGCTCAAAATACTGGTGACGGTAACATAAATAATTTGAATGAAAAAAATACAATATTTCAGATCTAAAGCTTTGTAGATTAACAAAGGAAAGAGAAATTACAAACCATCTCAAATAGGGCATCAATTTAGAGGAAATCCTATAATAAAATTTAGATGAATTTGGTATAAGCATTTGAATACTATGAAAAAGAGCATATGAGATGAATTTTAATTCATTTACTCTTATTCAAATACTGAAGATAACATTCAATGAATAACTAGAAGGAGAACATTCACTGGGAAAACATATTGAAAGAAAATATTTGACAGAATATGCCAAAACGTATGTCACAAGTACTTCTGCTTTGAGGCAATTTTGATTAAAATAATAACTTTCACACCATAGAGTCTATTGTTTCACAAAATACCAACCCTTGCTTCATTGTTTTACACAACTTTATAGAAAGTTTACATAACTGAAATCCATAATTTATGGAAATATTTAATTACAAAATGCTAAAGATATATATACATATCTTGATGACAAAAAATAAATCTAAAAAGTATATTTACTAAGAAACAACTAATGAGTTGACAATTTTAAAACATAATCCATGGTGAACTATTGTAGGAAAAAGTGGGTTAGTAGACTGTAAAAATTTTTGATGATATGTGTTTGAATTGATCATTGACAATCTGAAATAAAATATGAAAAATCCCCTATTTTATACCTTAAAAATATGATTTTATATTCATTGGTATCCACCTCCCCTTAACTTTTGCCATGGCCTTATAAAGATAGTGTTGAATGTGCAAAGGATAGCCTTCACAAAAGTTTGATAAAATCTATCTCTTTATTGTTGCCAAGACTTTTCTGCTAGAAGGTATTACTTAGGCACTGACAAAATATATGCACAAATACTGTTAAAATCAAAATAGTGAAAGTGCTGCCAAAATATCTAACAGTGCTTGTCAAAAATAGATCAAAGATCAGCACTACCAAAAATATCTAGCAGCACTATCTTTTAATGCTCATTTTAATGTCTCTGTTGATTCTAACAAAAGTTCCATGTTGCATGTTTGAATTTGTTTTTCTCTTTTTATTTTCTTGGCTTTGGGGCCTTTTTTTTCTCCTTTATCCTTTTTCTGAGTTTTCTTCTTCTTCGAGGAACTCGAAGTCTCCTCTTTGTTGATTAGTAAATCCCTCACAGATGTATCATCAATATCAATGATTTGTTCCTTCAAGGTTGGGTTCTGCTACAATTTGAAATTGAGCCTAAGCTTATTTGTGGGCCTTCTATGTGGTTTTCTCATCCCATACCTCTCAATTAAGATAGGCTATTTTTTCTTCCTTCTATGTACAAGTTTGGATGATTTGGTTTGGTCTTCTAAGTTTTTTGCTTCACTGAGTTTAACCCCCAAACACTCTTCATGTTTATCACTTCTAGGCTTATCAGTAGGGTAATCCTTTGGAAACTCTGGAAGTTTTTCTTTAGGGAAGGCCAAATTTTTTTCCTCAAGAAGTCTCTTACTTTTTCTTACATAAACCTTCTTTACCACAAGAACTGAAACAAGATTTTCATTATGTTTACCCAAAGAAGCTTTCATTTTGTTTCTGGTAGGGTAGAGGAGGTTGTTTATTCTATAGAAAGGCTGGGAACCTTTCTCTGTTTCCTTTTCTTGCTAGCTTTAGGCTTGGTAGAAATTGACTCAACAAACCCTCCCCAAAATAGGAAGTGCTCCCATGTTCTACCAATTTTTCCTAGGTAATTAACAATTAACATTTTAATTAAACCTTTATGGAAAACACAATGATGAGAATAAGAAGGTTTCGCCCAAATTCTAGTTGACATCTTACTAATACTCTTCAACAAAAAATAAGGCATGTTAATAAGAACTTGCCCAACCAAATTTGCAAGAAATTTGAAGTGGTACATACCCATTCGATCATAACAACCTTCACAAGTAAAGTACCATTGAATAACCTTAATGGTTTTTCTCCATTTGGGTTTTAGCCAAGACCTTTGAACTCCTTGTCATTGATCCTTGTCTTTATGCTTGCCCTTTAAGAAGAAAGAGATATCAATGTTGACTAGGGTTCTATTTTTAAATGAACGGTCACCATCAACAGGTAGGCATGTAGCCTCATTAATGATTTCCTCCATGAACGGGAAAGAATGCTATGCAATGTTGACATTTTTCCCATCAAACCCATCTGTGAACGCTCAAGAAACTTCATCGTTAAACCCCAAACAACTAGAGAAAAAAAATATCCTAACCTACTTGAATAAATTGTTCACAAAGCTCTAGAATGGCTTTGAAAAATTTTGGGCCTTTGGGCTCATCCTTGCAAAGGTGTCCACTTTTACCCATAGTGGAAAATGGATTTGGAAACAAATTATGTGGAGAAAAATCATGGATTCAATGTCATTGATTTTGGAATAAAGAACTGGAAGACAGGCTCCTTGAAAAACAAGCAGGAGAAATGGATAAACATTTAACTTTCCCTTAACCATAAAAATATCGGACTTTAAAATGACAGATGGACAGATAATAACTACATTCCCCCATGATTTCATCATGGACACTTAATTTTTCATCATCAATACTTTTGTTGGCGGATTTAATTGGATCGATTAAAATGATGATAGATCTTGGATTTTATTTTGGCAGTGTTGTTGTTGAATGACATGTCTAACTTGGTGTCTTATGGTTTGGAAGTTCCTCCTTTATTAACAATCAAACCATTCGCTACCATTTAATTTGGCAGCACCTTCCTTTTGTATCACTGGAATCAGCACTGCTAAATTAAATGGCAATGCACACAAAAATTTTGTTAGAAGCTAGATCTTAAGGCCCAAATTGAATTACCCTTGAAACTTAAAAGTGATAACATTAGGATTGACATGAAAATATTTTATAAGGATGTTATGTGGTTGATACATTTTAGGGGATAACTTATTGAGTTGGATAGAACAACACTAGAATCCATTGTTAGGATAGACGCTACAATTTACACACTCAAGTGAAGGGATGGTAAAAGTTTCCTTTCAATGTTGAGTAGCTAGATGTAGTAAAGGTGTTGAAGATGAAATGGTTATGGAGCTTTTTTCCACACAAAATGTGGTGAACAATAATGGAAGATGTTGAGAAGCATTGGTTCACTTGCGAATCAATCTAGGTGATGAAGCAGACCCCAGATGACCGACCTAAGATCGCACAACTTGAAAGAACATTCCGAGATAGAGCGTTAACTTGGTTTATGAAACACAAAGCAACTACCCCAATAGATCAGACCAGGAACTTGTTAGAGATCAAGCAGGTATTGTTAAAGGAATTTTAGAGCCATAAGTTTGAATCTCAGTGCATTACTGACATCAAAGAAATTAAACAAGTGCAAGGAGAACCAGTCTGGGACTATGACTAGAGGTTCAAGATATTGCTAGATAGGTAAACATTTGAAATTTCTGACACACAACATAGGGAATGGTTTATTACAGGACTTCTTCCTCATATAAGGATACCTCTCACTGAGCAGAGAATGAAATCATAGTCAGAGGCACTGGAAATAACAATGGGAATAGAGTCAACTCTACGTGGGAGCAGAAGGGTCAACAGAAATGGCACAAGTGCAATTTTAACTCCATAGATAAATTTATCATTATAGTAATAAGAGGAGATGAAGACATCAAAAGGCCTTAGTCCATTATAGATTGAGGTGGTCATCATTTTTAGACTTGGACAATTTTAGAAGATATTCTTTTTTGTATTTTACTAGAGAAGAAGATGGATTCTTCCTCCAAGGTCACAATTCTTTATTTGCATTTTTTATAGTTTTATCTTCATTAGGAAACAATGATGGAAATGGAAACAAATATTTATGTATAAATGAAGATGGGTGCACTCAATATGCAACCAATTCTGCAAAGTGGATATTTGTAAACACTTGTAGCATGTTAGAGTAGAAACATATTATGTTTAAAGATGGATCTATAGGTGGTATTTGTTGAAAATGGCAACAAGAGATGTTAAAAATAGAATCAAGAAAAATCATAATTTAATTTGTCCTTGAATTAAATTGTAATTCTAATTCTCATAACAAATTTTAATAGTTAACTAAGTTAATTTGACTTAGTTGGCTCAGTTAATTCGATTGGGGAGTCTATCTAGATTCATGTATAGTGATTCCTAAATTTTAGGGGCCCGGGTTGAGTTCTTTTGAGTTGTAATTATTTAATTCAGTTTAAATGAGTTAAATTCAATTAAACTAGTTCCAAGTGATGGAGAAATGAGTGGGAAATCTAGTAGTGGGGTGTAACCTATTAGGGCCTGGATCTACCTCAAGCTGAAGGAAGGCAGGTCCAGGGTAACATCAAACCACGCTTAACCTGGTATCTAGCCCTACCAGGTTGGGAGAGGGGTCTCTCCTTGTCAATCTCGGTGGAGATGACTGAATTGAATATAGATTTTATGCTAGGTATAGTAGCTCTAGGGTTTTTGAGTTGATTTTGAAGGTTTAGTTGCTGGATCAAATGGAGCAGGCAACTTAGGTCTGGGAAATCAAATCAGGGATACAGACATGTTCTGCGGGGCGAGATAGATAAGTTTTTATGCACTAGTAATCGAGTGAGATTGTTAGTTTAAGACTAGTGAGGGGCTGAGGAGGGCATGTGGAGACCATGAATCCTCTTCAAACTGCTGAAAACATAGAAAACTAAATGCATTCCCAAGACAAAGCACAATAGTGTATTTTTTCCATTCACCTTGATTCATTTAGTTTTAGAAGAGAAATATGGATTTGGATACATATAAAACATAAGAAAAACTCATTACAAAGAAGAAACAATACATAAACTCATTGTCACAAGAATCCCACAAAAATAGCTGTGAAACCTGGTTTTATTCCTTGCCAAACTGCTGATACAAATGTTCAATGAGTGCCACCACTTCCACCAAAGTCCAACCTTTACAAATGACTGAGAAAAGACATCATATAGACCTCAAAACCATATGAGTTATCCATCAGGGGTCGAATCCATGAGTCAAGGAATTGTTTCAACAACATCTAAACTAGGAACAAGAAAATAGGCAGTGGAATAGCATGCCTCTAAAACTAAGGAAACTGATACATTCAGTTTAAAATCACCTTTGCTTTGATGTATCTACCCCATCAAGTGTTTTACATCAAAATTTACATCATATTACATCATTTACCATGCAAAATTTACCAAGAAAAGAAGAAAAAGTCAACTGTTGAAGAGACTAGGCAAAATTTGACTTTTAGGCAAAATTGACAAAATTTGCCTGATGCGCAGCGCCCTGAGCCTGATGCGCAGTTCCACTTCAAGGCTACTTTTGGAGGCCTTCCACTCATCCAAATCAGGCCCCAAATAGCTTGTTGGAAAGCCATTCCTATCTAGTTTTTGGAACACTTTGAATTTTCTGATTTGGAGGTCATTTGCTCCCTCAAAAGTGGATTCTCCCAAGATTGGTTCCTATGTGTCCAAAAAGTGGCAAAGAGGTCATTGATTGAGTGTTTTTTTCCCTTTTGGTGGCCAAGATCTCCTCCAAATTTGATGAAACTTTCTGAGTTTGTTGCTCTCTTGATGTTGAATCCAAATCTATAAGCCATTTTTCAAGAGGATGTACCAATTCAATGCGCAGTGCCGTGGCACTGCGCATCAGCCGAAATTTTCCTGTGCTTCTAATTCATAAGTTGGAAAATGACAAAATTGTCTCAAAATTTGCTCAATTTTGGCTCAAAGATGCATCATGGGTTACTTTGTTGGGCTAAAGTCACATCAGCCAAAATGTTGAGCTTTTCATCCTTCTTTTTGACTTTTAAGACCCTCCTTAATCTTACCTTAAGGTGCTTGATCCTCTTGTTGCATATTCTATTCCGGGTCAAATAATGGTGGGCCATATGCCTTAGCATCTTGTTGTCTCTATTTTCTTTCTTCGGAAGGCCCTCAAAGTTGATATTTACCCTTTCAAGCCATATCTCTTTCTCATGATCCACTTCTTGTTCAATAGGAATCAAGGGAACCGGACGCTCTTTGTTGCTTTGCCTTTGAATTTTTAGCATCTCTAACTCCATTTGGCTTTGTTTACCCTCTAACTGCTTATTCTCCTACTCTAGGTAATTGATAATATATCTTCCTCTAGCTATCTTGTCCTCTAGCATGTTAATGTAAGCCTCATGTTCTTTCAAAAGCATTCTTTGATCAAAAGAAGGGCTATCTAGGTCTATTACCTGAGTATGATGAGGTGGCACATCAGAATCATGCTCCTCAAGCTGAAAATCCCTCTCAACATCATCACCAAGCTCCTCCTCTGTAACCTTTCCTTTTCCTTTGTCAAGCTGTTATAAGATCCTTTCCCTAGAGCTATCACTTAGGGTGTCCTCCTCAAAATCATAGTCACTGTCTCGCTCCATTTTTGTCTCTTTCGAATGATTTGATAAATGATGGACAATTATGTGACGAAAAAATGAGTATGAAGAGATTTTATAAGAAGGAAAACAATGGTGAGATGAAATGAGAGGGTAAGTGAGGTTTATAAGGAACTAGGGTTTGATGTGAGGGGGTTTAGAGCTTGGTGAAGGGATTAATTTTTGTAGGGAAATAGGGGAAGATGATATGGGTTAAGTAAGATGGGATTTAAAGGTGAATTTATGGCAAATGATAATGGGAAAATGGAAACAAGTGACAAGAGCTTGAAATGGTGAGAAATTAGGTAGAAGACAACTAGGGTTTTGAGTTTTAGGAGGCTAAAACCATAATTAAAGCATAAAAACCCTATCTGAGATCAAAAGTGAGTTTACTTACTTGATTGGAAGAGAAATGCAACAATGAGAATGATTTGAGGTGAAGTTTGGTGGTTTTGAAGTCTTATTGGCCAATGCACAGTTCCACCATCCCAATGTGTAGCACTCCCTGATGCATAGTGCCAGTGTATTTTTCTGAAGGAAGTTTGGCTCAGATGAGCAGTGCCTCCCTGATGCACAGTGCCAGCCTCCCAATGTGCAGCACCACCGTTCTTGTGTGCAATTCCAACTTCAAGGCGAGTTTTTACTACCTTCTCGATGTCAAAATTGGGCATGTGATAGCTCATTAGAAATCTTGTCAAGTCTACCTTCTATAACATCTTTAATTTTTCAATTTGGAGTTCATTTGCCCTATCTAAATTCAAATCTCCCAAGACTGGTAAAATGTACATAATGAGGTTTCCTAAATGCGTAGTGCTGTTGCCATCAACTTTTTAAGGTCTTCCTCAACTCTGAATTGAGCTCATGATATCTCATTGGAAATCTCTCTCTGTCTAGATATCATTTAAATCAGCAAGAAAGTCATTTGAACATCACAACTAGTTTAAATCGTGATTTTCCCAAGGTCACTCCAGAAGTGCATCAATCCTCTTAAGGCCAATGATGTTTTAGACATTTCTCCCAAACCATGAAACCTGTGTAAAAACTAAAATATTTTTCTCTTCTTGCGTAAACGATGGACAAAAACCTCTCTCACTTTTGTCAAATTCATCTTATCTTGCTCAGAAACATAGTTTGAAGAAAACCTATCCCGATATGTGGAACAGGGGATTTGTAGAAATGAAGGGAAATGAAGGGGATGAGGGGTTCTAAATTATTGAGAAAATTTTAGGAAGTAGGGAGGGATGTTAGAAAGTAGGGGAAAGTGTAATTTCAAAGATTGATTGAGGGGAAGGGGTCCAAAAGGGCAAAACACAAGCCTAACCTAGAAAATTGTCAAATTGTAGCAATAAGCTAGGGTTTGTTGGAAAATGACGAATTTGAGGGATATCAGTGATGGGAATTGTTTAAGAAGGTATATTAGGGACAGGGAAGGTGTATGAACATCAGGACACAAGTTTTCTTGATCATTTGGCCATCCAAGAAAAATTACCTTCAAAACCCTAGGAGAGGGAAATGGGCCTTACCCAAGTACAACTGAAGCACGAACAAGGTGTAAAATGACCCATTGGAACCTGAAATGATGATGACAACTCTTTGAATGATGGTACACTAAGCTAAATGGTGACATGGACCAATACTTGGAAAACTTTGGAAGGAGTGAAAACAACCCTAGACCTAATACCTAGTGACCAAATTTTACTTGAAGACTCACTAAAATGACAAAATTTGA
Source organism: Pinus tabuliformis (assembly GCA_031772625.1). Classification (NCBI taxonomy): domain Eukaryota; kingdom Viridiplantae; phylum Streptophyta; class Pinopsida; order Pinales; family Pinaceae; genus Pinus; species Pinus tabuliformis. The sequence goes on along the minus strand of CM062818.1, from coordinate 1,056,414,374 downwards.
CTTTGACACCCTGAGACCACTTTGTAAGAGCATATTTGATCACTGATGGAAGGCTTCAAAGGCTGACACTAACATTGGCTCCATTGGGGATGGTAGCTCCTTGGAGGTGCCAAGAACACCGTAGACCAAGTAGCTTTATCCATTGGGCATGGAGTCAAAAACACAAACTGAAATGGATGACTAAAACCAATGACTCAAAGACACAAACTTACTTGAAACTGACTCAATACTAAAACACAACTGAAAAACTAGAAAATATGCTCAAAATGGAGCTTATTCAATAAAACCTACTCTAATTGTTCCATTCATCACCTGATCATGTGAAAATATGCTCAAAATGGAGCTTATTCAATGGAACCTAGTCTAACTGTTCCAATCATCACCTGATCAAGTGAAGTGAAACAACCAATGCAACCAAGTAAGCATTGTGGCTGTTGTTTGCATTCTCCACAAGTTCTTGCTTATGAACAACAAGAGAAAACTACTGAAAGGCAACTCCCATGAAAACTTGTAAACAGATCCAAATTTTCCCAAATTGAATAATATGGATGATCTATCCGACTCCAAAAGTACTGCATAAGGATCTTGAAATTCATATGCACTAAGACTTAGTTCATCCACTGGATTACTTTTCTTCTCCTCATACCATGAATGCAAACATTTATCTGAGCTTTGTGATGAGACTCTTGCTGATAATGACAAAGAAATCGGTTGCCGGATCAAGTTTGTATCAATACTTGTTTCAATCTCATAGTTATCTAGTGGAGAAGGACTTTGACTGCAGGCATCATCCAACACATCAATTATTCAATTGTTAAAAACTTGAAAAGGTTGTTGCAACCCATTTTCTATTAATTCCAATGAGATTGCATGGTTTTCTACAGGCTCCTCATTTGAATATATACTATGCGAATGACCTTTCAAAAACTGAAATGATTCAAAACAAAATGGCATGGAATCATCTTGCATCATTTGATCATATGTTCCAACTTCCAAGTTTTCATCTGCAACCTGACATTCAATGGCAGTAGGGGGATTCAAATCTAGATACGAGAATTCTTGAACAAGGATCACATTTCCCTCTAGATGGTCCAGATCAAAACCTATCAATGGTTGATTTCTGATTAAATGAACGTTGTCTTTGATGATCTGAAACGAAGCAAAACAAAAAGGAAAAGATCCTTCACTTACTTCAAAATTTGTTGCACTTTCCTCCTCACTTCCATAGTTGATATGCATCAGCTGATCACTGTATTCGAGCTGCTTAAAGTGGACTTCCTCCTTCCACAAACCAACTGATGATTTATCTGCAAAACTAGCTTCTGTTTGGAGGACATAATCATTATCATACTGATCAAACTGAGGAAAACCATCAGTAAAAAGCACATCATCAAGCATACATGTCATATCAACAAATCTCTCTTCTCCAAAAGGATCTATAAAACAATCATTATTGGATCTATGACAACTAGGATAAGAAAGAAAATATTTTGGATCAGCCACTTATTCCTCTTCAATCAGCGAGCCATGGTCTTGAACATTATACTCATTCCTTGTGGTGATCCTTCGCATCATCTCTTCCACTGCACTTACCAAAATTTCAAGCTTTACCTCAAAATATGTCGATTCCTCTGGATCTATGTTCTTCATCTCTTCTTCCTTCAAATTTTCCCTTCTAATTAGAAAATTAGCCTCTACATCTACTGCACTATTTTGCATCTCTTCAAGTATTGCAAGGTTCCTTTCTCTCAGTTGAAACTCCATTTCCGGATCAAACGCATCCGGGTAGTGCAAGAGAGCAGATCCAGGAGGAGGTCTTATATTAACCGGCATTGAAAAATAGACTTGGTTAAACCTGGCAGAAAACTGTTGTATTGTCTCCCCTGGCAATCTTTTTAGCTGGTTATACTCTTCTATAATCAAGAAAGGGTTTTTTCTGACCACCCACTTGTCGAGGAAAACTTTGACGAACTGCTGGAAATCTAAAATGCTCGCATCAGGAAGGGTTTTAAACCAACTCTTGACTTTGCCTTGCAAAGAAAGAGAAAAAAGCCTAATACTGAAATCCTCTTCATCAACTTCAAAAAGGTCAAGAAAAGACTCAAAATTCAATACATGTCTCTCAGCAGTGATGTTGTCACAGTCACCATCAAATCTTGGTAGATATAGGTAATGATTTTTAGGGAAAGCATGAGATATAGGAGGTAAAATCAGAGGTTTGTATCGATTTCGAATTTTACAAGGTATGGGAATATGTACAGAAGGTGTAGAATTAGCCTTTGTCTCTTGAGCCTCATCAGTTTGAAGACGGTCATCACAAGCTTCAGAAAAAGGGTCTTGATCAAGCTCAAAGGCATGCAAATCTTTGGTATTCACAATCTTCAAAGGGAAGGAATCAAATGCAGACTGAGGATCTTTTCTCAAATACAATATACTTTGAAAAGCCTTCTTGAGATTCTTGGGAAAAGAGAAGAAATAATTTATAACAAAGAACATAATGTCTTGGATGAAATTCCAACTTGAATACCTAATCTTTCCATATTGTCCTTTCATGTTTTTTCTGGTTAGGTTCATCCTCCAGTGGAGTCCTTGGATTTGATCTCGAAATTGATTTGGCATCTCCAGGTGAATGATTTCAGCCTTCGTATGTCTGATCGTTGTCCACCATCAACAATCAGATCTGAACTTGATTACATTTTGTTGAGGAACATAAAACTACGTTCCCCAGTATGGTCACCACTATGTTAGGGCCTGGATCTACCTCAGGCTGAAGGAAGTCTGGTCTAGGGTAACATCAAACCACACTTAACCTAGTAGCTAGCCCTACTAGGTCGGGAGAGGGCTCTCTCCTTGTCAATCTCAATGGAGATGATTGAATTGAATATATATTTTATGCTAGGTTTAGTAGCTCTAGGTTTTTGAGTTGATTTTGAAGGTTTGGTTGCTGGATCAAATGGAGCAGGCAGCTTAGGTCTGGGAAATCAAATCAGGGATGCAGACATGTTCTGCGGGGCGAGATGGATAAGTGTTTATGCACTAGTAATCGAGTGATATGGTTAGTTTAAGACTGGTGAGGGGATGAGGAGGGCATGTGGAGACCATGAATCCTCTTCAAACTGCTGAAAACATAGAAAACTAAATGCATTCCCAAGACAAAGCATAGCAATGTATTTTGTCCATTCACCTTGATTCATTTAGTTTTAGAAGAGAAATATGGATTTGGATACATATAAAACATAAGAAAAACTCATTATAAAGAAGAAACAATACATAAACTCACTGTCACAAGAATCCCACAAAAATAGGTGTGAAACCTGGTTTTATTCCTTGCCAAAATGATGATACAAATGTTCAATGAGTGCCACCACTTCCACCAAAGTCCAACCTTTACAAATGACTGAGAAAAGACATCATATAGACCTCAAAACCATCTAAGCTATCCATCAGGGGTTGAATCCATGAGTCAAGGAACTGTTTCAACAACATCTAAACTAGGAACAAGAAAATAGGCAATGGAACAGCTTACCTCTAAAACTAAGGAAATTGATACATTTAGTTTAAAATCACCTTTTCTTTGATGTATCTACCCCATAAAGTGTTTTACATCAACATTTACATCATTTACCATGCAAAATTTACCAAGAAAAGAAGAAAAAGTCAACTGCTGAAGAGACAAGGAAAAAGTTGACTTTTAGGCAAAATTGACAAAATTTGTCTGATGTGCAGTGCCCTGAGCTTGATGCACAGCGCCACCTCAAGGCTACTTTTGGAGGCCTTCCACTCATAAAAATCAGGCCCAAGATAGCTTGTTGGAAAGCCCTACCTATCTAGTTTCTGGAACACTTGAATTTTTTGATTTGGAGTAATTTGCCCCCTCAAAAGTGGATTCTCCCAAGACTGGTTCCTGTGTGTCCAAAAAGTAGCAAAGAGGTCATTTTTTGAGTGTTTTTTGCCCTTTTGGTGGCCAATATCTCCTCCAAATTTGATGAGACTTTATGGGTTTGCTACTCTCTTGATGTTGAATCCAAATCTATAAGCCATTTTTCAAGAGGATGCACCAATTCAATGCGCAGCATCGGTGGCGTTGCGCATCAGCTAGAATTTTCTGTGTTTCTAATTCAAAAATTGGAAAATGACAAAATTGTCTCAAAATTTGCCCAATTTTGGCTCAAAGCTGCATCATGGGTTACTTTTTTGGGCTAAAGTCACATCAACCAAAATTTTGAGCTTTTCATCCTTCTTTTTGCCTTTTAAGGCCCTCCTTAATCTTGCCTTAAGGTGCTTGATCCTCTTGTTGCATATTCTATTTCGGGTCAAATAATGGTGGGCCATATGCCTTAGCATCTTGTTGTCTCTATTTGCTTTCTTCAGAAGGCCCTCAAGGTGGATATTTACCCTTTCAAGCCATATCTCTCTCTCATGATCCACTTCTTGTTCAATAGGAGTCAAGGGAACCAGATGCTCTTTGTTGCTTTGCCTTTGAATTTTTAGCATCTCTAACTCCATTTGGCTTTGTTTACCCTCTAACTGCTTATTCTCCTGCTCTAGGTAATTGATAATATATCTTCCTCTAGCTATCTTGTCCTCTAGCATGTTAATGTAAGCCTCCTGTTCTTTCAAAAGCATTCTTTGATCAAAAGAAGGGCTATCTAGGTCTATTACCTGAGTATGATGAGGTGGCACATCAAAATCATGCTCCTCAAGCTAAAAATCCCTCTCAATATCATCACAAGCTCCTCTGTAATCTTTCCTTTTCCTTTGTCAAGCTGCTATAAGATCCTTTCCCTAGAGCGTCACTTAGGGTGTCCTCCTCAAAATCATAATCACTATATCGCTCCATTTTTGTCTCTTTCGGATGATTTGATGAATGATGGACAGTTAGGTGAGGAAAAAATGAGTATGAAGATATTTTATAAGGAAAACAATGGTGAGATGAAATGAGAGGGTAAGTGAGGTTTATAAGGAACTAGGGTTTGATGTGAGGGGGTTTAGAGCTTGGTGAAGGGATTAATTTTTGTAGGGAAAAAGGGGAAGATGATATGGGTTAAGTAAGTTGGGATTTAAAGGTGAATTTAGGGCAAATGATAATGGGAAAATGGAGAGAAGTGACAAGATCTTGAAATGGTGAGAAATTAGGTAGAAGACAACTAGGGTTTTGAGTTTTAGGAGGCTAAAACCATAAGTAAAGCATAAAAACCCTATCTGAGATCAAAAGTGAGTTTACTTACTTTATTGGAAGAGAAATGCAGCAATGAGAATGATGTGAGGTGAAGTTTGGTGGTTTTGAAGTCTTACTGGCCAATGCACAATGCCACCATCCCAATATGCAGCGCCTCCCTGATGCGCAAGTTTGGCTTTGATGCGCAGCGCCAGCCTCCCAATGTGTAGTGCCATTGTTCCTATGCGCAGCGCCAACTTCAAGGCGAGTTTTGATTTGCTTTCCGATGTCAAAATTGGGCATGTGATAGCTTGTTGGAAATCTTGTCGAGTCTACTTTCTATAACATCTTGAATTTTTCAATTTGGAGTTTATTTGCCCTGTCAAAAGTCAAGTCTCCCAAGACTGGTCAAAATGTGCAGAATGAGGTTGCCTAAATGCAAAGTGCTATTGAAGTCAACTTTTGAAGGTCTTCCTCAACTCCAAATTGAGCTCATGATATCTCATTGGAAGTCTCTCTCTATCTAGATATCATTTAAATCATCAAGGAAGTTATTTGAACATCCCAGCTAGGTGAAAGCTTGATTTTCCCAAGGTCACTCTAGAAGTGCATCAATCCTCCTGAGGCCAATGATGTTTTCGAAATTTCTCCCAAACCATGAAACTTGTGTAAAAACTGAAAAACATTTTTCTTCTTGGGTAAATGATGGACAAAAACCTCTCTCACTTTTTTCAAATTCATCTTCTCTTGCTTAGAAACATAGTTTGAAGAAAACTTATCCCGATATGTGGAACAGGGGATTTGTAGAAATGAAGGGAAATGAAGGGGATGAGGGGCTTCTAAATTATTGAGAAAATTTTGGGAAGTAGGGAGGGATGTTAGGAAGTAGGGGAAAGTGGAATTTCAAAGATTGAGTGAGGGGAAGGGGTCAAAAAGGGAAAAACACAGGCCTAACCTAGAAAATTGTCAAATTGTAGCAATAAGCTAGGGTTTGTGGGAAAATGACGAATTTGAGGGATATCAGTGATGGGAATTGTTTAAGAAGGTATATTAAGGATAGGTGAAGATGTATGAATATCAAGACACAAGTTTTGTTGATCATTTGGCCATCCAAGAAAAATTACCTTCAAAATTACCTTCAAAACCCTAGGAGAGAGAAATGGGCCTTACCCAAGTACAATTGAAGCACGAACAAGGTATAAAATGACCCATTGGAACCTGAAATGATGAAGAAAACTCTTTGAGTGATGGTACACTAAGCTGAATGGTGACATGGGACAATACTTCGAAGACTTTGGAAGGAGTGAAAACAACCGTAGACCTAATACCTAGTGATCAAATTTTACTTGAAGACTCACTGGAATGACAAAATTTGACTTTGACACCCTGAGACCACTTTGTAAGAGCATATTTGATCACTGATGGAAGGCTTCAAAGGCTGACACTAACATAACCTATAATGATAAACTAGTAAAATGAATATTCACTCATAATTAACTCATGCATGTCAGTCAGAGAAATTCATATGAGGATTGCGCAATTCATAATTGAGGAAATTCCAATTAAATAGGGGCCTAATTCCTCATTAAGTATGGCAAGGAAGTAGGAGCTTAGAAGGCTAGGAATTTGGCTAAGTATTGGCCAAAGGAAATCAGTCAGGTAGAGGATAGAAAATACTTGTGTAGGTTGAGCTCAAGGTCGAGAAGAGCATATTGTATTCATCCAAGGCTTGCCTAGGAAGATGTGAGATAGATAGAGATAGTGCAGAGGTTTCTTGGGCTTGAGAAAAGCATTGTAATATTATCGTATTTTCTTATTAATGAAATATACAAATAGCGGGGGTTTTTGGCTATGGCTTTCCAAATAAAATCAAGGACATTGTACTATCATTTGTAAAATCATCTAATTAAACAAACGGTGCATGCAATCAAAAGAAGGCCTAAAATAAATCATTCATTAATTTGAAAACTCACTAATTTTAACCATTCTAATTACCTTTAAAAGGAGGAATGAAGGCAAAAGTTTAATCATAGTTTTGGTGAGCACGAGTTGGTGAGAACAAGTAATAGGAAGCACAAGTTTGTGCGTGGAGATTGTTGGAGAAAGGTGTTCCAAGAGAAGCTTGTGCACAGATTGGCAGTGAGATAGATAGAGATAGTGTAGAGGTTGCTCAGGCTTGAGAAAAGCATTGTAATTTTCTCATGTTTTCTAATTAATGCAATAAAAAGATAGCAGGGGTTTTTAGTTGTGGATTTCCCCATAAAATTATTGTGTTATTTGTGATTGAATTCTTTCTCTTTTATGCTTCGTGATTTCATTGATCAATTATTGTTTCCACTGATGAGTATAGTAGATTCAAGTAAATTGTTTTAGCATATTACAATCTTCAATTTGAATCTATAAGGAATTTCTACATGGTATACCTTCCCATCTCTAATGACTACCTCATACCCATTTTCTTCAACCCTCAATTTCTTCATCAGTTCAAGTTGCGTTCTTCATGTCAACTCAAGCAATTTAGTTTTAGGGTCGACAGCCTCTACACATTAGAGGAAAAGGCATGCATAGCCTTGAGGAGAAAGGCATGGATTAGAGATATTTTGGTTAAGAGAGAGCATGATTTATCTCTCAAGAGGAAGACTCATCCAGTTAGAAGTTGGGTTGACTAGGAGGATGATGATGAAGAGGACCTGTCAGAGACCTCCAGTAAGAGGAGAGTTCAAGCCAAGTGGGCTGATGGAGCACATGCAGCTATATCTCCAGGAGTGAGGTGGAGAGATGTAGATTCTTAGTCCTAGGAGTGTAGAGATTTGGGCAGGGTCCAACGAAGTTGTAACAAGGAGATTAGTCAAATCAATTCCATATTTTTGCAATGGGACCACAAACTTTGCCACAGGAGCCCACAGTATTATAGTATCATATTCAGTGTCAGAAGGTACATGCAGCCATCCATATGACAATTGAATAACTAGTTGCAGTTAGCACTCGGGAGACAGTTGCAGAACTAGTTGCAATGATATTGGTAGTGAGAATTGCCCAATTGCAGTATGTAGGTGTAATTCAAGCTAGAATATTCCCAGCACAGAGCTTTGCAATCCAGTTTCTAGTGCAAGAGGACATTGCAAGTTTCCAGGAGGGAGCAGTGATATTTCCCATAGGGAGATCGAGACTTAGAGGGAGTCTAGCTTTAGAGGGAGCAACCTTATGGAAGCCTAGAACTTCACGATATGGGAAGATCGGACTCATTATTGTAGTAGTTGCAGCAGCAGTGCATAAGAAGCAACAAAGCAGTAGCAATAGCAATATGAGTATATCAGAGTTCGCTTTGTGTGCAATTATACCTCTTACTGTGAGGTGGGGCGATGTGAAGAAATAGTCCTAAGGGTTACAGAATTTGGGTAGGGTCCATTGAGGTGTGTTTATCTCATGGGTCATTACCTTGCTACGGGGGGCCCACAATATTCAGTAGCAGGAGGATCAATGCCAGCCAGATATTAAGGAATGCAAAGCATAATTAACAGCAAAGCAGGAGGCTCAATAATAGAGTCAACAACAGCACAATTTTTCTTAGTAGTCAATTGTAGACACAATTGATTTAGTTTATTTTGTTTGGATGCATTTTGGTTTCAGATGTTGCAGTAGCAAGAGCAACAGTGACAAGAGTTGCATGTAGAACATTCCAAAGGTATTGGATCGGGATAGAGTTGAATTCCTTTCTTTTTGAGAGGGAGCGTTGGAAATAACAACATGAAATGTTAAAAATAGCATCAAGAAAAATCCTAATTTAATTTTTCCTTGAATTAAATTGGGAATTATATTGTAATTCTAATTCTCATGACAACTTGTAATAGTTAACTAACATGTAATATAATAGTTTGCAGATTTATGTGGTGTGGTTTTTGAGAAAATGAATTCGGATATTCCATAGTCTTCATCTTTAATTTGTCAATGTTTCGAGTCTAGACCAAGACTCGTCATCAAGACTGATTTACAAAGAAGAGGAGTTGGAGCAATAAATATGATTAGGTGAAGTTGTCATGTTGAGAAGCTGACCAGTTTAATGATTTCTATTTTAAATTCATTATTACTATTTTATTGTTAATAAATTACTAATTTATATAAATTGCTCTATTTTAATAATTATTATATTGTGTTCATTATTGATTATATTTTCCTTTTATGTTTTTTGACTTTTTGTAATAAGTTTAGATTCTTTAATGATTTTTTTTTTAATTTATTCTAATTAAATACACTTATTTATGTTTATAAATTGCTTTACCTAATATTTTTAATTATTGATTAATATAAGTTTATGTTATTAGCTTGTTTTTCATCTAATGTAATAAGTTTAGTTACTTTAATAAATTGCCTATTTATTTTTAATTCTTTATTATTCTAATTAAATTTTATTTATCTATGTTTAAAGGAGAGGTGTTCAGTAAATTGTTTCTCTTAATATTTTGATTATTGATTGATTTAAGTTTATGTAATTAGCTTGTTTTTAGGTTTTCCTTAAATTTATTATGTATTTTTTAGGTTTTCCTTACATTATTGTAATAAGTTCTTTTATTTTTCAAAAATTTTATTATATTTTTTAATTAATTTCAATAGTTTAATTCGTAGGAGAGAATTTTAATGTGTTTGTTATACTAAAAATTAAATTCTAACATCATATGTCTTATGTTATTAGTTTATTGTTAGTGTAAATTGAATCTTAATTGTAATTAATGTGAAGTCTAGTTTTTATATTGTAAGTATATTCTATCTTTTATAATGCTTAATATTATGTTTATATTATTGATTAATATTCTATCTTTTTTATTCTAATTAAATTTTATTTATCTATGTTTAAAGGAATCATATGTCTTGTGTTATTAGTTTATTGTTAGTGTATTATAAATTGAATCTTAATTATATTTACTATGAAGTCTAGTTTATTTTATAAACATATTCTATCTTTTATAATGATTAATATTATTTTTATGGTTGGGAGAGGAGGTGGTTTGACTTAGAGTAGGGTCAATGAAAAGAAAGGGGGAAGAGTGTTAAGATGCTAAAGGGCAGAGCATGAAGAGGAGGGGTGAGTGTGGTAAGGGGCTAATTGCGAGAGGTAGGGGAACAGAGGGCGGGAAAGATGAAGAATGGTAGGGGTGGTGAGAAAGGGAGGGCCATTTTAATCAATGGGGGTGAGAAGGGAGGTCCAATTTCTGCTAATTTCCAAGCCTCCATCCCTATTGAGGTTATGTGGGTGTTTTATGATCTCAAGGGCCTCACGAACTTTCCGCTTAAAATGGTGTTTTTCATTGGCAATGACCTTTGTGTCTTCAAGGCATATATGGTGGTTTGTCTTGCCTGCATGCTCAACTAAATCTAAAGAACGAGTTCTCTCATTCCAGATATCTGCACCATGCTCTTTGAGCCTGATCCTGACTGACCTGCTTGTTTCCCCAATGTAGTGTTCTCCACAAGAACAGTTGATCATATAAACACCTTTCTGTTGGAGTTGCTCCTGGTTGTCCTTGACAAATTTCATTCTTTGTTTAATAGTTGTCATGGGTTTGAATGAAGTTTTGATATCCTTCTTTATGAGAACTTTAGCTAGCTTGTCAGTGACTCCATTAATATATGGAAGGTAGGCATTAGTAGTCAGGGGGTTATTTGATTTATCTTTTTTGTTACCGGATTTGGCTTTCTGAATGGCCTTGAATATGTCTTTATTATTGTATCCTAAGCTAGTAAATGTTTTTCTTAAGTAGGTAATATCCTCTTCATTGTGGATATCATCTAATATTCTACATGCTCTAGTGAAGAGAGTTTGAGGAACGCCCATTTTTTGAGTTGGGTGGTGGTGTGAATCAGCATTAAGATAATTATTAGTATGCGCCTTATTTCTGAACACTTTGTGTCCTATGGAACCATCCTTGTTTCTTATGAGGAGGATATCAAGGAATGGGGTGCACTTATTCTCCTCAAACTCCATTGTAAACTTTATTTCATCAGACATGCTATTGAGATGGTTTAAAAAGTTTTTAAGTTCATCATCCCCATGAGGCCAATCAACACTGGTGTTGTCCACAAACCTGATCCAAAACTTAGGTTTTAATGGGTAGGTGTCAAGAGCTTTCTTTTCAAAATTTTCCATGAAGAGATTGGCTACAATAGGTGAAAGAGGTGATCCCATAGCTACTCCTGAAGTTTGCTCAAAGATTTCTCCTTGGAAGGTGAAGAAAGTGGAATGTAGACATATTTCAGCCAAATTTGTAGTTTGGGGGTCTGCCACTTATTTTACCACTTGGATTGCTTCATCTAAGGGAATCTTGGAGAAGATTTAACCACATCAAAACTGACAATCTTATCTCCCAGATCTAGCTTAGCCTGTTTAATGAACTCAACATATTGGTTGGAGCCTTTGATGTAAGAACTGGTTTTAACAACCAGAGGTGCTAAGTTGTTGGCGACATACTTTGCTATTCATATGTGGATGATCTGATAGTATTGATTATAGGTCTCAGGGGGGCATCTGTTTTATGAATTTTTTGGGCCCCATAAATAGGTGTAATTTCACTATCAGGGGTAAGGCGCTTTTTCAATTTCTCGTCTAGATTGGTCTCTTTAATGGCTTTTTTGACCAACCTTGTGATTTTAAAGATGGGGTTTTTTTCATTTTTTTTGTAGATACCACTGTTATATAAGTGGTCTTTCATTTTTTTTATGTAGTCCCCACGATCCATTACCATCGTGGCACCACCTTTGTTGGCCTTTAGAATGACAATGTCATTATTATTTCTCAGACTTTTTAGGGCTTTAAGTTGCTCATGGTTTAGATTGCTTTTAGGAGGTTTGGCTTTCCTTAGGATTACAGCGAACTCTTTTCTAACGAGCTCTTTGTCCTCATCATTGAGAATCTTGATTCCATCTTCAAGGCTCTAGATAATTTCTTCATTAGGGATTCATTTGGGAGCTAGGGAAAAATTGAGACCTTTGTCAAGGACCTCAGCTTCTTCCTTTTCCAACTCATAAGAGGAAATATTTATAACTTTTTTATTGTTAATAGAGTTATTGTGAGACATGTTTTTTATTGTTTTATCGTCGAATCTGTTGGTTGTATTGTTTATATTATCCTCTAAATTGTTGACCATAGTATTAGTTCTTATTTTATTATTATCTATTATATTATTCATTTTATTATGTTTATTCATATTTAGTGCATTAGTGTTATCATCAATATTATAGTATTCTATTTGGTTATCACCTAATCATATTTATTGCTCCAACTCCTCTTCTTTATAAATCATTCCTCATGATGAGTCTTGGTCTAGACTCGAAACGTCGACAAATTAAAGATGAAAATTGTGGAATATCCAAATTCATTAACTTGTAATAGTTAACTAACTTGTAATAGTTAACTAAGATAATTTGACGTAGTTGGCTCAAGTTAATTTGAATTAGTTCGCTCAGTTAATTTGAGTCGGGAGTCTATCTAGAGTCATGTAGAGTGGTTCCTAAATTTTAGGGGCCCATGTTGAGTTCTTTTGAGTTGTAATTATTTAATTCAATTTAATTGAGTTAAATTCAGTTAAACTAGTTCCAATTGATGGAGGAATTACTGGGAGATCCACTAGTGAGGTGTAACCTGCAGTGATAAACTAGTAAACTGAAGATTCACTCATGATTAAATTATGCATGTTAGATCAGAGAAAGACCCAGTTGAGATTGGATTTTAGGGACAATGTACTATCAGTTGTAAAATCATCTAAATTAAACAAATGGTGCATGCAATCAGAAGAAGGCCTAAAATAAATCATTCCTTAATTAGAAAACTCACTAATTTTAGCCATTTTAATTTCCTTTAAAAGGAGGAATGAAGGCACAAGTTTAATCATTGTTTTGGTGAGTGTGAGTTGGTGAGACCAAGAAAAAGGAAGCATAAGTTTGTGTATGGAGCTTGCGAGAGAAAGGTGTGCCAAGAGAAGCTTGTGCACATGTTGGTAGTGAGATAGATAGAGATAGTGCATAGGTTTCTCGGGCTTGAGTAAATCATTGTAATATTCTTATGTTTTCTGATTAATGCAATATACAGATAATAAGGGTTTTTAGTTGTGGCTTTCCCTAGAAAATTATTGTGTTATGTGTGATTTAATTCTTTCTCTTTTATGCTTCGTAATTTCATCAATCAATTTGTTTCCACTAATGAGTAGAGTATATTCAAGTCAATTGTTTTAGCAAATTACAATCTGTAGTTTGAATCTATAAGGAATTTCTACAGTATTCCTAGTGATAACACATTTGTTTTCCAATAGGGTCATTTTGATATGCTGCCAGATGCTCATATTGAATAAAAAGCACAAAAGCTTGTGCAAAGGTTCCCCCCAATTCCAGGCATAAGGAATGCATATTTTCTATCTAGATCCTATCTGACACGGATGGAAACCTCAACCTATGTTTTGAGGACAGAAATTATGGTGATGCTTTCAAACTCATAATACTTAATTGGAGATATAGGGGCTTTAGAAATAATAAGGATGGTCATCCTACATAAGGTCTTTTCATATCAAAATAGGAATTCTTATTAGCATGTGCCCATATTTTTCTTTAGCAAAGTAGTGATAGACATTTCAAGCTACAACCATTCATGTTTTATGTGCCTATGTTTTCGATGATGATGAAACATAAGGGAAAATAGAACTACACAAATGAGATGATGAAGTGACTATACTGAGTCATGGACTTCACTCTAGAAACTTCATCTGTGTATTAGTGAGATAGTGGGATTTTGAGGTTCTAACTTGCTCTTGAGAAGAGCATATGTCACCAAGTAGGAGCTAGAAGTTATCCACAAGTATGTAATGAATGAAGGAAGATGAATAAATTCTAATCTTAAGGATGATAACCTTGACATAGGAGAATCTATTAGAATTGTCATTATGAACGTGTTTCAAAGGTCCTGAAGGTATGGGTTCTTCTTATACACCTACAGTTGAAATCATACATAACACACTTGTATGAATGGAATAGGTTCTTAATGTATTAAAAGAGCTCTTCACCTTTATGAGAAAAAAATTGGGACATTGTGACTGATATGAACTAAACCCTATCTGAGCAGACATCAAATGATCCTTGACTTAGTCAAAGAGCAACATTTCAGTTGTAAACAAGGTCATAACTATTAATTTTTCAGATTATTCTATGTTGTATCAATTACTTTAGCCCAATTCAATACTTCAATTACAAATATTTACAATTACAATTAGTATTTCCATTTATCAATAGTGATTGAAGATAGCACAATAAATGCAATGATAAAGGAGACAATCAACACATCAACAAGAGACGCCAAGTTTGGTCAAATACTAGGGAAAAGACCCACAAGGGGGGAAATGTTTTGAAATTATTCTTCTATTAGATTTTCATAAAATGTTTTTCATAAAGTACAATGAGCCCAATACAATATCATCAGCAAAACAACATCATAAATAACAAAGACAACTTTTCCCATTTGCGGTCAACTTCGCTCTTCAGTCAAATTTGAGTCAAACTTCTCTATCATATGTAGGACGAGTTGTGAGAGAGACTGGAGGATTCTAGTCGCACCCTGAATACCTACAAGCCAACAACTGTGTTCAAATTCTCCAGTGATGTGCCTTCAACTGTAATCCAAAAACCCTAAAACAGATGCAATCCTCGGACCCTGTAATTTCAGACCTTTGCAAACTTATGTTGTCGTCCTTGCCTTAGGCATGTGCGAGCCAATAAATGAAGAAGAGAAGAAGAATATGCTTGGTGATTTCCAAATGATATTGAGGTCACTTGTATTTATAGGCTTCCAAGGGTGACAAATTTTCTTTAGGGTCGACCTTGTCCAAATGTGCATATGTGGGATTTTCTTCATAAGTATACTTTCCCTTGTCCGATTTGAGTGATCTTTAGGTCAATTTTGGTCCTCTTGAAAAGAGGAATTCAATGAAATAATCATATCCATAAAATGAGCTAACAAAAGTGGAATTTGACCGTAGTTGAATAATTTAATAATAACTAATAAATATGGTGTGGGTTGGAGAAATTTTAGTTTGGCATGAAGAGAAGCAAATGACTTTAGAATATTTGTATAAAAAAACACACATATATATTTATATATATCTACGAAAAAAAACTTAGTATTTAAGGGCTTACCTATAATGCGGAATTTTTGGGGGCATAATTGAAATGAAGCTTGGAACTAGGGCCAATCTTTGTAGCCTTTCATTTTGATATATATTTGAGGAGTGCCTTTTGGAACCCTTTTTTGACCATGATTTGGGGATTTTCCAACCTTTGTAAGGCTGTGACTTGTAGTTTAAGGTCCACCTGCCCACTTTTTTAATGATACTTGTGGTTCACATTGGTCAAGTAAAGAAACGCACATATTGGGAAAGTCAATGGCGTTGGACAATCCTCCTTGAAGCCCACATTTTCCACTTTAGAGTGGTCTTGAAGGCACTATCCCTTGTTCATGGGTTTCTTCTACTCATTCATTATGGAGGTGTTGGATTTCCATATGGTAGCATGCAGTGTTTAAAAGCCTTTAGAGGGTAGCCACTACTCGTGAAAGCCCTTCTTTGATGGAGTTGGCCCTTTGAGATTTTTTGGAGTACTTTTTGCTTTGAGCTAAGGTGCCTTTATTAAAGACACTAATAGTGGATACTTTCTCAAGTTTGATGGATGATTCATGGCTATGGTTTATGGATGAGTATTGATTTACCTAGAAAGTGTTCTTTTTAAAATCTTTTTGGATTTTTTAATTAAATGTATTAAGTGAAAATGTGTTTATCAAGTGGTCGAGGTGCATTTTATTTGTATAGTTCCTGAATAGATCCTACCTTGTAAACCCTATGAAGGTTTCTAGTGGAAAACCTTTCCTTTTTGTCTTAAAATCTTGTTAAAGGACATAGTAGAGTCCCATAGGTTTAGCAATGGACATCCCTAGTTATCACCATATAGGAGGATCTCCTGAGGTTAGTAGTGGACAACATTAGGTATCACCCAATATCCATTGTTTGCATTATTTAGGAGAGACTTGGTTGACCCCATATGCCCAATGAAAAACAAACTAGTCTTCAATCCTCCCATACACTCCATATTCTAAGACCATTCCAAAACCTTTTTGTTTAGGTTACTCTTCATATATCCTTTATCTTCCTTACCTTAAAATCCTAGAAATATTAATCTAGGGAAGCCCACTTGAGCCATATGAGAGTCGACCTGAAGTGTTGAAGAGGTTTGGAGAGGTGATAATGGCACCCTCTTAGTTTCACTCAAATTGTTGAGAAATGGCAACAAGAAATTCCAATTTAATTTGTCCTTGAATTAAACTGAGAATTAAAATCGAATTATATTCTCATAGCAGCTTGTAAATAGTTAATTAAGTTTAATTAACTTAATTAGCTTAGTAATTTCGAGTTGGAAGTCTTTTTGTAGTCATTTATATGTTCTCCCTAAGTTTTAGGGGTCTAGTATGAATTTAAATTGAGTTGGAAATTAGATCACTCAGTTTACTAAGTTAAGTTCAGTTAAATTAGATCCAAACTATTTGTGGAACTAATAGAGAGTTAACAGTCAGTTGGTGCACTAGTGCATCCATAAGTGTCACTCTAGTTAACTGAATATTCCCTCATCAGAAACTCATGCATGTTGATTATGAGAAAGACCCATTTGAGACTAGAGTGCAAGGACAGTGTGCTATCAGTTACATTATTTACTGGAGTGTAAATATCATGCATGCATCAAAGATTGATCCTATGTTTGGATTGTGTACTTTTGGAAGCATGAATTCCCTTTAAATACGAGTTATTCATCCTAGGAATTATGCAAGAGATTAGGGGCTTGGAGAGCTTCAGAATTGGCTAAGTGTTGGCCAAGAGCTAGCATCAGAGCTGAGAGAGTTAAGCATACTTGTGCGTAATTTTTATAGTGAGAACAAGATTTGTATCTTCACTCATATTTCTGATATATGCAATACATATAGCGGGGTTTTGAGCAGTGGATTTCCCCATATACATCTTGTCTTATGTTCCATTGATTTATCTTCTTCTTGTTCATATTGTTTTCATTGATCTATTAGCTTCCACTGGTTGAAAGTAGAAGTAGATTCTTGTCCTGTGCTTTAGTACATTGCATGAGCTTGTGAATATACAAGATTTTCTACATGGTATCGGAGTTGAGAACAGTAAACTAGAGGAAACGTCGTATTCTATGTGGAAAAAATTGATGAACTTGTATCAGAACAATAGTGATCAAAGGAAATTGGCACTAAATGACAAACTTCAAAAAATCATAATGGAGAAAGGCGAGACGATTCCAAAATACTTGACCAAGTACACTCAGTGTTATTATGAACTTGGAAGTGTTGGAATCACGGTTGCCGAGGATGATATGGTGAGTCTTTCTCTTATAGGAATCCCAAAGAGTTGGCATAGTTATCAAGACTATGTCAATGCTTGGGAGAAGATGTCGGATTCGAAATGAATGTGGTTGGATTTGATGCAGGAGGAGATCAGGAGGAACACCATCGATGGATCTTCATCAAAGACTAATGATGAAGAGAACTATTCCTTAGCGATTAAGGTGAAGAAGGGGAAAGGGAAAGCTTCCCATTCCAAATTAGATTCTCATCATGGAGGTAAGAAGAAAGACACGATGAAAGTTAATTGCTTTCGTTGTCATGAGTTGGGCCATTTTGCAACAAATTTTCCTCTCAAGAAGTCCAAGAAGAAGTCCTCAGGAGGAGCAATGGGTGAGGCCTTGTCCTCTCAATTAAAATTGGACGTTTCCCTCATTGCATGCATGGTTTCATCAATGACAGGAAGTGTATGGTACATAGACAGTGGAGCTTCATTCCACATGACTGGCGACAAGGAGTTATTCAGTGACCTGGAGGAGAAATATCTCCATATGCATATCAAGATGGGTCACAACGAGAAGTATAGTGTTACTAGATTGGATACGATTACTTTTCAGAGGGAGCATGGGGCTCCACTCACCTTGAAGAATGTTATGTATGTGCCTAGGCTGAAGAAGAACTTGGCCTATGTTTCCATGCTTGAGTATAGAGGCTATGATGTGATCTTATCAAAAGGAAAGGAGTTCCTTCGACACATAGCCACAGGTCAAGTAAATGAGATAGGGATTCGGGTGAACAATCTCTATAAGTTGGAGGTAGGGGAGTGTGTTGCTTTGAGCACAAAAGTAGAAAGGTTGCAGAGCTGAGACATTGGTGAGTTGTGTCATAGGCGATTGGGCCACTTGCATCATGGGGCTTTGAAGATATTGTAGCATATATCTACCGGTCTTCCCAAAGGTATGCTTGAGCAAGTTAATACATGCAAGGGGTGTACTTTGGGAAAATACACCAAGTCTTCCTTTCACAATAGAGATAGTCGAGTAGAGGCTATTCTAGAATGAGTCCATTTATATGTGTGTGGACCATTCTTGATAGCATCCATGGAAAAACACTGGTATTATGTTATATTTGTTGATGAATTTTCTCGAAAATGTTGGATATTTTTTATGTAAAAAAAGGATGAAACTTTCACAAAGTTTTTTGAGTTTAAAGCATTGGTGGAGAAAGATTTGGGCAAGAAGGTTAATTCTCTACAGAGTGATAACAGTGGTGAGTATGTCTAAAATGATTTTAAGAACTTCTGTGTAGTGGAAGGGATTAAACGGGAGTTGATGACACCCCATAACCCTCAGTATAATGGGTTGGCTGAGATGAAGAACATAAGCATAATAGGGGCAGCAAGCACAATGTTGCATGACCAAGGCCTACCACTAAAATTATGGGCTGAGGCATGCAATACAGCGGTTTATGTTCAGAACCATAGCCCACATCAAATACTTAAGATGAAGACACGATAGGAGGCTTATTCCAATAAGAGGCCAGATGTTGGTCACTTTAGGATTTTTGGGTCATTGATATATTTCCATGTGACCAAAGATGCATGGAAGAAGCTTGATCCAACAACAGAGTTGGGGATATTTGTGGGGTACACTGATACACCTCACAACTATCGGGTGTGCTTGCTAACCAGTAGGATGATAATGGTTCATGGGGATGTCATATTCGATGAGGAGAAGGCCATGTGAGTTTCCCTTCAAAGGGAGCTTGAGCTACATGCGGATGAGGATCTTTTAGCTCTTAAGGCTGAGGAGCCTCAGATTGATGTGGAGCAGCCACATGCAAAGGATCCGAGAGTGGAGACATCCACTCAGGCAGAGTCTTTCAGAGAGGGAAGAAAGCGCATCAGAGAGGCTGACAGATTGTTGTATGATGCACGAGAGAACGTGGGAGCACCCACTTCTCAACGCAGACAGAGGAGGTCACCTAAGAGGTACACTAGATACATGGCTCTTATGGGTGAATGTGTTGTGACAGAGCCATCTTCCTTTCAGGAAGCAGTGCAGCAGCCAGTTTGGTTTGATGCCATGGTGGAGGAGAATGACTCCATAGTTCCTAACGGTGTTTTGGATGTGGTCCCAAGGCCGGAGGACAAGTCAGTGGTGAGCTCCCGTTGGCTTTACAAGGTAAATCAAGTTGCAGACAGTAGTGTGGAGAATCATAAGTCTAGATTTGTGGCCCGTGGTTTTTCACAGGTAGAGGGGATTGACTATGATGGGACCTTTGCTCTTGTTGCAAGGTAATCATTAATTAGATCTATATTGACACTATCAGCATAGATGGGTTGTAAGATACATCAGATGGATTTGAAGACATCCTTCCTTAATGGCATGATTGAGGAAGAGGTGTACATAGAGCAACTTGAAGTTTTTGAGACCTTTAACCATGAGTCTCATGTGTGTCGGCTCAAGAGAGCATTGTATGGGCTGAAGCAAGCACCCTGAACTTCATACACTATGATAGATAGCTACTTCACTGGGTTAGGATTCATGAAGAGTGAAGCGGATGTGAACTTGTACCACATGTGGTGGAAGGTAATTTTTTTATCATTGTACTTATGTTGATGATCTCATACTGACATGTGATGATCAGTTGATCAAGTCTTGCAAGGAGGACCTTGCAAGAGAGTTTGAGATGAAGGAAATGGGGCTCATGCATTACTTTCTTGGCATGGAGGTATGGTAGGGAGATGGGGATTTGTTTGTGTCTTGAGGCAAGTATGCCAAAGAGATATTCAGGAGATTCTGCATGGAGAGCAGCAAACCCATGGAGACTCCTCTAGTAGGTAACTGGAGGAAGGAGGATGCTACTTCAAGGGAAGTAGTGGAAGCTACTATTTATAGGAAGCTTGTGGATTCACTCATGTACTTGGTGAACACACAACTAGATATGTGTTATGCAGTTAACCAACTTAGTCAAGCGATGATTAGGCCTGCCAAGTTGTATTGGAAGGCGGCAAAGCATGTGTTGAGATACCTCAGGAGAACTTCTCAGTATAGATTATGGTACAGAGGGAGTGAACCTTCAAGGCTTCACTGATGTAGATTGGGGAGGGATTCCATCCAACATGAAGAGCACATCATGAGGGATCTTCAATATTGGGTCAGTGGTAGTTTCTTGGTATAGCACGAAACAAAAATCGGTTGCACTCAATTTGGCAAAGGCAGAGTACATGATTGCGAGTCAGGAAACATGTGAGGCCATCTGGATGAGGAAGATCCTATTTGGTTTATTTGGTCAGCAAATGGATCCAACTGTGATTTACTGTGATAATCATAGTTATATCAAGCTCTTCGAAAATCTATTTTTTCATGATCGGTCCAAGCATATTGATATATGATATCATCATCTTAGAGATTGTGTATTGAGGTGGATTATGTTGTTAGAGTATGTTCCCAAGGAGGAGCAAGATGTTGAAATTTTGACAAAGATATTGTCAAGATGTAAATTCGAGTTTCACAGAGACAAGATTGGGGTAGCTGATAATACCTTTTTTGTTGAGAGGGAGTGTTAAGAAATGACAACAAGAAATTCCAGTTTAATTTGTCCTTGAATTAAAATGAGAATTAAAATCAAATTTTATTTTCATAGGAACTTGTAAATAGCTAATTAAGTTTAATTAAATTAATTAGCTTAGTAATTTTGAGTTGGAAGTCTTTATGTAGTAATGTATATGTTCTCCCTAAGTTTTAGGGGTCTAGTATGAGTTTAAATTGAGTTGGAAATTAGATTACTCAGTTTACTAAGTTAAGTTTAGTTAAATTAGTTCCAAACTGTTTGTGGAACTAATAGAGAGTTAATAGTTAGTAGGTGAATTGGTTCATCCACAAGTGTCACTCTAGTTAACTGAATATTCCCTCATCAGAAACTCGTGCATGTTGATTCTGAGAAAGACCCAGTTGAGACTAGAGTGCAGGGATAGTGTACTATCAGTTGTATTATTTACTGGAGTGTAAATATCAGGCATGCATCAGAGATTGATCCTATGTTTGGATTGTGTAGATTTGGAAGAATGAATTCCCTTTAAATATGGGCTATTCATCCTAGTAATTACGCAAGATATTAGGGGCTTGGAGAGCTATAGAACTAGCTAAGTGTTGGCCAAGAGATAGCTTGTGAGCTGAGAGAGTTAACATACTTGTGCAGAATTGTTATAGTGAGAACAAGCTTTGTATCTTCACTCATATTTCTGATATATGCAATGCATATAGCAAGGTTTCGAACAGTGGATTTCCCCGTATACATCTTGTGTTATGTGCCATTGATTTATCCTCTTCTTTTTCATATTGTTTTCATCGATCTATTGGCTTCCACTGGTTGAAAGTAGAAGTAGATTCTTGTCATGTGCTTTAGTACATTGCATGAGCTTGTGAATCTACAGGAAATTCTACACAAATCACACTTGAGCTTTTCAACTTTATATCTGTAAGTGTGAGTTTGTGTGACAACAATTATTATTGCATAAGTTGAGGGAGGTATAAGGGTTTTCATGGGAGATTGCAAAAGTTGGTAAATAGAGAGGGGTGATATTATGTCTATTTTGGCATGAATTCCATCATCATGTGTAGTCTAACGTGATTTGAATTAAGCTTGTTTGTCCTATACTTGATTTTATATTCTTACCATTAGAAAGAGGTCTCACTACTCATTACACTTGAGAGCAATATTTCATTCCCATAGAGTTATGACAATGCAATGAGAGTCATAACTAAATCATTGTTTGTTATGGAGTGATTAATTTAAGTAGCTTGCTATCCATAAACGTTGGACTCTTATGGGAATTCTATAATAGTCATAGTCTTTCCCTAATATTGTGGCTTCGAGTACTCACTATCAATAACACAAGGGTCACATGCCATCTAGGACTATTTAGGACTACATTATAGGCTAATTACACAAGAACATTGGCTTTCTTATGGTCTATTCCATCAAGTATAAAGAGCTCACCAGGTTTAAAGCTTTCCACTGGAGAAATATGCCACAAATATTTTGAATTTATTACTCATTCCCAAAACAATACTACAAACAACTTAGACTCTTGACATAAACTTTGTTCTTATAACAAAAACATATCACATCCCAACATAAATATAAATACAAAGGCATTGATAAGATTCGTAAATAACTCAAGAAAATGCAACTACACATAGTGGAAATTTGAAATCCAACTATATATGGATTCGTACATGTGTATCTAGTGAAGAAATATAGTCACCCATGTAGTGATGAAACCTGCAAGCAAGAAAGGTGAGCATGAAGAAGGTCATTTTTTTAGTATTGTGACAAGGGTATTGGAACAATTTTTTTGTTCTATATCAAGTTGGTCAAATTTGATTCACTGAATGTGAAGTGGAGGAAACAAAAAATACTCTCATGATTAGATTCTCGTCTAACTTGTAGGAAACACATATTTTTGTCACATCCTAGTACCCAAAATCTCCAAAAATTCCAAAAGTCATATGAAACACCATTGATTGATTTATACAACTCCAAATCTGGAATCAACATACAATACAACTTTGGAAATTCCATATAGTACAACCAAAAATGTTTTCAAGGCATCTCAATGATTTTCAGTGACATTTGAAGTTCCTTTTTGGAAGTTTTCAGACCCACCCCAATGCTCATGAGGGGCATGGGATCCATAGGGAAGCATCAACATGCCGACACTAATGATTCCTTAAGACAAAACAAAGATAAGGAATTGATGTCTAAAGAATTTATCACGTTGGTAATTACTGGTAATATTAAATTAAATTAAAAGGTAAGATAAATGAGAATGTCAAATTTCACTCAAATATTTAACATTACCATTAATTGCTTTAAGATGTTTGAGAGTGGTTCCAACCTCATAAGACTTCATATGGGAAAGTAGAATTTTGTATGAGAGTTGTTGGGTTGTGTTATATTCTTTCCACGACTACCCCACGTAGTTAACCGGGGGGTTAGAGGGGGGGCGGAGCACCCCCTTCGTTGCGCTGATTGTGTAGCGAGGGGGCGTCACTGGGGTTTGTGGTGTGCCCGTAACCCCACTTTATGGGGTCCGGGGTAGCGCCCTAGAAAATTTTGGGTTTGGACTCTATGTTAGGTTGGGCAGACCCACCTATGGTTTTGTGCATGATTTTCGCACATGTTTTTTTTTTGGACGCGATGGTTTTTGGGTCCATGGTATTGGATGCTTCGGCATGTATAAATATGTATTATAACATTGAAAGGAACATAATGGAAAAATCAAGCTGGTAGTCCCGGTTTTGGGATCTAGGGGAAAATCTCTGTGTATATGTGTTTTATGTGTTATGCTCTCGCATTGTTTATTTTCTGTGTTTTAGAATTCGTATGCAGGTAATTTCTATATGGGGTTAAAACCTACATTTGGTATCGGAGCAGATTTGGCTTCAAGGGGATGCCTTTGTTGCTGAGGGGTTTCGCTCGGGCATGTGGTAGACCCTGTTTAGTGGGAGATCTGTGAGATCGATTCTGGTTGTGAAAGAAGATGGCGAGCAGTGGAAATATAGAGATCGAGAAATTTAATGGTCAGAGTTTTGAGTTGTGGAAACTCAAAATGGAGGATATGTTGGTGGATAAAGATCGGTGGATCATGGTAGATCCGGGTACTAAACCAACGGGAGTGTCTGATGAAGAATGGAAGAAGTTGGATCGGAAGGCAAAGATCACAATACAATTATGTGTCTCAGATTCAGTATTATTGAATGTATCAGGGGAAGCTATGGCGAAGGCTTTGTGGGACAAGTTAGGGACTTTGTACCAATCTAAGTCTTTGGTGAATAAATCGTTCCTACGGAAAAAGCTGTATAACCTGAGGATGAAAGATGGAGACTCGATGACAGAGCATCTGAATGCTTTTAATATTGTGGTAAGTCAGTTAGCATCTGTTGATATTATAATTTCAGATGAAGATAAATGCATCAGTTTGTTGTGTTCCCTACCAGATTCGTGGGATAGTCTAGGTATTGCAATAGATAGCAATGCAACTGCCTTGCAGTTTGATGAAATAGTCTCAGCCTTGCTGATGGAGGAGATGAGACGGAAAAATATGGAGAGCCAAAATGGTGATGCCTTTTCTGTACCAGGACGGTCCCAGAACAAAAACAAAAACAAGTCATCGAGTGGGAGATCTAAATCTAGAGGGAGATCTAAATCTCCAGGAAAACCTGTAAATGTGGTGTGCTGGAAATGCGGAAAGGAAGGCCACTTCAAAAAGGATTGTAAATATAAAGTTCTTGACAAAGGAAAGGGATCTGATGAGGCTCCTTCTGCAAAGGCGAAAACCACCTCAGATGAAGGTGGGGATGTGTACTTGGCTTCTTCAAGTACACATGTAGATCATGAGGCATGGTTGATTGATTCAGGTGCATCCTTTCACTTCACTCCCCATAGAGAGTGGTTTTGCGAGTATGAGAAATATGATGGTGGTGATGTCTTCTTGGGGGATGACAAGAAGGCTAGAATCATTGGTCACAGAAAAGTAAAGTTGAAGTTGCAAGGTGGAAGGGTTAGAACACTTCCAGGTGTTCTACATATTCCTGCACTAGCCAGAAATATGATTTATCTAAGCAAGTTGGATGATGCAGGTGTAAAAACAGTGTTCGAGAATTATACCTGCAAAATGGTTCGAGGAGCACTTGTATTGACGTGGGGAGTTCGGATAGGAACTCTATACAAACTGCAAGGTAGCACTGTTATTGATGGGTGCAATAGTTTTATGGTTCCTAAAAGTAGAGCAGAAAATCTAGTGGTCTCTGGAGAGAAGACCATGCTGTGGCATCAAAGGATTTGACATATTGGAAAGAAGGCCTTCGAATACTTCATGGTAAAGGTATGGTAGAAGGTATGAGTAATAGCTCTCTGGATTTTTATTTCTATTAAAATTGTGTATATGGGAATCAGAATCGGGTGAGTTTCCCCTCTGGTGGTAAGAGGGCGAAACACATATTAGAGCTTATGCACACTGATGTGTTTGAACCTGTGAAGGTTCCATCACTGGGTAAGTCTGTGTACTATGTATCATTTATAGATGACTTCTCAAGGAATACATGGATATATTTCCTTAAGAAGAAATATGAAGTCTTTGACAGGTTTAAAGAATTTAAGGCTCTAGTGGAAAACCAGATAGAGAAGAAGATAAAGGTGCTGAGGACCGATAATGGTGGAGAGTTTTGCAGTAAGGAATTTGAAGAATTCTACAAGAAGTGTGGTATAGCACGGCAAAATACTGCTCCATATACACCTCAGCAAAATGGAGTTGTAGAAAGAATGAACAAGACGTTTATGGAAAGGGCAAGAATCATGCTCAGTGGTGTCGGGTTAGGACAGGAATTCTGGGCAAAGGCAGTGGATACTGCATGTTACCTGGTCAACAGGTCACCTTCATCAGTGTTGGAGGATAAGACTCCATAAGAGGTATGGACTGGTAAGAAACCCTCTTTTTCACCTCTAAGGGTATTTAGATGTGATGCATATGTACATGTTCCAAGGAGAAACAAACCAAGTTGGATAGTAAATCTGAAAAGTGCATCTTTATTGGGCATAAGGATGGTTTAAATGGTTATAAGCTTTGGAACCCAGTCACACAGAAGGTTATGTACAGAAGAGATGTGGTGTTCAGAGAGGTAAAAGATGTTATTAAACATGAAGTCCAACCAAAGGAACCTGAGAAGATAGAGTTTGAGCTAAACGAGGAAGAATCAGACTCTACAGCAAAGGAGGAATCAGAAGATGAAGAGCCACAAACTCCGGCTGTGAGAAGATCAGTTCGAGAAAGAAGGCAGCCAGAAGGTATAGTCCATCTTCTTTCTGTTCAAATTTTTCTTTGTCTGTTACTGATGATGATCCCAGAACTATGAAGGAAGCAGTGGATTCAGAGGATGGAAAACTCTGGAAAGAGGCCATGGTTGATGAAATGGCATCTTTGCACAAAAATGAGGCTTGGGATCTAGTGGAGTTGCCAGCTGGAAGGAAACCCATTGGCAGCAAATGGGTGTTCAAAAAGAAGACAAATGCAGAAGGAAAATTGGAGAAATACAAAGCTCGATTGGTAGAAAAAGGTTATTCTCAGGTGCCGGGAATTGATTTTGGTGATATTTTTTCTCCTGTTGCCAAGGTAACTTCTATTATATTACTTTTATCTGTTGCTGCTACTTTTGATTTTGAGGTAGAACAGATGGATATGAAGACATCATTTCCTCACGGGGATCTGGAAGAGGAGATCTACATGAAGCAACCTGAAGGCTTTGCAGTGAAGGGTAAGAAAGAACTGGTGTGTAAGTTAAAGAAGTCTCTGTATGGGTTAAAACAGTCACCAAGGATGTGGTATCAGAAATTTGATACATTTATAAAGGGACTTGGATTCACCAGAAGCAAAGCAGATCACTATGTGTATTTTAAATTAATTGGTGACCCTGTTATTTATCTGATCTTGTATGTGGATGATATTTTGATGGTTGGAAATGACAAAGAAATTATCCAGGATTTGAAGACCCAATTGTCCTCCAAATTCGACATGAAAGATCTTGGTGCTGCAAACTATATTTTGGGCATGGAAATTAAAAAAGATTGTACAAAGAGGAAGATCTGGTTAAACCAGAGGAAGTATGTCGAGACAATACTGCGAAGGTTTAATATGCAGGATAGTAAACCGGTAAACGTTCCTATTGCTATAGGTGTGAAGTTATCTGCTAAACAGTGTCCCAAGACACAAGAAGAGGAAGAGGACATGTCCCGTGTTCCATATGCAAGTGCAGTCAATAACCTAATGTATGTAATGGTCTGTACTAGACCAAACATTGCACATGCAGTGGGAGTATTGAGCAAGTTTATGTAAAAACCGAGGAAGGAGCACTGGACAGCAGTGAAGCGAGTTTTCAGGTATTTACGTGGCACTAGTGATTATGGTTTGTGCTACCAAGGAAGACCGGGATTGAACAGAGTGTTGGATATTCATGGCTTTGTTGATGCAGACTGGGCTGGAGATCTGGATCAGAGAAGATCTACAAGTGGGTATTTGTTTAACCTATTTGGAGGTGCAGTCAGTTGGATGAGTAAGAAACAATCTGTAGTGGCACTATCAACTACAGAGGCAGAATACATGGCAGCCACTCATGCAAGCAAGGAAGCAATTTGGTTGCAAAGATTGTGTTCAAGTATGGGGTTAGTACAGGAAGTTATAAGGATAGACTGTGACAACCAAAGTGCAATTTTCTTGGCAAAGAACCCCGCACATCATTCAAAGACAAAGCACATTGATGTTCAGTATCACTTTGTGAGGGATATGATAGAAGACAAAAAGGTGTTGCTGGTAAAGGTGGACACTTTGAAGAATACTGTAGATGCATTGACAAAATCTGTGAGCTCTGAGAATTTCTCATGGTGTAGAGAAAAAATGGGCAATTCAAGGCTGGAAAAATGACTAAGCTCTCTTGTGGCCCCCTATGGAAAGAAACAACAAGTGGGGGAATGTTGGGTTGTGTTATATTCTTTCCACGACAAGCCCACATAGTTAACCGGGGGATTAGAGGGGCGGCGGAGCACCCCCTTCGTGTGCCGATTGTGTAACGAGGGGGGGTTACTAGGGGTTTGAGGTGTACGTGTAACCCCACTTTATGGGGTCTGTGGCAGTGCCCTGGAAAATTTTGGTTTTGGACCCTATGTTAGGTTGGGCAGACCCACCTATGGTTTTGTGCATGATTTTCGCACATGTTTTTTTTTTGGACGCAATGGTTTTTTATCCATGGTATTGGACACGATGGTTTTTGGGTCCATGGTATTGGATGCTTCGGCATGTATAAATATGTATTATAACATTGAAAGGAACATAATGGAAAAATCAAGCTCGTAGTCCTAGTTTTGGGATCCAGGGGAAAATTTCTGTGTATATGTGTTTTATGTGTTATGCTCTCGCATTGTTTATTTTCTGTGTTTTAGAATTTATATGCAGGTAATTTCTGTACGGGGTTAAAACCTACAAGAGTATGGGGTTGGCATTGATCAACCAACCAACTCCCAAATATCATGTTCTTGGAATGCATATTAAGGAATTTTATTATGAATCTCAATCTGATATAACAATGTTTCTAGCCTAGCCTAGAATATGGAGAGAAACTCTTTTGTCTATGACAATAATTTTGTGATTTGGTAATTAAATAGTGAGCTACTTTGATTGGTTGGTTGAGAAATGAGTCATTTGAGCTTCATAGAGGTCTCAAGTTGTTTCCCTAGGCTAGGAACCTTTGTTGCATCTCTAACTCAATGGCCCTACCTAATTAGATACCATATTCAGTACCAATGAGTTTACAATGGGCACCATCAATAAAATGTAGGGAAGTACCTAGGAGACCCCCCACAAACGTTTTACTTGGAGAAAAAATTGTGATTTACTAGAGTGTGACTCATTTTTTCCAAAGGAGGAAGAATAATTTGTTAAAGTACGTGTTCTTAGGAGGTATAATAGGGAATTTCATAATGGGACTAAGTTTGATGTGTTCATGCTTTTGGACTGGCTTGCATGTTAGGAGTATTTTTGTGCATTAGTGTACCAAATTCTAAACTTTTACAACTAGTGATGAATCTGCCTAAAAAAAAAATGTAAAAAAGATGCAAAACCATACAATCTTCAGTAATAACTTTCAGATTTGCAAAGATGTTGTTATATAAAACTTGCAAAAGATTTCATAAAATCTAAAAATGTATGCCAAAAATCATAGGAGACAACCCAATGGAAAGAAATTTTGCTTTTTATTAATGTCAGTTGTGGAGCATTACATAAATGAGTCAAGGGTTCACTTCACTTGTGGAATTGAAGGAGGAAGGTTCACAAGGAAGCTTCCCTTTGTCTATGTCACTTACTAGAGAAATGGTTGTGTTTGAAGCTCACTTGTAGAATAGCTAGGAGATAGAGGGATCATTCTACCCTAGGATTAGGCTTAGATGTCAAAACAATTCAATGACTTGTGGGAGGACGTAATAACAAGACTTTAGTATATGAATGAAGGCAAGGAAGGTGACTTAGAGCTAACCTAGGGCTGTCCAAAAGGGTTGATACAAGTTTACATTAAAATTATAAGTTGATTGTTCATTGCAACTTCTACATGGTAAACACTTTTTATATAGATGATTGTTGCAAAGTATTTGTGTTTTCCTAATAGTTTGAGAACATATTCAAGGTAGAGTTTTCCAAGACTAGTAATTAGGGGTCAAAGTCAAAATCAAGATAATCCTTGGAATCTATGAATTGGCATTGGTCACTACATAGATTGGGCATGATATACCTCTATTCACTAGTGAACCTATGGATTTTATATGTTGCAAAAATTTTCAACTAAATAAATCGAACTTTCTTATGAAATAGCCTCTTATTGATGAATTAGAATGGTGTTGGAATATAATTGGAATTAGGCTTGAAACCTAATGCAAACGTAGTCGAGTATGCCCATTGTTGATCAAGAGCATTGATCCCAACAAATGTTTCTTTTGGTCAGTCGTATACAAGTTGAAGGTTTAACATTGGTTATATGAATTACAACCATGCATCATGGGTAGGATCCTTTAAATCACTTGGACTAACAAAGGATCCTTGAACTCAAATTGACAATGTTCTGGGTTTGTAAATGAATTGCATTAACAACTGATTAATGAATTTCATTGGAAACAATCATTGAGTATTAGAGACATCATTATTTTCTTTTATATTTGTTTTCACAATGATCCATGTTGATGAGATAAACAAGCCATAGACCTATTGTTTATGGAGCATATGTTATCAAAGCATCTGAATTTGTTGCCTTGAAGGAGATGTAGAACCTTTTGGAGAAAATTGAGGGGGTAGAAAGTCATTCATCTTGTTTGTCAAATCTTGAAAGTGGGTATTCAAATATGTGTTTTTGCCACACAACACTACACCAACACTTGTGGGATCAATAAAACAAATTGAGAAGCACAAACATAAGTTTTCTCTATAGATGAGAAAAGAATACTCAATGTCTTTCATCATTTAGAGAAACAACAAGTCCATAGAGTTTTGGAATCAAGAAAAATTAGAGATGGGGAAACAAAGACATTAGAGGATTGCCTTGAGATTGAAGAGGTGAAGAGTTAGCCACAAGTTTCCCATGGTTTTGAAGACAATTCTAGAATTGTTGTGAATGATCCAAATAATTGCAAAAGGAGAGTGAGGGAACTTGGGAATGAGTGTATCCCATGCATGTCAGCATTAGAGTATATCATACACAAGTCAACCCTGTTATATCTTTGTATAACTCATGTTGCCCTAAACTTATGACAGGAATTTATTTTGTTAGAGGCATTTACCATGGATCTTTACCCAACCTTGGAGACCCCTTTTTAGGAAAAGTGCTCACTAAACCAGGCCAAGTTTATGCCCATACCAATACTGGAAGTGCATCATTCCACAAATGCAAGGATCAATCCTTTTATCATGTTGTTTTTAGGTGACATTGTATTGAAGAGTACATTAAAGTGTTTTCTTACATGTTTTTAGTTAGGGAAACTATGTCCCTTAGCACTAATATTCATACTTGTAGCCCACAAATATTAATCCAATAAAATCATATTTAACTCAAGAAACATTTAAATGGATAAGGAATATCATTATGTCCCAAAATTGATGAATAATTTTCTATAGAGTACATTGGAAACTATCTCAAGAAGATGCTTCTAACCTATGCCAAAATATTTTACAAGAAATGTCCCAAGTAGTGTTGGAAATATACTATAGAATTGTAATAACATGTTTCCATGTTGATTTTGATGATGAAATATATTCATAAAACTAATGATGGTATCCTCCTTCATCATTTTCAATCAAAGTGTCGTCTAACAAATAAGTAGACTGACATTAGAATAGATAAGGCATTATTTCTTTCACATAATCATTTTTCTACTTACCATGCATGCTTCAACTTGCATAAATGGGTTACAAATCTAGGTTATCTCCAAATCTAAGTGTGTATATTTCATGAAGCTTCTATGTCTAAGAAGAAGCAAAAATGGTGATGTTTGTTACATTTTTCTACTTCTACTATTAAATTATTTAGGTTGCTCAATTTCTATATATCAGATGAGCATTCCCTCAAGTAGCCTGAGAACACATAACCTTTACTTCAATGCATAGGATTGCATTGTTTCCTTGTTCTCATTAATTTTTGGTCTTGATATGTCACCAAAATATATCTATTGTGATGATCTTTGTATTTACATGTATGCTAGGTCACAGCTTAGAACTAAAATATAGTATTGGCCAAGGCACTTCCACTACTAAATACATGCTATAGCGTCTCAATGCTCCTGTATAATCCTTATGCAATGCAAAACAAGTGTAATGTTTCCATATCATCATGAAATTTAAGGCCAATAAAACACCATATAGTATACAATTTCTAGAATATCTTATGATATGTTTCTAATGATTTCCTTTTGTAATTTTTAATTGTAGTGATGGACCAAGGCATCATTCTAAAGGTTATAGACATGTTTTTCCAAGAGTGCAGAGAAGAAAAGACATGAAACATGTAAACAAAAAAATCACGACTTCAATGCAACAATTGTTAGGTTGGTATGGAAAGAAATAGAGTTTAATGCAACATATAGTGGTAGTTCATTGTCTAATGACCCAACAAAATCATTTGTTGGTTCCTATTTGGTTGCAAGTATTTGTAAATAGCAGACATTATGAATGCAGCCCAACCTAGTTATCTTATACTATAATGCTTTGACTTGGTTAAACATTATTCAAGTGGATTTCTTGTAAGGATGAGGATTTCCCACTATTAAATTGGTGTATGGTGTTATTATCTCATGACATTTATGGTTGATGTTATTATTGACAAACTAAAAATAACACCTTAAGTATTTTTATTGATAAATTTTATAGAAGGTGATTGATTGACTTCCATAATTTTGGTTATGGTTGAGCCATTCCTAGGTAGGTGTGGTTTGGTGGTGTTCAAACATCTCAACCCAAAACTATCGACCTGAAACTATCCAACAACTTATTTAAGGGTGTTGTAGGCATTTTTCATTGTGTCCTCCAGAAAGGAAAATTCAAAAAAAGTTTATATTTACAAAAAAAGAAAAAAGAGACATATGGACTCGTTGAGCCAATGTATTATTAAGCTTCTTTAAAGTTTTTGTATTATGTTTCAGTGTTAGCCTAACATTGCAGGCTTAAAATTTATAATATAAAGCATTTCTATGTATATATTAAGGTTTTTTAGGGTGGGGCATCCCACATATGTGCGTAGTGACAGAAGGGTTAAAAAGTGTGCATGTGACAAAGACAAATTTGTGCCTATATTAAAGTTCGATGGCACTAATAGATCGATGGTTATGTGGGGAGGAGCTCCCAAGGATTTTTATTTTGAAATGTTCATTGGGGAGATCTACAGCCCAGATCTCCCTCACTGTCACTCCAGGAAAAATTTCCTATTAGAACGAGAGCCCCCGAGGGAAAAAAGTGGTTCCCACGGAAAACACTTATGATGGAAAGCGAGCAATGATAGGCGAGCCAGGTCATTTACCATCCGCATCATCTCCCCTCTATGGTAGACTCTTTTCCCACATCATCATCCACCTCATTTCTTTTGTACTTTTGTCCACACCATCATTACTTTCATTTTTCCCGCCTCGTTGTCATTACTTTCATTTTTCCCACCTCATTGTTAGATAATATCCTACTTTGTCTATTGCATGTATATCATTACACTTGTTTTCACTCTTACTTTCAGTCTAGAGTTGTAGCGCCTTCCTCTTAAAGAATCCAAGTAATAATATCATTCAATCTCTTCCAATTTTAATTGAAGAAACAAGCTAAAATGTCCAAGAAGAATAGTTTTTCTGTGTCGACCACCCATAATCTGTTAATGGGCATGGAAAGGGATATGTTCAACCATGTCTGCTTGAACCTCATGGAAGTATGAAAAAACTTATTCCTCGCCAAATTGGATTTAGAAGTCTCCCATTGAGTAATAAAGTATTGTCTTAGCATTGTTGCTAATCCTTAAACTTACCCCTTTCTAGAGTGTGTTAGTTGGATTACTTCATCCATGTATCATCAACAAAAATTTGTCGTGAACTTTGTAGGGGAAAATATTTTTCAGAGCTCTTCTCTATTAATTCGCCAAGTTCTAGACTTCTCGGAGTCCGATAATTATATGGAATTCATTGATGATTCACTTTTGGTTGTATATCACACCCTTTATTCAGAATATAAAAACGAGTTGTTTGGTCTCATTTTACCTCTCGATTATGCTCTCCCTCCATACACCACTTAGTTTCCCATAACCACATTTTCTAAAGATACTAAGGCAATCCTTTCAGTGATTATGAGTGTATTGAGGAAAGATGATACTAAAACCATGAATTTCCAAGCTCTAGGGTTTTTCCATTTGATAATGCAACCAAACATTATACTAGATATTCCATCTTATTGGGAGCATGCCATTAACCTCCAATTTCAGAATTTTAGCATCATTGGTTGTTTTAGATATCCATCTTTACTTGTTTACTTATTCCTCTACCATCATGTTGATCAGTTTATGGACTTGGGATTAAATATTGTTGACCCTAATAAACAAAATCATTTTGTTATAAACTGGACGATGTTGTCATAAGGAAGGAAAATAATGAAGGCTTTTCACATTATGTATCCTCTTTTATGTCAATTGCATACAAAATTATCAATAACTTGCCTTCTCCCAGAATTATTCCACGGGCTAAATCCTTAATGAAGTTAACTAGAGACCTCATGGTTGGTGATTGGTATATATTTGAAGATCATTTGGAAATAAGGTTATACGATGCAAAGATTCCACCTTATAAGTTTCCTACATTTTCACCTATTAGGATTTTTTCTTTAGAATTTATCAGACGGAGTTTGAATGTGGACCAAATCCACTTTGTTCCATCTTGAAAGGGTTTCTTATTTAAGCTACCTAGAATAGTGGGTCCATTTATTGTAAATAATAAGCAAGTTGAAGAGGATATCGAAAATTTTATGCAAGAGTTGAATTTTGAATAAGGAGAAAGATGGAGCTATGACCCACATCAAGTAATTTCAAAAGAAGGATGGATATATCATGTGCTCCATACACCCATGAGGCAAGAACAGAACTGTAAAAGTTAGAAAATTTTAGTATGGGGGAACTACAACAAGGTTTAAATGCAGAAACTCCTCTTCCTAAAGAGAAGGGCTTGAAAAGAAATGTTGCATAATTCATGGACATTGATGTTTCTCAATCCAACAAAAAAGATAAAACTCAAGGAGGAGAGACATAAATTTCAAAGCTGATAGAAAATCCTTCGAGTCAAATAGGATTTCAAATGAAACTAGGAGGTATAGGATATTCATCTCCATCTCCAAATCCTACTGAAGAGGATTTGTTTTCTCTAAATTCTTTGCAAAGAGACCTTCAATAAATTGAAGCGTAAATTGTAAAAGTGAGAAGAAATGTTGTAGTACAATTAGAGGCCCAATCAGTATCTAATTATCAAACCAGACTCCTCTCAACCATGGATCTTGAGAGGAACCAATTAAAGTTATCATTTACTCATCCAGTGTCCCAATCCATTTCCTCGAGCATAGATTTCAAGACTGTGAACTTATTTGTAAATACTAAATACATTCCTTTGCATGATAAGATCAATTTGCATATACAAATAAAAGAATTAATTTACAGTGATCTGAGTAAGAATTATTAGGCAGTAAATAAGGAAGAGGCACTTATGGAGAAGCTAATATATCATCATAAGCAAGAGAGGGAAAACTACAGAGCCCTTCACACCCAAAATGAGGAATATAAGAAGGTTATCATCAAACTTGGAGTGAACCCTGAAAATAGAGCAACCATCCAAGATTTGATACAAAGCACATAATCATAGGTTCAAAGTTCGAGGAAAAAATTAAAAATGCTTATAGCATAGCATGTCCAAACACCTGAATTGGCTTAGGTAAAAAAAGAAAAAGAAATTCTAACTTAATAATTATTGAACATAAATGAAGAAGTTGCAATCCTTAAGCAACAGAATGCATAATTCCAATAGAAAATAGGCAAGCATGTGTGCATCGTGGTGGTATCAGCTAATTCTAAGGACCCAGTAGAAAAGCTAGCCATACTTATGACAAAATAAAGATATCGGAAGATGAATTGAAGAAGCTACAGGGAGACCTAAATGATAACAAAGAACAATTAAAACATAAGGAAAGACAGCTAAATATAACAAAGGAGTATGTGAATCAATACAATGCCAAATATCAATCAGCGTGTGAAGAAATTAAGGAGTTAAAGGAAAAACTTAAAGGAAACATGTCTATGGTTCAGGCCAGGAAAATCACATGGGATGATACAATTCATCAAGTTTGAACTATATGAGAGCACATGAATGTCATTGCAAAATAGAAAGTCGTGATTAGAGCCTCTGAAATGATAATTAATACAAATAAAATCCAAGTGAAAGATGGTGCACAGTTAGCAAAGAAAATTATTGATTATTTGAATGCCAAATATTCCCAAGAACTCAGAGTTATGGATATTCTAGATAAGGAAGTTGTGGTGATAGAAATAAGTAAGATGGTTCAAAGAAACATGTATAGAAAGAAAACAGAGAGCATATTAGAACAAGTCAAAGATTTAGTTGCATCCTTTAATTCCACTTTTGATAAAAGGATTAGAGCACGAATTCCAACCTGTTGGGACCAATAGGGAAACTTTCTTTCTTGGGAGTAGTATGAAACGTTGTTATTGGAAGCTAAAAGAAAAATGAACTCTTCACATGAGAAGACTGCAGTTTTGAAGGGTTCAACCATAGTGAAATACCTCCAAATGGATTTTCAGCTACTCTGGAAAATCAATACTTTATTTACAGATAAGCCAAACTATGCCAAGTTGACCAATCTAAATATGGATTATAGCAGGATGCTCCAGTGTCTAGTTCTTGATTTACAACTTTGTAGAAAGTTCCAAATTCTTGTCAGTCCACTAAATGTTCGAATTATTGAGCCTAGGACTACATCAAGAGAAGAAGATATATTAAAAGAACAAGAGTCCTAAAATTCCAAGTGATTTAATTTTGATAAAATGAAATCATTTAATTTTGTAATAGTTTTTAATTGTTTTAAGAGAAATCAGTAGTTAAGAAGTAATTAAGGTAGTTGATAGTTTTCATAACTATTACCCACTATAATTTTTCTTTAAAATAAAAAGGGACCAGGATAGGGGTTCCGAATTTTTCCCTCGATATTGTATGTTCTACTGTGTAATGTGATAAAGACTTTGTTGGAGATTTAATAAAATATTTTCAAGTGATTCCACATGTATGTTGGTTATGGCATGTGTTTTCTATCATTTTAAGTCACTCATTGTGTGAAAATGAGTTTTGAAGATCACTGAGGAGTTTGAAAATACCTATATTGATGAATAAAATCAAAACAACAAAAATGATGAAACGGTGTGAGAGGGTTTTCCTAGGGTAAAAATTGATGTCTATCTGCAATTTAGTGATGTGATGCTATTACTTTCCATTGCATTTACTTTCACTTTTAAGTTTATTGTTTACTACTACATTGCTCATGTGTGTTTATGGTGGTTGATGCTTTGTATATAACTATGTTTAATGAAAATTTTGAAAAAAGTAAACGTAATTATCTGCTTATGAAAGTAACTAAAATTCAACAATTTCATCTCATCAACAAGTGTAAGAAGGGAAGTTTTAAAAACATGACAACCACACTATTAAAACCACGAAAACCAAATATCACAACTTTGGTATTGTTATGCACATAAATCCTTTCATGATAAATACAAAGAGGAATATTAAAATATGAGAACTTCAATGATACACTTCAAGAGTTACAAGGATAAGTTCATGAAGATAAAGGACACATCAAGGCTAAATACACTCTCCAAGGTACATTGCACTACAATCTAGATAAGCTCTGTGTGACTGACAATGGGGAGGAACGTTGTGACTATCCTTAGATTGGGCGAGTCAATAGATTGATAGAGAGATCCTTTTTGTGTACATCTCAACATACTGAGATGAGTTCACTTGAGACACTCTCACATTGTTAAAGTTTAGACCATGACCTGAAATATGACTCGGAGTGTTTGCCTTAAGGATTAGCTACCCATCACTATGCAATACATGACCAATATGGTATGGGTGCTCACATACTACAACACATGTAGGTTTTCTAGCGTGCATGTGATGAGGGCAATTGAGTAGCCATAAGATTTTCATCCTAGATTGTAGTGATGTTATAACACCCAGATAATGATATGGTGGTCCTCCGGATGGAGCGGTGTTATAACACCATCGAGTAGGATGGCTAACGTGCATGTGATCAAGCTAGTTGAGTGGCCATAGGATGGTCATCTTGGATTTGAGTGATGTTATAACACCCATATGATGATATGGTTGTCCTCGAGATGGAGTGTTGTTATAACGCCATGGTGCTCCTTACTCAAGTTGGCGATAGGTGGTCCTCCTAGATTGGATTGGCATTATAACACCTAGATGATGATATGGTGGTCCTCTAGATGGAGTGATGTTGTAACACCGTGGTCCTCCTTAATGGAGTTGATGATATGTGGTCCTTGTAGATTGGAGTGGTTTTATAACACCTAGATAATGATATGGTGGTCGTCCAAATGGAGTGATGTTATAACACCATGGTCCTCTAGAGTGGAGTTGATGATAAGTGGTCCTCTGGATTGGAATGATGTTATAACACCTAAATAAATATATGGTGGTCCTTATGGATTGGAGTGATGTTATAACACCATAGATGATGATAAGGTGGTCCTCCTAGATTTGATTGATGTTATAACACCTAAACAATGATAAGGTGGTCCTCCTAGAATGGAGTGATGGTATAACATCTAAGTAATGATGGGATATTCCTCCTTATGGAGTGGACATGATGCCTTGAAGTATTTTCCAAGGAAAACCTTTCTTATGATGTAAGAAGTCAAGTAAAAGTTTAAAAGTTGTGAAGTGCAAGTCGACCATAATGTAAAGTCATGTAAGAGTGATGTTGGACATATGTGTGTGTGTGTGTGTGTGTGTGTGTGTGTGTGTGTGTGAGAGAGAGAGAGAGAGAGATTCTTTAGTGATTGTGCCATATTTCTCTTGTTGGTGTGCACTTGGTTTTTCTATGCATTTGTATGGGAAATTTCACTACAACTATTATTTCTCCTTCTAAGGTTTGTTATGCCTTTGCAATGCTCATTGGAGACTCACTATGACATGTGTCTTGTCCTTGGAGGCTCACTATGACTTGTGTATTGTCCTTGGAGGTTTGCTATGGATTATACCTTGTCCTTAGAGGCCCACTATGACTTGTATCTTATTCATAGAGGCTCACTATACTTATTTCTTTTCATTGGTGATTCGCTATACTCTTTCCTTGCACTCTATAGGTACTCATTATGATATGTCAACCTGCAGTGGAGATTTGGTTTATTGTCTACGGGTTATGTATTACATGGTCTTGCATCTCTCCTTTGGCCTAGGGTTTTTGGCAAAGGAATTGACAAAGCCATGATTAGATATTGATTTATAAGGACTTGATCATTTTGAAAGGTTGATGATTTATAAGGGTGTTATGACAGATGGGAGCATAAAAGAACTCAAGCTACACATAAATAAACAACTGAAGATAAGAAATGCAAATAATATTAACATAACAATATCTAATTAAGTTATTGAAATTCAACTAATGATACCTTATTCTCCAGCAAGATAACAAATCGGACCACTTTTTTCCTTGTATCATATTGAATTCTAATTGTGATGGATAATGGCCATATTGTTGCTCCTATCAAAACATGGAAAATTGACTAGATAAAGTAATTAATATCCAATCATTTACTTTTTTGTACAAAATAAAAAGAAATATAATTTCAGATATTATATATAGTTACAAATTTGCATACTAAGGCTTTCAAACCTCTTTGGCCACTGTGATGTGTGGCACAAAATTTGCAAGCCTGACCTTCAAGGCCTTGTCATGAAACATGCACTAATTCAATTTAATTATGCACTAGTAAAATATAAAAATCATTTAATAAATTTGAAATAATCGTATGACCAAATTTAAATACTTGTGCTCTCTCCTCACCAGACTTCCTCTGTTGATCCGAATTGGATCCATGAAAATTACCAAAGTACCATGACTGTATCAAATCAGGACAGACTTCAAATTTATGAAAAAAGAGCTACCAGGAAGAGCTCTGGATAGTGGCAATTTGCAACCAGCAAGGAACGACGAGGACCTCGGTCAAAGTGCGCTAACCGAGACCCATGGAGACCACGCAGGAGGAAAAACTGGCAATTAGGAAGCCCGGATCGGGAAACGAAGGCCATTTTTGATGTGCGATTGGGCAAAACCCCTCGAGAAGAAAAAACAACGAAGTGCTCAGTCGCATGGGAAGCCAAGAAACCATAGGGAAAGCGCTAAGGCAAAAGGCAGGTCCCACGCTCCAAAACCGGTGGTATATCAGAGGCACATTGGGGAGGTAAGTGGATTTGGCAGAAGACGAGAGAGAAAAATGCCTCTCTTCGCGGACTAACGGTCGAGCAAGTCAACCGCGCGAAATAAGTGAACATCGTAGGATCTGGGGGCTCCAGATCTGACGACGAAGATTGCACTCGATGGAGAAACCGGATTTGGCAAGGGAATTAAGCCGCAACATAAAGAAGTTTGAAGTTTGCTTTGACCACTGAGTTGGCAGATGAGTCATTCCATAATGTAACTAAAAAACCGAACCGTTGAGGAAGAGCTGGCACAGTTACTGAGAGGACAAGTGGCCACCTCCCTGTGAGACGTTGGCAATGACGCAGAGGCAGGGAACTCCAAGTGAATAGCAATAGGCGATCTGAAGGGGTGGAAGAGGAAGCGAACAGTCAAGGATAGATTGGCTTTAAGCCATGAATAGACAGAGAACAGAATGGGAGAAGAGAAGGAAGAACCAGAGAAGAAAAATAGTGAAAGAAAAGGAGAAAGAGATAGTGAAGCAAGAAGCATAAAAAAGAGAGTCGAGCTGACCTGAGGCAGCATCGAGCAGATAGAAAGCTTGAGAGGTTCAAGCAATCCCTGTGAGGATCTATCAGGAATTGAGTACCATATTAGGCTCCTCCC
Source organism: Pinus tabuliformis (assembly GCA_031772625.1). Classification (NCBI taxonomy): domain Eukaryota; kingdom Viridiplantae; phylum Streptophyta; class Pinopsida; order Pinales; family Pinaceae; genus Pinus; species Pinus tabuliformis. Next base: position 1,056,373,613 of record CM062818.1, on the reverse strand, counting down.
ATTGAAGACCAGAGAGGTCAATATTTGGTAAGGAAAGATTCTGTGCACTCTAGTGGCTTGGGGAATCCAAGAACCACCCTACCAAGCATTCTCTGTTTCAAGAGACTCAAATTGAGCTCCTCACTATAAAAACTCTACTTTTAAGACATAATAAAAGAAGGCCAACACTGAAAGCTGGACCGGAGACGTAGCCCTAGAGGATAGGGTGAACTTCTTATTAATTTGTTGTGTTCTTAAATTTTCTTCCTGTGTTTCTCTTACTGTCTTCCATTTTCCAGTGTCCATGTATTTTGCAATCTGATCGATCCGTTGCCTAAGATAACATAGACACACACAAGCACATGAGTCTGTAATACCTTCATTCATTAATTATTTAACTAAGATCACTCATGAGTGATTTTTAGATCAAGTGGTATCATAGCTTTAGGTTGTTAAGGTTAGACAAGCTTGTGTTGGTTTAGTTGTTGAATGCTAACTAGATCAAAGCTCACATTAGGAGAAGGAGAGTTGGTCGAAACTAATCCTGAAATTGGGAGAGTCTATCCTCGCAAGAATATGTTAGAGGAAGGTTCTATGGGGCCAGACCCTCAATTCATAGATATTTTCCTAACCATAAAGTCCATGGTAGAAGATATGTATAGGGACTTTATAAAACATAAGGATGAAGATTCATCAAGCTCTAAACAAGACAAAGGATAAGATGAGTCACATTTCCATGACCACTCAAAAGGCAAAGGGAAAGAGGAAAGCTTTCTCACACCTCCTAATAGCCCTGAACACAAAAAGAAAGCATCTTCGATCAAACTAGATGTTAAATTTGATTTACCTATATATGATGGAGAGTTGAATGCAGAAAATTTGGACAATTGGATTAGACAAATTGATGTTTATTGCATAGTACAGAATATCAATTCAGACAAGAGCAAGATTTAGCTGGCAAGCCTACACCTTGGAGGCACTGCCTTGGTTTGGTGGGAAGGCAGAACCCAAGCTGACATGAAAATACATGGTAAGACTATCTCTGTCTGAAGTGAATTTTTTTCTGCAATCAAAAAGCAGTTCTATCCATTGGCCTACATGCAGCAAGCCATGATGAGTTGGCAAACTCTTCGACAGTTGAAAGGGCAAAGTGTGCAAGGGTACACTCAAGAATTTAGAAACAAAGCATTGATTGTAGGAATCTCATTAGACTCACCTGAGACTCTGTTGAAGTACATTGGTGGTCTACACAGCTACATGAGGCACACTATCCTCATGTTTAATCCCACTAGTATAGATAAGGTATCTGTACAAGCTACTCATCTGGAAGCTAGAGGAAAGAATGGAAGTCCAGAAGTTGGGGGATCATCCCAACCCACTACAAGCAAGAATAAGGAGGAAAGGAAGCAGAAATGGAAAGCAAGGAAGGCTGACACTGCACAGAAAAGCAAGGCTTCATGCACTCACTATAAAAAGAATGGGCATGATGATGAGCATTGTTGTATTTTGCATCCAGAGCTGAGACCTAAGAAATTCAAGGGAAAGAAGAAGAAGATTGTTGCAACTATTCAGAAATATTTGGGGTCAGACTCATGGGATGAAACAACCATTGCAGCCACAGGTATAAGAGGTAAGAATTTTGAAGCATCTACTAGTAATTCTGCACAATCTACTATTGATGAAGAAAACGAGAGAAAAAGACATGAGCTTTTCCATATTCGAGTTATTTCCAAACATCAAAAGATTGATACTTTGTTTGATAGTGGCTCACAAGTAAATTTGATTTATGAAGCAATTGTAAAGAAGCTGGGATTACTAACTACACCTCACAAGAAACCATACCCATTAAGATGAACTACAAGTGACTAGACAGTGCAAACTCAAGTTTTCTCTTGGGTCAGCATTTGTAGATGAGGTTGAGTTAGACATAATTCCTTTGGATATATGTGGAATTGTTTTAGGAAGTCCTTACTTGTATGGTAGAAAAGCTATTTTCTATAGAGCTGGGAACAAGTATCTACTTGTTAAAGATGGAATCGAATACTTTGTAAGAGCTCATAAGCTCAAGAATAATTATACTCTCATAAACTCAGGGCAGATGAAACAAATGATAAATTCATGAAAACAATTCTTACTAATGGTTGTAAAGGAAAAGAAACCTGATAAAACCAATGTATTTAAAGGCTATAATGCTAAACAGCAAGCTGATTTAGAAAAGGTTGTTTTAGAGTATGATATCTTGTTTCAAGAACCTAAAGTTCTGCCACCCAAAAAGGAAATAGTGCATGATATTATTTTGCAGCAAGATGCTCCATTGCCTAACATTGGAATGTGCAGGATGTCCTCTTTAGAGAATGCTAAAATCAAGAAGCAGGTGCAAGAGTTTCTCGAGAAAGGGTTCATCAGACCTAACACATCACCATGTGGGTCACCAATCGCTTTGGTGAGAAAGAAAGATGGCTCGTGGAGCATGTGCATTGATTACCAAGCACTGAATAAAATAAAAATCAAAAATCGTTATCCCCTTCCTTGCATAGATGATATTTTAGATCAATTGGAAGAAGCTGTTTATTTCTCCAAGCTAGACTTGCATAGTGGATACCATCAGGTCAGATTTGCAGAACAAGATGCATGGAAGACTGCTTTCAAAACAAAGCAGGGATTGTATGAGTGGCTGGTTATGCCTTTTGGCTTAACTAATGCTCCTAATATTTTCATAAGATTAATGAACGATGTACTAAGACCTTTTCTTGATGATTTTGTTATTGTGTATCTGGATGACATTCTGATATTTAGCAAAACATGGGAAGACCACTTAAAGCATGTTAAGTAGACACTAGAAGTTTTGAAAAAAGAAAAAAATTTATGTTAAACTCTCAAAATGTGAATTTGGTAAAACATCTCTGAATTATTTGGGTCATATAGTAGGGGGTGGTGAATTGAAGATAGATCCCTCTAAGGTGGTAGTCATTGTAAACTGGCCAAAACCCATATCTGCTACAGAAGTTAGAAGCTTCCTAGGAGCAACACAATATTGGAGAAATTTCATTTCTAACTTTTCCTTAATTGTAGCTCCCTTAGATGCTTTAACAGGATTGAACAAGGTGTTTCAGTGGGGAGGCAAACGGCAGAAAGCCTTCGACACCTTGAAAGAAAAGATTAGTACAGCACCTATACTAGCACTACCTGATCTTCAAAGACCATTTGAGATCCAAACAGATGCTAGTGACCATGCCATGGGAGTAGTGTTGGCACAGCATGGTAAACCCATATGGTATCATTCTGAGACCTTTAATCCTGCAGTAGTTAACTATCTTACATATGATAAAGAATTGTATGCATTAGTACAGAGTGTGAAAAAGTGGAAACATTACTTAATGGGCAAAGAGACAGTAATACATACTGATCATCAACCACTTCAATATCTACACTCCCAAACTAATTTGCTGCAATCAAGGCACTATAGATGGATGGGTTTTATCCAACATTTTCATTTAGTCATCAGATATAAAAAGGGCATACATAATAAAGTTGCAGACATGTTATCTAGACCCATTATAAATGCATCTACTATACTTAAGCATAATTGTGTGTTACATGAGAGCTACATTGAACAATATGCTCAAGATATAGATTTCAAAGATGTGTATGCAACTTTAAGTCAAGGCAAATGAGTAGAAGAATTGGATTATCATGTAAAGGACCGACTCTTATACCATTGTGGGAAGTCATGCATTCCACAAACTGAAAGAATAAAGATAATTCGAGAAGCACACACTTCTCTAATATCAAGTCACTTTGGGTTAAGTAAAACAGTTGCACAGCTGGAAAGTTTTTGTTATTGGCCAAAAATGAACGAGACAGTTTCTAGATATGTAAGAGGGTGTACTATGTGTGCTAAAAACAAGGCCAGCAATAGATAACTAGGCTTGTACACTCCATTACCAGTTCCTTCTCACCCTTGGGAAAGTGTTTCCATGGATTTTGTTGGAGGACTACCTAAATCTAGGAAAGGTCATGATTATCTGTATGTTGTTGTGGATAGGTTCAGCAAAATGTGTATTTTGATACCTTGTAATAAACAGACTATAGCTGAACAAACTGCAAAACTATTTTTTGAACATGTATGGGTTCATTTTGGATTACCCACTTCCATTGTTTCTGATCGAGACACTCGATTTGTGGGGAATTTTTGGTCAAGTATGTGGGAACTGATGGACACCAAACTGAATAAAAGCACAGCTTTTCATCCACAAACTGATGGCCAGACAGAAGTAGTCAATAGGACAGTGATCCAGTTGCTCAGGGAATATTACAGCAAGCATCCTAAGCTTTGGGATGAACATTTGTGTTATGTGCAGCATGCTTACAACAGAGCAAAACATTCTTCTACACAGAGATCTCCTTTTGAGACATGTTTTGGTTTCACCCCAAGGTCTCCTTTAGATTTCGTCTTTCATAAAGACACCACAGTTGAGGGACATAGTGATGCAGACAGGGTAACTAGGTTCATTGAACAAATCCAAGGGATCCACCAGGCAGTATAGGAACAACTAGAAAAGAGCCAAGCCAAATACAAGGCAAGGCATGACAAGCATTGGATGGAGCATAGTTTCCAAGTTGGTGACCAAGTCTGGCTATATATTAGCAAGGACAAGATGCAAGGTGAAGGTAAAAAGCTAAAGCCTATTAGATATGGACCCTTCAAGATACTTGAGAAGATTGGTGAGAATGCTTTTTGCCTTGATATACCAAATTACATGCACATCTACTCAGTCATAAATGCAAATTGCTTGAGATTGTTTGAACCCTCACTAATTGAGGATGCTAGAGAGCAGATTCAATTGCCTTCTATTGATGACCTACTACCTGAATATCTTAATGAATTGCAGGAAGACACAGTTCTGGACAAGAAGGTGAGGATGACGTGCAGAGGAGATGTTGAGTACCTCATAATTGGGCTCAAGGGTTCAAAGCCGAGCAGTGCAAAGTGGATAGAGATTGGACAAGTGAGACAATTGTACCCTCACTTAGTCGATGCTTAAAAACCAACTTTTGGTGGCCCAAAAGCTTTTTCAGTGGGAAGGTTGTGATCTGAATTAGATCCATGAAAATTACCAAAGTACTATGATTGTATCAAATAAGGACAGACTTTGAATTTATGAAAAAAGTGCTATCAGGAAGAGCTCTGGATAGTGGCAGTTTGCAACTAGCAAGGAATGATGAGGACCTCGGTCAAAGCGCGTTGATCAGGGCCCATGGAGACTGCACAGGAGGCAAAATTGGTAGTTAGGAAGCCCGGATCAGGAAACAGAGGCCATTTCTGATGCGCGATTAGTGCTTAGCACTAATCTCTCATCGCTGGGCAAAACCCCTCGAGAAGGAAAAACCCTGAAGTGCTCGGTCACATGGGAAGCTGGGAAACTGTAGGGAAAGCGCTAAGGCGAAAAGCGGGTCCCACGCTCCAAAACCAGCAGTATATCGAAGGCACATTGGGGCGATAAGCGGATTTGGCAGAAGATGAGCGATTCCATTCTTCGCATGACGCGTGTCCAATGGATGAGAGAGAAAACTGCCTCTCATCGCAGGCTAACGGTCGAGCAAGTCAACCACGCAAAATGAGCGAACATCGTAGGATCTGGGGGCTCTAGATCTGACGGCAAAGATTGCGCCTAATGGAGAAACTAGATTTGACAGGGGAATTAAGCCGCAGCATAAAGAAGTTTAAAGTCCGATTTGACCATTGAGTTGGCAGATGAGTCATTCCATAGTGTAACTGAAAAACCAAACCATTGAGGAAGAGCTGGCACACTTCATGAGAGGAAAAGTGGCCACCTCCCTATGATACATTGGCGATGACGCAGAGACAGGGAACTCCAAGCGAACAACAGTAGGCGATCCAAAGGGGCGGAAGAGGAAGCAAATACTCAAGGACAGATTGGCTTTAAGCCATGAATAGACAGAGAACAGAATGGGAGAAGAGAAGGCAGAACCAAAGAAGAAAAACAGTGAAAGAAAAGGCAAAAGAGACAGTGAAGCAAGAAGCAGAAAACAGAGAGTCAAGCTGACCTTAGGCAGCATCGAGTAGACCAAAAGCTTGAGAGGTTCAAGCAATCCCTGTGAGTATCTATCAGGAATTTAGTACCATATTGGGCTCCTCCCATTGAAGACCAGAGAGGTCAAGATTTGGTAAGGAAAGAGTCTGTGCACTCCAGTGGCTTGGGGAATCCAAGAACCACCCTACCAAGCATTATCTGTTTCAACATACTCAAATTGAGCTCCTCACTGTAAAAACTCTGCTTTTAAGACACACTAAAAGAGGGCCACTAGTGAAAGCTAGACCGGAGATGTAGCCCTAGAGGATAGGGTGAACTCCTTATTAATTTTTTGTGTTCTTGAATTTTCTTACTGTGTTTCTTTTATTGTCTTCCATTTTCCAGTGTTTGTGTATTTTTCAATCTGATCAATCCATTGCCTAAGATAACATAGACACACACCAGCACATGAGTCTGTAATACCTTCATTCATTAATTATTTAACTGAGATCACTCACGAGTGATTTTCAGATCATTTGTGCATCTTCTCTATCATATTATTTCACGAGATCTTTCCATACTTTCATGCTTCAATTGGCCTTATTTTGGTCCTTAGCTCGAGAGGAATTTGTTTTATCTTTTTCATTTGGTTGCAATGGAATATCTTGCAGTTTTGATTCATTTGTTTTTTTACTTTCTTTACTGACCAACCTATCCCAAATTCAATATCCATGTCATGGATCGCTGCCTTTTGAAGGTGCATGGGTATCTTCAGAAATGGAATATGTATATTCTCTTTGAATCATTGAAGGCATTATTCCTTCAACCTATGATTGAACACTATTGAGAAATGGCAAAAAGAAATTCCAGTTTAATTTTTCCTTGAATTAAACTGAGAATTAAAATCGAAGTCTATTCTCATAGCAACTTGTAAATAGTTAATTAAGTTTAATTAACTTAATTATCTTAGTAATTTCGAGTTGGAAGTCTTTTTGTAGTCATTTACATGTTCTCCCTAAGTTTTAGGGGTCCAATATGAGTTTAAATTGAGTTGGAAATTAGATCACTCAGTTTACTGAGTTAATTTCAGTTAAATTAGCTCCAAAATGTTTGTGGAACTAATAGACAACTAACATTCAGTTTTTGCACTAGTGCATACACAAGTGCTACTCCACTTAACTGAAGATTCCCTAATCAGAAACTCATGCAGGTCGATTCTGAGAAAGACCCAGTTGAGACTAGAGTGCAGGGATTGTGTGCTATTAGTTGCATTATTTACTGGAGTGCAAATATCATACATGCATCAAAGATTGATCCTATGTTTGGATTGTGTAGTTTTGGAATCATGAATTCCCTTTAAATACGGGTTATTCATCCTAGGAATTACACAAGAGATTAGAGGCTTGGAGAGCTTCAGAATTGGCTAAGTGTTGGCCAAGAGCTAGCTTGTGAGCTGAGAAAGTTGAGCATACTTGTGAAGAATTGTTCTAGTGAGAATAAGCTTTGTATATTCACTCATATTTATGATATATGTAATACAGATAGTGGAGTTTTGAGCAGTGGATTTTCATATACATGTTGTGTTATGTGCCATTGATTTATCTTCTTCTTGTTCATATTGTTTTCATCAATCTATTGACTTCCGCTAGTTGAAAGTAGCAATAGATTCTTGTCCTGTGCTTTAGTACATTGCATGAGCTTGTGAATCTATAGGATTTTGTACATGGTATCAAAGCTAAGAATAGTAAACTAGAGGATATTTATAAGTTTTGAGTTTTGGGTTATAGGTGAAATGCAAATTTGCAATACATACTTCAGGATCGGCTGATGGCATTCTACGGTTTGCTGCTTGACTATGCCTTGGAAGGAAGCTCGAATTTTATAGCTTTGAGGGACAGAATGGAGGTTGTGCTAGAGGAAAATAGATTGAAGGAATTTGTTGATCAAGAAATTCCTAAGCCAGTAGCATCAGATGCACATAATTTTTCTGAATGGAAGAAGTGTGTGGCGAAGGCAAGGCAGATAATCCTTGAGGGAGTTTGAGACTAGATCCTCTCCAGTCTCCATGTCAAGGAAACTTTGTATGCTATGTGGAAAGCATTAACAAACTTGTGTTAGAATAGCAATGACCAAAGGAAGTTAGCATTGAAGGAAAAACTTCAAAAAATCAAAATGGAGAAAGGTGAGATGATTCCAAAATACTTTACCAAGTTCACTCAGTCTCGTGATGAACTTGGAAGTGTTGGAATCACGGTTGTCGAGGATGATATGGTGAGTATTTCTCTTCCTCTTTGGCATAATTATCAGAAACTCAGTCAATGGTCAGGAGAAGCTACCAGATTGGGAACAACTATGGTTGGATTTAATGCAAGAGGAGATCACGAGGAACACCAGGGATGGCTCTTCATCAAAGATTGACGATGAAGAGAATTGTGCCTTAGCAATGAAGGTGAAGAAGGGGAAAGGGAAAGCTTCCCATTCCAAATCATATTCTTATCATGGAGGTAATAAGAAATACATGACAAAAATTAAGTGCTTTCATTGTCATGAGCTTGGCCATTTTTCTACAAGTTGTCCACTCAAGAAGTCCAAGAAGAAGTCCTCAGGAGGAGCGGCAGGTGAGGCTTTGGCCTTTCAATTTGAATTGGACTTTTCCCTCATTGCATGCATGGTGTCATCAATGATGGGAAGTGTATGGTACTTAGACAGTGGAGCTTCATTCCACATGAATAGCAACACAAAGTTATTCAGTGACCTAGAAGAGAAAGATATCCAGATGCATATCGAGATGGGTGACGATGGGAAGTATAGTGTTACTAGATTGGGCACGATTACTTTTCAGAGGGAGCATGGGGCTCCACTCACCATGAAGAATGTTATGTATGTGCATGGGTTAAAGAATAACTTGGTATATGTTTCCATGCTTGAGGATAGAGGCTATGATGTGATCTTATCGAAAGGAAAGGTGTTCCTTTGACACATAGCCATGGGTCAAGTAAAGAAGATTGTTACAGTTCAATTTGGGCACATCAATCCCGACTTCCAAATCAGTTCTATTAGGGTAAATAAATCCATAATTCAGCTGTTTTCATTCCCTAATGAGGTAAACCTACATCATGCTTGCCTCCCAAGAGTTTCCATGACACCATTCATCCAAAAAGTGCCCCTAAGGAGATCAGCGCAAGTAGCCTTTTATTAGCCTGCATTGCAATGCAGAAACTGCACTGACTAGGTGCACTACAATGCACTTAGCCTTTGTTTCACCTACGCTGAGTGAGATTCATCGAATTTTTTTAAATGAATCCATTGGATTCCTCATCCAATGAATACTTCTAGAAGTTTCTAGGTTGATTGAGCTCACATTTAGATGAGGAAGAGGATGAATGAACCTCAATCCATTATCCCTTCCTCCATGGAACCACTTCTCAAATTTGGTAGAGCATTCATGAAGGCCATTAATGGCTTAAGCTCCTCCATTCAACTATAAATTGACCAAGCATTAAAAGACTGGTCTAGGTTGGAATTTCTTAAGCTAAGGAAATGTTGTTTGAATGAGATTAGTAAGAGTATTGTAATGATGTCGAATTGTTGCTTCATGAGGAGAGAAGGGATCGAAACTGGAAGGAAGACACTGAATCAAGCATGAACATTCTTGGATTGTAATATTTCCTTTTATCAATAAAGAACTCAAATATTTCTACATTCATGTTCTTATATGATGTATATCGTATTCTGGATTCTATGATATATTTAATTAACAGATCTTTATTGTATTATTTGATGGGTTTCTATCTCGGCTTGTGTGCAGGTACTTTCCAAGCGAGTTAAGTATAGAAAAGAGCGATGGAATCGGTCAAAGGAAAGAGGGAGCAAGAGAAAGTTGTAGGTTGGTTTCTTTTCCTCCTTCTCTTATCTATTGATTATAGGAAAAGTAGCGAATTACTTTGTCTATTGTTTCTAGACTAGCTACTAGGTCTAGAGGGTTAGGCATTTGTAGAAACACTAAATTTTCCCAAAACAAATTGGTGACTCCACTGGGGAGCGATCCTATCCCTTGTAGTAGCTTATCGGTCTCTTAAAGCACTTTGACATACTGTACCTCCTATCATTTATGGAATTCAAGTCTAAATTCACTGAAAATTGAATCAAATTTAAGCATAAAATTGCCTTCAATAATTAGCGCACTTCTGTGACTAACACAGTGTGCTGCAATGCACTTCCCACATAGATACAGTGTGATTCAGCGCATTGTCTCTAACTGTTGCCTGCGTTGATCCCTTTAGGGTTAGTTTTCCCATCTAGGAACTAAAAACTTTTGTCAATTTTCAGTAGTTTGAATTGCTTGTTGAATGAAAATGAAGTCTTGTCTCTGAAAATAGTATTTATCTCCCTATTTGACCCGATTTATACTGGATTGTTCGATGTTTTTTATGTATTTGTTTTATCATTTGCAATCCACTGTCGAAAGATAGTTTTGATCGATTATTTTGTCGAAAATGAAGTGTCATAAAGTCTTCCTTCATAAATAATCGATTGATCTATTTGTGCATTTGATTTGTATTTTCATTTAAAGTGTCGAAAATCTTCATTTCTTTAAAATCGAAAGTGTCGTATAATCTTCCTTTCCCTTTAAAAGAAATTGTCATAAATTGTCATTTTTTATGAAAAGACTTATGAATCGTTTGTGCATTAGTTTTTCTTATTGCATCATTCACATTAAGAGAAACTGAAAAGAAATACATGCAATTTGCATTTCAGAGTTTGAGTTTGTGTGTTCAAAAGGAATGGTTTAGGGAATTGCATTAGTTTGTGCTCTTTGTTGTTTGTTCAAAAAGTACTTGTATGCTCTATCCCTCATAGCTAGGATTTTCATTGCTGAAAATAAATGGAAAGAGTGCTTCTCATTCTAGTTGCATTCTTAGGAATTTCGAAAAACATCTCATGGTGAACCCTCAAAGGAAAATTTTAAGCAAGATCAACCTAAAATTTACATCAATTAATCTAATAACACATTGGAACTTAACGAAAACATCTAGAGGTCTAGGCTAGAGACGTGTTCCGGTGTCTTTAAACCTAGTGGTTGTCGTTTTCATTGAGGTTGGGTGATTCCTCCTCTCTGATTCGATAAGTGCTAGTACGGACTTGTGCTCCCTGTACTGTCGAGTATATAGTGGGAGACCCCAATAGGTTGAAATCCTTTATCCCTAGGAAGCCGAGTCTACCGCCTTACTGATCGCAATGCACCGAACACAGCATTCGGGAAGATTGACTGTCGTACGTTAAATCCTTGGTAATTTCTCTTTCATTTATCACCAAGGTGTATATTGAAATTTTGTGATTAGTTTGGTAAACCCTCTTGTATAGAATCTCCATAGCAGTCACTTTCGTTCCTTTTCGACTCCTTAAAAGAAAAGGATCATCTGATCACTTGTCCTTTCAGGCTCATTAAACATCAAAAGCGACTAGAGTCATCTTTTGTTTTCTCTCGACTCTTTAAAAATGAAAAAACAAAGTTGTGTTTCAGTGTCATAAAATTAATTGACCGCGAATAAAACCCTTATTCCTTAGTTGAGTTTAGTTTGATAGAAACAATCAGCAATTTTGGAGGAAAATCAACCTCCACTCCATTGTTTAAGGAGAGTTAAGAGCAAACCACCCTTGCCACCAGAAGTGACTCCTATTCGATCAAGGCGGACTCATCGAACTAAATCTAGCACATCAAGAGTTTCTAGTACTTCATCTGAATTACCAGAGCCACCTATCACGGCTAGTACTGAGCCTCCAGTTACTCCAACTATTTCTGGTACATCTGTTACACAAGAAGAAGTTACTCAACTACCTGAGGCCACTATAACGGAAACAAGTGAAAAAGTAACTGAAGTTGATCCACAACTTGAAGTTAATCAACCAGAAATTACTTTAGAACTTGAACCAGTTCAGTTGGAATTTGATCCAGAACCTATAGCAGTTGAAACCGAAGACATTTTTGAACCAGAAGTTGTTTGTGATCCTTCCCTTGAAACTGAAGTTCTTTTACCAGAACATCTGGACTTTGACCTTGAACATTCCGAAGTTGTTACTGAAATACCTCAGTCATTTGTAGTTCCTGAAACTTCATCTTTAACACCAGAAGTCTATTTCGGACTTGATGGTGAAATCCTTCCACCTAGATTAATTGTTGTAGAGGAAGAAATTGAGGACGATTTTACCCCCGGGACTCCACATCATTTTGGACATGGTTTGTTTCTTTATTCTCAATCTCCTTCTCATTCTATTGTTCCAAGTTTTACTGTTGCCTTTGAAATACCACTTGATTCATTAGGTCAACTTTTGGGTCAGTTAACCATGGCAGAAAAACTGCAAACATCCCAAACTGCTTTGTCAGATGCAGCTGCGGCAGAATCCTTTGATGCTACTTCTTCGATGTTTTCTACCGCACTTGAGTCACATTTATATGGACATCCATCCATCCCGGCTGGTTACCAGTCTATGTATGGAATCCACTTCTTCTTTTCCATGGTCATCACCCATGTCATCATTGGGAATTTTACCTAGTTCTTCTTATCAAGGACAACAGTTTGATCCTGCTTACCAGTATCAGTATCAAAGTGGGAAATTCAGTGAAAAAAGACTCATATATCCTCTTAACACTGGAATGCCACCATATGGTCAGCAATATGCTTATTCACTACATCCTCCCTATCAAGGAGGACAACCAAAAGGTTATGTCCCACAGTATTCAGGTCAACCTGAAATGAGAGTCTGTCAGTGGCAACCAACTTTGCCACCACAACCAAGGCTTGTGTATCCAACACAACCTATGCAAACTGAGCCGATTATTTCGACTGTACCTGTCGTAGTTATTGAAGCGTAGATACAAGCTCAATCTATTGTATCTCAACCTATACAAGTTAGTTCCGCTACCTCACAACCACAAGTTTCGAGTCAGCAAACCCAAACTTCTCAGGCTGTTATGCAACAACCGCTTGTTTCTGAGGTACAATTACCTTAGGTTAGTGTGCCATTATCTAGAGCGACTCAAGTTGCTATTGGTTTAGTTTATCCTCAGCCTAGTCAAATTGGCATTAGGGGGCAATATCAGACTTCACAACCGGTACCCCAACAACCTTGGCAGCCATAGTATCAACAACCTCCTTTTCAGAATGTCCAACCTCAGTATGGGCCTGCTTTTCAAGCTCAACCTAGGCAAGGACAATATCAAGCGTATCAGGGCCCTGTGTACCAAGCCCAACCCGGTTACGGACAATTGCAAGGTCAACCTAGTTTTAATCCATATACCGGATATGTCCCACCGCCCTATCAAGGATATCCGCCTTATGCGGGTATGCAAAGGCCCATGGCACAGGCAATTCCATCTTATCCCAGATATGCTCAACCTAATTTGAATTGGCAGTTTCCATTTGTGGCAACTTTAGAATTACCGGATTTGAACCGGCTTACCAATGATCCAATTTTATATGCACCATGGTGACCGGTAAGTCCTCATAAGTTGCCTTCTGATATTCCAAAGTTTAATGGAAATCCCGGAGAAGACCCGTCAAATCACATCATCACTTTTCATTTGTGGTGTTCTTCGAACTCCTTGAATGATGATTCGGTAAGACTCCGTCTTTTCCAAAGAACAATCACTGGTTCGGCTGCTAAGTGGTACATTGAATTACCGAGAGCTTCTTTTAATAATTTCACCAATTTAGCCACTACCTTTTTGACCCACTTCTAGTTACCCATCAGATATGAAACTAGAATGGAACTTTTGACCAACTTTAAACAAACGACTTCTTCTCGCATATCAGATCATATTCATGAATGGCATCATTGTCATCGAATGGTTAAAACCTATGTTCCTGGTCAGCTTATAGCTGAGTGGTTCATTAAGTCCTTATTGCCATCTATCACTGAGGATGTGGCTAAAGGTGGAGTTGTTACAGAAGAGAAAGTGATTGCTCGTGCCCAATACTTGGATTTAATTTGCACACATTTCGGCATGCTCTATGACAAAAATCCACATGCACCACGCCTAAATCAATCCATTCCACCTCCACCATCGAGTAGGGACTCTCATGCCGGCGATGGTGTGATCGGTTCCTCGAGCACGCAAACGGAAAGTAAACCATTTGTCAATCACTTTCCATTTTAAATCAAACTGTAAATGCATTTGAGGTTCCTTCTTCTAAGATCAATTCTTTGTCTTCTGACAAAGGTAAGAATCAAAAGCAACCAGGAAGCAAGAAGAAAGGGAAAAATAAAAAGAAAAATGAAAACCCTCCTTAAGAGAAATCATCTGATTCCTCTAATCCACGAAAGAAACCTTGTTATCCATATCTAATATGTAATGACGAGCACTTTACAAGAGATTGTCTTCACTGCCTGAAAGTTTCTAAATTGTTAAAAACTTCTACCACATCCACAGTGTTGATAGATCCATTTCCAACCCCGGATACCAATTTGGTTGCAACAGAAAATGCTTCCACATCCCAGGTATTAATGTTATCCATCTCAAAACCTAAAGATGAAATTTTGGTTTAGACACGTAGTAAAGATTATGGTAATTTTCCATCCTCGTCAAATAATCAAGCCATTGATCAACCTGGTTCTTCGACTTCGACCACATCGAAAAATATTCCACTACCCATTGCACCAAAGTTAACAATAAAGCCCCCAAAGGGAGTTGTGCACAAATCAACTTTCAACCCTCGAACTCAAGCTGCTCAAAATTACAACATAGTAGAGGATCTCACTCAGTCACCTTCCGCTATGTCGACGCTTGAGGTGTTGCAAAATCTCCCCACCCAGAAGAAGGCTTTACTGTCAGCAATAAGTGGAGTAGATCCAAAAGATTCTAATCTTGTGGTTTTTAATCACTCAAGATATACACCACAGTTACCAGCACAATTAGCTTTTCTGATTTAGATTAAAGCTCTCAACAAAAATATTCATCGAACTGTCATAGATGAGGGAGCTTCTACCTGTATTATGTCAATGAGCTGCTGGAAAACACTGGGGTCACCTACGTTGTCAAGATCACCAGCCACATTGAAATATTTTGATGGAAGAACATATACTTCATGTGGAATTTTGAATAATTTTCAATTAGAGCTGGGGGAGAAAATGGCAACTGTTGAGGTTGAGGTGGTTGACGGACCCCTTGACTACAACATTTTACTTGGATGACCATGGGTTTATGCTATGGCTGTTGTTGTTTCCACGTACTTTCTTACAATTGCATTTCCTCATAAAGGTGGAATAATAGTTATCAACCAAACCTCATTTTTTGCCTCCAGTTCTCAAGTTATGGGAAGCATCTCATTTGTTAACGGACCACCACTTTCACTTCAATCTATTGGAGTAGGCCTTTTCAAAGATCCCTCCCTAATGGGTACTTTTACACTTCCTCCACCATCTCAGATTTTAGAAGTTGTGAGAGTCGAGACATGTAATATGTTATCCTCTACTTCATCTGACTTAAAGAGGATCACCAATAGTATTGAAGATGCAAGTTTTAATGAGTTTATACCGCTAATCCCTATTAAGCTTACATAGAAATCAAATTTTATTTCTTGTGTATCATTTCCAAATCCACATTCACCGATTGAATGAGTAGATCATTCACTTGAATATGGTACTTCTTCAGATCCTTTTGCTTGTGTATATTCTACAGATGAAGGAATCATCCAATCAATGATGATAGGAGAAGAACCATGGGAAGATTATCGTCATCGTTCCTATATTCCAGATTCCAGTGAAGCTTATTCAGATGAGCTATTACACCCTTCAATTGTAGATTTCTTTTTAAATTCTATTAGAATAGATTCAGTAGATTTTGAACGTAATATGTCTAACATAGAAGAAACCATTTCTATAAACATTTTAATCAAGCCTAATGTTGTAGAAAACATTCATGTTGGAAAATCTTGTTCTCCTTTGGAACTCGATAATTACCGTGCTCTGTTTCGTGAATTTAGAGATATATTTGCATGGTCTTACGAGGAGATGCCAGGCATTGATTCAAGCATTGTTGAACACCAAATCAAAATGTACCTTGATGTCAAACCAGTAACAATGGCTTCGACCTATACATCCAAAGAAAGCTGCTACTATTAAGACAGAGGTTGAAAAATTTTGCGTGCTGGCTTCATTTACCCTGGACCTCTTACCGATTGGGTATCAAACATTGTTCCCGTGATGAAAAAACAAGGAACAAGTCGAGTGTGTGTTGATTACCGGGATGTAAATAAAGCATGTCCAAAAGACAATTATCCTACACCCTTCATCAACCAGATTATTGATGAATGTGCCAGATGTGAAATCTTTTCATTCATGGATGGATTTTTTGGCTACAATCAAATCAATATCTGCCTAGAGGATCAGTCAAAAACTGCATTTATTTGTTCGTGGGGCACATTCGCGTATAAAAAGTTACCTTTTAGTTTGAAGAATGCAGGGGCTACATTTCAAAGGGCAGTGAACTATGCCTTCCATGACATTAAGAACATTTTACAACCATATCTTGATGACTTTCCATCTCATTCATGAAAGCGGATTGATCACCCGCAGCATCTTAGAGCAACATTCTTGTGGTACCGACACTACAAAATAAGGCTCAATCCGCACAAGTATGTGTTTTGTTTTGGATCTATTCGATTGCTTGGATTCATGGTCTTAAAATATGGAATTTGACTCGATCCAACTAAGGTTTAGGCAAAAATTTACTTGCCTCCATCTTCGAATTTATTAGAATTACAGAAACTTCAAGGGAAGGCAAACTTTTTGAGGAGGTTCATTCCAAACTATGCTGAAATGGCTAAAGGTTTTACTCGTCTGTTGAAGAAAGAGGTACCCTTTCATTGGGATCAGGTTTCGCAAGCTTCCTTTAGTGCTCTTAAAGATTCCCTGATTAGAGCATCATTAATGTATGCCCCAAACTATCAACAAGACTATTACCTATATCTCACCGCTGCAGATACAACCATCGGAATGGTTTTAGTCCAAGAAGAAGATGGAATAGAACATCCAATATATTATTTGAGCCATAATCTCAATGATACAGAAAGGAAATATTCTTATGTTGAAAAGTTAGCTTTGGCAGTCGTTCAAGTTGTGTAGAGGTTTCGTCACTATATCCTCCTGCGTAAAACTACAATTATCTCTGATTGCAACCCTATGACATATATTTTGTCACGTCAATTGCTGGAGGGCAAATATTCAAAGTGGATAGTTATATTGCAGGAATTTGATTTGGAATTCATTAAGTTTAAGTCAAAGAAATCTCTTGTATTTGCCGAACTACTTTCCGATCTTCCCTCATCCCCCAATGATTTAACATCAGAAACATCAATATTGGATGATTCTCTGTTTCTAATTTCGTCAAGTGATCCATGGTATGGGGATATACTGATCTATCTCCAGACCCAAGCTTTTTGACCCGATACCTCTCGCTCTCAACAGCGACGTATCCGATACCAAGCCAAAAATATCTTATTGTTGGTGACACGCTTTATCGTCATGGTATCGATACAATTTTACGTAGGTGCCTCACTCATGAGGAGGCCGAGAAAGCTTTGAATGAATGTCATTCAAGTGCTTGTGGTGGAAATCTATCCAGATATGCTACAACACAAAGAATTCTCCGTGCTAGTTACTTTTGGCCAACAATATTCAAATATTGCATAATTGTTGTCAGAAGTTGTCATGCATGCCAAATATTTGATCGAAAAGCCAAATTACCACCTGCACCTTTGCATCCAATAGTCGTTGTTGGACCATTTGCTAAATGGGGCATTGATTTTATGACATGCAACCCCACCTCGAATGGGGAGCATGGGTATATTATAGTCGTTGTTGACTATTTTACCAAATGGGGCGAGTCGATGCCTACATTAAACAACAGCGGTGAAATGGCTGCATTATTTTTCTTCAACCATGTGGTTGCCAGGTTTGGTGTACCACAAGCCATAGTTAAATATCATGGGTCACATTTTTGCAATCATATGATGGTTGAGTTGATTGCCAAATTAGAACTGTCACATGATAGTTCTACTCCATATTATCCACAAGCTAATGGACAAGTTGAGGCTATCAAAAGGGTCCTTAAGCGCATGTTACAAAAAATGATTTGAGTTCATAAACGAAATTGGATTCACACCCTTTCAGTTGGTGTATGGTTTGGAAGCAGTCTTGCCAATTCAATGTGAAATTTCGTCACTCAAACTTGCAATTGACCTGATACCTGATACTTCTAAAGAAGAAGCATGTTTCTTGGAATTAATCCATCTGGATGAAACCTGTCATGATGCCACATTGGCTAACGAAGTGCACAAGAAATGGGTAAAGGCACAATATGATCAAAATGTCAAGCCTCGTGTCTTCTCAGAAGGTGACCTGGTCTTGCTTTACGATCAGGAGTCTGATAAAATTGGAGCAGGAAAATTCGAACCACTTTGGATGGGCCCTTATATTGTTAAGCACATTTTGACGAAAGGTGCCTATGAGTTAGTAGATTATGACGGAATTCCATTGTCTAAGCCCAGAAATGGGTTGTATTTAAAACGTTACTATGCTTAATTAAGTTTGGTAAAACTCATGTAAATATGCTTGGATTGCATGTGTGAGTGTGCTTCTTTTAGGGTTTTTATTTGGTTAAGTAATCCACTTTGCATTTGTTGCATATGTCGAACTTTTCGGAACCATTTGTTGGTTACGTTGATGGTGCTAGTCATAGTACACAGAACCTATCTTCTGCAGCATGGGCTATTTTTGCTCCAAGCTACGAGTTAATGAGTTCTAGAGGGATTTGCATTGGTCGATCGAAAAACAATATCGCTGAGTATAACATGTTGATTGAACTTCTCCCTGATTCCATTTCACTTGGCATTCACTGAATCATCATTAGGCTGGACTCACAGCTCATTGTACTACAAATTATTGGCATTTATACCGTCCGAAACCCGATAATTCATCATATGTTCCTTAGAGTTCATATTTTGGAAAGGTATTTTGAGTTTATTCAATATCAACATATTTCTAGAAATCTAAACACATTAACTGACTCTTTAGCAAATTATGTGTTAAATAGACATTTGCAACATATGTAAAGTAAATATTTTCAATTAGCATCATCAGTTGAATAGGATTGCATCACTCAACCATAATAAAACCCTGAAAGTAAAATAGATAATTGTAAAAAGTTTTTACAAACAGTTTGTGTCCAAGACAAAAATTGGTCATCTGACCCAAAACTAAAATGTATGCAGAAAAAGTATCTAAGTAGACTAGTGGTGCTCATGATAGCAGGTCACTGCCTGTGCTATCATACGTAAGAGTCTCATCCAACGACCCGATACACCGATGGTGTGGCGCTACAGTCACATAGTTAGCTCCTTGATCCGAACATCCAAAATACCCAGGGTTAATCCCTCTATGTGATCTTGCAATTTAGCCAGAGTCTCGGCCAAATCCAAGTCTTGGAGAAATGCTCTCCCTATAGGTCTTTGTGCTATTCCAACTACATCTCGTGAGTACCCTACTGGTTGAAATGGTCCAATATCTATATATATAAAAAAATTGATTAGTCTTGGAATTAATCAAAAAACACAAAAAAAATGCAAAAACTTTAAAAATTTAAAAACACTTGGTCAAACAATTTACCAATAACACCCCACATTGCTCCAACGAGTAGTGGTAATTCTGGATTGCCACGAAAATCCATTCCTAAATATGGATATTCTGAAAAATTCATCTCCTGTCGATTGGACCATTCAAAGAATGTAGGGGTAAATACGATCAAAGAATGGGCACCATGCCTAGCCATAAGATCTATCCACCTTTGCATCCATGGGTCTCTCGGTCCAGATACACCCAGTGAAATAAGTTGTGGCTGCAAGAGAGGAATTCTCTCCAAGGTAAAAGAAATCACGGTCGATCCATAGCCAAAATTCTTGATCTTTCCTCTTTTCACCTTGGTCAGTTGCTCTTTCACAGATGAAAAGACAACCCCGCACCAGTTGAACACCTTTAGCTTTAAACATTCTAAAGCATACTGCATGTATGATTTGTTGGCCAAATGAAGTGTTGCACTGCTAGCCAATCTGGCAATGGTAAAAAGGATCATCCTTAGCAGTAAATCACTAAAATCCTTGATAAGTATCCTTCTGTCTTTGCTAGGCTGGGCACCCTACCTACAGAACTGGCGCACATAATCTTTCACTGGTCTACCCCCGAGGGCAAGTCCTGTTAGTGAAATGGGGGCACCCTGCCTCGACAGTCCAGTTAGGAAGTATATATCATCGATGGTAAAAGGGACCTCTTTGTCCCGAATGTGAAAAGACTGATCAGTCGGATCCCATGATTGAACAAGGAACCGTAGAAGATCCATCTATTGTCGCATGTTGGATAACTGGAAATACTTGAGTAACCCACAATTTCTTAGGGCCTCAACTATTCCCTGATTATTCAAGGCTATGACATCCTGTTCTTCATGCTCTCGTTCTCTCCATATAATTACCATTTTAATCCCTGAATTAGAAAATGAAACCCTAGGGACCTTAAAACCCTAAAATCTTTCCTAACTAAAACAGAGAATAAAATGAAAGAGAACAGAATTAGATCCTACTTGATCCAAACAGCACGAGGAATGATCCGTTGAATCCTATGCAATCAACTGGTGAAGTTCGAGGAAGAACTATTTCAGAGATCAAAAGGTAAAAACGAAATGGTGAAAATGAATGGTAAGAACCAGTTTTCATGTTTATTTCTTGCACGTTAATCGAGTAAGCATTGGTTTTCATTTATTTAATCCATGAACATGTATTTTTTAATCTATTTTTGAGCAGGATTAGCAACTGATATGCAGTTATGACGTGCTTACGTGTAAATTGAACATCTTTGACCACAAAGAAAACTTTTATCGTTTTTTCAAGCTTTGTTAAAAATGAAAAAGGAACCCCCTTGGAGTCCTCTTTAAGCTCTTTTCAAAGTCTCTAAATATGAAAAGATTGTCGAGTGCTTGTCATTTCTAGCTCGTTAACGGATTAGAATCGATATATACTCAGTATAGTTTTACCCCTTCTTCAGGCTGAGATAGATTAACTACAAAAAAGGTACTCGTTGATCAAATATGGTCAATAGGTTCTCTCTTGTATTGTTTTATGCTTTTAGGGACTTGAGAGACAAATTTACAAAAAATAACTTGTGGAATTTCCTTTTAGTCCCTTTTCAGACTCTCTCAATGTGAAAAGGACCGAGTTAACTTTGTCGTTAAACTCGTTAAAAACATTAAATAGTGACAAACTTATCCATCTAGACAAGACCAAGTTTCACCTTCGTTAGACTCATTAAAACATCAAATAGTGATGGATTCACCCGAAGGGTGGAATTATGCAACAAGCATATGTTATCCTCCTCAAGCTTGATAAAAAATAAAGAGGTACTAGTCAGAAATGATTGGGGAAAATGGGAAAAAGCCGAGAATACTTTATGATAGCAGGTTTCTCTTGAACATGACACTTTCACCTCATCATCGTGACTATGTGGGTTGGGTCATTCAACTTGATGGTTATCACACCGTTGGTCTATCATACCATCCATCACTTTTTTATTGAGTCAATGCTACCAATTCACTTCAGTGTTGCCGATATGTTCAAGAGAAGTCATTCAGTTCAAAACTTCATCCTTTACAATACAGTAAACCTTCATTTTCATGCCCTCCATTCTTGAACCTTATGTCGTCAGTCGATGTTTCATCTCCAAAATCATTTACCTCGTTTTGTGTTGTTAATGTGGGATACATCAAGGCCCTCCTGCGACGAGTCGCTTCTTGTGGACATCAGCAAATCAACCAAGAAGTTGACTTATAAACACCCCTTTAGTACCTTGAGGCTTGCATACATCAATGGCAAGTTTCTCGCTTCTGGTGATAGGTTGACATCAATGGCCTTCAACTGAAAGACTTTGTATGGTGTTCAACATCAAATCATTTATTCACACCATGCGAAATGTACTACAGTACCTTGAGGTTCATTATCATTATTTGTGATTCCTCTCACGTCTGTTAACGGCTTACATCATTGGCCGGTAATCAAACGATGTCTCTCCATGTTTGACTTCAGATCATTTATTCACATGGTTAGACTTGTACATTGAGTGAAAGATTGGACGAGATTGAAGACCCCGGATATAGTTTCATCCATCCGGGCTGTGATATATTTTCAACAGTACTATATGAAATGTAAAAATGGCCTTACATTCATGGGTCTATATCTGCAGATGACTATATTTGTACATGTAATGAAATTTTATAAGTTGAGCATGGGTATGCCTTCCTTCAATTAGTTCGTGAGAAAAATCAAATTATCATGAGATTTGTATTATAACTGATGCAGGTCACCTTCCACTTCGAAACCTTCTCTCCAAATGGTAAAGCATCTCACTCGACATATTTATTTTCGACTTCATGCTTTAGGGGGCAACTGTGACAGGTTAATTTGGGCACATCAATCCTGACTTCCTGATCAGTGCTATTAGGTTCCATCAATCCCTAATTCAGTTGTTTTCATTCCCTAATGAGGTAAACCTACATCATGCTTTCCTCCCAGGAGTTTCCATGACGCCATTCATCCAAAAAGTGTCCCTAAGGAGATCAGCGCAGGTAGCCTTTTATCAGGCTACATTGCAATGCAGAAACTACACTGACTAGGTGCACTGCATCGCACTTAGTCTTTATTTCACCTGCTCTAAGCGAGATTCATCAATTTTTTTTAAATGAATCCATTGGATTCCTCATTCAATGGATACTTCTGGAAGTTTCCAGGTTTATTGAGCTAGTATTTGGATGAGGAAGAGGATGAATGAACCTCAATCCATTATCCCTTCCTCCATGGAACCACTTCCCAAATTTGGCAGAGCATTCATGAAGGCCATTAATCGCTTAACCTCCTCCATGCAACTATAAATTGACCAAGCATTCAAAGACTGGTCTAGGTTGGAATTTCTTGAGCTAAGGAAATGTTGTTTGAATGAGATTAGTAAGAGTATTGTAATGATGTTGAATTTTTGCTTCATGAGGAGAGAAGGGATTGAAACTGGAAGGAAGACACTGAATCAAGCATGAAAATTCATGGGTTGTAACATTTCCTTCTATCAATAAAGAATTCAAATATTTTTCCATTCATGTTCTTATATGATGTATACCATATTCTGGCTTCTATGATATGCTTAATTAACATATCTTTAATG
Source organism: Pinus tabuliformis (assembly GCA_031772625.1). Lineage (NCBI taxonomy): Eukaryota > Viridiplantae > Streptophyta > Pinopsida > Pinales > Pinaceae > Pinus > Pinus tabuliformis. Next base: position 1,056,350,349 of record CM062818.1, on the reverse strand, counting down.
TATGCTTTGATGGGTTTCTGTCTCGGCTTGTGTGCAGGTAATTTCCAAGTGAGTTAAGTATAGAAAGGAGTAGTAGAATCGGTCAAAGGAGAGAGGAAGCAAGTGAAAGTTGCATATTGGTTTCTTTTCCTCCTTCTCTTATCTGTTGATTATAGGAAAAGCAGCGAATTACTTCGTCTGTTGTTTCTAGACTAGCTACTAGGTCTAGAGGGTTACGCATTTGTAGAAACACTAAATTTGCCCAAAACAAAGATAGGGATTTCGATGGAGAATCTCTATAAGCTGGAGGTAGAGGAGTGTGTTTCTTTGAGCACAAAAGCAGAAAGGGTGCAGAGCCGAGACGTTGGTGAGTTGTGGCATAGGCGATTGGGCCACTTGCATCATGGGGCTTTGAAGATATTGCGGCATATCTCTACTAGCCTTCCCAAAGGTACACTTGAGCAAGTTGATACATGCAAGGAGTGTAATTTGGGAAAATACACCAACTCTTCCTTTCACGACAAAGACAGTTGAGTAGAGGCCATTCTAGAGTGAGTCCATTCAGATGTGTATGGACCATTCTCGATAGCATCCATGGCCAAACATGGGTATTATGTTATATTTGTTGATGACTATTCTTGTAAATGTTAGATATTTTTCATCCAAAAAAAAGTATCAAACCTTCAAAAAGATTTGTGATTTTAAAGCATTGGTGGAGAAAGAGTCATGCAAGAAGGTTACAGCTCTACGGAGTGATAACGGTGGTGAGTATGTCTCAAATGAGTTTAAGAACTTCTGTGCAGCAGAAGGGATTAAACGGGAGTTGGCGAACCCCATAACCCTCAGTAGAATGGGGGAGCTGAGAGGAAGAACAGAAGCATAGTAGGGGCAGTGAGGGCGATGTTGCATGAGTAGGGTCTACCACTACACTTGTGGACTGAGGCATGCAACACAATGGTTTATGTTTAGAACCGTAGCCCACATCGGATACTTGAGATGAAGACACCAGAGGAGGCTTATTCCTGTAAGAGGCCAGATGTTGGCCACTTCAGGAATTTTTGGGTCATCGGTATATTTCCATGTGACCAAAGATGCACGAAAGAAGCTTGAGATGACAACATAGTTGGGGATATTTGTGGGTACATTGATACACCTCACAACTATCGGGTGTAATTTCTGATTAGTAGGATGGCAGTGGTCGGCATGGATATCAGATTCGATGAGGAGAAGGCCATGCAAGTTTCCCTTGAGAGGGAGCTTGAGATACATTTGGATGAGGAGATTTTAACTCCTAAGGTTGAGGAGCCTCAGATTGATGTGGAGAAACCACATGCAAAGGATCTAGGTGTGGATACATCCACATAGGCAGAGTCTTCCAGAGAGGGAAGAAAGCACACCAGAGAGGCTAACAAATTATTGGTTGATGCACAAGAGAATGTGGGAGCACCCACTTCTCAACGCAAACAGAGGAGTTCACCTAAGAGGTACACTGGATACATGTCTCTTATGGGGAAATGTGTTGTGACAAAGCCATCTTCATTTAAGGAAGCAGTGCAGCAGATGATTTGGGTTGATGCCATAGTGGAGTATGACTCCATAGTTCGTAGCAATGTTTGGGATGTGGTCCCGAGACTAGAGGGCAAGTTAGTGGTGAGCTCCTATTGGATTTACAAGGTAAATCAAGTTGTATATGGTAGTGTGGAGAAGCATAAGGCTAGATTTATGGCACGTGGCTTTTCATAAGTAGAGGGGATTGACTATGATGATACCTTTGCTCTTGTTGCAAGGTACTCATCAATCAGATCTATATTGGCACTATCAGCAAAAATGGGTTGGAATATACATTAGATGGATGTGAAGACAACTTTCCTTAATGGCATGATTGAGGAAGAGGTGTACATAGAGCAACCTGAATGTTTATAGACCTTTCCACGTGAGTTGCATGTGTGTCGGTTCAAGAGAGTGTTATATGGGCTAAAGCAAGCACCCAGTGCTTGGTACAATAGGATAGATAGCTGCCTCACCTTGTTGGGCTTCACGAAGATTGAAGCGGATGCGAACTTATACCACATAGTGGTGGAAGGTAAAATGTTGACCATTGTACTTTATGTTGATTATCTCATACTGACAGGTGATGATCAACTGATCAAGTCTTGCAAGGAGGACCTTGCAAGAGAGTTTGAGATGAAGGAAATGGGGCTCATGCATTAATTTCTTGGAATGGAGGTATGGCAGGGAGATGGGGAGTTGTTTTTGTCTCAAGGAAAGTATGCCAACGAGATACTCAGGAGATTTTGCATGGAGACTGCTCTAACAGGTAACTGGAGGAAGGAGGATACTACTTCAAGGGAAGTAGTGGAAGCTATTGTTTACAGGTAGCTTGTGGGTTCACTTGTGTACTTGGTGAACACACGACCAAATATGTGTTATGTTGTAACCAGCTTAGTCAAGTGATGGGTAGGCTTACCAAGTTATATTGGAAGGCGACAAATCATGTGGTGAGATACCTCAGGGGCACTTCTCAGTATAGATTATGGTCCTTATGGACAAAGGAAGTGAAGCTTCAAGGCTTCACCGATGCAGATTGGGGAGGGAGTCCATCCGACAGGAAGAGGAAATCAGGAGGGATTTTCACTATTTGGTCAGCGATAGTTTCCTGGTACAGCAAGAAATAGAGATCGATTGAACTCAGTTTGACAGAGCAGAGTACATGGCTATCTGGTAGCATGTGAGGCCATCTGGATGAGGAAGATCCTGGTTAGTTTGTTTGGTTAGTAGATGGATCCAACAGTGATTTATTGTGATAATCAGAGTTGTATCAAACTCTCTGAAAATCTAGTTTTTCATGATCAGTCTAAGCATATTGATATCCGATATCATCATCCCAGATATTGTATATTGAGGCAGATAATGATGTTAGAGTAAATTCCTACGGACAAGCAAGATGCTGACATTTTGACAAAGGCATTGTCAATATGTAAATTTGAGTTTCACAGAGACAGGATTAGGGTAGCTAATAATCCCTTTCTTGTTGAGAGGGAGTGTTGAGAAATGGCAACAAGAAATTCTAGTTTAATTTGTCCTTGAATTAAACTAAGAATTAAAATCAAAGTCTATTCTCATAACAACTTGTAAATAGTTAATTAAGTTTAATTAACTTAATTATCTTACGATTTTCAAGTTGGAAGTCTTTTTGTAGTCATGTATATGTTCTCCCTAAGTTTTAGGGGTCTAGTATGAGTTTAAATTGAGTTGGAAATTAGATCACTCATTTTACTGAGTTAAGTTTAGTTAAATTAGTTCCAAACTATTTGTGGAACTAATAGAGGACTAACATTCAGTTGCACTAGTGCATCCAATAGTGCTACTCCACTTAATTGAAGATTCCCTCATCAAAAACTCATGCATGTCGATTCTGAGAAAGATCCAATTGAGACTAGTGTGCAAGGAAAATGTACTATCACTTGTATTATTTACTAGAGTGTAAATATCAAGCATGCATCAAAGATTCATCCTATGTTTGAATTCTGCAGTTTAGAAGCATGAATTCCCTTTAAATAGGGTTTAACATCCTAAGAATTATGAAAAATATTAGGGGCTTGGAGAGTTTCAAAATTGGCTAAGTGTTGGCCAAGACCTATCTTGTGAGTTGAGAGAGTTGAGCATACTTGTGCGGAATTGCTCTAGTGAGAACAAGCTTTGTATATTCACTCATATTTCTGATATATGCAATACATATAGCGGGGTTTTGAGCAGTGAATTTCCCCAGATATATCTTGTGTTATGTGCCATTGATTTATCTTCTTCTTTTTCATATTATTTTCATCGATCTGTTGGCTTTGCTGGTTGAAAGTAGAAGTAGATTCTTGCCCTGTGCTTTAGTACATTGCATGAGCTTGTGAATCTGCCGGATTTTCTACAAACACTTTCTCGACATATGTCATTTTTATATTCCTGAAGACAACATCATGTTCTACTTCATTTTCATATGTACAAATGTAAGATGCATAACATGTACTAGTGGTGTAAGAAATATGTCGCAGGAGTCGTTGGGACATTGGATGTTTCTATTCCCTGTTCCACATTATTAGAGTTTATTGCAATCAATTTTTTCCTCAATATTTTGCTCAATCCAGGAGTTGATGGGGAATCAATCGATTCCATTTGATAGGGTTACTTTGGTTGGATTTTTTTAGTGCCTTTAGTAGATCATTCTTCCATGTATTTTGCAAGCATGGACAAGTCCACGCCTTCTAATTTTTTCATTGCTTCTACCCCCAATATAGAAACCATTGCCTCTTTCAATTTCTCACTGTCATGTCCCTATACATGTATAATACAAAATTTATTTTAAATTTAAAAATAACAAAATAAACCCTATCTATATATATATATATATATATATATATATATATATATATATATATATATATATATAGAGAGAGAGAGAGAGAGAGAGAGAGAGAGAGAGAGAGAGAAGATATAGAAATTAAAACTAAAAAATACAATTCAAAAAAGCAATGGAAACATGTATAAATCTATCAATTGAATATGAAATACCTCATTGTGGAAAGAATCAGATCCCTTTTCTCATTTCCCTCTACTTATTGACATTTTTTGGTGTCCTACAGTTATTTTTTTTGTCCAGACTGTGGAAAATCCCTTCTCTTTGCTCCCTACATTTTTCTCCCTTCCCTCTAATTTTTATAAATAGCAGTAGTGAAAAATGGTTGGATAGGGGTTTGATTTTCATCTATGGTAGGGGTAAATGAGATACACCAAATGATTTCATGAATGTTAGAGGCAAAATCACACCCACAAATAAATAAATAAAAATATTTACTGAAATCCACAACAGGGGAGAGGTCTATCAATATCTATGCCCACCATCAATAGAGATCCAATCGATTAGTTATTTGCTTTCATAGCCTCAATGCATTGCTACAACCTTGGTATGCTCCAACACTGCGCAGAACTTCAAATCTCCCTCGATTTGCAATTAGTGAGTATGAGAATGGAAATATGGTGAATGTATTACATTGTTTTGGTTGAGTAGTCGAGATGCACAATAGGTTTATCTATTGTGCGAATTATAGATTGGCAAGAGTTTTTTTCAATTTGGTTGAATATCCATGATACACAATACGTTTATCCATTGCGTGAATTATAGATTGGCAAGATTTCTTTTATTTCTTCAATTTGGTTGAATAGTCGGTGCTAAATTGGGTGCCATTAGCGCTAGATTTAGCACTAATATTGGCAAAAAAAAGTAGTTGATTTGGGGGGCCAAATGGGGTGTTAATTGCACCTAATTTAGTGCCTATAATATTGCATTTTCTCTCATTCTAATTGTATTCATTGTCATATTTTCACTTTGCAATGTCGATGTGGGAGGCTTCCATGTTATTGTCATTTTTTATGACGTTTGAATACCAAGATTGGATGTGCAATGTGCATAGGCATAGGGGATAAGTTGAAATTTTGGTTGATGTAAAGCCTATAAATGGTGTTTTAACCCAATGGAGGGTGTTTTATGTCATATTTTCCTAGCCCACTAATGAATTTGGTGTGATTTCAAACTTTCTAATTTTATTTTAATAGTCAATGACTCATAATGTAACAATCCACTAGTTATAGTCACATACACACATTTTCACCTTTAAAGGTTGTGTTTCTTAGTGATCATGTATACATGTGACACAAACATTTTCGATCCCGACACTCACTCTTTACTCCTTTGTAGGGTGGATGGTGTCGCTGAAAATATATCTCATCCATAAGTCACCTTATTCTAATTATTATATTATATATTAAGTTCATTTAGAAGACTTAAAAATCAAAAATTTGAAAATAGTATATTCTCTAACATATGAGGTCAAAGTTTTTTTTAAATATACAAAAATACAGATATTTGGTGGTTTAAATTATGTATGAAGGGTTTGAATTAAGTTAAATTAAAATATGAAGAAAAAAACAGTCCATTAGTTTTCATAATCCTCATCTAATATTTATAAGAGTTGTGTCATGTCACCCTATTGGGAGTAGAAATTAACAAAAATGGTGTATATTGAAAATAGGGGCATTTTAATTAGAAAGGTGCAATGAAAACCAATTGTGTTTAAATTGATTGTGTGTTTAGCCAATTGGACGGAGCAACACTGAAGTTCATAGATGTTATGTGACTAATGCCATTTTATGTATTACATGATCTAGAGGAGGCCATGGACAAAGGATGTGGATGATGTAGACCTACTAAATCAATGAGAGGAAAGTGTGTGTCCATAGAATCAAATATGAAATCTGCAAATATAATAAAGGTAAGAAGACAAAGCAACCTCAACCAAAGGAGTATGGTGCTTATGAATTCACAAATGCTACAAAATAGATGAGATAAAGTTATATAAATTGTGTTGTTGTTTATTTCAAATCCAAAAGATGATATCAATATGTCAAATATATGAGTAGCGTGAGGTTTTGTGTTGGATAGCATATTGGTTGAAATGATATAATTGGTGTAATAAACATCATTGACTATGTTATGCATTATACGGGCACGACGAGGCCATGGAAATAAATCACATCATATCAAATAAGGACACAATGGATCTCATTGAGCATCAAGTAATCAATTTTGACTTAATTTAATTTTGTGATACATCCATCCTTTTTCATAGTATTATTAGAATTTATAGTATATTATCCAATATTGAAATAAATTAATGCATGTTGTTGATATTTCAGATGGATATTGGAGCAAGTGCACAACCTAAGTGTTCAACTAGCAAAAGAAAAAAAACATATGTTCGTGGGAGTGGGCCTAAACCTATTAAATCATGAAGAACACAGTTGGTGGAAGAGAATATGACAATGGATCCTCCAGACACAGCAAATAATTGCACTGAAGAAGAGTTTGGTCAAGACTATAGTACATGGGATGGGATTTTTTAAGCGATATCTGATTATATTTCCTTGAAATTGATACATTTCTGATTTATCCAATTCTTTCCAAACATTAATAATGGTTACATCTGTTGATAAGTAGAAGATGATGATGAAAGAATGACTACTAATACCCAAGGTCCAACAGGGATATTAATATTTGTATGGGATGATCCAAACCATCCTTTAAACCATACCAAGGCTAAAAGAGCATATTTAAAGAGAACTCTACCACCTAAGAAATTTGAACAACTGATGATATTAGCATACACTAATGACATGCCACCTAGCCTTAATGATGATGATCATGGTAGTGAAAATGCAGTGCATGAAGAAGGATTGAATGAAATGCTTATAGGGTTATCTGGGGATGGAAATAATGATGACAATAATGATTATATGGTTGGCAGTAACAATGACAACAAGGGTAATTACCACCAATGTAATGTTGATGGTAACAACTAGAAAGACTCCATCAAACAAGTAACAAATACACCTGTGTTCAAATAGGGTGTAAGTAGAACCTCAAAACTGACATGCACATTAATATTATTAGAAATAAAGTCACTATGTGGTTGGTCAGAAAAAGGGTTCACCTCCCTACTGAAGTGAGTTGAAATTTGTTTCCTACAATGCATTTTCAATTAGTGTATGTAATTTTTAAACATTCATCAATTTTGTTTATATTTATTTAAGGGGATTTTAAAACCATATATTGTATATGAATAGTCATAATATAGATTTACATATCAAACATGTTCATCATAAGTCAAACATTGAATTGATCTTTTGGCAATCTTACAGGGCACTAAAAACTAAAATATTTCCTGAAGATAATGTGTTTCCATCATTTTGCAGAGAAGCGTGTCACTTGTTGGTTGAGTTGGGGATTGAATATAAGCAAATTCATTCATGTAAAAATGATTGTATTTTATATAGAGATGAATATCAAGACAAGGTAGAATGCCATGTATGCAAAGAGAAGAGATATCATACAGATGTATAAGGTCCTACAATTCCAAAGAAGGTTTTATGTCACATGCCAAGTATACCTAGCCTTCAACGAACTTTTTGTTGCAAGTCACTTGCACAATTGATGGAATAGCATGCAAAGAATAGGAGTAAATATGGATTCATGTGAATTTCATTCGACTCCAAAGAATTGAAACACATAGAGAAAAATGGCCAAGAAAATTCAAATATGAACACCGTAGTATCAGGTTTGGTCTTGCAATTGATGGAGTGTGCCCATTCTCTTTCATGAGCTCAAATTATGGTGTTTGGCCAGTCGGATTCATAGTATACAATATTCACCCATGGGTGAGTGTTAGAAAGGAGAACCTTATGTTGACTCTCATTGTTCCAGGAAAAAATCAACTTAAAATCATGGATGTTTATCTTGCGCCTTTTATTGATGAGATACAACTTCTATGAAAAGGCATAAGGATGTATGACATATCACGTCCTCCATCAAATAGATCCTTCATGTTGCATGGTGTGCTATGTTGTATTATTCATGATTTCCCAGGACTTGGTGTTTATTCTGGTAAGATAAAAAAAATTACATATTTACACTCATAATTTATTGTCATCCCAGATTTCATACTTATTTTATACTATCGTTTTGATGTTATTAACCTTACTTATTGAATTACAAGGCTTCAAACAAAGGTGATATTTGCATGTCCAAGATGTGCAAAACAATTTCAATGGTGGTATTCTAAAGATCTACATAATTTTGTTTATGCAAACAAGATGGTTTTTATACCACCAAATCATAGGTTTAGAAACCGCCATTATGGAAAATCTGAAAATAGAGGCCCTCCCATGATTATGGATCTAGATGATTGGCTTAAGAAGTATGAAGATACATAATTGAAAGCTTGGCAGTGTTTTTTTGATGGGGGTGATTCTATTGAAGAACCAGAACAAGTTGTAATTAAGATGCCAGAAGGGATGAAAACGAAATCCATATTTTATGAGCTCTCATACTGGAAGGATCTATTAATATCTCACCTATTAGATCCTATGCACATCTTCAAAAATGTCCCAGATTCAATATTTTGACATATAGCAGGAAAACAGAAGGAAACCTTGTCTTCGAGGAGAGATATTTCACTTTCACGTACCAAATTTGATAGAAAACATTTAGGGTCAAACAAGGAAACTGAAAAATATGCAAAAGCTCCATGGATTTTGAAAAAGAAATAGCTAGACCAACTAAAAAAATTCATACGTTCAATAAGGACACCTACTGGCTAAGGGTCGTCATTATATCATCATTTAACATTTATTGGTAAAATTGATTAGATACTAAATATATTTTGATATTCTATTATGTGAAAAAAATAACTAATGACCTTTGATAAATGTGTTGACAACATATGATGCCATTGGAAATTAGGGGGGATTCATGCCTACTGTTGACTTGAGGAATGTCATAAGTTGATTGTCAGAATTTGCAAGGTATGTGGTGGAAGGTTCATGTGTGAGAGACATAGATTTATTTTAATGCATTTTAATTTTTTCCTAAAGGTTCATACTAATTTACTATTCTTATATTAGGTGGGTGACATCCAAGGAGATCCACGAATGTGAAGTGCCAAAGCGGAAGAAGGAAATTGTAGAAATTGTATGTGTATTTGAGAATGATCTCCCTACAAGTCCATTTACTTATACACCTAGTCGATGACATTGAATTGGCGAGTGTCATATCAACGAGGTGGATGTTTTTCTTTGAGAGGTATATGAAGACTCTAAAAAGAGATTTCTAACAAAAGGCACATATAGAGGGTTGCATGGTTGAACTATATGTATTAAATGTATTTTTCTTCCTATGTGAATTCCTTGATAAGGAATTCAAAGATGGGCCATGCTTCTAGGATGAAGAACGAGCATTAGATATTATTTATGGAGAAAAACCACAATCTAATGGTGTTCAGGTAGATATTAGTAAGTAAACTCATGATCATTTTGGTTTTTTTATTGCAATCATTAATTTACTCTGTAATTTATTTGTCAAATTAACAACATGGCCTTTGGAGTTTGAAAAAAATATGTTGACATGTAATAGGTGTAGACGAAATTGTTAAACTCGATAAGTTCATTTTGTACCACATGGAACTTATGAAGAAATGGATTTATTTGTGTGATAAAAAGAGAGAAGAAGTGTTAGAAGAAAGGAGACAAATTAAGATATCAAACCCAGGGAATACCCCATTTCCTATTGATCTACAAGGGGAATGGGGCAAAGATTACACACTAGAATGGGTTACTGAATAATTTCAAAATCAAATAGAAGTTGCAGGTATAGATTCAAACATAACAGAAGATGAAATTAACATGTCTTGAGGATGTGAAATAAAGGTACAGTTGGAATTTTATAGAATATCGTTTCCTTACAGTTTTGACACTATTGGTTATTTTAATATTCGTCATTATATTTATTTTAATTGAAATAAACAGTCTTTCATAGGAAAGAAAATATCCAACATTGTGGGCATGTGGTCGACATTATCACGTAGAACATGTAGATGTAAAGAGATGATCCTTCAATTGTGGCATCATGGTTGACTTCAAGAAATCCAATCGATCAAGATCAAAAGATAAGAATATTATTGAAGTGAATCTACAATATGTTGGGAAAATACAAGAAATTATTGAGTTGAATTACCACTCTTTTAAATGTTTTATTTTTAAGTGTAGATGGTGTGAAGAATTTGAGAGGACACGAAGACATGATACCCATAATGGATGTTTTTCTATAGATTCCTCAAAGTTCCTACCTGAGGATAAGGAGCCTTATGTTCTACCAATTCATTATGAGCAGGTATGTCTTTAACTCAAAGAAAAAGCGGTAGTGATCAATAATCTATTAATGCATTGTTTATTATGAATATATACATGTGTTTATTAATAAATAAAATTATTATAACATACGTCTAATATATGTATGTACTCGTTCATGTGCAGGTATTTTTCTATGAATATATTCAGGACCCAAAATGGACATTTGTCATACATTATTATACAATATTAAGGCATGTATTTGATGATGCATTAGTGGATCCTAAGCAAAAAAATGAGAAAGAGGGATTAGAGAACATCGAAGAAATTGACATGCATGATGATGTTGAAGATGGCTATGTTTAGGAACAAGAAGACAAGAAGGCAGAGTTAGATGATGTTATGGAAGAAAACAATATGGATGGTATAGAAAATGATGATCCAAATACATTTAGTAACTATATGGATGGTCTACAGTGAGATTTCAATGATGATGAAGATGATGCAGGTCAGGATGAGGATGATGATAATATTACTACTTGAAAGACCATATGAACATTGAAAATGATACACTGGATGACATTGTTGCAGACAATGATGTTAATGACCAAGGCTTCTAAATTTTCAGAATTATTTGTAATCCATGTTTAAAAAATGATGACTTGTATAGCCTAAACTTTGAAATGCTTCATTATTATTTATGTCAATACAAAATACATATTGCAATGTCATTAAAGTGTTCAATATAAGGAATGAACTGTTGGTAGAAAAAATAGGATTACTTGAATGCTTTTTCCATTCATTTTGTATCAACATATGTTCATGAAGACATAAAAGTTAATAAAATACTAATGCATATATCTCACAATGATTTGAATAAGCAACTTTGTTAACTTCATTATTTTTGTATTGTTTGTATTTTAATGTTGGTCAACATAATTTTTTTATTGTGTTTTATTAAGAACTAAACATAAAATAATTAAACAAAATAAAAGATTTAATCACCCAGAATTAGATGAAAATTTAATAAATTAAAGCTTAATTTGAGTTTCCTATTTCATATCAAAATAGGAATATTCAATCTCAATAATATCTTTTAAGTTAACATATATAAAAATCCAACTCAATCTTAATTAAAAAAAATATTAAAAATTACATCACATACTGTAGACATGGATGATCTCAAAGATTATGTAGGGACATCAACCATCCTTGAGTCTTGAAACCCTCGCATACTACAAGGCATGTGTCTAGTCTAACCATGTCAAATTTTGACGCATACAAGAATAGTTTGAAGAAATTTCAACATTGGCCCCATTCACTACTCACCGAGTGGCATCGATGGATGACATTGGTGATGGGCATGTTGGAAGACGCTCCATGACATTTCAAGAGATTTTCAACAAATATTCCATAGATAGGATGAGGAATCATGACAATGAAACCGCATGATTTACGTTGATGCAAACATTGATGATCTCAAAGATTATGCAGGGATGTCAGTCATCCTTAAGTCTTGAAATCCTCTCACGTTGTCAAGGCATCTTCCTAGTCTAACCATGTCAAATTTTGACACATATAGCAAAATTTTGAATAAATTTCAATGTTGGCCCCATTCACTGCTCACCATGCGGCATCGATGCATGGCACTAGTGATGGGCATGTTGGAAGACATTCCATGACATTTCAAGAGAGTTTTGACAAAGATTCCATAGATGGGAATGAGTAATGATGACAATGAGATTGCATGATGAACGTTGATGCAAACGTGGATGATCTCAAAGATTATGTGAGGATGTCACACATCCTTGAGTCTTGAAATCCTTGCCTATTGCCAAGGCATGTTTATTGTAATCTAACCATGTCAAATTTTGGTGCATACAGGAATAGTTTGAAGAAATTTCAACATTGGCCCCATTCGCTTCTCACCATGTGGTGTCGATGGATGACAATGGTGATGGGCGCATTGGAATACGTTCCATGACATTTCAAGATATTTTTGAAAATGATTCCATAGATGGGAATGGAGAATGATGACAATGGGACCGCATGATGAATGTTGATGCAAATGTGGATGATATTAAATATTATGTGGGCATATCAAGCATCCTTGACTCTTGAAACCCTCACATACTATCAAGGCATGTGTCTAGTCTAACCATGTCAAATTTTGACACATGCAATATAGTTTGAAGAAATTTCAATGTTGGCCCCATTCACTATTCACCATGCAGCATAGGTGGATGACATTGGCGATGGGCGTGTTGGAAATCGTTCCATGACATTCCAAGAGAGCTCTTATAAATCCATAAATCCCTTAATTCCTAATCTTATATTGACCTTTAAATCCTTAATTAAGCCTAAATCCTGAAAGTACCCTTAATCCCTCAACCCTAGTTAATCACTAATCCTTTAACACAAAATCCATAAATCCCCTAACCCCTAAGATATTGACCCTTAAACACTTAATCCCTAATCCGTTATCCCTTAATCCATAAACCCTATGCCCTAAGAACTTAAACATAAATCCCTTAACCCATAATCCCTAAGCCATTAACCATTAAACTACCTAACCCATAAGCACCAAATCCCTTAACTCTTGACCCTTAATCCCTTAAACCCTAACCCCTAATCCCTTAACCCTTAATTCTTATACCCCAAATCCCTAAAACCCATAAACCTCAAATCCCCTATCTACTTAACCCCCAACACCTCAATTAATGAACTATTTAGGCACATCCAGCATTAAATCTAGCACTAAATCTTACACTAAAAAGGGAGCTAACCAAGGCACTAATTTAGGTGCTAAAATGGGAGCTAAATTTGGCGATATTTTTGCGTTATTATTGGCATAATTTTTAGCGCAATTTCTGGCACTATTTCTGGCGCTATTCTTAGTGTTATTTCGGGCGCTATTTCTGACGCTATTTCCAATGCTATTAGTGCCTAATTTAGCAGCTAAATGTTTTGGCCAATGCAAACAATGCCAAAAATAGTGTCACCCTAATAAATAGCACCGAATTTTTCAAAAAATTAGAGAAAAATACACTAAAATAGTCCTTGGAAGAAAAAAAGGGAGATAATCACAGGGATTTGTTGAAGTTTTTAACCTTTTCTCATTAAAATTATATTTCTCTACAGTAACTTTAACATGGTATCAAAGAAATTTTCGCTTCAAGGGAATGTCTTTATGGTTAATGGGTTTGGCTTGGGCCTATGGTGAACCTTATTATAGTGTGAGTTGTGTGGACCCTGATACAATGGGAGATTTGAAAAAGATATTCTCATGGTGAAAAGAGAGAATGACAGCTTAAGTGTTAGGGAAAAAATTTAAAAACAAATATTTGTGTGTGTGTGTGTGTGTGTGTGTAATAATGAAGTTTGTTTTTATTTAATTGCATGTAAATAGGCATACAACAATAAGAATTGATAAGACATGCATACCCTTAGAAACTTACCAGTAAAGAATATGAGCTTAAAGTCATCAGACTTTTTGAGATCCCAAGCTTTTTCAGTTTGTGAGCGGCCCATTAGACCTAGGTAATAAGGGATCATGCCATATTATTGAAAACTATGATTATAAACCTTGAATGCGGTAGGGCTTGGAGGTGAGTAGTTTTGGCTCACTTTGTTGGTTTAGTAGAATTTGGTCAAGGGAAAACCCAAATCAAGTTTTAAGGGGGGTTGTTAGGTAAAACTTGACTTGGTGAAAGAGTCAAAGTTGGTCGATTAAATAGTGTTTGTTTTGTACACATGTTTTTAGTTGCCCATGGTTTTGTGTCCATGGATTGCATGTAATGAAGCCTTTAAAAGGCTTTAATACTTCATTGTAATGTGCCAAGGAGGTGAGCAGTGAAGGATCACTTGGCCATCTTGGTCAGGTTTTGGTCGAGGGACTAATAAAACTTTTTTAGTTGGATTTTTCCCCGAATTGGGGGTTTTCCAGGATAAACATTGTGTTTATGATCTTTAATTTATTGCTAGTCATTTTTGTTCTTTTCTCATTAAATTTATATATCTCTTTGGTAATTTTAATAGTAAGTTCAAATCTAGAAGTTCTTGTAGGAATAATATCGATAGCTTCTATTCAACATTATTTTTCATGGTTATGCATCTTTCATCTAAAAAACACCTTAAACAAAAAAATTTGACATGATCTAGTGAACAAGGGAGATTGAGAGGGAAATCATCTCTACATGATCACTTTTCTACTTACAACAATGTATATTTCTTTTGTTACTACTTTATGTTTTGCATAGTAGGACTAGATTTACATTTTTGCAAAAGTAATATAGGATACCCATTTGTGCAACTTTTATTTCCCTACAAGTAAAATTTAGTTTTTTTCCTTACAAAGTAGCATATTATTTACTTATTACAAATCTATTTTTTTGCAATTAGTTTCGTTTGTGCAAGATTAATTTAGCTAAGTGATTGCCTCAGTGCATGATTCCCTCATTTACTTGATCAATATTTCATTTTATTTCATAATTCAATATGCATTAAGGAGTAAGAAGGAATGTGGCATGCATATATAGTGCATGATACCTATTAAGTTTGCATGGATTCTAGGTTGATATATTAAATTTGAGACCTTCAAGGATACAACATTATTGATGGAATACTGAGGGTCATCAACAAATGAAGTATTTAATCATACAATTGAATAAATGGTTGGGATGGATTGAATGGCTAGTTCAACTTAGGTAGTCAACTAGTTGTCAAAAGATGAGTCGAATAGAAAAATGAACTAGTTGATGTTATATAGTGGATTTCAAAGAAACTATTGGAACTATTTATGTTAATTTGTGGGTCAGATCTTCTGAAATTCAAGAAGTTTTCTATAAATAGAGGACCCTATGGTAATCATGTCAATCATGCATTGTGATGTTCTGATCATACTGTGTTGTGCTTAAGTGTAGTAACAGTGTCTTTAGACACCATCAGTCATCTTGGAATGCTAGTCTTCTATTTTTTTTCTTTTATAAAACGTTTATATGCTCTTTTTCTATGTTCATTCCCCAACATAAAGCATATTGGTCTCTTTATACTCAAAACAAGTAGCACTAAAAAGAAGAATATCTATAAGGAACCATTAAGTAGAGAAAGGTAAGATATTCGTTATGTTGTTTGGATTAATGGAAGAGAATTTCTTGGTTTTTTTATCGTTGTATGAGATTCTTTTAATGCTCTATATGGGAGAAATAGCTAAGCATGTGATTAGATGAGTTGTGTTGGAAAAGATAGATTCGTGTAGCTTGGTTCCTTCATCTTGGTGGCCTCGTATCTCAACTTGGGTGTCATACATACATTCAATACTTATTGTTAGGTGTAATATAAATCTTACAAAACAAATTTCTTGGAAATTATTTAGTTATAATATGGGTGTCTTAACCTTTTTTTATAAATATGAAAAATCCAAGTTATATTCTATTATGAGAGTTTATGTATTATACATGTCATGTGTGATTGTGCTTAATTCTGTTCATGGGAAATTGGTGTCCATGAATGATTATATCCATACTAGTTAACTCATTGCATTATTATTTTGGATCATGCATTTCATTTAGTTATTTCCATCCCTAAGATATTTCCTATGTTGGTGTCATGGGGGAAATGCCTCTAATGACTTGAAATGGAAAGCCTTGTAATGTGGGTACCCGTCTCATGGTTGGTAATGTTAGACGAGTATGCAACAATATGGAATTATAGCTTAACCTTAATGTTGGTCCAAATATAGGCAACCTTGGAGAAATTCATGAAAACATTCATGCCCATGGTGGTGAAATTAAGAAGAATTTGAGCATATGTTGACGTGGTCATAGTGGTGTTGTGTTATGAAACCAGCTCACAAAAAGATAGAAAATATAGATCAATGCCTTAGAATTCAGCCTCTTCGAGGGGGAAACCTCCTTTACATTACACAAATGAACAATTCTAGGATGATTCAAATGACAAAACCTCCTTTCTATATATAGGAGTCTAAGGGGACACAATATAACCAAGCCGACCTAACAATAATAATATAAAGGCACAAAAATAACAATAGTGGGATTCTATGGGGCAAAATAATAACAATATGGGGACAATAGGGGCACAACAATAACAATAAGGGATACAGCGACAATATTAATGGGGGAATCACTAGTATTATAGGGACCTAACATGCCCCTCTCCTTCAAAAAAGTGTTTTCCTCAACACTTGAGTAGTTTTGGGTGCCTCTGTATAAAATTCTCATCCTCCCATGTGGAATCTTCAATAGGTAAGTTTTTCCACTTGATGAGATACTCTGAAATTGATCGATTTCGTAGCTGTTGAGTTCTTGTTTCTTTGACTGCTTCAGGTTCCAATATGATTTTTCCCTCCTCATCAAGTTCTGGAAATATTGTTTGAACTGGAATCTCGTCACCTATAACCTTATTTAATCATGAAACATGGAAAACTGGGTGCACTCGAGAAGCTGTAGGAAGTTCCAATTTGTATGCCATAGTACCTATCTTTTGCAACACCTTGTATGGACCATAATACTTTGGTGATAATTTATTATCCTTCTTAGCTTGCTTGAGGGACATTTGTTTATATGGTTGTAGCCGTAGGAATACCCAATCACCTACATCAAAACTTCTTTCGCTGCGATGTTGATCTGCCTGCTGTTTCATTCTATTCTGCGCCAAGGTAAGGTTATCCTTTAAGAGTTGGAGAACTTGTTGTTGATGCTCGATGTGATCTTCCACTGCTTGAACCTTAGAATTTTCTCTTAAATATGATGTGATGGATGGTGGATGATATCAATAAAGTTCCATAAATGGGGTCATTTTTGTTGTAGTATGGAAGGAAGTGTTATACCACCATTCAGCCAGAGGCAACCATTTGACCCATTGTGTTTGTTTATCATATACAAAGCAACAAAGATATCCTTCCAAACATTTGTTTACTATCTCAGTTTGCCCATCAGATTAAGGATGAAAATATGAGCTATGAGCTAATTGAGTCCCAAGACAAGAAAATAATTATGTCCAAAAGTTTCCAGTGAAAATGGGATCTTTGTCGCTTACAATAATCTTTGGATTTTCATGTAGCTTTTGAATTGTTTCCATAAATGCAGTAGAAACTGTACTCGCTTTAAATGGATGAGATAATGCACAAAAGTGTGCATACTTGGTAAGTCTGTCAACTACCACCATGATAACACTCTTTCCTTCAGACTTGGGTAAACCTGTAATAAAATCCATTGAAACCTCCTCCCAACATTGGCTTGGAATGGATAAGGGTTGTAATAGTCCTGGGGTCTTAATTGTTTCAACTTTATTTTTTTGGCAAACCAAACATTCTGCCACAAACTTTTGAATATCCGATTTAAGGCCATCCCAAAAAGAATCCTTCTTAACCCTGTGGTATGTTTTTAGAAATCCTGAGTGCCCTCCTAAGGGAGAGGTTTGCAATTCCCTAGGAATCTTTTTGTTTGAGTTGGCAATTCTTACATAGGTATAACCAATCCTTGTACCATAACGAATCATTTTTACAGCTAAATGTATCAGATGTACTAGGATCTTGTTGTATCTTTTGAATGAGTACCCACACTTCCTCGTCATTCTTCAATTCATCCCTTGCTTCATTTATCCAATCTGTTTGGATAATAGAAATGGTGCAAAGAAATGCTTCTACCTCCTCATCCTTTCTTAAGAGTGCATCTACCACAACATTTTGCTTCCCTTTTTTTGCAGATGATTTCAAAGTCATAGCGCAAGATCTTTGTAACCCATTTTTGCTACTCTTCTGAAGATAATCTTTTCTCCAAAAAGTATTTAAGACTATCATGATCTGGTTTTACCTTGAAGTGTCTTCCCATTAGGTAGGGTTGCCATTTCTTAAGTGCATGTAGTATTGCCAAAATTTCCTTCTCATAAATAGCTTTGTGTAAATACTTTCCTTTGATTGGACGACTTTCGAAAGCAATGGGTCTTTGTTCTTGCATTAAAATAGCACCAATTCCATTTCTTGAGGCATCACATTCCACAATAAAGGTTTTTGTGAAGTTTGGTGTAGCTAAGACTAGTGCTTGGCACATTGCCTCTTTAAGATGTTCAAAGGCCTTTGTTGCTTCTGGAGTCCATGAGAATGCATCTTTCTTCAATAATGTTGTTAGAGGTGCTGCTATTCTCCCATAATTCTTAACAAACTTGCGATAATACCCTGTCAACTCGAGAAATCCTCGTAGATGCTTTATGGATGTGGGGATTTTCCATTCCTTAATGGTTTTAATTTTTCTAGGGTCTACCTTAACACCTTCATGAGATACAATATGACCCAAATATTCCACCTCTTGTACTCCAAAGAAACATTTGGACATTTTTGCATATAATTGTTTCTCCTCCAATAGTTTGATCACCATCTCAACATGTTGGACATGATCCTTCCAAGACTTGTTGTAGATTAGTATATCATCAAAAAATACTAACACAAATTTTCTAAGGAAGGGTTTGAAAATGGAATTCATCAAACCTTGAAATGTAGAAGGTGCATTAGTAAGGCCAAAATGCATGACCAAAAATTCATAATGACCCTCATGAGTTATAAATGTTGTTTTTGGAATGTCTTTAGTCTTCATTCTGATTTGATGATATCCTGAACGAAGATCCAACTTGGTGAAGTAAATTGATCCATGCAATTCATCTTTAATAGTGAACTTGTTGAGCTCCCCATAATCTTGACACATGCACCATGATCCATCATTCTTGTGAACCAATACTACTGGAGCATAGAAAGAACTTTGACTAGGTTGAATTATACCAACCTCTAGCATTTCTGCAACCATAGGTTCAATTTCACTCTTTTGGACATAGGGATATCTGTAAGGCATGATGTTTGGAGGAACACTTCCTAGAATCAAATTGATAGCATGATCATGATCACGAATAGGTGGGAGGCCTTTGGAGTCTCAAATACCTTGGAATGATTGTCCAAGACTTTTTGGAGATCTGGAGAAATGGATGATTTCGATGTGGGAACCTCTAGTGAACATAATTGTGCAATTATGCCTCGTTGTTCTTTCTTTAGAAGCTTTGTCATTCCATTAGAGCTGATTATCTTTCCCGGTTTCCCTGCAATACCCTTAATTCAATTTCCTTTCCTTCTGAAGAGAATTTCATGAAAAGTTCTTGAAAATTAAAAGCTATTGTACCCAATGATTGTAGCCATTGGACTCCTAGTACAACTTCAGCACCACCCATTGGAATGGAAAGCATTGGGCTATTTAATACATATTCTCCCATGGATAGCTTGATATTATGGCACTTTCCTGAGCAATTTATGGTTCCTCCACTTGCAACCATCACTTGACACTCTGGTGCTAGATATAGGAAGCAATTCAATTCTTTTTCTATCTTATAATGAATAAAATTATGGATACTTCCCGAATCAATCAACACTATTACCTTTTTCTTCTTGATATGCCCTTCTATCTTGATAGTTTGAGGAGTGGTAATTCCAGCCAATGCATTACAAGATCTGGTTGGATTCATTTCTTCTTTTTCTAGGGTTTTTTCTTGGTGTATATCCTCTTCTTTTGATGTTTCTTGTTCCTTTTCTTCCTCCTCTTCACAATCTATGTAAAATAATTTCTTCTCAGCACACTTATGACCTTTAGTGTTTTTGCTATCACAACTGTAACAAAGCCCTTTTGCTCTTTTTTCTTCCAATTGTTGTGGTGTCGACCTTGTAGATTGTGGATGGCTAGGGGTAGCAACACTTCCATCTTCATGATCGTGAGTAGTAGGCTTCCTTGTTGCCATAATTTTGCTTTCCATTTTTCTTTCCACCTTGAATGCCTTCTCCAATGAATCTAGTTCCCAAATGCAAACCTCATGTTGGATGTTATCTTTTAAAGTACCTATGAACATATCAATCATATGCTCCTCTAGAATATCTTTTACCCTTATATTCAATTTTTGGAAGTCCTCAATGTGCTCCATCATTGAACCCTTTTGTTTGAGATTCATCAATTGGCTAAAAAATGTGTTTCTTTTTTTATCCTCATAATGTGCTTTCATTTCATCCATAAAAATAGCCCAAGTGACAATTTGTTTATGAGAGCAAAGCCATCGATACCATACAAACTGATTTGGTTCCAAATATAAAGTTGTAATGCGTACCTTTTCTGTGTTTTGCACATTATGGAGATCGAAAAATTGCTCCATCTGTAGTATCCATGTTCCCAGATCCTTGCCATCAAAATTCCTCATATCGATCTTTGGAACATGGTGGTTCTTCGATACAACGTTAGAGTCTATGAAATCATGATTAACATTTATTTTGTTCTTATCATGAGTTTCCTTTACTACCCTTTCGCCATTAGTAAGCATTTCTTGTAGAAACTTTGTCACATCTGTCTTCAAATCTTCCATGCCTATCTTCAAATCGTCCATCTTAGTTTCCACGCTGTCCATCTTAGTTTCCACGTTGTCCATCTTATCTTCCAAGTCATTCACATTAGCTTCTACGCCTTTCTTTAAACCATCCATCTTAGCTTCTACGTCTTTCTTTAAACCATCCGTCTTATTTTTTGTTACCTTTTGTGCGAGTGAAATTTGTTGCACTTGGTTTCGTAATATTCATATATCATGTTGCATTTCTTCCTCTTCTTCATGAGTCATGCTAGAGCTTTCAGGTTGCTTACTAGGTGTTTCCATTTTCTTTCTTAAGGGCATCAATTACTGATAATAATGCTTCACTACGCCCTTTGAATTCCTTCAAACTAATTTTTCAAACCAAGCTTATGCGAAAATTTAAAAAAAATACACACCTTTTTTTCGCTTTGTAGGAGATCGATATTGAATCTGATGTACCTCTATAATTTTGGATCTCCCAGTTCTGAAATCATGGCTTGCAGTATCCCTCTGTGTCTTCTTTCCAATGCCACCAGCCTGATCAAAATTGGATTCTCCAAGGAAGAGTTACGCCAAATATCCCACGGTGACATGATTATAAACCTTTTCAGAAGAGCGAACTTGTATGAAGTATCACGTGTCACTTTTTTGACGTTTGGATATGAACAATACATACAGGAAACTACAATCCGTCTTGTTTCTGTAACTTCTTACGGAATTTCAATATGATGCTCAGTGAGACAGTTATGATGATTTTCCCACGGTGACCTGTTTGGAATGTAATTCGGGGGTCTGCAAAAACCCTAACTTCCTCAGACTATATCTCCGAAAATATAGTGAGACAGGATCTGAATTTCAGAGCCGAGGTTAAAAACGATTTCTCTTCAGATGGGTTTTTGTTTTAGCATCTGAAACTTTGTAGCGAAAGAGTTAGAGAGAAAATCCCACAATGCCCTATTTTAGCTTAAATTATGGAGCTTGCAAAAACCCTAACTTCCTCAAATCATATGTCTAAAAATATAGCGAGACAAGATCTGAAATTCGGACCCTAGGTTCAACATGATTTCATCTCAAATGGGTTTTTTTATTCGCTTCTGAAACATTGCCACAAAAAAGTTATAGAGAAAATTCCACGATGACCTGTTTGGAGCAGTGAAACCCTAGAATCCAAAGCTCTGATACCAAATGTTATGAAACCAGCTCACAAAAGGATAGAAAATGTAGATCAACGCCTTAAAATTCAGCCTCTTCGAGGGGGAAACCTCCTTTACATTACACAAATCAACAATTCTAGGATGATTCAAATGACAAAACCTCATTTCTATATATAGGAGTCTAAGGGGACAAAATATAACCAAGCCGACCTAACAATAATACTATAAAGGCGCAAAAATAACAATAGTGGGATTCTATGGGGCACAATAATAACAATATGGGGACAATAGGGGCACAACAATAACAATAAGGGATACAATGACAATAGTAATGGGGGAATCACTAGTATTATAGGGACCTAACATGTTGGAAGAGGGGTTGCAAGACGAATTTGGTTCATTTTCTCTTACACATTTCTCATCCAATTTAATAAATCCACCCCAATAATCCTTAATTCATATAAATGTAATAGTGAAGGATAGTGGAAAATGGCAAGTATTGTTGTTGAGATAGTAGGCAATGTAGGCTCATAATACCTTTAAATCTTGTGGACTGCAAATTGACAATTGATCACAAGGGTTGAAAGAGAGGTTAATTGAGTAGTTGACTGAGTGTTTGGCTAAGTGGATAATTAAAATAATAATTGGGTGGTTGATTAAGTGTTTGACTTGTTGAGTAGTGTTGTAACTTTTCCTGCAAAAATGAAAATTATAATGAAATTTTGATTATAAGTGATCAAAGAGGCTAATTAGGGAATTTTCCAAACTCTAACACTCAATAATATGGCCAATTGGCTAAAAAAAAAAAAAAAATTAGTTTTGGATACTTGTTTATCAGAGTATGCAATCCTTGTGAGATCAATAATTCACAGCCATTTTGTGTAGTGAACTTTCACATGCCACCATTTCATAACCCCTAAGTAGTTTAGCAAAACCATTTTTCTTCACCCCTTGAAATGTATAATAATTCGATAAGTGGTAGCATATGTCAGGCTGGTACATAGTTAGTCAAGAATGATGTCAACACAAAAAGTGCAACATAAATGTATTATGCCAAATAAGAACTCACCACGTGGAGGAAACTCTATGATGTATTAAATAAATAAATTTGGTGAAGTTATTTGTTATTTTATCTTATGGTTAAAGGACTACCGAGTCACACATTCTCGAAAGCACTGATTTCCTCCACAACTGACAACATCAAGATATTTCTAATACTTTATTATTTCATTTGATAAAAATAACAATGGAGACAAAATCTCAATGCATCCCAATCATTCAAGCAACTCTAATTGTGCAAACCCTAATTGAAGAAAATCATAATTGATTGATTGGAACATTAATATTTTTGAGAGTGTCATTTCCTAGTTCGACCCTTATTAGTCAAGAAAAGATGCCTAAGACAACTTTGCAAACTTACATGACTACCTTTATGTGTGGGAATCAAACCTAGCCAAATTTGTAATTCCATTGACTTATTGTTTTCCTAAGTTTGTTGCTTGGTGTACTTAAAATTATATATCTAGTAAAGAGCCATAATGTTTTCTAATGGGCCTGCATTATTCTACATTAATACAATGAGCTAACCTCATCTGAAAACTTTAACCTATTACAATCCTATTTGGACAAATATGTAGTGTTCCACAGAATCCTCCCCCATACATATCCAAACTTTTTCCTTAGATTTCATGACAAGCCATAACCATTTTGTAAAAATTCCTTTATTAAAATTAATTATGCTCAATATCTAGAAAATATTATTCATTCTCATCCTGTAGAATTCCAAGTAACTATATATTTAAGGTATCAATCTTACTTTCTATACCTAATTTTATTTTTCCAAGCTCCTTCTTTCCAACATATTCAGCTAAGAACAACAGACAAGCTAGGTAATCCTCGTTCAGTTACTAAATGGATTTATTTCATGGGAAAGAAGGAAAAAAATAACGGTATCCTCGATTTTGTTAATCAAATTATCTTTGTGCCTTATGTTATTTTACATGGAAGACCAACACCTAGAATAATCCACGGATTGACAAAAATTTTACAACTCGATCTAAAGACTAAAGTTAGAGACCATTTTTGGTATGAAAAATCATACAGTTATTAGGATATATGGCTCATAGCTTTACCCTTTCAAGTTACCAGCCTTTCTAACATTAAGGATATTTTCTATGAAATATATTAGACAATTACTTGATTCAAATTTTATTCATTTGGCTTAAAAAAAACATCAAGACACCTTTAAAGTAAAGAAAAATGTTCGTACATTAATTGTTGATTCAAGAACAACTCAAGGTGTGATTGAAAAGGTTTTTTTAGTATTAGATATTTAGTAGGCAAAAGGATGGAATTATGACCCATAGTAAATAATTTGAAATAAGTGGGTGCAATTTGGATCTACCCCTATGAGCATCAAAATAAGCCAACATTATAGAAGGCTGCAAATAAAGATAAACAGGAACAAGTACATTGTTTATTACAATAAAAATGAATTTATTTACATAAACAAATGGAGAATCCTAATAAAGAATAAGAAAAATCCCCATTCAACAGTGATTGAAACCCCTCAACAAAAAGAGAAGCCTGATAAAAGAACATATACAAATCTTCTTAGACTATTTGTGATATGGAGAGTAAAATTTCAAAGACACCTAGAATCAAAGAAAAATCAAAATATACAGGTAAATAGTTACAACTATAGGAAGAAAATTCAACATACGAGCATGTTTTTTCCATTGAGTATATGTCTTCAACAACATTAGAAATTTCAAGTGCTCAAAACAAAGAAGAGGGTGTCATAAAGTCTAAATAGTTAAAATAGATCAGTTTATTTTCTCAATTCATGAATGTCAAAAAAAAAGGTTGTTCAGGCAAAGAAATAGATGTACCATGATTTGGAATTAGGGTCCATCCTAAACAAGGTTATTTTCGGCCTTAGGTTTTGAGAAAGGGCATTTGAATTTGTCTATTTTACAGCGAAAAAATCAAAAAATCAAGGCAATTGGAGATTATAAAGCCACTAGACTTGATTTCAAATTGGATGAAATAAATATGATGGATAAAATGGACTTACACAACCAAACAAGAGAAATTATATATAAGCATGTGATGAATACTTCAGTCAACATGGGAAAAAACCAAAATATGGAAACTAAAATTGAAAGACAATACAAATAGGAAAAGGCATTCAATAGAACAAAGCATATGAGAATTATTGATTTGTAATAATGAATAGTGAATTTGGGTGTTGACTCACAAAATGAAAAATCTAGAAAAAGTACTGATTAAAAAGAAAGATATTGGCATTTGAATGTGTAGAAGAAGAAATTTAAAATTCCAAATATTGGCCATGTACAAACTTCAAAACTTGAGACTATAGAGTAGGAGAAGGGCCAAGTATTGTAATAAATGGTAAAAACTAGCTAGTGAAATGGAATTACAACAACAACAAATCTAGGTGTAGTGCCCCGCTCTAGTAGATTGACCCTGATATGACATTATC
The DNA here is from genome assembly GCA_031772625.1 of Pinus tabuliformis. Classification (NCBI taxonomy): domain Eukaryota; kingdom Viridiplantae; phylum Streptophyta; class Pinopsida; order Pinales; family Pinaceae; genus Pinus; species Pinus tabuliformis. The sequence goes on along the minus strand of CM062818.1, from coordinate 1,056,324,600 downwards.
ATTGATATAGCCTTAAGGCTCACACGTTATTCTCTATGGACCTCAAATTCAGGATCCAGATACTTTAGTCTTACTATTAGTAGATGTGGTGGATGTGTTTGTTTCATATTCGATGTTATGATGATGATAGTAGTGATGGATATGTATGTTTGTATAAGATATAATCCAAATAAAGAATTATTTAATTTTAGTTTAAATTAGATTGATAGATAAGTCAAACTAGAAAGATTATATATGCATAAATAAAATATAATGATGTTATTCTTCTTTCGCTAAAAATAAAATTGTTTATATATAGTTTCAATATATTAAAGTTATTAGTGCTCACCAATTATTTTACAAGGCAATGATTAAAAGTATGATCATTAAGTTATATATTAAACATTATTAGAAAGTAAACTATTAGTGTATCAAGGAGATCGTTATTCATATACATTAAATAGACCGAATTAAGAAGCAAATAAATTTATCCTGTTTGCATATTGTTTTAGCTAGAAGAAAAAAAATAATGTGTTTTCTAAAGTTAGTTAATGTATTAGAGTAATTTTTACATGTGATATTTACTCAAAAACCCTAGAGGAGCATTAATAACACTTAAGACTAGTTTTGCAATTCCTCGGAGGGAATCAACTATATGGGAAATTTTCTAAGTGTTCATTTTGCCAATCCAAGATCCATTATCTTGGGCACATTATCTTTGAGGAAGGCATTGCAGTGGATCCTGCAAAGATCAAGGCCATCATGGAGTGGTTGGAACTTACTAATGTTCACAAAATACGTAGTTTTATGGGTATGGTTAAGTATTATCATGTATTGGTTGAGGGGTTTTTAAAGATAGCAACCCCCATCACCGAACTCCTAAGAAAGAATAAGAAGTTTGTTTGGATTGAAAAATGTGAAGAGACATTCAAGAGGTTAAAAGCATTTTTAACAACTGCACTGATATCAAAGGTACAAGATATGGTGCAGGAATTTCTAGTTTGTGCCAACACCTTCAAGGAAGGAATTGGTTGTGTATTGATGCAAAATGGTATAGAACCCGTGAGGAGAATTGTGCAACATATGATCTAGAAATGGCAGCTATTGTATATGCCCTAAATATTTGGAGACACTACTTTTTAGAAAGGAAATTTGAACTAAAGACTGGTCATTGTGGGCTACAAGCACATATTTAAAACAAAATACCATAAAAAGAAGGTGTTTAGAGTTAATAAGTGAATATAATTTTAATATTACTTACATAAACAAAATTGTAAATAGGGTGGCAGATGCTTTATGTAGGAGACCTCAAATATTTTTTATGATTCCCTTAAAGACAAACTTAAGGGAGAAGTTGCTCAACTTACAAATTGAGGGCACCTGGTACAAGGAGGTTAGAAAGAGTTTAAGGGAATATGAAATGATGATCCCTAGGTATGAAGGATACTCCCTTGATAATGATGGACTATTATGATTTCATGGGAGGATATATGTGCCACTGAATGAAGACATACGCTAATTAATGTTAAGCGAAGCACATTGAGAAATATACATGGCATACCTCAGTGTTAAGAAGATGAGTGTTGACCTGAAACCGCTCCTCTTTTGGAAGGGGGTGAATAAGGACATTGTAAACTTTGTAGCGAGATGTTTAGTGTTTGCAAGTAAAAGTTGAACACATACATCCAGTAGGGTTATTGTAACCCTATGATATACTAGAGTATAAATGGGAAGTTACATCAATAGATTTCATTGTGGGACTGCCAATGACCACAAGAAGACATGATGCCATATTTGTAGTGGCAGACAAGTTGACTAAGATTGCCTATTTTATACCAATTAAGACTACATATGAGGCACCGATATAGAATTTTTTTGTATTGATGAGATTGTGAGATTACATGGAGTACCAAGGAAAATAAAATCAGGTAGGGGAGAATTATTTACAGGAAGGTTTTGGACAAATTTCCAAGAATTCATTTCAACCCAACTGAACTTCAACACCACCTATCACCCCGAGATAGATGGTCAAGAAAAGAGGACTAACCAAATCCTTGAGGACATGCTATATATGTATGTGATGGACCAATAAAAGAGATGGGAATATTTTTACCACTGGTCAAAATTGTTTACTATAACAGTTATTAGAGTTCCATCAAGATGGAACCATTTGAGTTCTTGTATGGGAGGCCTTACAGAACATCCCTCAGTTGGGACTGACTAGGACACCTAGTATTAATAGGAAAAGAAGTATTACAAGATATGGAAGTAAAAATTACCATGATCAAGGGAAGGCTAAAGGAAGCACAAGATCAACAAAAGAGTATGTCGATTCTCATCGGACTGATCAAAGTTAGGAAGTGGGAGATAGGGTGTTGCTGAGAGTAAGGCCCTGAAAGAGCTCCATAAAGTTTGGGAAGGGGGAAATTGTCTCCATTATTTATCAAACCATTTGAGGTCATAAAGAAGAAAGGGTCAATGGCCTATAAGATTTCTTTACCTCCATCACTCCATATTTCAGTATTGCATCATTATATTTCAAATTCTCTTATTGACTTGGGTGATTTGTAGGTTTTGGATGAGGGCACAATGATGGTTGAACCAATTTGAATACTAGACCATTGAACTCTACACCTTAGACAATAATTAGTGGACCAAGTCAAGGTCTAGTGGAATATTTATAGTCCCAGTTCAACCACTTAGGAGGATGCTAAGGAGATGCATCATCATTTTCCCTACCTATTATCAGGACTTCAATACAAAGTCTATTGTTAAGAGGGGGTGTGTGTAGTGCCTCAATCTAGTTGATTAACCATGATATTACATTAGAATTGATATAGACTTAATCTCGCACATTATTCTTTGAGCACCTCAAGTCGAGGACTCAGATACTTGACTCTTACTATTAGTGGATATGATGATGTGTTTGTTTCCTAGTTGATGCTATGATGATGATAGTTGTGATGGAGATGTATGTTTGGCATGATTATAATAGTTGTGATGGATGTGTTTTATGAGTATGTCTAATCATGAAATGGATTCATTATGTTGGTTATTTACATTATTTATGTCTCATGTTGAACAATGATGTCGATGACTATGTCATGATTATTTAACATATGCTATTATCTCAATGAATAACATGTGAAACATTATTACTGGTGATTATTGAGTTTGGAAGGAGACCACCAGATGCACTCACATGTGATGAGTTGACGACCTCTGGTTTGATGGAATTGAATACTCTGTCTCTGAAATTTTAAAGTTCAATTTGAATTTTTTTGTTTTAAATTCTAATGACATGTTAGTGGTTGCAAACACAGGTTAGTTACTTGGCCAAAAGACTCACACATGGGTGATGGGGTTGTACAGATAGATGGAACTTCATGGGATAGGTAGGACAACATCATTGATTTCACCCACAAGCACTCTCGTCGTGTCTTGGGCTGGAAGGTATTAGGATACCTTTAGTTTGAAGATCATGATTTTGTGGAGTCAGATCCTAGATTGGGCTACCCATGAGGATTTTAATGGGGGTGTGCATCGAGGCAGATTCTTGAATCCCCAACACCATTAGTCTCACTATAGAGGGAAAAATAAGAGAGGATAGTGGTCTCAATATTTGCATATATATTTTCCCCTCGTAGTCATTGGATGCTTGAAGGGAAAGAGGTGTGGCCTCTCGCACACTTGGAGCTTCAAGGGAAGTTCTTGAAGGGAATGACTGACTTGGCACCCTTGCCATCAAGAAGAAATTGTTTTGTGTGGCACCCTTGGAACTTCAAAGGGGAGTCCTTGAAGGGCACATCTGACTTGGAACCCTTGCCATTAAGAAGAAATTATTGAATATAATCAAGATATGAAAATCCTGTTAATTCACATAAGTTGGTAAATGAGGTTTTAGAGCTAAGGTAATTAAATCAAGAATAAAACTTGGGGTAAAGGGAAAATAGGAAGAAAATAAAAATTGGACCACTTGAGAACTCTACCCTTCACTCATTTGGAAAATTTTAGGTAGATAATGTGCATAAGTGTTTTAATAGGAAAAATGGGGGAAGAGGGACATAGAGTTAATTAGAAAGATTAATCCTAAAATAGTTTAACCTCATTAAGAAAAGAGGGTGTGAATAAAAATAAAGGTTAATAAATTAAATTAAAGAAAATATAGAGAACCTCTATGTGGCAAGAACCAACATAAGAATATCCATCTAAGAGGAAATTTGAGTTAAATTAGGAGGTAGTTGGGGGACCAAATCTTAGACTTGTTAGTTGACTTCAGTAATGAACACAAATTAAGGAGTAGAAAAGGGGGATCAAGAGATAACTAGGAGAAGAAATAGGGAGTCATGTTGGGGTGAGGAAAATTATTATTTTTGAATTAAAATTTAAGTAAATAATTTTGGAGAGCCTTGGTGAGAGGGTGACACATGGGTGGGTGAATAATAAAAAAAATTTATTAATAAAAATAATTAATTATGCATGAAGTGAAAATTGTCACCTATGAAGCCTCCTATAAAAGAAGGGAAAAGCTATGGGAAAAGGGGACCTTGTTGCCCTACTATTGGATGAACTAGATAATGTTAGTTTGGCAGTGAATACAACTATAGTGAGTTTGGTATAGTGGAGATTTTATTTTGAGAGGGGGACTCTTGAGAAAAGAGTGCTCTCCTCCACTAGTTAGCACTTCTTCATTATATTACAACCCCATTGCAACTTCGAGATTCATGGTGAAGAAGAGTACCCAAGGAGTAGGTTGGAAGGTCAACCGGTGAGTTGGTGACATTCGTTCAAGAATGCTACATCCTTCACACATGTATGTGGATAGCCACAACGGAGCGCAAGAATCAAAAAAATTGAGTCAAGTTTCCATCCCTTTGTTGAATGGTACTTTGAGTTACATAAATTTCCACTACATGTTTATTGTATTGCATAAAATTATATAATTGAATTTATGGATGAATTGACCTTAAAATGTTATGTGTATTGCATATTTATGTGTGGTTTACTATGTGGTTCATTTATAGTCGTTGTTCATGGATAAATGGTTGTCAAACGGAAATTATTAACTTATCGCATTCCTGGTAATGCAGTATCTTAAGATTGTCTCTCTATTTTGTTAAAAGAAAATATAGTGCCTTGTATTCTTGAATCGTTATTTACCCATGTTACATGTGGTTAATATAAATAGCAAAAAGAATTAATTGTGGGTAAATAGCATTATAGGTTGCAATCCCTACACTAAGCATTGTAGAAAGAGAATGGTGAGCTTAAAGGCTCAAGTCCTTCTTCAGGTTAACCATCCATAGTAATCGATCTTGTACCTCAATTAGCAAGATCTCTTTCTGATTTGAATATCAAAGAGATCAAAATTTGAATATCATTATAAATAATAGTGAAATTGATATTGTTAAAGATCAATTAATGGAGAAATAACAATTAATAACTAAAGAAAACAAAATCATAGAAAATTTGCAAAAATATTTGGAGTTAGTACATGGAAAATTGAATGGGAGAACTTATTTGTTTAAGGAAAAGCATATTCCCTAGGATCATATTATCTCAAACATAACATATTTATGGAATTCTTTCATTTTAATGGATGATGAATATACTTTGGCCTCAAAATTTTAGGAGCATCAAAATGGTCCAATAGGAAATAATCTAGAGTGGCTAATAATGCCTTTAAGTTCCTCAATGAAAAAACTTGGAGTGAATTAAAGACTTTAGGTTTTTTTTATTAAACCTTTTTGATCATAAGTATAAATAAAAAAGAATTTAATAGAGCATGTCCAAACTAAATGTAATCTAGTTTAAAGAATTTTCATGCTTTCATGAGTAAATTTCATAATTTGTTAGAGATAGGATTTCCATCGTGTTGGAATATCAAAGGAGATGTGCTCCAGTTTGAAGCATATAAGGAATTAATATTGAAGACTAGAAATGTTACAACCAAATTTCAAGATATGAATTAATACATGACTTTTATTTACTATGGTAGAGTAAAATCCTTTTGCGAAGTGCTCCATACGAGAATTATAATAAGATGAACAGTGGATACACGAAAATGATTAATTACACTGACCCCATAGGAAATAGCTCGAGAACCGCAACTCAATATTTCGAGAGATAATCCAATAGAATTAGCTGTAAACCATCTTACAGTTTAGCGTAGTGCAAGTAAATCTATCAACCACAACTCAATATTTCGAGAGATAATCCAATAGAATTAGCTGTAAACCATCTTAAAGTTTAGTGTAGTGCAAGAAAACCTATCAATTATTTATGGTATAACTCGTTAATAGTAGAAGTTGACTTTTATTATTGGGAATTTTGACCTTAAAATTAGTCCAATAGCTAATACAGTTAGCTTGATTTTGTGTAATGGCATATGAGAGTTCCAAAGCTATGGATTGGAATTACCGGATCAAAAGATACTGGTAAAGTGAAAGGACAATCATAAGTAGTTTTTAGTCCTTAATGGTTCACTTTTTCAATGTGTAACAATTTGTGGATATCTATATTATTGTAAATTTCCTCCATTTATGTAAACTTTCTTAACCTATGTAATGATGATTGAGTTATGATAATGAAGGATTAAAGATATTAGTTTTGGATCATTTCTCTTGTGCCAATGTTTTCATTTGATTTAGAAATAAATGAGATTTTATGAAAGATATTGTAAGTATCTAATATGATTATTTGAGTATTGTTTAAGTCATATGTTTGTATCTCTATCGAAAGTACTTTCCAAACAATCATCTTAAGCATTTCAATTTCAATTTATGGGAAAAGGAAGTAATAGTAAAAGAAAAATTGTTAATCTGTCAAAACTTTACTGATAAACTCAATGATAATTATGAAGATGTGTATAGGACGGTTTTTATCTAGTCTTTGAAAGGGAATGTTCGAAATTTTTTCGGAGAATTACCTGTTACTTCTATTGATTCTTGGGACATTTTAAAAGCTACATTTATGAGATAGTGTGGATAAAAAAGGATCGTCTTATTATTTGACAGGTAAAGAAAAGAAACATTGAATCTATTTTATATTTTACCAAAAGGTTTGATAATGTCTACAATAAGATACCTACATACAATAAGCCACCTTAGCCAATTGTTAAGGTTACTTATGCTACAACTTTTGATTATGAATTTGCTTAGATGTTGACACAAAGGAGGTCCTAAACTTTAGCTAATATGAAAGATGATGTGGTTGAAATTGGATCCAATATGATTACATCAAGGAAAGTGAAATGTAAGATAGATTCAAGTGAAAGAATAAAACAAAAAGATCAATATGGTCCATCATCGGTCAAAAAAGATCCTCAAGAAGAAAAAATTGAGAAGAAATGTCTAGATTAATAACAAATATGTCTAATTAGTTGGCCATAAAGGAAATTGAAAGGGAAAATCCTACTAGACCAATTCAAGAAGAGATTATTAGAAATCCTAAACAATTTAGAAGACCCTTCAATCCTCAAATTCTTCAAATAGACAGAAGAAATGATAAACCCCCAATTCAATGACCATTATAGGATAATATGGTTGATGACTCTATAGATCAAGAATGTGTTAATCCTAATGAAGAAATACATTTGATTAAGATAAAGCAACCTCAATTCATTTAACCTAAGATTATTATGAGAAATATATACTTTCTAATCAATATTTTGATGGAGAAAATGATGATGAGAAAAGATATTTTTCATATTAGTACATATTATTTCAAATTCTCTTATAATGTCAAGGTCTAATCATGGTAAGAAGAATAATAAAAATTTGCAAAGAAAGGCATAGGTAGGACAGCCAAAGTATCATGATAAAGAAAAGGAAACATTTGCTTCAAAGGAAAATCAACAAGATGAATAGAGAAATGTAGAAAAAGGTCATATTATTTTCAATTTGGAGAAAGAACTTGAAAAGTTTGAAATCTTTATTATTTTGTTTGAATCAGCTTAGAACATTATTTATCAAAAGAAATGTCAATAATCATGCAATATCCTACTGCAGTAGTTTAGAAAGACACATTAATCTGTAGGATAAACATTAAACATCCTATGATCATTTTTGGTCCACATATTGAGGACAGGGCAGATGCAGTAGTACCATTTTATACAACTTTGAATATTCATAATCAAATGTTACATAATTGTATGTTTGATTCATGAGCATCACATAATTTAATGCCTCAAGTGATAATGGAAAGACTAGGATTAGAGATTACAAGGCCTTGTCAAGATTTATACTTTTTTATTCAAGAAGACTCAGGTGTGTAGGAATGACTAAAAGTTTAATTGTGATTGTGGTTCAAATACATGTGAAAATTACTATGATGGATATAGTAGTTGTATATATCCCATATGACTTTGGTATGATTTTTTCAATATCATTGAGTATGAAACTTGGAGGTACATTATAAAAGGATATGTCATTTGCTATTGTTCTAGTGTTCAGAGGAAAGAGAAGAATATTGTATAGAGAAGAAAAGTTTTCACACACAATGAGTCATTCTAAAAATGTAGATAATTTTCTTGTATATGGTATTGATCAATATTTGGGTGGTTGTGTTTTATCTATAAATGATGAATTAAAAGCATGTAAAATGGTAGAAATTTTGTCTTTAAATTAAATAAATATATATATATATATATATGAAGGACATGAAATTTGGAAAATGTTCTTTGATGGAGCATCATCTAAGCAAGGTACAAGAGTAGGGGTATTTTTTATTTCTCCTTCAAATGAAGTTATTTCCTTATCTTATAATCTTGAATTTGAAACTACAAATGATGTACATGAGTATGAAGCCTTAATTTTAGGTTTAGAAGTTGCCAAGAAATTGAAGATTTTGGATATCGTATTTTTTGGATACTTTGAGCTAATCATTCATCAAATTAGAAATATATGTCAAAATAGCCTAGGTTAAGAACACATACAAAGGTAGTGTTGGATTTGATTGATAACTTCTTTTTAGCCTTCAATATAAAATCGATTTGCGTAAAATCAAATCAAAAGGTAGATTTTGTAGCAATAGTATTGATCTGAATTGGATCCATGAAGAGAATCAATATGCCATGATTATATTCAAATCAGGACAAAACTCTAAATTCAAGAGCACAGAGCGATCAGGAAGAACTCTGAACAGTGGCAGTTGGCAACCAGCGAGGAACGACGAGGACCTTGGTCAAAGCGCGCTGACTGAGACCCATGGAGACTGCGCAGGAGGCGAAACTAGCACCTGGGAAGCCCAGATCGGGAAAAGTCACTGGTCAAAACCCCTCGAGAAGGAAAGGCCCCGAGTTCTCGGTTGCCTGGAAGCCGAGAAAACTGTGGGGAAAAGCGCTAAAGGCTAAAGGCAGGACCCGTGCTCCAAAACCGGCAATATATCGGGGGCAGTCTTGGACGGTAAGCAGATTTGGCTGAAACCTAGCGATTCCATTCAGTGCCTAACGCGTGGCAGGCAAAGGAGAGAGAAAACCACCGCTCATTGCACGCTAACGGTCGAGCAAGTTAACCGCATGAAATGAGCGAATAACATTGGATCTAGGGACTCCAGATCTAATGGCTGAGAACGCGCCCGATGAAGGGGATTGAGCCGTGATGTATAAGGATTTGAGGTCCAATTTGACTACTAAGATGGCGGATGACTCATTTCATGATGTAACCGAAAAATCGAACTGACGAGGAAGAGCTGGGGCAATTTGCGACAGGACAAGTGGCCACTCCCTATGAGCCATTGATGATGACGCAGAGACAGAGAATTCCAAGTGAACAGCAGCAAGTGATCCAAGGGAGGCAAAAGGGGAATCGAGCAGTCATGAGATTGATTGGCTTTAAAGCCATGAATAGAGACAGAGAACAAAGGACACCAAGAGGAAGAACCAGAGAGAAGAAGACGAAGACAGAGAAGCGAAGAGACAGTGAATCAAAGAGCAGAAAACACAGAGAGCTGCGCTAACTTGCAGCGTAAGGCAGCATCGAGCAATCCCTGAGAGGATCTGTCGGGAATTGAGCACCACATTGGGCTCCTCCCATTAAAGACCAGAGAGGTCAAGAGCTGGTAAGGAAAATATTATGTGCACTCTAGTGGCTTGGGGAATCCAAGAACCACCATGCCAAGCAATTCTGTTTCAGGAGACTCAGATTGAGCTCCTCATTGTAACTCTTTGCTTTAAAGACACAATAAAAGAAGGCCACCACTAAGAGTTGTATCGGAGACGTAGCCTTGGAGGATAGGTTGAACTCCTTATAAATTTTTTTGTTCTTGTATTTGCTTACTGTGTTTCTCTTGTTGTTTTCCATTTTCCAGTGTCTGTGTATTTTGCAATCTGATCGATCCGTTGCCTAAAATAACATAGACACACACCAACACATGAGTCGGTGATACCTTCATTCATTAATTAATTAACTGAGTTCACCCAAGGGTTATTTTCAGATCAAGTGGTATTATAGCTTTAGGATGTTAAGGTTAGACAAGCTTGTGTTGGTTTAGCTATTGAATGATCACTAGATCAAAGCTCAAATTGGGAGAAGGAGAGTTGGTCGAAACTAATCGTGAAATTGGGAGAGTCTATCCTCGGAAGACAATGTCAGAGGAAGGTTCAATGGGGCCAGACCCTCAATTCATAAAAAAATTCCTAAGCATAAAGTTCATGGTAGAAGAAATGTATAGGGACTTTAGAAAACACAAGGATGAAGACTCATCAAGCTAAACAAGACAAAGAAGAAGATGAGTCTCACTTCCATGACCACTCCAAAGGAAAAGGGAAAGAGGAAAGCTTCCTCACACCTCCTAACAGCCCTGAACACAAAAAGAAAGAATTTTTGATCAAACTAGATGTTAAATTTGATTTACCTATATATGATGGAGAGTTAAATGCAGAAGAGTTGGACAATTGGATTAGACAAATTGATGTTTATTGCAGAGTACAGAACATCGATTCAGACAAGAGCAAGATTTAGCTAGCAAGCCTATGCCTTCAAGGCACTGCCTTGGTTTGGTGGGAAGGAAAACCCCAAGATGATATGAAAAGACATGGTAAGACCATCTCTGTCTAGAGTGAATTTTTATTTACAATCAAAATGTAGTTCTATCCATTGTCCTACATGCAACAAGCCATGATGAGTTGGAAAACTCTTCGGCAGTTGAAAGGGAAAAGTGTGCAAGGGTACACTCAAGAATTTAGAAAGAGAGCATTGATTCTAGGAATCTCATTAGACTCACCTGAAACTCTTTTGAAGTACATTGGTGGTCTACACAGCTACATGAGGCATACCATCCTCATGTTTAATCCGACTAGTATAGATGAGGTATTTGTACAAGCTAGTCATCTAGAAGCTAGAGGAAAGAATGGAAATCTAGAAGTTGGGGGACCATCCCAACCCACTGCAAGCAAGAGCAAGGAGAAAAGGAAGCAGAAGTGGAAAGCAAGGAAGGATAACACTGCACAGAAAAGCAAAGCTTCATGCACTGACTGTAAAAAGGATGGGCATGATGATGAGCATTGTTGGATTCTGCATCCAGAGTTGAGACCTAAGAAGTTCGAGGGAAAGAAGAAGAAGACTGCTACAACTATTCAGAAAGATTTGGGGTCAGACTCGGGAGATGAAAAAACCATTACAGCCACAGGTATTAAAGGTAAAAATTCTGAAGCATCTACTAGTAATTCTGCACAATCTATTACTGATGAAGAAAATGAGAGAAAAAGACATGAGCTTTTCCATATTCGAGTTATTTCCAAACATCAAAATATTGATACTTTGTTTGATAGTGGCTCACAAGTAAATTTAATTTCTGAAGCAATTGTGAAGAAATTGGGATTAGCAACTGCACCTCACAAGAAACCATACCCATTAGGATGGTTGAATGATAAAGCATAACTACAGGTGACTAGACAGTGCAAACTCAAGTTTTCTTTTGGATCAGCATTTGTAGATGAGGTTGAGTTAAACATAATTCCTTTGGATATATGTGGAATTGTTTTAGGAAGTCCTTACTTGTATGATAGAAAAGCTATTTTCTATAGAGCTAATAACAAGTATCTACTTGTTAAAGATGGAATCGAATACATTGTAACAGCTCATAAGCTCAAGAATAATTATACTCTCATAAACTCAGGGCAGATGAAAAGGATGATAAATTCATGCAAACAATTCTTACTGATGGTTGTAAAGGAAAAGAAACTTGAAAAAACCGATGTATTTGAGGGTTGTAATGCTAAACAGCTAGCTAATTTAGAAAAGGTTGTTTCAAAGTATGATATCTTGTTTCAAGAACCTAAAGGTCTACCACCCAAGAAGGAAATAGTACATGATATTATTTCAAGCTACTCCATTGCCTAACATTGGAATGTACAAGTTGTCTGCTTTAGAGAATGTTGAAATCAAGAAGCAGGTGCATGACTTTCTCGAGAAGGGGTTCATCAGGCCTAGCACATCACCATGTGGGTCACCAATCGTTTTGGTGAGAAAGAAAGATGGCTTGTGGAGAATGTGCATTGACTACTGAGCACTGAATAAGATAACAATCAAAAACCGTTATCCCCTTCCTCGCATAGATGATCTTTTAGATCAATTAAAGGAAGTTGTTTATTTCACCAAGCTAGACTTGCACAGTGGATACCATCAGGTCAGAGTTACAAAACAAGATGCATGGAAGACTGCTTTCAAAACAAATCAGGGATTGTATGAGTGGCTGGTTATGCCTTTTGGCTCAACTAATTCTCCTGCTACTTTCATGAGATTAATGAATGATGTACTCAGACCTTTTCTTGATGATTTTGTTACTGTGTATCTGGATGACAGTTTGATGTTTAGTATAATGTGGGAAGAACACTTAAAGCATGTTAAGCAGACAATAGATGTTTTGAAAAGATAAAAACTTCATGTTAAACTCTCAAAATGTGAATTTGGCAAAACATCTCTAAATTATTTGGGTCATATAGCAGGGGGTGGTGAATTGAAAATATACCCCTCTAAGGTGGCAGTCATTGTAAACTGGCCTAAACCCAAGTCTGCTACAGAAGTGAGAAGCTTCTTAGGGGCAGCATACTATTGGAGGAAGTTCATTCCTAACTTTTCCTCAATTGAAACTCCCTTACATGCTTTAACAGGATTGAACAAGGTGTTTCATTGGGGAGGCAAACATCATAAAGCCTTTGACACCTTGAAAGAAAATATTAGTACAGAACCTATTCTAGCATTTCCTGATCTGCAAAGACCGTTTCAGATCCAAACAGATGCCAGTGACTATTCCATGGGAGCAGTGTTGACACAGCACGGTAAACCCATTTGTTATCATTCTGAGACTTTTAATCTTGCAGTAGTTAACTATCCTACATATGATAAAGAATTGTATACATTAGTTCAAAGTGTGAAAAAGTGGAAACATTACTTAATGGGCAAAGAGACAATAATACATACTGATCATCAACCACTCCAATATCTACACTCCCAAACTAAGTTGCAGCAATCAAGACACTACAGATGGATGGGTTTTCTACAACAGTTTCATTTAGTCATCAGATATAAAAAGGGCATACATAATAAAGTTGCAGACATGTTATCTAGACCCATTATAAATGCATCTACTATACTTAAGCATAATTGTGTGCTACATGAAAGCTACATTGAACAATATTCTCAAGATATAGACTTTAAAGATGTATATGAAACTTTAAGTCAGGGCAAACGAGTAGAAGAATTGGATTATCATGTAAAGGACCGACTCTTATACCATTGTGGGAAACTCTGTATTCCACAAACAGAGAGAGTAAAGATTATTAGAGAAGCACACACTTCTCTGATATCAAGTCACTTTGGGGTAAGTAAAACCGTTGCACAACTGAAAAGATTTTGTTATTGGCCAAAAACGAATGAGACAGTTTCTAGATATGTAAGAGGTTGTACTATGTGTGCTAAAAGCAAGCCCAACAATAGAAAACTAGGCTTGTACACTCCATTACCAGCTCCTTCTCACTCTTGGGAAAGTGTTTCCATGGATTTTGTTGGAGGACTACCTAAATCTAGGAAAGGTCATGATTATCTGTATGTTGTTGTGGATAGGTTTAGCAAAATGTGTATTTTGGTACCTTGTAACAAATAGATTACAACTGAACAAACTGCAAAATTGTTCTTTGAACACGTATGGGTTCATTTTAGATTACCCACTTCCATTGTATCTGATCGAGACACCTGATTTGTGGGAAAGTTTTGGTCAAGTCTATGGGAACTAATGGACACCAAACTGAAGAAAAGCACAACTTTTCATCCACAAACTGATGGCCAGACAAAAGTAGTTAACAGGACAGTGATCCAGTTACTCAGAGGATATTGCAGCAAACATCCTAAGCTTTGGGATGAACATTTGTGTTATGTGTAGCATGCTTACAACAGAGTAAGACATTCTTCTACATAGAGATCTCCTTTTGAGACCTGTTTTGGTTTCACACCAAGGTCTCCTTTGGATTTTGTCTTTGTTAAAGATACTACAGTTGATGGACACAGTGATGTGGACAAGGAAACTAGGTTCATTGAACAAATCCAGGAGATCTACCAGGCAATATAAGAACAGCTAGAAAAGAGCCAAGCCAAATACAAGGCAAGGCATGACAAGCATCGGATGGAGCATAGTTTCCAAGTTGGTGACCAAGTCTGGCTGTATATCAGCAAGGACAGGATGCAAGGTGAAGGTAAAAATCTAAAGCCTATCAGGTATGGACCTTTCAAAATACTTGAGAAGATTGGTGAAAATGCTTTTCGCCTTGATCTACCAGCTTACATGCACATCTACTCAATCGTAAATGCAGATTGCTTGAGATTGTTTGAACCCTCACTGATTGAGGATCCTGAAGAGCAGAGTCAATTACCTTCTATTGATGACCTGCTACCTGAATATCTTAATGAATTGCAGGAAGACACAGTTCTGGAAAAGAAGGTGAGGACGACGCACAAAGGAGATGTTGAGTATCTCATAATTAGGCTTAAGGGTTCAAAGCCGAGCAGTGCAAAGTGGATAGAGATTCAACAAGTGAGACAATTGTACCCTCACTTAGTCGATGTTCGAAAACAAACTTTTGGTGGTCAAAAATATTTTTCAGTGGGAAGGTCGTGATTCGAATTGGATCCATGAAGATAATCAAGATGCCATGACTATATTCAAATTAGGACAAAACTCTGAATTCAAGAGCATAGAGTGATTAGGAAGACCTCTGAATAGTGGCAGTTGGCAGTCAACGAGGAACGACGAGGACCTCGATCAAAGCGCGTTGACCGAGGCCCATGGAGACCGCGCAGGAGGCGAAACTGGCACCTGGGAAGCCCGGATCGGGAAAAGGAGGCCATTTCTGAAGCGTAAGCGCTAATCGCGCATTGCTGGGCAAAACCCCTCGAGAAGGAAAGGCCCCGAGTGCTTGGTCGCATGGAAGCCGGGAAAACCGTGGGGAAAAGCGCTAAAGGCTAAAGGCAGGACCCACGCTCCAAAACCGGCGGTATATCGGGGGCACCCTTGGGCGGTAAGTGGATTTGGCTGAAACCTAGCGATTCCATTCAGCGCTCGACACGTGGCATGTGGAGGAGAGAGAGAATTTCCGCTCATCACATGTTAACGGTCGAGCAAGTCAACCGCGTGAAATGAGTGAATAACATCGGATCTGGGGACTCCAGATCTAACGGCTGAGAACGTGCCCAATGAAGGAACTGTCTTTGACAGGGGATTGAGCCGCGATGTATAAGGATTTGAGATCCGATTTGATCGCTGAGATGGTGGATGACTCATTCCACGATGTAACTGAAAAACTGAATCGACGAGGAAGAGCTGGCGCAGTTCGCGAGAGGACAAGTGGCCACTCCCTGTGAGTCGTTGATGATGATGCAAAGACAGGGAATTCCAAGTGAACAGTAGCAAGCGATCCCACGGAGGCAGAAGGGGAATCGAGCAGTCATGAGATCGATTGGCTTTAAAGCCATGAACAGAGACAGAGAACAAAGGACACCAAGAGGAAGAACCAGAGAGAAGAAGATGAAGACAAAGAAGCAAAGAGACAGTGAAACAAAGAGCATAAAAGACAGAGAGTCGAGCTGATCTGTAGCATAAGGCAGCATCAAGCAATCCTTGAGAGGATTTGCCAGGAATTGAGCACCACACTGGGCTCCTCCCATTAAAGACCGGAGAGGTCAAGAGATGGTAAGGAAAAGAGTCTGTGCACTCTAGTGGCTTGGGGAATCCAAGAACCACCATGCCAAGCAATTTTGTTTCAGGAGACTCAGATTGAGCTCCTCATTGTAACTTTCTGCTTTAAAGACATAATAAAAGAAGGCCACCACTAAGAACTGGATCGGAGACGTAGCCCTGGAGGATAGGGTGAACTCCTTATAAATTGTTGTGTTCTTGTATTTGTTTATTGTGTTTCTCTTGCTGTTTTCCATTTTCCAGTGTCTGTGTATTTTTCAATCTGATCGATCCGTTGCCTAAAATAACGTAGACACACACCAACACATGATTCTATAATACCTTCATTCATTAATTAATTAACTGAGTTCACTCAAGGGTGATTTTCAAATCAAGTATTTAGTAATTTCATACCTCCAATATAACCATGGTTGAGATATCAAGTGGAAATGAGACATAGACCTTCTATTCCTAACAAAATTAAGCATTGGTAAGTATTTGAATACGATCAACAAATCATTTGCTACACATGTTGACCAATAAGAAGAACATGATTATCACCATGGAGTTTAAATCAAAATCGAAAAATATGATAGCTAATAATAGAATCATGCAATTAAAAAATAATCATATTCCTAAGGGATTGGTACCTTTTGAAAAATTGTTTCATAATAACTATGTAACTATCAAACCTATGGTAAATTTTTAGGAAAAATATATGGAGGATTGTAATATTGGGATAGAAAAGGAACCAAGGTATATTAGGATTTCAAAATATATACCTACAAGTCAGAGGGAAAAATATGTTGAGTTATCTAAATAATAAGTTGATGTATTTTAATAGAAGTATGAGGATTATAAGAATGATATGATGCTACCATTATTCAACATAGAATCCCTCTAAAAATAGGGTCAAATCCATTCAAACAGAAGTTAATGTTAGTTGATCCAAGTTTAATACCTATGATAGAGAAGGAGCTTTAAAAACTATTTGATGCCAAAATTATAATTACTCTCAAGGTTTTAGAATGGATATATATTTAATTCCTATTATTAAGGTTGTGTGTTGAATTTACGAACTTGGATAAATTCTCAATAAAGTACAACTACCCTCTTCCAAAAATGGATCACATTTTGCAGAAAATAGTTGGATCTAACAAAATTGCTATGGTTGATAGTTTCTCTAGATAACACAATATGGCAATGCAAAAAGAAGACACAAAGAATATTGCTTTTACCACACCTTGGAATACTAAAAAATTTACCAACTTAATGAGAACTTTATCAAGTTCTCATTTTTATATGGGTTGCATCAAATCATGATTTCATGTTGATTCTGAAAAGTGGTGATGTAACATAACCCTTTTTTGGGATATTTATTTGACAATTTAAATCTTTTAATCGATGAAGTATTGACAATTTTTTTCAAATGTTGATTTTGAAGTGGTTTTTAAAATTTGTCTATCTTATATACTATTATTTTTTAAATTTTGGTTTTTAATCATTTTTCAAATTTGTCTGCCATTTTTTTTCAAATGTTGATTTTGTTGATTTTTCAAGCACAATAGATACAAGCATAGATTTATGAAATATTGATAGTTACATATAATTATGTAGATATTCTTTTAGCACTTCCAGTTTATCATTAAGCAATTACAATTCAGAAATTCAACCATAAATGCACAAGGACAATAGAGATCACAATGCACAAAGAGAACATATAATTTACCTTGAGAATATCCACTACTGGGTAAAAACACAAAAGTCGTTTCCTTAGAGGAATTATTCAGTTTAACAAGAGATACACCTAAAACTAATAGTCAATATGATGGTCCAATTGACCTACAATGTTATGGTTAAACCTAGTGAAGTAGCCCTCTTTTCAATTCAATCTTCTTCCCAACAAATTTCGTCCTCTATAATTTTCCTAGATTGAAACGTGACCCTGTTGCGCATAAATTTTTGCCCAGAAGTTCAACATGTTGCCCAAAATATGCCTAGAAATTCACACATGCGAATTCAAGGAGAGAGAGAGAAATGCTAAGATGAATTTGTCCTTATTTTCCTTCTTCGTCATTCTTCTTCTTTGCTAGGATTCCCATAATATGTCTTCTTGTGTGATGGATCGAATGGTGCCTTGTGTAGGAGGTCAAGTTCTCTATATATAGTGTTCTTACTAAATGGGTGTCTCTTCACTGGGGCTGACTTGACTTGAAGGAGGGATGGCTTGACAAGTTTGGAGCCAAAAATTCAAAATTTTCTCTTTTAAAATTGACATGAAGAACATCTCTTACATTAATATTTTCAAGAGCTAATAAAAAATAATGACATGAAGAAACTATCTTACATTTTCATTATATATTTCAAGGGTTAAAATATAAATTATTAAGATTGACCATAGCTACAAATTCAACACCCCTCTTAGCTAGGGAGGTGTTCATAATTAATAACTATATGTTCTCATGTTGACAAATTTCTCTAAGGTTATAACAAATCCAATTACCATAATCTAGTCAACAACTATGACACATGGTAAATCAATAACATCAACCAATTACCATAATCTGGTGAATAACTATGACACATGGTAACCAACATTAGCATCAACTAGTCACCATGATTATAGTCAGTACCTCTGACCCATGGTATATAGATTAGTCCTAGTTCACCATCATCCTAACCAATCTCTTTGACTCGTGGTGAACCCCTAGGGACACACTCAATATATTTGAGTAACATGGTCCCAAATCCAAAGGTCTCACTCTAGGGCATGATGCTAAATGATCTCATTCTACCTATCTGGGGAGTAATTTGAGCCTGATGTTGAAAGGCACCAACTCAACTGAATGATCTAGGCCTCTAGGACCATTCTTCTTAATCTAGTCAATATACTTGACATGGGAAGAATGATTTTCCTATGGTGGACCATTTTCCCTAATATGGCCAACATAATTTCTTCCTCCAACATTCTTGAAGTGTGTTGCATATGCTTGAGATTCACCTTCTTCAAATCTCTGAATCTTTCTGTTTGATATGAGTCTACATTCTTCTTGAGTACAAGCAGTCCATAGTTCTTGAAACTTTGGAGTTTCCTTTCTGCCACATATACTAGATGCAAAAGAGTCCCATGAGTTAGGTAAACCATTAAGTGTTGTAGTTACAAGTTCGCTTTCAGAAAATATTTCATCAATTGCTTGAAGTTGATCTCTTAACTATGAGATCCTCATGAAATATGAAGCCATGGTATCATTTCTTGACATTTTAACATCATGAAGCTCATTCTTCAAACTCATTACTTGACCAATGTTGTTGATATTATATAATCCAACTAGGGCATCAGACATCTTATTTGAAGAGTAAATATTTGTAACATATGGAATCAAGTGATTTTTGATAGAGTCCAAAATGATGTTTCTCACTATGATGTCATCTTCTTCAAAAAAAAAATTCCCTTCATTATTTGAAGGTTCAGTGACCTTACCCTTCACAATACCCAAGAGTTCATTCTTTACAAGAATAAGATCAATCTTTGTCTTCCAAGCCCTGAAGTTTGAATCCCCCTCAAGCTTATTGTCTAACTTTATAGAGGAACCCATGGATATAGATAAACAATCAGAAGTGATCTTCTAAAATTCTTCTTCCTTAACCAAAGCTTCTTCAAATGTGATCTCAGTGTCCTTTCCTTTACCAAAGCTCTGAAACCATGTTGATTTTTCAAGTGGAATAGATACAAGCACAAATTTTTGAAATACTAATAATTTCTTCTAATGATGTAGATATTATTTTAGAACTTCTAGTTTATCATTAAGCAATTACACTTTAGAAATTCAACTATAAATGCACAAGGATAGTAGATATTACAATGCACAAAGAGAACAAAAGATCTACCTTGGGAAAACCCACTAGGGGAAAAAACCATTAATCTTTCCCTTAGAGAAATTCTTCAGTTCAATAAGAGATACACCTAAATTTGCTAGTCAATATGATGGTAAAACTGACCCACCATGCTATGGTCAAACTTGGTCAATCATCCCTCTTGTCAAGTCATTCTTCTGCCCAATAAATTTGGCCCTCTCTAATCTACCTAGGTTGAAATTCAGCGTCCCAGAATATGCCTAGAAACTTAGCCCTGCTACACAGAATATCCTACCCAGAATTTTGGCCCTACTACCCAAAAATTGTTGCCCATAAGTTCGACCTACTACCCAAAATATGCCCAAAAATTCACACATGTGAAGTCAAGGAGAGAGAAAGAGAAATGCTAGAGATGCATTCATCCTTCTTATCCTTCTTTGTCCTTATTCTTCGCTTGGATGCCTATAATATGTCTTCTTTTGTGAGAGATTGAATGTTGCCTTGTGGAGGAGGTAGAGTTCTCTATATATAACGTTCTACCTGTCTGAATTGGTGTCTCTTCATTGGGGCTGACTTGACTTGAAGGAGGGCCAACTTGATAGGTTTGGAGCCAAAAATTCAAAATTTTCTCTTGTGAAATTGACATGAAGAATATGTCTTACATTAATCTTTTCAAGGGATAATTAATAATAATGACATGAAGAATGTGTATTAAATTTTCATTATAGATTTCAAGGGATAAAATACAAATTATGAAGACCAGCCATAACTACAAAATTCAACAGATTTTTTCAGAATTTTTCAAGTTTATCTACCTCCTTTTTTTTTTTTTTACAAATGTGGGTTTTTCAAACATTTCACTTCTTCTTCATTTTTTCAAATTTTGATTTTTTAAGTGCTTTTTGAGTTTGTATAATTTTTGTTTTATTTTGGGGTTAATATTACAATTAATGACAATATGGCCTTAACGATTGCTAACATAAAAAAATAAAAAACATCAAAATTGACTCTAAATCTAAAAGTGGTATTACATTTTTATTTTCCACTAATTGATTTTTTTTAGTAACTAACATTAAAAATAAGTAGATTGATAGAAAAATATAAAATAATTTCCTATGAAAGTGAAAATCAATAAAAATAAAAAATAAAAAACCCATATTTTATTTTAAAAATGAAACAAAAACTATCTAAAAAAACAAAAACAAAATACCAAAATTTAATATATATAAAAATTAAAATTTGTATATAGTTTAAAATCAAAATCAAAATAATTAAAAAATTTAATTAAAACATTTTTTTGGTAAGCTTGGCAAGATTACATCTTCATCATGTCCAATACATCACCCTGATCGGGGCGGGGAACTGAATTGGTGACTTCACATCAAGGAGTGTCTTAATAGAGCACCTAATCATCGTCTATCCAAGACCCCGTGGCCAAATTAAAATGTTTTTTATTTTTATTTGAAAAAAAAAAAAAAAAAAAAAAAAGAACTATAAATTATAAACCCCACCAAAAATAAATAAATAAAAGAATTTATTCAAAAATAATTAAAATCAATGAAAATAAAAATAAAAATAAAAATAAAAAAAATATCTTTAAGTTTTTAAAGGATCAACATAACATAGTAGCTCATCATGGAGGTGGTGAAGAGTTCGAGTGTTTTCGGTGTTCACGGGAATTTGGGAGAAGACATCGATATTGCACAGGTCACTACAATAGGCTCTGGTGGGGGTTAGATTCATGTAGGGAACTTTTGCTTTCCACCCTAAGGTAATGGAAGCAAGTGGTACCATACTTTGGTGACCCTTTTACCCTCAAGCAGCAATCCTAGGATGGACCTTGAGGTGTGGCTATCAGAGAAGGATTTATAGCCACATAATTTGAAAGAAAAGGTTGTGAATGGCGAGGGAGGCATTGTGTTTGGAGTTTCTTGGATAGACTTGGAGCCCAAAAGATGATCTAGAGAAACATTTGAATTAGATGGTCACCTGGGTTATGGAAACCTCATCTCATTAGTAGTCAAATCTACCCAGATAAGTGAAAATTCCCTTCCTCCTGTAAATCCTAAAAACATAGCTTGTGTTGTACGTCGGTTGTAGAGTTTGCAAGAGCAAGAATGTTTAGTTATTGTGTTCAAGCAGAGGATGTCGACAAAGTGTTTACTATAATGTCTGAGAGAGATATTCACCAGAGATTTGTTAATACATGCAAAATGTTTGATGAAATTCATTGGTTGGTGGGGTCTCTAAGGGTCAGCATATCTGCTCCAAGAAGCCTGGTTGTTGGTTGGGATTTGGGTAAGAATGATAGTGAGATATTGGATCTACAAAAATTCCTAATTTTTGTCAAGTCCTTGTCAGTAAAGTCCCCTTTCATTTTGGTTAGTGAAATGGATGTTATATAATTTCTTGTAGACTACATACATAAGTTCACAGGGACTCTTGTGAGAGAAATGAGGATCCTTGATGAAGGGAGGCAATTAGTGATGGGAGGAAGCCTCATATATTTTGGGAAAAAGAAGGACTCCACTATATTTCTAGTTGTAGGACTAAAAGAAGGCGTTGGGGGTGGTTGGGCATCCTTTTCTTCAAAGCGTGTGTCTTTTAAGGATGCTCTAAAGTCATATATCAATCCTCTATAACACAAGAAGTTCTCGGGTCTGGCCTTTGTGGTAGATCACTCTTTGAACACTCCTATACTAGAAATGAATGAGATCATAAAAAATAAAAGGATGGAAGGTTTTAAAGTTTGGGTGATTATATGTCACTTCACTGGCTTTTGGCCCTCGCCATCTCCTCTGCGGGACTAGGTTCATTAGAACTGGTCCCAGAATATAGATTTTAATGTTTTGTTCAAAAGGTATTTTGTAGTTTATTTTTAAGTTCTTAAAGACTAGAAGAGGGTTTTAGACCGAGGTTTTGACTTCTCCTTTGAAATATTATAAAATCATCTCTTGGAGAAAATTGTCTTCTAATCATAAGTGCTCTTCTAGGTTCTCTTCTTAGTTGTTGTATATGTTGCTTCTTCCCTTTCTTGTTGTTCTTATTGTTGCCATTACCTACTACAAGCTTCTAGGTTATGCATTGTTGTTTGCATGAACCTGTGAGCTAGACTCTCCATTCTGAAACCCAAGACCATATATGATCAAGGGAGATCTTTGGTTATTGAGGATTTTTTCCAAAACCTTGGTGTTATTTTCCCACTTCAACTAACTTTTTTTTGTTCTAGCTGCTTCCTCATTAAGACCACTTTAGCTTCCAGTTTTTCAACTCATCCCTCTCTCTATTTTAGTTGATTGGCCATCACATCCTCAAATCTTCTCTCTTCTTCCAACTAAGTATTCAAGCTGATAATTTCATCTTGGAGCTTAGTGTCCTTGTCATCACAAATTGCAATAATTTTCCCTAGTCTCTACACACATCTATTAGCCTATTTACTTCAAAAGTTATCGTATCAACTATGACCATGGCTAACTTAAGTTCATATTTGAGAACCATTGTGTCATCATCCTGACTTATCAAATCTAAATGTTTATCATCACAACCATCTAATGCATAATACAGAAATAACTCATCAACATTTTTACCTTTAGATCTACCTTGTTGTAATACACTTGGTCTTTTATTTTCTGATTTCTTAACTTGACGATATGTTCAAATCACACTAGGGGGATGGACCTCATTGGGCTAAGACTCTTTCTTCCGAGATCCCTTCTTCTTTTTCTTCTTTTTCACCTTCTTCTTAATTTCTCCATTGTTGATATTTACACAATATCTGCAATATGCCCTATATGTCTTTTGCAGATGTCATATATGTTGAAATTCAAATGCAAGACAAAATTTCTTAACATGATAATTACTTGTGACTATTATCTATATTTATGTTTAACATTTATTCACTTACTTATGCCATCAAGAAATTATACATTCAAAGATATAAATAAATTGCACAAAAGATAAGAGACACCAGAGATTAGGCTTGAGGTCAAGGCAAAACGCGCAAGGGGGAACCCCTCAATCCTTTCATTATAGATTCTTCGTCAATAAGAGATATACATTAGGGGAAATTTGAGGTCTAAAATGGGCCTTCTAAGGAAATTATAAAATAATAAAATAATATTGGATTACGTCATCAAATTTTAGAGGGAAAAGAGAAAAACTATTTTTTCAACTCGTATTTTCAACTTACCTCCCCATGGGTTTACTCAAATTTCAATAAAAAACACTCTTTGGGTGAAAAAAATGATTCCTCATCCAAGCAGTACCCATGTTGCATACTTTCGATGGACCCTGCTACATGAAAAATGAGAAATACGTGAAAAACATTATTGCATCACGTTTTTTTCATGTATTTCTCAATTTTTGTGTAGCAGGTTCCATTGCAAGTATGCAACATGGGCACTTCTTGGATGAGGAATTAAATTTTACATCCAACGAGTACTCCTGCTCGAAATTTGAGTAAAACCTTAGGGAGATAAGTTGAAAATATGAGTTGAAAAAATAGTTTTATTATTTTATTATTTTTTAATATTTTTACTTTTTTACTCCAAAAATGGTGAATCATCCCCCATGTTTGACATCATCATCTTGAATCCTATTGGTTCTTATAAATTTTATTTTGGTTGTACATTTTTCTTAGGAGGCCCATTTTAGACCTCAAAATTCCCCTAATGCAAGTCAACCTAACCAGTGATCCAATTGCCAATTCAGCCCTCCAAATTCTACTATGTTTTGACCATACAATAATCAACCAAGCCACCATATGGGTGTCCTTAATTTCCACTGGAACTTGCACCATCGTGCACCTCTGAAACTCGCATTATCATAGTAGAATTTGCCTCTAAAATTTGCAACAATATGTACTTTTGAAACTCACATTATCACAGTAGAACGTGCTTCTAAAAATTTTGTATGTGTGCCTCAAGAACTTCATATTTCTGCCTTAGAACAGTCATCTGAATCAATGAATGTTTGATGGAGACGAATTAGCTTTATTTATAGTTGTTTGTTCATGCAAAGGACACATCTTTTGGGCAGGCCGACTTATCTTTTGTAGGGCTGACTTGGCATCTTAGTAAGACAAATGACACTTGACAAATTTTGAATTTATTTTTTTTACAAGGGTCACAAAGAACATGCCCTTTTATGTTTTCGTTCGACCAAAACAAAGCATGAAGAACATGTTAGGAAATAGTAATATTTTTTCTTCTTTTTGATTTTACATAAAATTCATTTTGATACCAGTAAAATGAAAATTATGAAGACTGACCCTAGTTACAATTCCAAGACTCCCTCTTAACTAGGGATGTATTCATAATTACTTATCAATATATTCTCATGTTTAGGACTTCTATAAGAAAGGATTTGTATTGATAAGCATCAATGATCATAACATCATCATAACCAACATTGTCAAAATACCAAATCCTTTACAAGTAAGCTCTATCTCTCCACTAGATCAAAGCACAATGTTGGGATCCATTTAATAGGACAACACCACCTCTCAAGGAACATACCCAACCTAGATTCACCAAGATATGTCCTCATAGGACCATTTCCTAATCCATTGTCACAATACTTGACACAAGGAAATATCATTCCCCCAAACCATTCTTATACCAGATCAATGGACTTGACTTACAGTTGTTAGTCCTAGTCACAGTATGGATCTCAAGAATGTCAATCCATGATGCTTATCTAATCCACCATTATCCCTATTTGTTTTCATGTATTATACTTATGGCAATTAGTCATGGCCATAGTACATGTCACATGGAGAATAAAGGTGTTCATCCTCACTCCCTATCAAACTGGGAGGATATATTCACAAGCCCAAGATTGTCTCAAAAAATACTCATTATCTCCCTTACGAAGGAAACTCATCAATGCATCAGCTACTTGATCATCCATGGAGATCCATTGTAGCTTCTTGGATCATATTTGCATCATATCTTGAATCATAATATGCTTTGACCTTCCAATTTTTCTAACAATTTTCATACAGCTTAGATCAATATAAGGTATCATATTCGAATTCAACATTTCATCAATATAGTCCATCAAATGGAGCCAAATTGATCCAAGTCAATTGTGAAAACTTTCATATCTTCTACCTCTGTAGTGCAATAGAATCCTACTTCATGCTCTTCCAATAAGTTATATCATATCCCAAACATCAATAGTATCTTTTATATTTTATTCATCATCAGCACTGTCAGCTCAATGTATCCAGTTTTTTGTCAACCTTCAAGTCCCAAGTTGTAGTGTATCAACCCAAGATCCTTCATGTCAAACTATGTTTTATAGATCCCTCTAAAGTTAATATTTCTTCCTTCGATTGATGAGTCCTTTCCTAAAGTACAATATCTTATTTAATCATGAGGACCCTTTTCAAAATCCTAGGATAACTCTTCTAACTGAGGCAATCATTTTAACATTATTATATCCCTCTTACTAGGAGAACCTTATAGCTTTTATGTTGTCATATACTTCAAAATGTCTTCTCCTCCAATCTCCATAAATCTAGAAAGTCCTTTAGATATTTTTAGTTTTTCCATATCATTCTTCTAATGTCAAAGCTTAGATCACCCTGGTTATTTACATGCAATCCTCACTAGGAGGATATGGGAGAATAATCATAACCAAGCAAAAGATACACAAATAAGAGATTAACCAAAAATTAAAGACAATTACAATACTCTTAATCAAAGAGAAAAGATATAGAATACTTATATTTTTAGAAAGAATCAACTCCCTCTTAATCTTGTACTTCTTGTAACCATATTTGTTATAACATGTTGTCTCAAACAGTTCACATTTCATAGAGATATATTGTTTTAGGTAGTCTACATTCTTCAGGAAAAACATTAGAAAGAGTGAAACTTCTCCTTCAACCTTCTAATCCTATTTAAATGATTTTATACAAACCATGTCTTATCTTTTTGTGTTCTATCCTTCTTATATTTTGCAAAGATGGATAACTTGGTATCATATTATAACTTCCTTGGGCTGCTTGAATTAATTCATTCCTCAAAGATGAGGAGGCTTGGACTTTCATAGATATATAATTAATACTTTCCATGGAAAGTATAATTATTCCTTTATCTCAACAACCTTTGTGATATTGGCCTCTTAGGTCTTCTTGCACACTAGACTTTTGCTCTGATTTTTTTTATACTTAGCCCTACTTAGGGCTTCTTCAATAGTGCTTTTGTCTTCACCATATCTCTGATCCCATGTTCATATCTAAATGCAAGAGATGATTTCTTAACATGATAATTATTTGTGACTATTATACGTCATCTTTTTTTTAGCATTTACTTCACTTACTTATATCATCAAGCAATTATACATTCAAATGTATAAACAAAGTGCACAAAATACAATAGATGCCAGAGATTAGGCCAAAGGCCATGGAAAAACCCACAAGGGGAAAAACCATCAATCATTTCCTTATAGATTCTTCGTTAATAAGAGAAATACAAGTCAACCTACTCTTGATCCAAGTGCCAAGTCAACCCTCCAAATTATGCCATGTTTTAACCATAAAACAATCAACCAATCAATCATATGTCTATCGTTAAATGCCTCTGAAACTCACATCATCATGTAACTTTGAAACTCACATTATCATAGTAGAATATGCCTTTAAAATCGGCATCAATATATATTTTTGAAACTCACATTATTATAGTAGAATATGCCTCTTAAACTTGCATATATCTACCTCAATAACTTCGTATTTTTGCCTCAAAGAAGTCATCTAAATTGTATGTTTGATGGAGATGAATTGGATTTATTTATAGTTGTGTGTTCATACGAAGGGACACATTTTTTGGGTAGGCCGACTTGTCTTCTAGAGGGCCGACTTGGTATCTTGGTAAGACAAATGATACTTGAAAAATTTTGAATTTATTTCTTTTACAAGGGTCATGAAGAACATGCCCTTTTATATTTTATTTTGACCAAAACAAAGCATCAAAAACATGCTAGAAAATAATAATATTTGTTCTTCCTTTTGTTTTTACATATAATTCATATTGATATAATTACAATGACAAATATGAAGACCAACCCAAGTTACAATTTCAACAATATCCACTATCTTCTCCAAACCTACATTGTGAATATTTTTGTATACCACACATTTTGCTTGAGCATTCTGGTACATCACTTTAGTTGAGATGGGATCCACGCGGCATCCTTCACATACCATCTTCCAGACATTAGATCCACGAGCTAACAACTTATATTTAACTTTTTCTTTCCATATCAGGTACTTTGCAACATTGAATAGAGACACACCTTGATGATCCATCTAAAAACAAAATCACCTAATATGCCTTCCAGCAGTCAAGATGCACTTGAAGACACCCACTTTGATACCAATTGTTGGGATCTTAACAATATTGAGGGAGGGGTTGAATCAATATTTTCCTTAATGGATCACCAATTATACTTTTTACCCTTACTTACAACAATTAATTGAATCTTCAATGTGCACTCACAATATATGATCATCAACTATTACATACATAACAAAACATGAAAGCAACAATACTCATTAATAGCACATAATACATCAAATCAAGCATCATCAACCATATGAACACCATATATTAGGTGGAAACCCTTCTAGGAGAAAACGCACCAAAAGCTTTGTCTCATTCTTCTCCTTATTATTCAAATATTGTTCTTACATCATTCAATAGCCTCCAGCAATGTGCGAGCCTTGACTTGTGATGCATGAAAGCAACCATTCACTTCAGACCACTACCTGGTGGAAGCCACCACTTCCAACTATATACATACCCCAACCTGCTGCAGGCACCAACCTCTAATAGTTTCTTCAGCCACCACTACTTTCTCAAGCCGCAACCTAAAGGAAGTAACCACTTTCCCTATGAAGGCCCCAACCTTCAAATCCTTGTGGACTACATCTCATATATTTTCAAACTAGGCCCACGAACATCAACTCAATCAATGGTGAGCCTCATTTCATTACTTTTCATAGTGGACACACATATATCCTTCTTCTCATCAGCAACATAATCTGTAATACAAATTCTAACACACAACTAGCATCAAACTTTGACTCAATAATCTGCCCTCATTACATCAGCATATCAAGCAACACTCAGTACCATATGAAAACAAATTATCTACCCATGAAAACCCTATCTCAACAACACTATCTCTGCCCCACTATCTCACTTATAGTCTCAAGCAGTGAACTCTCCAACTATTAACATTCAACAACATCAAACTGGCTCTTAAACACACTCAACCATTATAGCAGTAAATCAAACCCATAAGATACAGAACTCCAACATACATACTCTCTCGCTCAACCACACACAACATGGCACATATATCACAAATTAAGCAACAACATACACTTCACATAGCAATAACATTAATACCATGTATATGGAATCAACAACAAATCTATACAACAGAATAAATCATATACACACACTAACAACACAATGTGAGACTCTATCTTTTCAACAATTTTTGCTTTGCAACTATAACCACTAATTTCACATGCTTTGTCATGATCTGTACCACAAGCTCAGGATCTTTGTAACAACGTTTCATCAACCTCCTTTATATGCACTTCCATGCATCAAATTTCACTCATGTATATGAACTAGACCAATTATCTATCACACGCATTGCTTTAACCCTCAGATCCAACATACTTGATTCAATGCAGAGCATGTCTCTATCCATGCGCACAGATATATCCTTGGGCTCAAATCACTCTATAATAATCACTCCATACTCAAGCATCAGTCCCACACTATAGTTCCACTCAAACGCTTTTCATTTAAACTCAAGGTCAATACTTAGAGTGGAAATTTAATAATAACATGCTAAGTACCTCAAACGAGCCACTACACCATGACCATGAGGACTAGATCTAAGACCAAATCAAAAAAAATAATTTCCATGACTAGATACATCATTACCAAATGATCAATCTTTTCATGCGAGTTTTGTGACAAAATCAACGTGTTATCAATGTGTTATATCTATTCTCTATAGGATCGTATCAAATACCATTAACAGAGACCAAATCAACCATACGTTGAAGGACCAAATCATTTAAATCATTTGCATCATTTACCTTGGGTAAATGACTAGTTAAATCACGTGATTTTCTTTTTGATACCTACATGTGACCTACATGCAGTGTTGTGGTCACATAATGGATAGCCTAGGCATATTGTCGTGGTCACACCATTGCGAGACTGCGACAGTAAGACCATGTCACTGGGATACAATTGTAAGCATGTGGTAGTCCTGTAAGGCTTGGAAAAATCAAATCTCTCCAACCCAAATTTGTTTCCAACTTCAAGCCACCTTCAATCACCTTTCCTGACACCTGTATACCTCAGTTAAACCTTTTTCAATCTTTTGATCTCGGACACAAGCTCACAAGTCTGTTGACATCAATGCACAATTGTATGACTCATCCTATTGACATCAATCCCAACAGCATGCTGCCAACAATATCTTAAACTTTTCATTCTTCCAATTTCATTATAGGTCACTTCCAAGCATTAATTCTTATGTTTCCATGACCATCTAGTTAAAATACATATAGTTTTGTTCCATCAAAAACACATTCACCTAGGTTATGATTTCTCTCATCAACCTCCTAAGAACTCCATTTTTGAATGTTTCCTTTGTGCATGAAAGAGACCAGATGAATTCAACTACATACTCAAAATTGTAGCCATATACTAAGATTTTGACCTAAAAATCAATAGCCCTTATGACTTCATGATTAAATCTTTGTAATGTGTTAGCGCTTGAAATTTCACCTCAGGCTAAGAAAGGTAAACCTCAAGGCAACATCAAACCATTTAGCCTCGTAGCTAGCCCTACGGGGCAGGAGAAGGCTCTCTCCGGTCTATCTCGTAAAATCTTCAATAGATGAGATGACCAATAAGGTAACACTGATATTAGGCTAGTAAACTGATCAAAGAGGTTGATTTAGGGTTTTTAGGGTTTTTAGTGGCAAATTGAGGGGATGGCAATTTTGGGTGCGGGGATTGGACACAGTTTCTGCAGGGGGTTCCTTGGGGCGAGGTAGGAGACAGCGTTGATGCCTTTAACTGAGGTGAATGGTCAGGAATGAAATATGAGGAGCTAAAGAGAGCAAACAATCACTTTGAATTCTCTTTAGACAGAAGAAAACATTGAAATTAAACAAACTTAAAAGCAGAGCATGGCAAGCATGAATTCTTACTTTAACACTTCATTTGTTTAATGTGAAGAAGTAAAAGAAAGGAAATGAATCACATAACAAGCTTACAAGAACATTGAGAAACACACCATCAACACATGAGTCCACAAGAATCCCAAAGAGGACTGCAAAACCCTGGTCTTCCTTAGCCAAAAATTGTAGAGATACAGTGAATAATACAATGATAGCTTCTCCCTCAAGAGTCCAACCATGAAAATGAGCAAGAAAGTACATAATATAGATGATATAACCTCTTTCCCTGCCTCCATGAGTCGAGCTCACTATCCTAGGAGTTGTTTCAACCACTTCTAAACTAAGCACTACAATCTAGGCAGTCAAAACAACTTGCCTCTATAAGCTAGGAAACCAATCCATTCATTAAATATTTACCCTTTACATGAATGAATCTTCTAGAAGTGTCAAACAAGAGTAAAAGTGTCTTAGAGTTACAATAATTACATCAAATATAATCATCTTCCACCCCAAAAAGTCAAACTGGGTCAAAACTGCGTTTTCTGGGCTGTACAATGCAATCTGGCAAAAACTGCCTGACGGGTCGCGCGCCTTTGGAGCGATGTTTGAGGCACTTGCAGGTGTCCAAATTGAGCAAAAGTTGGCTTGTTGGAAAGTTCTGTGAGTCTACTTTCCAACCCAACTAGAATTTTTGAATTTGGAGGTCATTTGCCCTGTCAAAACTTAATTCTCCCAAGACTGGTTTCTGCAACTCAAAAAAGGGCCAGAAAGTCATTTTTTGGTAGTTTTTTGACCTTTTGGGGGACCAAAACTACACAAAATCTCAAGTCCATCCATGGGAATATGTAACTTTGCATGAAAAATCTAGAAATGCTGAGTTTTCACCAAAAGGAGTTGCCATGAGGAAGGGTCGCGTGCGGGGTGAGACCCGTTAATGGGAAAAACTTGCAAATTGCACAAAAAATTCACAAATGACAAAATTTTCTCCAAATTTCTTGAAATTTGGGCTGGGAGTCCCCAATCAAGTACCATGCTCAGTCAAAGAGGCTTTGACCAAAATTTGGAGTGGATCGGGCCTTTTCCGTCGTTTTAGTGCCTTGGCCAACCTCCTTGGATCTGGCGATTGCAATTTTGACATTTATCTAAAACCATGACACCTGTGCAAAAAGTGAAAGAGGTTTTTCTTCTTTGGCATGTTATGGACAAAAAACTCTCTCAGTTTTCCAAAATTCATCTTTTATTGCTCTGGAACATCATTTGAGTGCGACTTGTCCCGATGTGTGAAACAAGGAATTTTGTCGAAATGGAGCAAAATGAAGGGGATAGGGGGCTTCTAAATTCTTGGGGAAATTTTTGGGAGTGGGGAGGGATGTTAGGAAGCAGGGGAAAGTGGAATCTCAGAGATTGAGTGAGGGGAAGGGGTCCAAAAGGGCAAGACACAGGCCCAACCTAGAAAATTGCCAGGTTGTAGCTAGAAACTAGGGTTTGTGCAAAAATGAGGAATTTGGCGGATCTAAGGGATGGGAAGTGTTTGATAAGGTACTTTAAGGATAGGGGAAGGTGTATGAACATCAGGAAACAAGTTTTGCCGGTGATTTGACCATCCAAGAGAAATTGCCTTCAAAACCCTAGGAGAGGGAAATGACCTTGCCTAGGCACAACTGAAGCATGAATAAGGTGTAACATGACCCAATGGAACCTAATATGATGATAGCAACCCTCTGAATGATGATAGGCTCAGCTGAATGATGACATGGACTGACATTTGGACAACTTTGAAAAGTGTGAAAGCAAACCCTAGACCTAATGCCTAGTGACCAAATTTTGCTTGAAGACTCACTGAAATGACAAAATTTGACCTTGACACTTCAAAATCACTTTGTAAGAGCATATTTGATCACTGGAGGAAGGCTGAAAAGACTGACACTAACATAATGCACTTATGTTTTGGATATTCCATTATTCTACATTCTTGACATTTATTCAAATGAATCTAATAACTTATGTAAGAGTGATTTTCTAGTACATATGCCATTTATTATTTTCGTTGTATACATAAAGGATTCCAAAAAAGGTTGGAAATTTGGAAAATATTAAAAGTTTGCCTCAAATGTTGACTAGGTAGCAATGCCTATTGAAGACACATCAAGACAAAATTATGTAGATAATCTTATAACATGCATATGAACATGGAAATGAATGGATTATCATCATGATTAGTCCCTAATCACAATATGCATGTAAGTGAGCTTGAGATACTTAGCCTTCGTGACTTTGATGCCAACCATATGTGGGGCCAACCCAAAGTACTATAAGGAACCCTAGCTAAACAATGTGATTCATCAAATTTAATTTCTCAACTAGAAAAGAAATACAAAACCACCGACACATCAATTCATATTCAAATATATTGTCACCATCGAGTAATTTATTTGCATAAATTATTTAACATTTTGTTATCAATTTAGAGTACACAAACTTGTGAAATGCAAACACAATATGTGCAGAATTAGATTATTTGTAATATGATGTATCTAGAATTCTTAAGGCTTATCCTATTTATGAAATCAACTATATGAAATAAATGGAATGAAAGAAAAAATCATCCTTGAATTATACCTTACTATATTCATGAGCATTGTAAATCAAGCCTTCGTTTCATAATACAATTCAATGAAACACGCCACACTTCATCAATCTAAATCAAACTTAATCACTCCTATCAATGAGCATGTACTTGAACACCGATCATGCTAGAGGACTTTATTGCCACCAAGTTATTTATTGACATGATGTAAACATTTTTTGTTTCCATGAATCTTTGCTTAAAGAAAATTTAGATGATTATCTTCTAGATCTATTGCATAATTGAGAAAATTGAGTGTTTTGAACCATCTAATGTGGTTCATCATTAGGACGAAAAATATGAAGAGATATTAATCTGAAAAAGAAGGAAAAAGAGCTAAGCATAACTCAAAGTGAAGAAGAAACCAAAAAAAAGATTAGCCATTTTAAAAATAATTATAAAATAAAAAGTCAAATAAATATAAAAAGTCAAAATAAAATCTGATATTAGGGATATTAGAGAACAAGAAAAATAAGAAGTAAAAAAAGAAAAGAATAAATAATTAACTAATAATAAAATGTTAACTAATTTTATATATATCAAAATCAAAATCAAAATAGAAATTAAAATAAAATTCAAAAATAATAATAATAAGATCAAATTTGAGATTAGAATTATATATATATATATATATATATATTAAAGGGCTAAATATATATAAATGGTAATAATGATATAATCCTAAAAATATATAAATAAAATCTTAATATGAAAAAAATGACATAAAGAGAAAGGATAAAATAAGGAATAACCAATAACAATATATAAATAAATAAATATTATAACTCAATATATATGAGATAAATTATAATAGAGGAAATAATAATAATTAATATAATCCATCATATATATAATAACAAGTTCGGTGAGAATAAGAAAATTGTACTCGTAAATTATTATTAAATAAGATATTATTAAAATAAAGGGAGAAAAAAAATAAAATGAAAAAAAAAAAGAGGGAGGCAAATTAGGAAGAAAAGGTGGATGAAAGAGCAAAGACTATTTATAAAATCAAATTGTACAATTAAATAAATAAAGACATATTAAATGAAATAAAATACCACCATGATATGTTTCAATTGAACTCAATATCCCAAAAAGAAGTTAACAAATTAACTAAAAAAATCATAAAACTAACTTTCTACCCAAAAAGAAATATTAATAAGTTATATTCTATTCCAGCATAAGTTGGACATATGTTTCAAGAGTCCTCCCTTAGAATGAAGAAGACACTCTTATTTATACACAAATTCGTTTTGAAACTAAGATAAGCAATAATAAATTCAAATTCGCAACTCATGTAATTACAACAAATTGTCAATAATTAGCAAGTCGGTGATATCTCCAAGATATTTGTTAACAACTCATAATTAATATCACCAAAAACTCCAAAATTATTTCCATATGTTGGATTATTGATTAATGATCCCAAATCCATTGCAAATCTTTCATGGTTGAAGAGGAAATTTGACTATGGAGCTAAGGGATAATTGTATTATTGCAAGCTCTAAATGTTCTTGTAATCATCAACAAATTATTATTACAAGCTCTAATGTTCTTGTAATGTTCATTTAAAAAAGCATGTTATTTTAATATTTAGTCATAAATTCACTTAAACCCTTGAACCATCTACCAAAGAGGGATTAAATATCTTTTCATTTCAAAAGAGGTTTGGATCTCAAGAAATTTAATCCCTCTCTATGCTTGGTAGATCTGGAGTTAAGATGGATTAGGTTGGTTTTATTATTAATTTATTTTTTAGTTTATTTTATTTTCAGTTTTTGTTTTATGTAATTTGGCAAAGTCAAAACATTTATTGATAATTATCATTATTATTATTTTTAATTTTATGTTATTTTGACCAAGTCGATATGTTTAGAGGACATTATAACATATCTACCATATTGAGTTAGAGAGCCCCTCTCCATGCAATTATTTTTAGCCTTTTATTATTTTTTAATTGAGACCACCTATAAATGTTTACAAACATTTACATACAACATCCCCCATACCTTTTTTATTTTAATTTAATTTTTAAAATGTAATTAAATAAAATTAAGATAAAATATTTGTAAAACATTTTGATTTTGAAGAGTTATGATTTTTGGGCATGTGGTATTGATAAGCCATTGTATTGTAACAAAACCTATTTACAAGTTAATAATATCCATGGTAAAATGGGGGTGAATATCTATGGTTAAAAATCGTAATTATTAAATTTTTATGTGCCTATTAATTAAATTTAAATATGGTTACCAAATCATTATTTTTATTTATACGGTAAAATGGATCTTGATTTATAATTACTAATTATATGTTATATATTTTAATGTGATATGTATATTGATAAACTAGAAGACTATTTAGAAGTTGAAGGATGTGATGGCCCCAAGCTCGCTCGTGTGGTTGTTAGTATTCTTATTTATGTTGATCGTATTGTTCTTCTAGCCAGAAGTCATGATGATCTTGATAAGCAGCTTAAAATCATTCACTATTAGTACTCCAAGATGGGTATGATTGTTAATACCAACAAGAGTAAAATCATGATAATTAAATCCAAAAAGATTAACTATGACCATTTCAATTATGATAACAATTACTTGGAGAAGGTTTCTTCATACAAATTTAGGTATTCACATTCATCATCAACTAAACTGAAATTATAACATTGAGAAAAGGATAATAGGAGGTTGAAAAGCTTATTATGAGCTTGAAAACAATTGTAAGTCGATTGATCTTTGGGTATGGAGTAAAAATAAGTTCCTCTTTGAGACTCTCGTCACCCCTATTATTTTATATGGATGTTAGGTCTGGTGTTGCAGTATATCTATAGAACCTTGGAGGAAGATTGAGCTAATCCAAACACAATTTATAACCTACAACCTCAAAGATTAAAAGAAATAATCTCTACCATATCCTCTTGATTTAATTCATACTTTCCCCCATTGAAAGCATGGCTATGTTTAGATATCTGATGTATAAGAAGTTCTACAACATGGAAGCCAATAGGTTCCCCAAAATTGCTTCTAACTCTAACCAAAAGCCCCATCTCCGACTCAAACGAGATTGGCAAAAGTATGTCCAATCTTGGCTCGACGATTGGGTGATAAAGGAGGAGATCATCTTGGAAAATAAGGATATTATTAAAAATACTATTATTTCCAAATGTAAGGATAAGTTTTGGGATGATAAGGAATTAGAGGGAAAAAGGAAGCTAAGGCATTATAAGGAGGTGATGAACCCTAATCTTGTTGACTAGAATTTATGAACCCCAATCTTGTTGACTAGAATTTTCTTTCTTTCTTGACTAGTGTTAAGAAGAAAATGAACGTTGTGAAGATAACTAATTCTCATGAGCTTTAAAGTGAAATCGAATGTTGTTATATTTCCAAAACACCTTGGGACGAAAGAGTTTGTCACCTTTGCGATACTAAGAGGGTTGGAGATGAAAAGCACTTTCTCATGGACTTCTTGGCTCTTACTCACATCCGATCTCATTTCCTAAACTTTTGTCACACTACTTTCTTGACTTTTTAAGTCAACAAAACTATAGTGATCTAGGAACGGTTATTTCCCTTCTTTTTTATATAGAAATAAAATTTAAAAGAGCCTCAATTAATCTCTTACTTTCTTAAGTTCCCATAGACCATATTGATCTTAGTGGAAATTAATCATCATCATCATTATGATTTTCTTTTATCTAAAAAATTGTTCATAATTTTAATAATAAAAATAAAATTACAATAACAAATTGAATTTTATTACTTTTATATTTTTATTATCAATTGAACCAACATTTAAATGTTTTCACTCATTTAGGGATACTTATTGGGTTGTATACCAGCCTAGATCCATTTTAACTTCGGAACTACTAAGCATCCAAAGGGATCAATTCTCTTTTCACTCTAAAAGATTTTTGCATGTCAAGATATTTGATCCCTCGCGCTTGGTATATCTGAAGTTAAGATGGATCTAGGTTGGTTTAATTTCCTCCTTTAAATAGGCTATATTCCACAAGAATACCATGGGTCATATTTTATTTTGAAGGTTATTTTTTATTTTGTTAATTTTATTTTTATTTTTTGTTTTATTTTGACCTAGTTAAAATATTTACTTTACATTACATTAATATTTTTATTTAATTGTATTTTATTTATTTTTATTTTGATGTAATTTAACTTAGTCAAAATGTTAAACATTACAATACCACATCTCTACAAGTGCGCAATTAATTTATTTCTTTTGTAATTGAGTCCATGTGTAAATGTTTACAAATATTTTCACTATTACAACGTCTCCCCCCATACGTTTTTACTTATAGATTTAATTTTTAAAATGTTATAAAATTAAAATATTTATAAAATATTTTGATTTTTGAAATGAGCAATGGTTCTTGGGCATGTAGTATTTATAAGCCATCATATGGGCTCATGGTACTGTAAGAAAACCTATTTAGAAGTTAATAATATCCGTGGTAAAGTGGCGGTGAATATTCATGGTTAAGAATATGGTTATATTGTAAGTATATTGTAAGTATTAAATTTCTATGTGTTTATTAATTAAATTTAATTATGGTTACAGAATCATTATTTTAATTTTTATGGTAAAACGAATCTTAATTTATAACTACTATTTATATGTTATATATTTTAATCTAATACGTATATTATGATTTTATTCTTTTTAAAAAAGTATTCATAGTTTTATTAATAAAAACAAAAGAGTACAACATGGCTAGAAAAAAAAAGGATTAAATCAAAGGAAAGGTTGTGAAAACATGTTAGTTTTATGAATCAACATTCCCCCCAACTAAAAATGTTGAATGTCCTCATGCAACCCTGAATTTAATTCTTTGAATTGTGTGATTAGGGGTTCTTCCCTTAAAAAATTAGGTATCATGCTAGAAAGAATTGAGTTGTGGATGAGCTTCTTATGTTTAGTTCTTGTGTATTAAGTGTTGATTCTTATGTGACAACGCTTAACTCTAAAAATTGTTCTCCTTCACTGCAACAAGACATCCCCACTTTATCCACTTAATGATAACCTAACTAATAATCTCAATATAACGACTCTTCCTTATGCTTTTAAATGTGTTATCACCTTGCTCATGGCCTTAACCATATGAAAAACACCTCAAAAGATATCAATCCTCTGAAGCATATGTAATAAGCATGCTTCTACAAATTTGGAATCTTGTGGGTGACAAAATGCATAAGAAATCGCTATTGACCTATAAAAAAAAACAAAATATCTTAAGTGCCAAACTGGATCTTAGTGGTTTTTGGTGATTTTATTTCACCTTGATGCTCCTTACAAAAAATTATGAAAACATGGATTGGCTTAATTGTAAGTTATGGGAAAATAATTTTCAGCATTTTGTTTAAAACTGAGTACTAGAAATTACTAACTTTTTATACTTAATAAAAATGTATTTGTTGTAATTTGTTTTTATTTTGTAAGTGAGGCATGAAATCACACCATAATGCGGGTCATTTGTTGTTATATATATTTTCATATAGCCAAAAATGTTACTTTTCTAATTCTCAAAAAGAGTCCATGTATTGCTTGTTCTATGACAAGTTTGTTTGTTCAAC
Source organism: Pinus tabuliformis (assembly GCA_031772625.1). Lineage (NCBI taxonomy): Eukaryota > Viridiplantae > Streptophyta > Pinopsida > Pinales > Pinaceae > Pinus > Pinus tabuliformis. The sequence goes on along the minus strand of CM062818.1, from coordinate 1,056,285,149 downwards.
TTTGTTTGCAACATTATGATTCATTGTCACTTGTTGAATTACTTCACCAATCAAACATCTTCATCATGAGAAGGTTTCCAACATCTTCATTGGTTGAAATTCCTTGAAAATCGGTGCCACAAATATGAAATAAAAGGGCTTCAAGATCACCAAGGTTTGCACTTTACCAGAGGCTATCACAAATTCTTGGTTCTATTTTATATTACTACAATACTCTTCCAATTGTTGGTTTATAAAAGTGTCTCTTGCATATTGGCAACAATTTATGATGGCCATGAGAGGTTAAATGTTGTTTATTGTTTCCACAATATTGTTCTAGTCAAAGATGTTCATTATGGAACTGTGATTATGTATATGCAAGGCCACATCCAATAGTCAAAGTAACTATTGCTACTGTAAGTATTTCCCTTCTTATAAAGGAGTATTTTTTTTCACTATCCACAAACATTACAAGGAATACATGCTACTTCCAATTGAAATGTGTAGCATTAATAATAGATCCTTCATGTTGTATTTATTAAAAAAAGGTGCCACAAATGATGTGTTATTCCATAATTGATCTTATCCTTTACTAATAATGATATTAATAGAGCAACGGATAAGACACCCTTGCATCTCTTACACAATTCTATTCTTTGTTTAGGAAGGAAAATATTGAAGAAACAATTCATGATATCGTGATCCCATAAAACATGTTATGCACCCTTATCCTGCAACTTTCATCTTTAACCTATGAGCTAGCTACCAATCATACATATTTATGGCAATGGAATGGGAATTTCACCATATCATGAAGACCATGAATCATCTTCAGGGGGAAAAAAAATGAGAAAGCACTAATAGGCAAACCAATGGAAAATTAATGAAATAAGGAAAGAATGAACAGAGAAATCAGTTGCAATGGCAATAAGAAATCCAAATAACATATACGTATTGAATGATATTGGAAAGGAAATATGTTGCCTAGGAAAGAAAGATGAAAGTTGGCTTTGGCATAGGAGATTGGGGCATATAAACTTTGAAACACTTGTCAAGATCATCCAAAAGGAAGTTGTACGGGATATCCTTGAAATTAGAAAGCCTTAAAATACTATATGCAAATATTTCCAGAGTTGAATTCAAAACTAAGGAACATTCCATGACAAAACCACTAGAACTTGTACATACTGATTTATGTGGGCCAACAAGAACAAAAGGACTAGATGGTGAATAATACTTCATGTTGCTTGTTGATGACTACACAAGGATGAACTAGGTTTGTTTTCTTAAAAAGAAGTCAGAAGCTTTTGAAATTTTCAAAATGTTCAAGAACTTGTTGAAAATGTAACCAATTTGAAAATAAAATTCTTGAGAGTAAATAATGGAGGAGAAATTACTTCGAATGAATTCAATGACTGCTATGAAGAATATCAAATAAGAAGATACTTCTCAGTAGCTAGAAATCCCCAATAAATTGGAGTGATTGAAAGAAAGAACGGAATTGTGGAAGAGATGGTCGGAACTTTGTTTTTTTTTCACTTACTGGTTCACGGATACCCGGGTCAGTGGGTAGCCGCTACGTCCAGGGTTTTAAACACTGAGTGGACGCCACCCGAAGGGCATCAACACCCCTCGGCCTATTTACTGACCTAACCCCAAGAGCTTTCGGGATTCGACCCTGTGACCTCCCATTGGCGAGGCACTTGATTTGACCGATTGAGCTAACTCTTGGGGCTTGGTCGGAACTTTGTTGCATGAATCCAATCTAATTATTATATTTTGGGTACAAGCAGTACATACAGTGGTTCACATTTTGAACTGAGGATTCTTCAAAAGCAACAATGACAAAACTCCCTATGAACTATGGAAGGGAATACCAACTAGTGTCAATCATTTCAGAATATTTTGAAGCAAATGTTACATAAATAGGCATGACTAGAAGTTAGGAAAATTTGACTCCTAGGCATATGAAGACTCATGTAAAAGAAAAGTATACAAGTGCTACAATCTTAGACTCAACAAGATAGTAGAAAGAATCAATGTGAAAACTAATGAAACAAACTCGCTGGAGGCCAAGAAGGAAACAAAAAATTCACACATATCTGAAAAAAAGGAAGTGGAAAAACCAAAACAAGAGGAAGAAAAAGAATAGGAACACAAAGAAGAGAAGTAGCCAGAGGCAGAACAAGAAGTAGATAACCATAAATATTTTCAAACATCTCCTAGGACACCTAAACATTGGTTTCAGAAGAATTATCCACGAGAAAAAATATCTGGGGAGAAGTGTGATGGAGTAGAAACCAAAAGAAGAAAAAAATCACAAACACTGAAGCAAGGTAATCCATCATTATTGTCCACAATTGAACCAAGTAACTTTGAGGAAGCTAGAAATGATGAACATTGGATCAAGGCCATAGAAGAAGAACTAAATTAAATAGAGAAGAATGAGACATGGGAAGTTGTTCCCATTAAGGGAATTTTGAGGTCAAAATGGGTCTCAAAACAAACAAAAAAATGTACTAACAAAATCAACTTCTAAAGAACCAATAGGATTCAAGATGATGATGTCATCCCCAGGGGTAAATATTTTGGATGGAAAAGAAGAAAATTGCTTTTTTAATGTATTTTTGACTTATCTCCTTATAGGTTACTCAAATGTCAATTATAGACACCTGTTGGATGTGGAATTGAATTCTACATCCAACGAGTACCCACTTTGCATGCTTCTAAATAGATCCACATCAGAAAAAATTGAAAATAAATGAAAAAATGTGTTGAACATGTCTTTTTCATGTATTTGCATTTTTTTCAATGTGGGTCTACTTAGAAGTATGCAAAATGGGTACGTGTTGGATGTGGAATACAATTTTTCATCCAATGCATCTAATGGGTGTCTAAACTTGACATTTGGTAATCCTGTAAGAAGATAAGATGAAAATACAATAAAATGTAGTTTTGTTTCTTTTTCTTTGAAAATACATCTCTTATTTTATTGTTTTAATATTTTCCTTAGGATACCCATTTTAGACCTCAAAATCCCTCTAATGCAAGACCCAAGAAAAAAAGGTGATTGGAACAAAATGGGTTTTCATAAACAAACTAAATGAAGATGGAAATATGACTAGAAACAAAGCAAGGCTAGTGTGCATAGGATATGCAAAAGTTGAAGGGATAAACTTTAAAGAAACTTTTTCTCTAGTAGCCAAATGGAAGCAATCATAATTCTCTTGGCCTATGCATGCTCCAAAAGAATCAAATTATATCAAATGGATGTAAAATCGGTCTTTCTTAATAGGGAGCTAGAAGAAGAAGTTTATATAAAACAACCAGAAGGATTCCTATTATCAAAATATGAAGATTATGTTTGTAGATTGAAGAAATCCATGTATGAAATTAAGCAATCGGCTAGAGCTTGGTACTCAAGACTGCACTAGTATTTGTAGAAATGAGGATTCATAAAGTGAAATCCATACAGTAATATCTACATAAAGGAAGATCAAGACAATATGATCATCATTGAAGTATACATTGATGGCATCATCTTTGAAAGTGATGATGATAGATTAAGTTAGAACTTTGCAAAAGATATGCAAAATGAATTTGAAATGTCTTTGCTTGGGGAGTTGACTTTCTTTTTGGGACTCCAGATATCTCAACTAGATGGAGGCATTTTCATTTCTCAAACCAAGTACATCAAAGAAATGTTAAAGAAGTTCAAAATGGAAGACTGCAAACATGTGAGCACTCCTATGGTCATTAAATGCAAGTTGAGCAAAGCAGATGATCCAAGGAAGAGGATCAAAAACTATAGATCAATGATTGTTTGCCTACTCTATGTGATAGCTTCAAGACCAGATGTAATGCAATTTTGGATATGTTCAAACAAGCAAATAAAAGGAGTTATGAGGGTCAGAGCTCATGAACTAGAAGTGAAGAGGAGTTGATTTGGAGATAGTTTCTCAGAAGGATTTTCGACACATTTTTGAAGGGTTTTTTGGCTTATTTTGGAAAGATTTTCGGCACACCTTTTGAAGGTTTCTAGCCCTGCTTAGAAGGTTTATTCCAAACCTATTCTTGAGGGCCAAATTTTGTTCCCTTCGAAGGTTGAATTTCAGATCTATGTAGAGGGCTGAATTCCAATGTGTAAGGCCAAATTTTAGGCATGTTCTAAGAGCAGTGACCTATCATTATTGAGGCTAAATTTCAAGACCAAAGTTTCAATACAAGTAAGGCTGAACTCGGGCCTATTTTGAGGGCTAAATCTTGGTGTGTTTGAAGGATATTTCCAGGCGTATTTGAAGATCTAACATTTTCCTATATTAAGGAGGTCGAACCCTGTGGAGGAAGCAGAGTTCTATAGGCCAAGTTATGTTGATAAGGAGGCCGAGTTAAAGAACCATTTGTTGAGGGAAATTTTGTTTCTAAGAAGGTTGTGTTTAGGAAGCCAAGTGCCTTTGTGAATGAAAAAGGAGTATTTTTCAAAAGCGCAGACTTTCTTTGAGTAATATTGATTCTTATACAAGCTTTGGTGTCCATATATTGGGGAGTTGGTGCTTCCTTTCATTGTGTGTTTAGAAACCAAGATTTGGTGATTCCTTTCATTTGGTGTTGATAAACTAAGGAGTTGGTTCTTCCTTTTAATCAGTGTTGATAAACCAACGAGTCGATGCTTCCTTTCAGTCAGTGCTAATAAATTTGAATGTACTATTTATATAAGAAAAGTATTTCGTGGTTTTCAACTAAAAATATTTGTGTTTTGTAAATTTATGTGTTTTGCTTTATACTTGTGGGTGTATTTACTGGTTTTTGAAGTTAAAAACTGTTAATATTGATTCACACCCTCTTGGTATTGCTGAATATTCCAACAACATACTATAAAACAATCATAAAGACTCATTTAAAAGACCAAGACCAATGCTTAATTGCAATCTTGTGTTATTGATTTAAATGTTTGGGGAAGTAAAGGCGCCTTTCTTACAAACCTTATCACTGGAACTACTTCCACTATGTTCCTCCTTATCATCTCCTAAATTTATATTCATTTGATCAACTGAGGCAGGGCACACACATTCAAGTTGGTGCTCCACCTTGTGTTTGCAATACATGGTAAGAAAAAGTCATCTTGGCACACATTTTCGAAGAATAAACACCAATTTTCTTTGAAGCCTCCCATAAATTCCACCCCAAAAATATAAAAATTGGATGACTCTAAGTTTTGTCACTACAAAGAAATTTGTTGTTGATTGATTTTCTAGTTAAGTAATTAATAAAAATATATATATTTTTTGTTTTATTTTTTGCTTTTGATTCAATTACATAGTTATATGAATCTTTAATATCAATATTAATAATATTTGATTTTTGCATGACGAAAACAAGTGCAAAGCAATACTAAACCTAGAAAAAGAAACTATGTTATAGGAAAATAAATGAAAGATGAGAATATTGAGAATAAACAAGTTAGACAAATTAATGCCAAATTATGATATTCCAAATATTTAATTGAATATATATTTAATAAGTACATTAAATTTCATCGTAATAAAATATACTATATATATATATATATATTCCATTGCAAAAATTACATAAACTCAAAAATATAATAAATTTAAATTATTAAATCTATATAATAATATATAAAAGTATTAAATTATATATATATATATATATATATATATATATAATTGAATTTCATCCCAATAAAAGAAACTCATATACTCATTAATTATAATTGTGATATTATATATAGCAGTAAATTTCATCTTAATAAAGTATACTCTTAAACTATAATTGTAGCCACTATATATAAAAAAAGGACAAAAATTCAAATTGCTAGGTCTAATGATAATGATGTTTCTAGCATGGGATGAATTCATTTTCTATGATCCATGAAATAGTACTTAGTTTTAAAGATGGCAATGTTAATATTAGTAAAGTCTCAAGCAACCTCTTTTTCCATGTGGAGATAAGCTAGATGGATGTAAAGGTTTAAAAGAGAAGGAAGCCTTCACACAATAGCCATCAAATCTAGACAAATGGCGTGGGTGATTCATTTTATCTCGTTGGAGAACAAAACAAGTACCAATTACACCTTGATGTTGTCGAGTTCATGAAGACTCATTATACCAGAAGTTTTAAGTTTTCATTTAAAGAATATAAGTACTTCTTCGTTTTCATTTAAAAAGTGTAAGTACTTCTTCGATGTATTCAGACGTGTTTAAAATGTATGTGACTAATGTTTAATATTTAAGTATATAATATTTATATTTGATTGGCTAAATTTAATAAACATCAATATTATACGGATCTTACTGACTTTTAATAAATTTGTCAATTACACAAATTTATATTGAATAATAATGAATATCAAATTTTTTATATATAAAAATAAAATAAAATAAAAAAATAATAGCAACTAATTGCTTAAATAGGGATAGAAATATTTCTTTTATATTTATATTTAGTAATAATATATAAATTTTATTTTTTATAATTAAATTAAATTTATTATTAAAAATCGCAATAATTAATAGTTTATTAAGCTAATTTATATATTACAAAATGAGAAGAATTAATGGCTCATTACACTAATCCATATACTACAAAATGAGAAGAAATAATGAATTGCTAAACTAGTAAATATATTACAAATTATGGTTAGTATAGTCTCTCTTGAGCATTAATTAGTTAATCTAATTTTACAAGTAAATTGAGTAGTATTATAGCCCCTAGGGGGCAGCTCAATTGGCAAACGTCTAAAAATGAAGTGTTATGTACCAAGAGATTTGAGCTTCAAATCCTCTCGGCGTGTGTCTGCGGAAGGGTCATACATAGGCACCTAGGGGTTGTAGTGGTAGTGGTTGGAATCGACCACATGCCACGCAAGTATGAAACCGGCCTAGTTGTCAATTTCTTTAGTCAAAAAATAAATAAAAATTAGTATTATAAAAAGTCAAAAGTATACTACTAGTTGTCATCTCATCAAAACATGATTTACATTGTTGGAAATACTAAGAGGGGGGGTGGGGGGGTTAGAGGGGAGAATCAGTATTTCTTAGCAATTAATAACTTATTAATCTTTTCAAAGCATCAACTAATCTTCAACAATAATTCAAACATAAATAAACAGTAGACCGTAGACACAATAATTTTTAGTGGAAAACCCCCTCCGGGTCAAAAACCATCAAATGTTTTTCTAATAAGTTATTTTAATCTTCAGCTCCAACTGAAAAGAAAGCCCTAACTCCCTTGAACTCTAGAAAAGCATTCATTCTCCAACTCCCACTAGAAAGACGCCCCAATGCCCTAGTTTTATCAGCAATCAGCTGAAAGGATGCTCCAACACCCCAGCAAGCTTCAACTTTCCCTAGCACCACCCTACCACCCTGAAGTGTTTTCAAGCTCCAACCTGAAGGTGACTCCAATCACCTACCTATCACCAACCTACCAGCCTAAAAATGAAAAAATTTAATACAATATTGTGGACATTTGTACCAGGGATAATGGTCCACTTACAACGATATAAAATGACTTTACTTCAACTGAACAATACCCTAAGACCTAAACCCTTATCCCAATAAAAAAACCTAAGACCAAATGAATCCTACAATTCCCTGTACAATAATTCCTTTACAGAATTTTCACAAGACTTTGCATTTACATACCACAATTGTAAAATGAAAAATGTCTCTAAAGTGGGGATGTTGTTGATGATGAAACCTTGAGTGCTATTTTGCCTTTACTGTTATAGAGAATGATGAAATTTCTCTACCCTTGATAATAAAGTTACCCTACCCTTACTGTTATAGAAAATAGCTATAAGAATTTCCAAGTTTGATGCCCTGAAAAGCCCTTGATATACACAGCTTGTAATTATGAAAATGTGTGCTCTTACTTTGTCACTGAATTAATGAAACAACACTTGTGATTCAATATTGCCTCAATTCTTCCAATGAGACCCTTTTGTCTATTGCAAAGTACCGCTACCTACAATATAACAATAAATTGACTATTGTAGCCGGAATCAACAAAAATGTTGATAGTCAACTCTCATAATGATCCGAATTGGATCCATAGAAGACTGTCAAAGAACCATGACTGTCTCAGGTCGAACAAATCTCTAAAGAAATCCAAAACAGCGATCAAAAACACCCTAAACTAGTGGCAGTGGCAGCCAGCATGGAACGACGAGGACCTCGGTCAAAGCACGCTGACCGAGGCCCATGGAGACTGCGCAGGAGGTCAAAGTAGCCTCTGGGAGCCCTGGATCGGGAAAAGGAAGTGATTTTTGATGCGCGATTAGCGCTTAGCACTAATTGCGCATTGTTGGGCGAAAAGGGTCGTGAAGGAGGAAGCCCAAGCACGCGGACACATCGTGAGACGGAAAACCGCGGGCGGGAAAAGGCGAAAAGCACTAAACGTACAAAGGTGGGACCTACGCTCTAGAAACCGGTGGTTTTGATTGGGGTGCCCTCAAATGGTTAGAGGTTTTGGATGAGAGTGAAGCAATTCCATACATCGATCGACACATGGCAAGCAGAGGTGAGAGAAAACTGTAGTTGATCGCACGCTATCAGTTGAGCAAGTCAACTACGCAAAACGTGTGTATGGCGTCAGATCTAGAGGCCCCAGATCAGAGGGCTGAGATCGTGCCCGATGGAGGAAGCAGAATCGACGAAGGAATAAGCTGCGTTTTAGAAGGATTTGGAATCCGTTTGACCGCCACGATGGAGGAAGAACGCATCCATGACGTAACTGAAGAAACAAACCGATGAAGCATGATAGCGCCATTTAGAGGAGGACATGTGGCCACTTCTTGAGCATTCATGATGACACCGAATAGGGAACTCCAAGCACAATTGCAGAAGGTGAATCGACAAAGGCCGAAGAGGAACCAAACAAGCTTGGAACGGATGGCTAAAAGCCATGAACAGAGACGGAAGAAGACAGTTACTGAGATAGTCAGTTTAAGAGATGAAGACAAAGAGACCAAAATCCCGAGAGGAGGACGGAACACAGAGAACAGTAAAGCAAAGCAGAAGAGACAAAGGGCCGAGTTGACCAGAGGCAGCATTGAGCACCAGAGAGCTTGAAGATTCAAGCCATCCCATAGAGGATCTGTCCAGGCTGAGCACCACATTGGGCTCTTACCATTGTAGACCAGAGGGTCATAGAGCTGGTAGGAAGAAGAAGAGTCTGTGCACTCCAGTAGCTTGGGGAATCCAAGAACCACCCTGCCAAGCAAAACCTGCTTCAGGAGAACTCACATTGAGTCCCTGTATTGTAATTCTCTGCTTAAAGGCACAATAAAACAAGGCCACCACTGAGAGCTGGACCAGAGATGTAGCCCTGGAGAATAGGGTGAACTCCTTATTAATTTCTTGTGTCTTTGTGTTTGCTTACTGTATTTCTCTGCTATCTTTTCATTGAAATGTCTATGTATTGGCAATCTGATCGATCCATTGCTTCAATAACACAGAACACACACTAGCACATGAGTCTGTAATACCTTTAAACAATAAATCTTTAACTGATGTCACTCATAGGGTGAATATCAGATCAAGTGGTATCAGAGCTCTAGGCTGTAAGGTTAAACAAGCTTGTGTTGGTTTAGCTATGAATGCTCACAAGATCAAAGCTCAAATTAGGACAAGGAGAGTTGGTGGAAACTAATCCTGAAATTGGGAGAGTCTATCCTCGAAAGACAATGTCAGAGGAAGGTTCTGTGGGGCCAAACCCTCAATTCATAGAGAGTTTCCTAGCTATAAAGTCTATGGTAGAAGAAATGTACAAAGACTTTAGAAAGCATAAGTTGGAAGATTTATCAAGCCCTAAACAAGATAAAGAAGAATATGAGTCTCACTTCCATGACCACTCCAAAGGAAAGGGGAAAGAGGAAAGCTTTCTCACACCTCCTAATAGCCCTGTGCATAATAAGAAAGCATCTTTGGTTAAGTTAGATGTTAAATTTGATTTTCCTATATATGATGGAGAGCTAAATGCTGAAAAGTTGGACAATTGGATTAGACAATTGATGTGTATTGCAGGGTACAGAACATAGACTCAGACAAGAGAAAGATTCAGTTGGCAAGCCTACGCATAGGAGGCACTGCCTTGGTTTGGTGGGAGGGCAGAACCCAAGCTGATATGAAAAGACATGGCAAGACCATCTCTGTCTGGAGTGAACTTGTTGCTGCAATCAAAAAGAAGTTCTATCCATTGGCCTATGTGCAACAAGCCATGATGAGTTGGCAAACTCTTCGACAGTTGAAAGGGAAAAGTGTGCAAGGGTATACTCAAGAATTTAGAAAGAGAGCATTGATGTTGGGTATCTCACTAGACTTACCAGAGACTCTTTTGAAGTACACTGGTGGTCTACACAACTACATGAGGCATACCATCCTCATGTTTAATCCCATTAGTATAGATGAGGTATATGTACAAGCTACTCATCTAGAAGCTAGAGGAAAGAATGGCAATTTAGAAGTTGGGGGATCATCCCAACCCACTATAAGCAAGAGCAAGGAGAAAAGAAAGCAGAAGTGGAAAGCAAGGAAGGCTAACACTGCACAGAAATCCAAAGCTTCATGCACTCACTGTAAAAAGGATGGGCATGATGATGAGCATTGTTGGATTCTGCATCCAGAGCTGAGACCCAAGAAGTCCGAGGGAAAGAAGAAGAAGACTGTTGCAGCTATTCATAAAGATTTGGGGTCAGACTCGGGAGATGAAACAACTATAGCAGCCACAGGCATAAAAGGTAAGAATTCTGAAGCATCTACTAGTAATTCTATTCAATCTGTTATTGATGAAGAAAATGAGAGAAAAAGGCATGAGCTTTTCCATATTCGAGTTATTTCCAAAAATCAAAAGATTGATACTTTGTTTGATAGTGGCTGACAAGTAAATCTAATTTCTGAAGCAATTGCAAAGAAATTGGGATTAGCAACTACACCTCACAAGAACCCATACCCATTAGGATGGTTGAATGATAAAGCACAACTGCAAGTGACTAGACAGTGCAAACTCAAGTTTTCTTTTGGGTCAGCATTTGTAGATGAGGTTGAGTTAGACATAATTCCTTTGGATATATGTGGAATTGTTTTGGGAAGTCCTTACTTGTATGATAGAAAGGTTATTTTCTTATAGAGCTGAGAACAAGTATCTACTTGTTAAAGATGAAATCAAATACTTTGTAAGAGCTCATAAGCTTAAGAATAATTACACTCTCATAAACTCAAGACAGATGAAAAGAATGATAAATTCATGCAAACAATTCTTATTGATGGTTGTAAAGGAAAAGAAACCTGATAAAACCAATGTATTTGAGGGTTGTAGTGTTGAACAGCAAGCTGATATAGAAAAGGTTGTTTCAGAGTATGATGTCTTGTTTCAAGAACCTAAAGGTCTGCCACCCAAAAAGGGAATAGTACATGATATTATTTTGCAGCAAGTTATTCCATTGCCTAACATTGGGATGTACAGGTTGTCTGCTATAGAGAATGCTGAAATCAAGAAGTAGGTGCAGGAGTTGCTCGAGAAAGGGTTCATCAGGCTTAGCACATCACCATGCGGGTCACCAATCATTTTGGTGAGAAAGAAAGGTGGCCCGTGGAGAATGTGCATCGATTATCGAGCACTGAATAAGATAGAAATCAAAAATCGTTATCCCCTTCCTCACATAGATGATCTTTTAGATCAATTGAAGGAAATTGTTTATTTCACCAAGCTAGATTTGCATAGTGGATACCATCAAGTCAAATTTGCAGAGCAAGATGCTTGGAGGACTTCTTTCAAAACAAAGCAGGGATTGTATGAATGGCTGGTTATGCCTTTTGGCTTAACTAATGCTCCTACTACTTTCATGAGATTAATGAATGATGTACTCAGACCTTTTCTTGATGATTTTGTTATTGTGTATCTGGATGACATTCTGATTTTTAGTAAAATGTGGGAAGAACATTTAAAGCATGTTAAGTAGACATTAGATGTTTTGAAAAGAGAAAAACTTTATGTTAAACTCTCAAAATGTGAATTTGGCAAAACATCTCTAAACTACTTGGGTAATACAGTAGGGGGAGGTGAATTGAAAATAGATCCCTCTAAAGTGGCAATCATTGTGAACTGGCCTAAACCCAGATCTGATAGAGAAGTGAGAAGCTTCTTAGGAGCAGCACAATATTGGAGGAAGTTCATTTCTAAATTTTCCTCAATTGTAGCTCCCTTACATGCTTTAACAGGGTTGAATAAGGTGTTTCAGTGGGGAGGCAAACATCAGAAATCCTTCGACACCTTGAAAGAGAAAATTAGTACAGCACCTATACTAGCACTACTAGATCTACAAAGACCATTTGAGATCCAAACAGATACCAGTGACTATGCCATGGGAGCAGTGTTGACAAATCACAGTAAACCCATATGTTATCATTCTGAGACTTTTAATCCTGCAGTAGTTAACTACCCTACATATGATAAAGAATTGTATGCATTAGTTCAGAGTGTGAAAAAGTGGAAACATTACTTAATGGGCAAAGAGATAGTAATACATATTGATCATCAACCACTTCAATATCTACACTCCCAAACTAAGTTGAGGCAATCAAGACATAATAAATGGATGGGTTTTCTACAATAGTTTCATTTAGTCATCAGATATAAAAAGGGCATGCATAAAAGGGTTGCAAACATGTTATCTAGACCCATTATAAATGCATCTACCATACTTAAGCATAATTTTGTACTACATGAAAGCTACATAGAACAATATGCTCAGGATATGGACTTTAAAGATGTATATGCAACTTTGAGTCAAGGCAAAAGAGTAGAAGAATTGGACTATCATGTGAAGGACCGACTCTTATACCATTGGGGGAAACTCTGCATTCCACAAACTGAGAGGATAAAGATAATTAGGGAAGCACACACTTCTCTGATATCAGGTCACTTTGGCCGAAAATGAATGAGACAGTTTCTAGATATGTAAGAGGGTGTGCTATGTGTGCTAAAAGCAAGCCCACCAATAGAAAACTAGGCTTGTACACTCCATTGCCAGTTCCTTCTCACCCTTGGGAAAGTGTTTCCATGGATTTTGTTGGAGCACTGCCCAAGTCTAGGAAAGGTCATGATTATCTATATGTTGTTGTGGATAGATTCAGAAAAATGTGTATTTTGATACCTTGTAGTAAACAGATTACAACTGAACAGATTGCAAAATTGTTCTTTGAACATGTATGGGTTCATTTTGGATTACCCACTTCCATTGTATCTGATCGAGACACCCCATTTGTGGGGAAGTTTTGGTCAAGTCTGTGGGAACTGATGGACACCAAACTGAAGAAAGGCACAGTGTTTCATCCACAAACAGATGGCCAAACAAAAGTAGTAAACAGGACGGTGATCCAGTTACTGAGAGGATATTGCAGCAAACATCCTACGCTTTGGGATGAACACTTGTGTTATGTGTAGCATGCTTACAACAGAGCCAATCACTCTTCTACACAGAGATCTCCTTTTGAGACATATTTTGGTTTCACACCAAGGTCTCCTTTGGATTTTGTCTTTGGTAAAGATACCATGGTTGATGGACACAGTGATGTGGACAAGGCAACTAGGTTCATTTAACAAATCCAGGAGATCCACCAGGCAGTACAAGAGTAGCTGGAAAAGAGCCAATCCAAGTACAAGGCTAGGCATGATAAGCATCGGATGGAGCATAGTTATCAAGTTGGAGACCAAGTTTGACTGTATATCAGCAAGGACAGGATGCAAGGTGACGGTAAAAAGCTAAAGCCTATCAGATATGGACCTTTTAGGATACTTGAGAAGATTAGGGAAAATGCTTTTCGCCTTGATTTACCATCTTACATGCACATCTACTCAGTCGTAAATGCAGATTGCTTGAGATTGTTTGAACCTTCAATGATTGAGGACCCTGAAGAGCAAAGTCAATTGCCTTCTATTGATGACCTGCTACCTGAATATCTTAATGAATTGATAGAAGACACAATGTTGAATAGGAAGGTGAGGATGATGCGCAGGGGAGATGTTGAATACCTTAGGATTGGGCTCAAAGGTTCAAAGCCGAGCAGCACAAAGTGGATTGAGATTGGACAAGTGAGAAAGCAATACCCTCACTTAGTCGATGCTTGAAGACCAACTTTTGGTGGTCCAAAAGCTTTTTCAGTGGGAAGGCCATGATCCAAATTGGATCCATAGAAGACTGTCAAAGAACCATGACTGTATCAAGTCGAACAAATCTCTAAAGAAATCCAAAACAACGATCAAAAACATCCTGAACCAGTGGCAATGGCAGCCAGCATGGAACGACGAGGACCTTGGTCAAAGCGTGTTAACCGAGGCCCATGGAGACTGCGTAGAAGGTCAAAGTAGCCCCTGGGAGCCCCGGATCGGGAAAAGGAAGTGATTTTTTATGCGCGATTAGCGCTTAGCACTAATCGTGCATCGCTGGGCGAACAGGGTCGTGAAGGAGGAAGCCCGAGCATGTGGACGCATGGTGAGTTGGAGAACCGCAGGTGGGAAAAGGCGAAAAGCACTAAACGTACAAAGGTGGGACCCGCGCTCTAGAAACTGGCGGTTTTGATCGGGGTGCCCTCAAACAGTAAGAGGTTTTGGACGAGAGCGAAGCGATTCCATACATCAATCGATGCGTGGCAAGCGGAGGTGAGAGAAAACCATCGTTGATCGCGCGCTATTGGTTGAGCAAGTCAACCGCGCGAAACATGCTAATGGCGTCAGATTTGGAGGCCCCAGATCAGACGACTGAGATCGCGCTCGATGGAGGCAGTGGAATCAACGAAGGAATATGCCACGTTTTAGAAGGATTTGGAATCTGTTTGACTGCCACGGTGGAGGAAGAACGCATCCACGACGTAACTGAAGAAACGAACTGACAAAGCATGCTGGCGTCGTTTAGAAGAGGACATGTGGCCACTCCCTGAGCGTTCATGATGACTCCGAACAGGGAACTCCAAGCACAGCTACAGAAGGTGAATCGACATAGGCAGAAGAGGAATCGAATAGGCTTGGAACGAATGGCTAAAAGCCATGAACAGAGATGGAAGAAGACAGTTACTGAGAGAGTCAGTCTGAGAGATGAAGATAGAGAGACCAAAATGCCGAGAGGATGGAACACAGAGAATAATAAAGCAAAGCAGAAGAGACAAAGGGCCGAGTTGACTAAAGGCAGCATCGAGCACCAGAGAGCTTGAAGATTCGAGCCATCCCATAGAGGATCTGTCCGGGCTGAGCACCACATTGGGCTCTTGCCATTGTACACCAGAGGGTCATAGAGCTGTAAGAAGAAGAAGAGTTTGTGCACTCCAGTGGCTTGGGGAATCCAAGAACCAACCTGCCAAGAAAAACCTGCTTCAGGAGAACTCACATTGAGTCCTTGTATTGTAATTCTCTGCTTAAAGGCACAATAAAACAAGGCCACCACTGAGAGCTGGACCGGAGATGTAGTCGTGGAGAATAGGGTGAACTCCTTATTAATTTCTTATGTCTTTGTGTTTGCTTACTGTATTTCTCCGCTGTCTTTCCATTGAAATGTTTGTGTATTGGAAATTTGATCGATTCATTGCTTCAATAACACAGAACACACACCAGCACATGAGTCTGTAATACCTTTAAATAATAAATCTTTAATTGATGTCACTCATAGGGTGAATATCAGATCACATAACCGGTTTTCACCCTATAAGTTATGGTTGCCACTATAAAATCTCTATAGGTTTGAATGATAGAGCTTCCTTATATTCTTCTACAAAACCAACCATGAATTGATCATACAACTTCATAGATATGCCTCACATCCACATATGAAATTAGATTACAGACTTTAAATCTCTCCTTTCTAGGTCATGATAGTAAATTGTAGAGACTCTCCTTCCAGAAAAGGAGTCAAAGACTTAAGAAGATATACTTGCATAGATTAGGGCTATTGGATTCAAGTGAGGTTAGATATATCACACTTTAAGAATGCCCAACCGAGCTTCAACAATTCTTTCACTAGTCCTGGGATGATTTTTCAACAAATTACAATCTTTCTAGAAGTAGTCATAGAGCCAAAGTAGTAGCTTCATCAAAGACCCAAGACTTTAATAATTAGATCAGTTTCGTTCCAAATGTCAACATCAAGGATCCTCAAACATGTTATGGTGATCAAGCCGCAAAAGTAGGGAGATTTATTCACTGTAAAGGCTTAGAATGAAGTCCGAATGGATATGTTATTTATTGAATGAAAAATTCAAAAAATGATCCAAGGGTTTTCTCCTTCTTTGATGCCCTAATGAGGTCTGAATTTCAGTGACCTATAAATAGAATTTTTGGTCTTCTAAGGAGGCATTTCAAACATAGAATATGCACCAGTTGTTCTTTTGGATGATGCCCTAAGAGGGTCAAGTCATTCTGCCTACAATAGAATGAACCAATAAATGCAACCCAAAAAAAAAAACTCCCAACAAACCCTGGCCTTCTTCTTCTAATTTATGCATGACTCCACAAGGGCCGAAAATTTCAGAGCTGTACACAAGAATTACTTCATTGAAAATGCATATATTGAAGAGTGATATTAGGTATCCTTTTAAAGATGAGTCTTGGGTTGAGAGGGGCTTCAAGAAGACCTCCAACTTTTAATTTATGAAGACCCTTTGTGTGGTGCTAAACAATTTTATGCCCTTCACAAGGTGATTGCATCATAAATCATGATGAAGAACTCTTAAGCTTGATGTTTAATAGCAAACAACCAATTATAACGTGTCATGTCACCAGCGCTTGGGATTTTTACCCACTAACTAGCTCTTCGGGCTCCAACCTAAAGGTGACTCCAATCACCTACCTAGCACCAACCTACCACCCTAAAAATTACAAAATTTAATACAATATTATGGACTTTTGCACTAGGTATAATGATCCACTTACAACGATATACAATGGCTTTACTTAAACTGACCAAAACCCTGAGACCTAAACCCCTATCCCAATAACAAACCCTCAGAACAAATGAATCCTACAATTCCCTATACAATAATTCCATTACAGAATTTTCACAAGACTTTGAATTTACATACCACAATTGTACAATGAAAAATTTTTTTGAAGTGGGGATGTTGTTGATGATGAAACCTTGAGTGCTCTTCTTCCTTTACTGTTGTAGAGAATGATGAAATTGCTCTTCCCTTGATGATAAAGTTACTCTACCTTACTGCTATAAAAAAAAATAGCTACAAGAATTTGCAATTTTGATGTCCTGAAGAGCCCTTGATATACACAACTTGTAATTATGAAAATGTGTGTTCTTGCTTTGTCACTGAAGTAATGAAACAACACTTGTGATTCAATATTGCCTCAATTATTCCAATGAGACCCTTTTGTTTGTTGCAAAGTATTGTTACCTACAATATGACAGTAAAGTGACTATTGTAGCCAGAATCAACAAAAATTTTGATAGTCAACTCTCATAACCAGTTTTCACCCTACAAGTTATGGTTGCCACTGTAAAACCTCTGTAGGTTTGAATGAAAGCTTCCTTATATGCTTCTACAAAACCAACCATGGATTGATCTTACAACTTCAGAGATATGCCTCACATCCACATATGAAATTAGATTACAGACTTTAAATCTCTCCTTTCTAGGCCATGATAGCAAGTCGTAGAGACTCTCCTTCTAGAAAAGGAGTCAAAGACTTAAGAAGATAATACTTGCATAGATTAGGGCTACTAGTTTCAAGTGAGATTAGATAGATCACACTTTAAGAATGCCCAGCTGAGCTTCAACAATTCTTTCGTTGGTCCGCGAATGATTTTTCAACAAATTACAATATTTCTAGTAGTAATCATAGAGCCAAAGTTGTAGCTTCATCAAAGACCCAAGACTTTAATAATTAGATCAATTTGGTTCCAAATGTCAACATCAAGGATCCTCAAACATGTTATGGTGATCAAGCCGCAAAAGTAGGGAGATTTCTTCATTGTAAAAGCTTAGAATGAAGGCCAAATGGATATGTTATTTATTGAATGAAAACTTTAGAAAATGATCAAAGGGTTTGCTCCTTCTTTGATGCCCTAATGAGGTCTGAATTTCAGTGCCCTATAAACATAAATTTTGGCCTTCTAAGGAGGCACTTCAACCATAGAATATGTACCAGTTGTTGTTTGGGATGATGCCTTAAGAGGGTCGAATCATTCTTCCTACAATAGAATGAACCACCAAATGCAACCCAAAACATAAACAAAAAGAACTCCCAACAATCCCTATCCCTTTTCTTCTGATTTATGCGTGACTCCACAAGGGCTGAAAATTTTAGAGTTGTGCACAAGAGTACTTCATTGAAAATGCATATCTTGAAGAGTGATATTAGGTCTCCTTTTAAAGATGAGTCTTGGGTTGGGAGGGGCTTAAGAAGACCTATGAATTTTAATTTTGAGGGGGGGTTTCCAATTGAATACATTAATTTTACTGCCTTAAACCCCAAGCAAGAAATTTGCTTGCCTTTTGAAGAGGGGATTTTTCTTTTTAATTTATGAATATGCCTCTTGTGGGTGCTAAACAATTTTATGCCCTTCACAAGGTGATTGCATCATAAATCATGATGAAAAACACTTAAGCTTGATGTTTAATAGAAAAAAACCAATTATAAGGTGTCATGTCACCACCCCTTGGGAATTTTACCCACTAATTAGGGTCTTCAACTTTGCATACACACATATCTCAAACCGTAAGGCCTCTCAGGGCGTGCCACATACCACCCAAAACATCTCGACGAGGAGATTCCATCAAGGATGATCCGGACACCATAAACCATGAATTTCCATGTCATATAAGTTGACAATAGGCAGGGCATCTACTAGTGTTGCTTGGGTTGACATCAATGACAACCACCTATCAACATACATACCTTTTTTTTCCTTTCTCTATCGCTTATTCCAAATTGTACTATTCTATAAGTATCAAGTTCAAGATCTCTCCAATCCTTTCTAGACTACAAAATCATTTTCTGCAATGTACCAACCTCTGATTAAACCTATTTGTTTATGCCTAACAATCTCGAGAAGGTATTTTGGTCTCAAAGCTGCAACTTTGGCTAATAATTTGTATTAAGTGGTGAGCATGATAATAAGCTACTAATGCATGATAGCTTCAAAATCTACTACTTTAAGAATGAATTGAATTAAATCTTGGTTAATACATGTGCAAGGAGCTAATTATGAAAAGTTTCCTTATAAACTTGTAAAATGGATGGCCCAAAAAAATCCCGAGTGCCATTATAGAGTTCACTATAAAAGTTATCTATATTAGGGATTTATCATTAACAATTTCATGAATAGTTATAATTTTCTTATCGAGTGACATGGTTACCTCATAGGCTCTCCTCTACTCTTCTAAGAGCTTGAGAGGAATAATGTCAAGGCATTTTCGAGTAGTTTCTTGGAATTCCACTAACATCCCTTGGGATTGGAAAAGCATTTTGTAGCGATCCACAAATTCATGATCAATTTTCATCTCACTAGTCAAAGACCCATGGTTATCATGTGGGCATAAATGGGTTCTCAAGGTTCCTTGGCAACTAGGACTTTGAAGAACACCTTCAGAAACATGGCTCCCATTTTGATCCAATGTAGTTGAACATGCAGCTAAATATCTTTTAACCAAAAATTATCACTTGTAGTAAATATAATTTCATAGTGTAATAGTTTATGTCCTTGTCATATGGGGTCCATTGTAAGTCTCTCATAATGCTATCAAGCTCTTGTTCCAATGTATAGTTGTAACCCTAACAATTGTTTTCTATTTGGCGACCCATATCCACATAGAAGACTTATAGTGTAGGAAATAGCATCAAGCCAACTCGTTTCCCACATGGTCAAGGAATGAGATTCCACGTTCTTTTAATGCAAGCTAGGTAGCATGGGTTTTGTAGATGAGAACATTTAGATATATTGGGTTCTAGGCAGTCTCACCCAATCAACCTTCCATGAGATAGAAAACCAAATGTGTTGACAATTAGAAAGAGTGGTGTTCTTGTTCACATGGAAAAGTTGACCCCTTATGGAGTTAAAAAATGAGTTTTTCTTTGAAAATAGTGCCTTGCCAGCGACTGAAGTTCAATGGATACTTATGTCTAATTACAATTAGGGTCATCGAGCCCACGTGGGGGTTTGAGCACCCACCATGGCTCTTTCTCTTCACTTGATAACCATATAAAAATGCCCCTTATTTATCTTCTTAGAACTCCACCATACTAGAATCCCAAAATATTAACCAAGGAGGTCATTAGTGATCCAATGTCAAAAAAGGTACATGCTCACCAAATCATTTGAGGCATAAATATTGGCCGCTCCTAGAAGTTGCAGATCCAAATTAAGAAAATTTGACACGAATCTTTAGGATGGGTTGATCGCCCACTCAATAATAGAATTGGCAAACTTGGGAGAGACCAAGATTGTAACCCCGTTTTCCATTAGCGTAATCTATATAAAAACTCTAGCCTTGGACGAAGTAGATGAGAGCATATAATGAAGCATAAAACCCACAATTTTAAGGTGTTGTCAACAAAAAATAATAGTCTGACCCAAAGAAATCAATAGATAGAGGACAATGTGGTTTTTATCAAGGTCGTTAAGGCCTTGACATTCCAAATGGTCACTTTTAATAAAAACAAATGACATCATGCCTCATTGTTCTAGAGGATCTACCTAGAACTGAAAGAATTACCAGGTCATTGTGCCTATCCAAAAATCAAGAGGTTGGCCTACTTTGGTCATTCAATGATATTATTTGTAGAGACAAAAATCATTTCTAGAGCTTAGAAGTGGTCACAAACAAGAAGTCATTAAAGGAATTTTGAGGTAAAAAAATGGACCTCAAAACAAAAATGTACTAACAAAATCAACTTTAAAAGGACCAATG
The DNA here is from genome assembly GCA_031772625.1 of Pinus tabuliformis. Classification (NCBI taxonomy): domain Eukaryota; kingdom Viridiplantae; phylum Streptophyta; class Pinopsida; order Pinales; family Pinaceae; genus Pinus; species Pinus tabuliformis. The sequence goes on along the minus strand of CM062818.1, from coordinate 1,056,264,240 downwards.
AGATTTAAGAAAATGATGTCATCCCCAGAGGTAAATATTTTTTGAGGGAAAATATTATATTTTCGTGTTATCTCCTTATAGGTTTACTCAAATGTCTAGGCACCCATTGGATGCGGAACTAAATTTTGCATCCAACAAGCACTCGCTCCACATTTTTTATGGACCTGCACCGAAAAAAAATTGAAAATAAGTGAAACGTGTATTTCAAAAAACACATTTCTTTAATTTATTTTCAATTTTTACGATGTAAGACAAATTAAAAGTGCATTGTGTGGGTGCTCATTCTATGCAGAATCTAATTCTACATCTAACTGGTGCCTACACGTGGCATTTAAATAGACCTATATAAGGAGATAAGCCGAAAGTACAATAAAAAAGAGAAATCTTTTTATTTTCCTTTAAAATTCATAACTCTTATTTTATTATTTTCCTTAGGAGACTCATTTTTGACCTAAATATTCTCCTAATGTTCATTGATCACCACCGTCCACATCCACAGATATAGAGGAGATTTTTGAAGCCTTGGGAGCCTCGCATTCACTAGTGCCAATTGCAATGGTGGCCTTGGAAACTTTGCACCATTGACATTCTCACCCTTACAACGTTTTCCAATATTACTAAGCTCGCCTTAGGTGATTGCAAAGATTTGAGAGTAGTAGGGGCTTGAAAGTGGTTGTTTTAGTTTCAAATGGGGTCATTAGTGGTAAAATCTCAAATGCAATGGATGAGATTTTGGTATCAAAAATGGGTATTGGGCAAATCTATATAGTGCAGAGGCTAATGATGCACCCAACAACCAATCTAGATTTACCCAAACTCCACATCATGGGATAAATTACTTGCACATGAAGATAACAATTGGGTCGAGGACTAAAAGATATTTCAAGCTTTTTGCAAACAAATCCCCCCAATGGCACAACAATCCATCATAGTGCTAGCCAAAAATACGTGGGTAAGCCAAGGAACTCATCCCAATCTAGGAAAGGAAGCAGCACTACCTTATTAATCAAGAAATGTGTGCGACCACTAATTAAGGACCACCATCACATTTTAGCAAATCTAGTGGCCTTGATTCAAAACCAACTTCACATGAGAGAAGGAATTGAATTGGAACAAAAAAATAGTTAAGCTCTGTGTGCATGTACAACGCCCCATGTTGGACTCCCAAGCATCCTAAACACATTTTTAAATAATCACTTCAAAGGGTACACCCCCAAAAAATAGCCTAGGATGGAGCCCTCCCAAAACTCAAGACAAAGATTAACATACTCAAGATCAAAGAAATTGAAATTTAATATTGTATCATTACCTCATGGTACACCTTCAAGATGAAATTTTAGGTAGCCTTGGGTGCCATCATTATATATTGGTCCAAACTTGGTATGGCGAATAATAATAGAAGGCTTAGGTAAGGTCGTGATGCCTCCCCTTGTGACAAAACTATCATTGACTTGACAAGCCAATGATGTTGCACTCCATTTCAAAGACAATAAAAATATTCTACCCACCAGTAAATATCACAATCTTCAGGCCATTAACTTCAAACACTAGCAAAGAAAAATTTTCCTTCAATTTTGGTATTTATTATTAGATCAATTAATTTTAATATCATCGTGTGAGGAAACTTACTTTTATCAACATATGAATAGAGTTAATTTTGCCATGTGGTCTACTAGACTAGTTCCTTAATTATTTGAATATATATTCTTATCTTCGATTTCAAATTGTCACATGTATATTCATTAATTATAACATATAAAGAAAAGGAGTAGATCTTAAATCTGCAGTTGAGAATTTGTGTTCTCCTCCAGTGTTTGTTGTGTTTGCAAATGTAACTATGTTCCTAAGTTACTTCTGCATTTTTCATATTATTTTATTGAAACAATTCATGAGACTGATAACATACATCACGAAGTTCAAGCTTGAATGTGGTAGTTCACTTTAGTGTTATCCAAAATGAAAATGATTGCATCCATATAATTCTTAGCATTAGATTTTTGAGATCATGCATTCCCAAATGGTTAGTTAATGAAATGTCATCATTAATGTTTGTTGTCGCTCACCAACACATTTAATGTAATGTTTCAAAACAGTCCCAATGGTGCACAATTAATTACCATTCACTTTCATTAAGTAGCTTTGTTGTAATCCTTGTTGTTTATCTACCTTAAATTTATTCCCAACATCAAAACTAGACAAGGTCATGGTTAGCCACAAAAATCCGTCGTTGGATTGAAATTCTTGACCACATCTTCATCAAGTTGATTGTGATATAGAGTATACTTGACCGGTGTTTTAGATTTATCATATTGTTCTCGCAAATTATAATAACCACAATGCTTTAAGAGAATCTCCAATAAATTATCATGCATAAAAATGGCAAAATCTATGCGCCGACCCCCGAAAAACAATATTGCCCAGAGCATTGAAGCAGCAAGTTCCTTACCTAGAGCCTTGCAAAAGGACCCCCGAAAAACAATATTGCCCAGAGCATTGAAGCAGCAAGTTCCTTACCTAGAGCCTTGCAAAAGGACAAATTTTTGGGTAAGGTACATCTCACTTTAAAGCTTTGGGTAGGATTCCCAAGAGGTTCCTAATTTTCATCAATAAAAATACTTTGACGTACTTAATGATCATATGCAAAAAGAAAACAAAGTTATCTTCAATTAAGGGTGCAATTCCGTTTACCCCAGCATGTTCTATAGCAAAACTTATTCTCATATAGGTCCCATGAACTACAAATCGGTTACCACCATATTCAATGGAGACATATTATTCATTCCTACGTATTTCTCTGTTGTCTATTCTTCTGCCTTAGCTCTTTGGTCACATCAATTGGTTGTGCAGCTTTTGTTTACATTCCTTAGTTTCCATTGTGTTGAATTCACATTAAGCACAATACTTCCTCCCATTACGTTTTCTCTTATTTGTTCATCACCTATGCTAGTTGCATTTGTATTTATACTCTTTATAGATCACAAGAGACCACATAGAAGCAAGTGTAGAATATAGAGCTTAGTATGACATAATTATTTTAAATAAGTTCAGGTGACTATTTCTCATCACAGTGTGAAGTGTCGCCATTTGTAGAAGAACTAGGACAGGGGACAGATCTATGGAAGAATATGATGAATAATGGCTTAATTTGACGAATTTATCAGAAGCGTGCACTATTGTATTAACAGAAAATGCTTTTGTGAATGGTATCTACAAGCAGTACTGGGCAATCATATCAAGTAATTCCAAGATTGTGCTTCCTTCACGTGTGTAATGGCAGGAGGATACTTCATTTCCAATTAACTCAAATTGTTTTTACCCTTACAAGTAGATTTAGTAAAAACATAGTAAAAAAGCATTAAAAGGCAAGAAAAATTCATCACAAACCATCAGTGAAATTCGTTGTTTAATATATTCATTGATCAACAATGTGCAGGCACGGAGATACTCGTGACCTATCTAGTAATAAGTATTTTGACAATGTATTGAAAAATATGTATGCTATTTGTGCAATATCACTATCAAGAAACAAAAATTATCTTTACATAAATATCAATACGAAACAATAGAGATGGCCCTTTTGTATTTGTGGAATCCCATGAATAATTTTTTTTTTATCTTGACATCACTTATTTACTGCAATTGTTGTGATCCATTGTGCATCTACATGTATATAACATTATTTGTTCTTACCATTGACAATTGCAACTGTGTCATTGACTTGCCCACTTCTTTAAGCTCCCCCTCATAGGCTCCCCCAGTTATCTTTACCTCCTTTAAAGTTTTCAACATTTGGATCTGATATATGATACCACTCTGATAATATACCAAACGAAGCTTATTCTAAATATTACAGGTGGTGGTAAAATATCACTAAAACATTAATCAATTTTCACAACATATAGTACTATCACTGTTAATGAGAAAGTAGAACATGTCACCAAAGAGCCCTGCTTTTATAAATGGTTATCGAAGAACCCTACCAAACATGCTTCAAGGACAAAACCTTCTAAAACAACAATAAGATATCAAATACGAAGATGAGATACTTTGGGAGGGTTAAATAATGGGTATCTATAGTTACGTTTATTCAAGGGATTTATCATTTAGAGAGGGTTCAGAATTTCAGCTAGATGTTCTCTAATTAACTCTTTAACTAAGGCACTGCCTAGTTAGGACCTTAAGGACAGTATTTTAGGCCAGAATAAGCTTATTTCTCCCAATTAAGGCATAGTCCAGCCTAATGAATCAGCTTTAGTGCCAATTTAGTATAATTAACCCTCAATTATGAATTTTAAATAACTAAGTGTCCCTAAATTAGGACTGCTGCAGGAAAACTAAGGCTTTACTTGACTATTAGTACAATCAGTTTTGGCATGCGATGTAACAATAGGAACATCTGCTCAAAAAACTATCTACTCCTACCAATGTAACAATAGGAACATCTGCCAAAAAACTATCTACTCCTACCATTTTTGTTTTGCTCATGATTAATTACAACTCTTGATTCCATATTCCCAATTTTATGGTGTGCTTTACATATTAGAAAGGTTATAACCACGAGATGTTAGTCTTGCCATCAATCACTTCAGTGGTATTCTAACCGGGCCACTCTCCATCTAGCCAAATAAAAAAGCTTCATGGAAGCCCGGTATCATAAAACTTAATAAGTGCCAACCTGGAAGCTAACAATGTTGTTGTCAGCTCATGAACATATAAATAGATATAAAGGATTAACATTTAGAGAATAGGTCTTCAAGAAAGACATTCAATACGATATTTAGATTCTAATAATATCAGATCTATGAAAGTTTTAAACATTTAGCTGCTTAAGAGCAGCATTTGAAGTTAGCAAAAATTGTCAGTTAGAATGACAAACCTTAGTCAATATGCAGCTAATTGACAACAGAACAGCAAGAATAAAGAATACAAGATGTCACTCTGACCATGGAGGAAAATGCCATGGGTATTCAAAGAGAACTTACTGTACAAGATGTCACCCTGAACAATTGAAAAAATTGCCATTGGCATTCAAAGAGAACTTACTGTTTCAACTTTCAAGTAGCGAATCAATTAAAAAATCTGATACAACATGACAACCCTTTTTGAGCTGCAAACAGTTCCTGGTAAATGTCTCTAATGTACACGAGGCAAAAAAATGAATTGACAGTAGTCAACATTCCTAATAGGAGAACTCCTACTATTTGACTTTGTTAAAGAGTTGCCCACAAATATTTGGGCATTGATCCTCTATTGCAATGTGGACCATCATGATTCACTGAAACAGCCCAATTAAGAAAACTGCTCCCTGTCATCACAGAATACAAAGTGTACACAAAATTGATAAGTGTGGCTAATCCATTTATCAACTTAGCTATTCCTGGAAGGAATTTTCATGGAGGTCAGTAGAGGCTCTATTAACAAATTCCAGCTGTGGTCGAGCATGCATCCTGGCTAACAAGGCAGCCACAGCCAATTGCAGTTTAAAAGTAAAATACAAGCTATATTACAGTGCTTGCATAGCTAAAATCCTGATCAAATCACCAAATATCAGCATTATTTCTCAAACCCTCATTTTGCTATGGTTTTAAAGAATCTAGATGGCAAATGATCATACCCTAGCTGCTCCTTAAGTCTAGGGATTGATCCTTTGTTGGGATTGGATATACAACAAACATAATTAGTTTATTTACTAAAATTATATTTTTGTAAAATATGTTTGACTGGCTAAAGGACATGAGGAAGATGGTAAAGCACATTTCTAGCATCTACATCCTTCTAATAAGCAATCTGATGGTCAATGGAGCTCTTACAAGTTAGAGCCCACAATGCAGCCATGACACTACTGACTACCTAAGATATGAGCTCATAAACAGTCGTACAGCAATATCAGGAGGCATATTGTCTCCTCCCACGGCATGAACAGCCACAGGAATTGTGGATAGCAGGTGTAAGGTTAAAGGAAAAACAGCAGGTTCTATTTCCTCATCATCATGCAAGAGTTTATCAGTTTTTTTGAATGTTAAATGTTCGCCCTTCAACCTTTTCTCAACTTCTTGAAGGATGTCCTCATATGTCTCTTGCTCAGCACCGAAGCTGCCTGCATTTCTGGGATTTAATAACAATGCAATGTCTTCTAGTGTACGATATTTTCCATGGTTAAACCTTTTCTTAGAGCGTTTTCCTGAATAAATATTCAACAAAAGTGCACCTGTCATGTCAAGCCATTCAACAACAAGGCCTTCAATCTCGTCAATGTAAATGCGCCGTTCCATCTGCAAAAGCATATTCTTATTCTTTTTACAAAAACGCAAAGATTCCAAAGGGCAGTTCATGCAACTCCTACTATCACCAAAAAAGGAACAAAACTGAAGATGAAGTTCCAAATATAATATAATACTTACAGCTAGCTTGTAAATGTAAACAGACATAAACTTTGGTCCTAGTGCCAACACCCTCGCATCTGAAATTAATGTCTGCCACAAAAAACAAAAAAAGGTTAAATAAAGAGGCATGTAATAGAGTGAGGACACATATGACCAACACTTCCTGAAGGATACATCAATGACAAGTGATAAAGCATCTCAATAGATACTAGTCGGAACATAAAACTTAAAACATAAAGATTCCAACACAAAGCAGAATTACCACCTATAAACAATCTATAAATAGAAGCTAACCAAACGAATATCCTGTGACATCTGATTCATCATTAGTATCCCTAAAGTTTAAACCCTGAAAAATGATACTCAAGGCTAAAGCACTAGATACACACTAGATAGAAACTGGTGGCAACTTGTAAGGGAGATGTAAAATATCTCAAGATGCCACCTTTATACAATCCTTTCATGATAGCTCCTCTCTAAGATGTCCTTTGCTATCAATTGTACAGTGTCAGTTCTATAGAGCAGAGAAACACGTGCACTTCCAGTGTATGATAATTCCCAGCTGTTGGGACCATAATAGCAAAAATGGTTTCCAAACAAAAAATTGTCATTTAATTATTTTTCCCAGTCAGAATGTTTTAAAAGTGACATGGTCATAAGAGGTGTGGTCAACATTGACAACAGACCCCAATTTAGATTAAAAATAATTAAGTCAAGCTTACGCCCTACGTCTCGTTATTGTTAAAACTTCACCCTAAAATGAAACTGCAGCAGTGCGAAATTGCAGAGCAGCACAACATGTTCAATTGATTGATTCTGCATCCATATACACTCGCAATTTCCTAAATTTTGGAAGTGGCTGCAATGGCGCAAAATAAATATACCAAGCTGAAGAATAAACAACAATTTGACAAGGATATCATTGCTTCTTGTGACTGTTTTATAGCTTTTATTACTTTACAGCATAACCTTATCCAATAATTAATTAACATTATATGCAACTATTAACATTGCTGCTAATTGAAATTTAAATTGTGTTATTAGTATCACCCCTGAATTGGGTATACTACAGTGGTTTCCAACAGCTCAGCATTTTTGCAGCCTTTTCCATTGTCTTTCAGCAATATGGAAAAACAGGGCACTGTTACTATTAAAAAGAAATACATTCCAGAGGTTTGATTTGGGAAACGACTCCATAAATTAACTCCTTTTACCCATTTCCCATCAATGTTGAGAAGACTAGGATTTATATTCTATTACCCTCATTTATTTCCTTTTTTTTCTTTTTCTGAACCATTTTTATATTTACCTTTTCTTGATTCCATCATTTTTCATTTTTTTCCCAAACATGGTTACTATGGTTGAGAATCTGAGATAAATCCTAGTACAACTGTGCACTATTTTCATTCAGGAACAAAGATGCTGTGGGAATCCCAATCTAGAAGACATTTGTACGGAATTTCAAATCATCGGTGCTTAATCATAGTGAGCTCGATTATCAAAAGACAAATAGGGAACCACAACCTCTTTTTCAATGGGAATCTGCCTTTTAACATGTGGTAGAAACCCAGAAATAAGCATGCCCCACACTTGAGTGAAGAATGGGGTTTTCATACCTTGCCAGCACCATTACAATAGTTTACCCTGTGGAAATTTCTTGGAATTCACAATTCAATGAAGAATAAAAATTTCACCTTCAACATGGAAGGTTTCTTGGATCATATCCTTCTGAATTGTCAGCGTTAGGCCTGCTGTAAAACAAAGTACAAAACAGCAGCAGAAAGTGTACAATGTCTCACTTCCAAAAATCCCAATCTTTCTGGCAATTCAAGGACAAAATATACCAAACCAAAGGGATAAATTTCAGCTCTTTAGGGCAACTTACCAGCCAATAATCAGAGCTGAAAATACTCTTTTGCAGCCGTAATAACAACAGTACAACAGCTGTGATGTTCCTACTTGGCAATTTTGCTAAGTAATTACAATTTTGCACAATTTTGAGTTTTGCTATGATGGACTTAGGAAAAGTGGGTTAGGAGTGTTGAAAATACTGGGGGGGGGGGGGGGGTGTGGGGGTGGTGAATCAGTATTTCTTTTACAATTGTTACTTTTATGCCAGTTAAGATCTCTTAGATAGAACACAAAAAGATCAATAACAAAATAAATACTTGTATTAACGAGAATTGACAAGGACTCCAATCCTCTTTATAATGAATCAAATACAATAATAGATCAGGGCTCCAACCCTAGATGAAGACTCCAATCTTCAAACTACCAAACTCCAACCTGTACTTTGTGAAGCACCAACTTGGACTTCACAACCCTCCAACCTCTAGGGCTCCAACCCTATCTTCCACAAGGCTCCAACCTTATCTTTTTGAGGGCACTTATCCTCTAGGGCACCAACCCTATCAATCTGTTTTAATTCGTCAATGTAGGTTGAATGGTTCTTCAAGACCTCCCAAAACTTCTGCAACAAGCCTTGACAATATATTCAAATTAGCCTTCAACAAATGCCCTCGCTTAGCTCATCAATTACAACTTTATCAACCTCAAAAGATGTCTCCACAACTCTTCATGATACCCAAAACAATTTTCTTCAATGTTAATCCATGAGAGGTTCAATCACGTATTAAGGTCTCCAAGGCAGCCTCCCAAGATGTCTCCAAAATTGACTCAAGGTGTCAATAAGTTGCCTCAAAAGATTCTCCAAGACAATGAAGGCTTCTCCTAGGTATGCTCCAAATCACAATGCTTCATATGTTTCAAAATTTCTTAGGTAATTAGTGCTTTTTCAACAAGACCCAACAAAGCCTTCAATTCTCCAAGGGCTTCTTCAAGAGGTTTTTTTCAAATGCTTTTCAATTGTCCAAGACACCTCAGATCAATGAGTCACCTTTAGCCTTCAAAATTACTTCTCCACCAGTCCACAGGTACCTCAAAGTTTCACTGATCTTCAAATAGCAATAGTGTATCTCCACCCTCCTGAGGTCTGCAACAAGTTGTTTTGTAAAGTCTGCAAATCAAAGATCTTTTAGAACAGCTACTTGTCCCCTTAATATGTCTGCTTTTCAAACCATATCCAGGTCACAATCAATAAACCCAACCAAACACTGAAAATACTGCCAAAAATGTCTGCTCCTTGTTCAAAGCTCTGCTACTCAAGGTGGGCTGGTCCAAATTCAAGGTCTGCAATCAATGTCTGCAAATGCCACTGTTACTATCTTCTTTTCTGCCTTAGTTTCAAATCCTTTTCTATTGCATAAAAATTAATATCAAATCAAAGTTACCTTTTTATGATGGCCTTTTGTCATGGCATCAACTTCTTGCACATGTATGAATCCATCTCCAAAACATACATTACCAGGGTTCTCTTTTCTTCTAGCGCACATATCAAGGTCTTCATACCTCCTTCATGGAGATGCCATAGTTAATTCTTCTAGTCAATATCAGATGTTGATTCCTTATCTTATCTTATAGATGCATCTTCCCATGAACTCTTCTTTCATTTTCCTCACATATTGCTTTCCTCGGAATCTTCTTTACAAGGTTCTTTCAACTTAGGAACCATAATTGTCAACCACCTCAAGTTCTTCATGAGGTCATATTATGTTGATTTCATCTTGTCAAGGCACATTATCTACTTGCCTTCATGCATCTTTCTAATGGAAAAGATTTTTCTTCTTCAATCATGCTCATGAGATAAGCATTCTACCCATTCTATCTGCAACCATATGATGACATGACTTTATCTATTTATCAAATATATACATACCTCTTCCTTCATGTGGCCATCTAGACTTCCTTCAGGCAGCTTCCTTTCCTTGCTTGAAGATGAAAGTACTTCAACCAACTTGTCATGCTGCACATCTTTGTCATCATGTCATCATCCTTCTAACTGTGGATCCCACACAAGGTGGAGTGTAGACCATCTGTGAGATGCTTCTTCTAAGTAGAGGTGAAACTTCTTAATGTAGATTCCAATGGAGGATCTTGATGAACTTTATTCTGCAAATGCTCCTTCGTGATGATGATGTATAATGATTTCTTTATCTTCTGTCTTGCTAGATGAATTTCCTCCAACCATATATACTGCTACTTCGGTTGTCTTTATATGCTTCCAATGGAGATGCCATGAGCTACTTCCTTTCTATCAGGATGACTGCTGCAATTATGTAGACTTTCTACTTCAGCTAACCTTCCATGCTTATATGATGATGTCATCTTTATCTTGCTATAATGCATCCTATCATACTCGTGATGTTTCTTATTCTTTCCTATAACAGAAAAGAACTAAGTGATTGAGATTATCTCAGTCATAGTATAGATCTTTCACTTCCTCCTCCTTTGCTTTCTTCTTTTTTGATTCTTCCACTTCTTCAGTAACATGGGCTTCATTTCTTTCCTTTGTCTTCTTGTTGTCCTTCTTGAGTTTTGGACAATTTATTTTAAAGTGCCTATATTCATTACATTCATAGCATTGTATCTTTGACATATCGATCTTCTTCTTTTTCCGAAGATCAAACTTTCCAAACTTTCCTTTTCTCCTAGCCATGGCAGCATATGCTTGAACTTGTTCATTTGATCCAACATCGCTTTTTGCCTTCAACCTAGTTTCTTCAATCTTACATAATGACCAAAGTTCATTGAATGGAGTGGCTTCCTTCTTTCCATAGATACTTGATACAAAGTTGTCCCATTCATTAGATAGTGCATTGAGCACAATGGTGGTCATTTCTTTATCGGGCATTATTTCTCCTAATTCTTGAAGTTGATCTCTTATTTATGACACCCTCATAAGGTATAAGGCTATCTCTTCTTCCTTTGATACCTTCATCTTGTCTAGCTTGGTTCTCAATGATATAACTTCTTCTGCAGTGCTTACAAAAAACAATTCTACCAACTTTTCATAGATTTCCCCTTTCATATACTTCGATAGTGCTTGAGCTTGCTCTTGAGATGGTTTGAAGATTGAACCCTTAACATATTTAATAACTTCATTCTCTATGAGGATCAAATCTATCCTCTTCTTCCATGCAACGAAATTTGATAACTCAACCAATTTATTGCTTCTTTGCAAAATGAGGTCATTTTGATAGTAGATTCAGACATAAATATAAAGATACTTACTTTTCAAGTGAAGATGTTCCTAGATGATGATATCTTCAACTTGATGCTTTCTTGACGATGTTGTTTCCTTGATGATCTTCTTCAAGGATGTTTGAGATGCGAACTTTGCTTCAATGTGAAGGAGATCACCTTGATTTCTTTGATGATGATGGCAATGCTTCTTCTTGCTTCCTTTGGATGTAGAAATTTAGAACTTCAAGATGCTTCAAATGTGTAGTCCTTCTTTCTTTGAGTGGAGGTAGTGTCCTTGAGGTCTTCTTCTCCTTGTGATGATGTGATCCTTGAGATGAGTGCTCCTCCTTGGTGCTTCTTAGTCCTCCTTAATGATTTCCTTGTGCTTGTCCCTTATGTATCCTTCTTCAATGATGTGATCTTCAAGCTGCTTCTTCTTCTTCTTGTAGTCACCTTAGCTTTGATCCCATGTTGAGAAATCTATGGGTAGCTAGATTAGGTGATTTCTCTTACTTTGATAACTACTTACGATGTATTTTTACTTTAACTTGATTAGCTTCTTCTTTCATCTTATTATTATTAGTGTTCTCTATCATCAAACAGCGCCCAAACAATGAAGATCAATGAGACAAGGAGACACAAAATGTAGATTGTTCACCGGAGCCAAAACCTCTCCTTTCGAGAGGAAAACCCACAAGAATTATTTTCTTCTTACAGAACTTCAAATGACGAATTCCAAGACCTATGACCCTTGATAAAGGCCCCTCCAAGACCAATTCAAACCTTCCTTTGATGAGCTTCTCTTCCACAGTTTACAAAAACAACTTTTGACCTTCCAGCAACAACTTTGACCCCAGCAACTTCACCTTCCAGCACCTTTCCAATAACTTTGACCTCTAATAATTTCTAGCAACTTCATCCTCCAGCAATTTCATCCTTCAACAACTTTCCAGCAACTTCGTCCTCCAGGAACTTTCTAGCAACTTAGACTTCCAACAATTTCATAATTTCGTTGCACTTGAGAGAAAGAGAGAGACCCAAAAACTTTGACTTTAGCTTCCTTCTTGAACTTTGCTTGCCTTAGGATGTAATGTCCCAAATTTTGATTTTTCATCTGAGGGAGTTAATGGAGTTTTATTGGGCAGGTGCTAAGCATAGCACAATTTTGTAACTTGAGCATTGGAAACATTTTTGGTGTATTGGACTTAACAGAAATAGAAAATTGTTTTGCTAGTGGAATGTGGAGGCCACGCCTACAAGAAATACGCACCACTTGAAGAGAAAATCGAATTGCTAAGGGAAGGAGGTCAAAATATTGGGTGGAAGGACCCACATGAGGAGGCAAGAAAAAATTATAAATAGAAGGAGCATACAAGCTATTGGGGTCTTTTTGTTCACTCATCTATTTCCTTTGTTGCTCAAACTGTTTAGCTAGGTCACAAGAGTTGCTTAGCACAGAGTTCTCCAAGGGGAGAACTCACCGTTCTTTCGGTGGACTTCGAATGCTACTTTGGTGAGAGGGTTTGTGGAGTATTGTAACACATTTCAGCAGATTTCTTCAACCAATTCGTATTCCAGGGAGGACGCAGTAGAGAAATTGTACCACTCATTTCAACTAGTTTCTGAGGGTGTTTTGCTGGGAGAAAAATTGTAGAGTTGCTTTAGGAAAAGTGTAGCCTTTATGGAAAGTTTTGGAGCTGGAGGTGACTGCTATTGAGGGCAACGAATTTATCTTCCTAGGGCCTGCACAAGGGGTCACTAGATGGTGTTTTTGTGGAGCTGGTTTTAGCTATCTTGTGCCAGAATTTGATGTGAAACCTCTCCCATGCATCCGGGAAAATTTCCTATATCATTCCTATTGCAGTTTGAGGAGAAATAAGGAGAGTCTGCAGCTGTTAGAGCCACTGGGGATGCAGTTTCTGCCAAGGAGGTCGTAGCAACAATTTTGGATAATTCTGGTAGGTCGGAATTAGCCCAAAACATTTTTGGGTTTTGTCGGTCAGGGGCCAAGGAGTCGAATCCTAATTTTGCAGAATTTTTGGGTGAGTTTTGGCACCCCAAACAACAGAATTATTTGGCAACCAGTGGGGAGAAGTGAGCTGAAATTTTGGGTTCCGAGTGGTTAGTAGAATTTGCCAATACCCTTTCTGGGTTTATGGTGGAGAGCCCAAGATTAATTTGGCAGAATTTTATGAGCATTTTTGGAGGCTCAAACAGGGGTTTCTTCCAGCCAGCAGTTGCAGAAATTCTAGGACCAGCGCAGTACATTGAGGAGAAGTCTTTCCTTTGCATCCGGGTAGCATTTTTCTCACCAGGGATTGTCTAGCTTGCTTTGGCAAGCCTAGGTGCACACATTTCATGCATTGTACTCTCTTGTTGATAATAAAATGGCTAAGCTTGGCACAGTTTTGGTGCAATTTTATAGGTGTTTAATTGTTGTTTGAATTTTTTAGTGTTGCATGAGTATTTTGCTTAGTATTGTTGTTAATTTTACATTTGGAACATTATAGTGGTATCAAAGCATGATCTTGGCCCAGCTGTGGGTAGCCAATAAGATCATGGAAGATTCAGGTATGTAGGCACAATGACTGGTGAAACCGTAGACAAAACCATGCCTCAAGGGAAATTCAGTATGCACGAATTCTGGGGTGGAATTCATTGGAACGGTGAGAGGTTGACCCAGTTGACGAGGGTGACAAACCAGATTCATCCTCATCCTTTCAATAGAGACGCTAGAGGTACATAAACTATGAAGGTGTAGCCATCTACACCATGTGGGGTAAGTTGACAGACTCAGGACACTAGATCTCTTCAAAAGGAGTAGGCAAGACAGGGACAATTAGAGGGTGAGTCCAGGAGTGTTTTTTCTAGTGGAGACCTGGCTTTAGATATCAGGTGCCTGAGGAGGAGGTTGAGCATGATGTTGAAGGCCCACAGGATGGCGAGGAGCACATCGATGTACCTGATGGGGCGCAGGAGTCACCATTGTTATAGACCTCTTTGACAGCCCCAGTTGACACCTTGGTGGAGAGGATAGAGCCTACACCCATAGAGCTATCTGTTGAGGAGGTGCCCCCCATGGATGAGATGCCAATAGTTGTTGAGGTCTCCGGAGCTATGACTGAGTTTACAGGTGATAGATGCCCACGGCAGTTTCATCAATTCTAGGCTGGCCTCCTAGCATTGAGAGAGAAGGCCATGACAGTACGAGAGGCCCTTCTGCAACAAAACAAGGAGTTGGAGGGAATGAGAGCAGTTTCTGCTGAGTCAGCAACCAAACTAACTCGTGTTGGGGTACAGTTGGATTCCCTAATGGTACAACTAGATTTCACATTAGAGCATCAGAGCAACCCTCTTTAGACATACATAGATGGGGTTGGCAGCACTATTAGGTTACTTTTTCCCATTGGAGAGAGAGAGAGGCATAGCTACCTAGTCAGACTTTAAGTGTTGATCAAGATGGTGAGTTGAGGCGACATGAGGTGCACAGAGTGCAGCACTCACGGGATGGAGGGCTTGTTTTATGTGTTGGAGTTCGTGCATTCGATCCCTCTCTTGGGGTTAGAAGGTGAGAGATTTTGACTTGGTACAAGGTGGAGTGGGCTAGACTCATGGAGATGGTCATAGTCTGGAGTGAAGCTCAGTGGGAGCTCCAAGACATCGAGGGTACTGAAGGCCCAGGTTAGCATTGGGATCCAAGCGGAGCTTCCTATCCAACATCAGACAAGCAGTATGGCTATGGCATTGATGAGGTAGTCAACCCAATGCTTGAGCACATGCATTCCATAGGGAGTTCCAATCAGCACTATTGGCTAGATGGTCTATGCGCAGACTCCATGGGTTGTTTTGGCATGTTGATTGCGCATGGGGCCGCAGGATGATTAGCATTCTCTGGCAAGAGCAGGTTGGAGGAGGTGGCATGGGTAGGCCACCGGACTGGGCATTATATGGAGACGATGTTCTCCCATCGAAGTTTAGGACTCAGGGGTTACAAAGGTCGGCACAGCAGAGATATCCCCTCTAGTAGGAGCGGAGTTAGGGCACTCAGGTCTACCAGGATGGACGAGGAGGTGTGGCTTGATGCATACAGACCCGATTCTAGGCCATAACACCCAGTGGTGTGCAGGGCTATGCAGCGAGGAGCAGTGACCTGCAAAGGAGCATGGAGATGCATGGTGGTATACCACAGCATGTCGGTTTACACTGTGGGGTAGGAGGAGTGACTCACATCGCATTGAGTACCCGCAGGGAGTGTCAGGTATAGTGACACATGAAGGACACGAGACGGTTAAGGATGGTACGGTAGTAGTAGGCGGTATCTAGCGGTGCACAGGGGTAGGTCGCAATGTACAGTGGCATGACGAGAAGTACAGGGATGCTCAATGGCATACGGGGATGTATGGTGCTACACAGCGAGGTCATGGAGTGTCGCCTCCGAGGAGACTTATGGACAGAGACACCAGGTATACCTTTGGGTGTAGATCACCCAAGATCAGCAGAGACGTAGATGAGCGAAACTTGATGGTATCCATGGGGACTCACACGCCTATCCCTCTTCTACATCACTTACAGGCATGCGTGATCTGGTTGTTGTCACATTCTGAGCACGAGCAACGGGGGACGGGGAACTCACCCGAGATATTTGGATGACACTTAGTGCACTAGGGGAGAGACTTCTTAGCAGTGGCATTGGGTCGGTGCGTGAGTTGACAGCCACAGGTTGAGGGATGAGGTGATCATCTGCAGGGATGGCATATCGTTCATCACTGATCCTATGCTTGGGGAGTTGGTCACAGGGGAGACATGTGTCACTCTTTCCACGTGGCATGTTTGGACCATGCATGAGCAGAGGATACCACGTACAGCTAAGACAATTTTCCAATATGTATCCGGATTCCTGACATTGTATCGGCACATTATCCGAGGGCGGGTCGCCAACCCAGTGGAAATGGTTGGCAGGAGCAAGATGGATCCACATACACTGAGTCGATTGCGAGTATCAAATACCCATCTATTGGTTGCATTCAGGGGGTAGCTATTTGGCACGTGGTTTCCAACGGTCATCAGTTCTACACAGTGGCAGGCACAGGGCAGTTTAGTATGCCTCAAATTAGTTCATGATATATGGAGCCTATATATTGGTGGCATGCAGGGACTAGAGATGAGGCCCAAAGGGATTCTAGCAGTTGTCAGAGATATGCCGCAACAGGTCTGGCTATGGGATTCAGGGATTCAGTTGATTGATAGACCACTTTGTCTCGCGATGAGCAGAGTCATGGCAGAGTGATATAGCTCGCTCTTGGGTTGACACATGGGGGTTCGCAGAGGGTTTCATCCTATGGGGAGGCAAACATTCTCTATTGTTGCACGAGTTTGGAGTTAGATTTGGATGGGTAAGCTTTGGCATCATGGAGATATCTAGGCAAGATGTATCTTGCCTCTATCAGTATTTCACCATCAAGTTCCAGGAGAGGAAGATATAGTGCACGCACAATGGGCAGTGGGTTAGAGCCAGAGTGGCATGACGACAACATGTTGGCACCTTTCTAAGGTTAGCATGGGACCCGAGCATCACAGTACTTGGCAGCTCAGCAACCTTTAGGGATGAGCTAGTTGCTACAGGGGGAGGTCACTCAGATCTTCCATTGGGCTTTAGTGACTCGTTGATGGTGTGGGGGACTTCATCAGCATGGCAAGTTGGCCAGCAGGAGGATTTCAAGAGGAGCTCATGCAGGGGAGACTTCATTCGCATAGGGAGTGGGTTGTATCTTCAGGGGCCCACAATCAGAGTGCATGAGATGGACTACTCGGTAGGGAAGCTTCATGAGGATTTGGATAGAGTTTTACATCATCGAGATGCTCTACTTATTGGCGGTAGACAGAGGGCTTCTAACGCCTATATCTAGCAGGATAATGAGTGGAGCAAGGTGTGCATCACATTGATTAGGTTGGCTTGGGATCCTGGTAGTGAGGGACTCCTTCACTATAGGACACTACAGAGATCAGGGACGATCCAATGGCACATTTGGGACCCTGGTGAAGTTTGCAGTGACAGTGGGGATCCACAATCAGAGAGGCGTTTGTTTAGGCATTGCTTGAGGTCAAACAATTTTTGGTGGGGAGGATTGTAACGTACCCAATTTTGATTTTTCATCTGAGGGAGTTAATGGATTTTATTGGGGAGGAGTTAAGCATAGCACAATTTTGTAACTTGAGCATTGGAGACATTTTTGGCGTATGGGGCTTAGGAGAAATAGAAAATTATTTTGCTAGTGGAATGTGGGGGCCACACCTATAAGAAATACGCACCACTTAAAGAGAAAATCGAATTGTTAAGGGAAGGAGGTTGAAATATTGGATGGAGGGACCCACATGAGGAGGCAAGAAAAAATTATAAATAGGATCATAAAAGCTATTGGGGTCTTTTTGTTCACCCATATATTTCCTTTGTTGCTCAAACTGTTTAGCTGGGTCACAAGTGTTGCTTAGCACAGAGTTCTCCAAGGGGAGAACTCACCCTTCTTTTGGTAGACTTCGAGTGTCACCCTAGAGAGGCAAGCTATTGCTACTTTGGTGGGGGGTTTGTGGAGTACTGCAGCACATTTCAACAGATTCCTTTAGCCAATTCGTATTCCAAGGAGGACGCAGTAGAGAAATCATACCACTCATTTCATCTAGTTTCCAAAAGTGTTTTGCCGGGAGAAAATTGGTGGAGTTGCTTGAAGGAGAGTCTAGCCTTTATGGAAATTTTTGGAGCTGGAGACGACTGCTATTGAGGGGAACGAATTTATCTTCCTAGGGCCTGCGCAGGGGGTCACTGGATAGTGTTTTTGTGGAGCTGGTTTCAGCGATATTATGCCGGAATTTGATGTGAAACCTCTCCCCTACATCTGGGAAAATTTCCTGTATCGTTCCTATTGCAGATTGAGGAGAAATAAGGAGAGTCTGCAGTTGTTAGAGCCACTGGGGACGCAGTTTCTACCAAGGAGGGCATAGCACCAATTTTGGGTAATTCCGAGAGGTTGGAATTAGCCCAAAACCTTTCTGCATTTTGTCGGTCAAGGGTCAAGGAGTCGGCTCATAATTTTGCAGAATTTTTGGGTGAGTTTTGGCGCTGCAAAAAACAGAATTATTTGGCAGTCAGTGGGGAGAACTGGCTGAAATTTTGGGTTCCGAGTGGTCAATAGAATTTGCCAAAACCCTTTCTGGGTTTTTCTGGGTTTGTGGTGGAGAGCCAAAGATTAATTTGGCAGAATTTTCTAAGCACTTTTGGAGGCTCAAACAAGGGTTTCTTCCAGCCAACAGTCGAAGAAATTCTAGGGCAGCGCAGTACATTGAGGAGAAGTCTTTCCTTTGCATCCGAGTAGCATTTTTCTCACCAGGGATTGTCTAGCTTGTTTTGGAAAACCCAACATTCCATGCATTGTACTCTCCTTTTGATAATAAAATGGCTCATCTTGGCGCAGTTCTGGTGCAATTTTATAGGTGCTTAATTGTTGTTTGAATTTTTCAATGTTGCATGTGTATTTTTCTTAGTATTGTTGTTAATTTTCCATTTGGAACATTACATAGGACTTCTTCCTTTTAAGATCGAACTCATTTTCTTGTTTCTTCGTGTGCCTATAATGTATGAACCAAATGAGGTCGAATGCCTCTTATATATAGGCTTTCCAGGGGTACAAATTGCCTCCATGAGGCCAACTTGATCTTTCATGTAGGCTGATTTGTTGCAACTCATTGACAAGGTCTTGGAGGGTCTTTTATGACTCATATAAATTTATTTTACATAATACAAGATGCCCAAAGGGGTCTTATATGTATGACAACGACTCTTTTGAATTCATAATTCCATGACAAACCTAGAAGCACTCAATGGGTGCTTGACCTACAAATAAATTTACCTTCAGCATGAAACCCATCCATCACGAATGAAAATAATTTCTTTTTCTCTTTTCATCAAATACATAAAATCAAGATTACAATAGACATTATGAAGACCGAGCCTAGTTACACATTTCAACAGTAGTAGTAGCAGTGAAACTAGACATGAAACTCATCATTGATTCAGAACTACTAGAAATTGGATCATCAACAAGAGCTACATAAACATTATCTAGCTCAAAGACTTCAGACTTGGATTGCCCAACCTTATAATATGGAAGAAATTGAAAAAGTTTAACATGCCTAATCAATGATTTTGGTTTGAGTGAAGGTTTCATCTCTTCAACCTAATAATATGGTAGAGAAAGCATAGCATGCCTAACCAATTATTTCCTTTGAGTGAAGGGTACATTTTAGTTAAGGCCGTGGTAGAGGAGTTCAACAAGCAATACCACCAACATCAACAAAATTCAAAAATCAATGACACCAACATCAAGGTAATTAAAGGCCTTCATGCTCTTGATCAAATGTCAACCTCATGCCCTCACACTTGACAAAATCAATTAGAAAAATTGCAATCCCCTAAATCTTGAAAACCATTAAGTCTATCGGATTTTGAGTGATATATAAAAATCTAGTTTCTCCATATGAAATCCAGTGAGGTCAAAACCACTCTCAAACATCCTGAATCTTTTCATGGTAATGTTAAAAATTTAAGTAAAAGGAAATCTCACTTTTACTTTAAGAATTTAACATTACAATTGATTGCCAACATTGCTATTATAGAGAATCTTTACCACCTGTGAAAGCACTAGGGAGGGAGCGATTTTTTTTGGCAGGTAGTTATGCAACTGAATGGGATTGGTCATAGCAAGGCTCCTGGTAACCTCTTCTCGGCAACTCGACAAAGAGGGAGGGGGAAGAGCACTTCTTTTATGTCTCTCCCTTATTAGTTAGTCTAGGTAGGTCGGTTAGGTTCTCTATGGGTAAAATCTATCTTGAAGAGCATTAGCGGTTAGTTTGAATGATGAGATGAGACGCTCTTCATTCTAATTCGTATGCAACCAGGGAGTGAATTTCCAAACAGAGCATGCTTCGGGAGTAGATTGAAGGGGGGGGGGGGGGGAATCGCTCCCAGCAACCTTGGTAAATAGCCTCCAAAAATGCAAAACTCATCAATCTAAATCTTAAAGGTAAATATTCAACTGTCAATATTGTCATAGGTTGATTCCTTGGGAATATCCTATGAATCAGCACCTATTGTTGTTGAACTCACCCTTTGAGGGGTTTCCCCTAAAGTCCTACACTTGAGTCATCCACCACCACTAGCTAAGTGATTCCAAGACCATTCAATAGAAATTGTCTTGTGGAAATGTTGGTAGTTGAATCTCCAAATTTCAATCCAATAAGGAATCAATCTCCTCCAAGACTATGAGATCTACGTTTGCTATGTTTGACAATTAATTCCATGGTTCCACCTCAACAGAAAATTGCACTGCACAAAGAGCAAATCATTTAATCATAGTTATTCCACACATTTTCTTCTCCTCGTGTAAATGCACTCATGCCTGAGTGCTACATCTCTAAGGAAGGATTATCCTGGTGATCCTTGCAATTGAGGACAATGACTTCCAAATGAGCCCCACCAAATAGCTTCCATAAGATGAACAAATTATAATTTCAGATTTAGAATTCTAAATTATAGAATTGAATATATAACTTGTGTTGAAATTTGGCAGCTCAGGGAGAAATTCCCTCCTTTGGGAAGCCCTCCTCACCTTAAGGAGACCCTACTAGCCCTTGGAAGAATTTCATTTGCACAAGGAAAAATATTATTTTTAATATGGAACCACAAGTACACAAAAAGTACAAGTTGGCCTATGTTGAAAATTGTAACTAGGTTCGGTCTTCATAATGACATGTAATATGATCTTTGTAAATGATGAAAAGAAGAGAATAAAAATATTTTTGTAATGCCTTCCTTCATGGGTTTCAAGAGTTTTTATCTAGATGGCTCCCATTGAGAGCCTTAGGACTTATCATTATAGTCAAAGAGTCAATGTCACGTATGGAGCAGCCCTTCTTGGGCATGCGTCAAATGTATATAAGTTTATAAAGCCCTCCAACAACAAGCACTAGTTCTTCTTCTCATGTCGGCTTCAAGATGAGGCAAAGATCTCATGTCGGCTTCAAATTAGAGACACATCCCTTCGTTGAAGACATGTCAGCTTATATATATGGGCAGACTACTATATATAGGCATGTAGGGTATCCGCATTTACACAGTTCAGAGTTCGGATTCCTCTGTGATTTTCGGATGGTAAATTACAGTCAACAGTGCTGATTACTCTGAGATATTAGGGTAAGTAAGAACATTGACAAGTTCGGATTCAAATAGAGGGTTGTTGTAATAGGTTCGGATTTCAGAGACACAGTCACAAGCAAGGATATCTATACAGTTCAAATTACAGTCACTTCAGATTGTTGTGAGAGAGTTTTGGTGCTATGAAGGAAGCCTCAGATCAGTACCATACTAAAGACCACAGATTCAGTGTTATTACAGTATTGTAAGCTATGTGCCTCTACAGTGTTAAAGGGTCAATGTGATCACAGCAAGAAGAATGCCATTACAACTAGAGGTAATGAATCTATCACAGTTCGAAGGATGACCATTACAGAAGTAAGAATATGTCAGCGAGAAGTTGATGTGGAAACAGTGATAAAGTCTCAAGATAACTATGTTGAAGCGAGAGAGGAGTCAAGAAGAGGAGAAGACAGTCAAGAGAGTTAGTGTTTTGTTCTTGGAGTGGCTAATAGGTCAAGGGTCTTCGTCTTGGTATTCGTCAATTGGAATCTCTATAAGAAGTATTTGTGTGGATTTTCCTCTCAAAAAGTGAGAGGTTTTGGCCCTATCTGATAGCCCACATTCTGTGTCTCTTGTCTATATATGTTCTGTTGAAGAAAATGTAACTAGGTTCGGTATTTATACATCTAATTTTTACCTTTGTACTTGTAAAGAAAAGAAATATTATTTTTGCAAATTATAAGAATGAGTCTCTTGCTCATTCCATAGGTCTAGGAAAGTCAAAGAGTCAAAGATCTCTTCTTGAGTATTTATGTAATGTATATGAGTCAACCTAGAGTCTAGTTCAGCCCTCCAAAACAAGCACAATCCTCTTGAAGAAGGCAGCAAGCTAAACGATGAAGAGAACAGTTAAGTCAGCCAGCAAAATCGATATAAAGAAAAGCCACATCGGCTCAGATGAAGTGACACAACAGTTCACATTCATATCGGCTCATTTATAGAGATAGAACAACTATAAATACTCAAATAAACTTCACAAAAGCACAGATAGAATCTCGCATTACTCTATGGCTTCGGAAAAGGCAGCAAGGTGCAGTCACGATGATAACCACAGTGAATAACCTCGTATTCCTCTCAGAAATCTCGATCAAGTTTAAGGTTACAAGAATCTCGGAGGAAGACTTTATTATAGAATCTCAGTTGAGGAAAGGGTCTATGGTTCTCGGATGCAAATTATAAGAGTACACACTCTCGGCATAAATATCACAGTAGTGTATGCACAGCATGACAAAGACGAGGATAATCTCTAAACACAATCACATACTTGATGAAGTTCTCAGTGCTGTCATAGTCATGGAAACAAGGATGATCACAGTCTCAACATAAAGGAAGGATCTCAATGTACATCAAGGTGTCATCATAGGCATGAAGGATTAACATGAGGACTTCGGATGCAGCAGTCACATGTATATATCTATATACATGTCTCATCATAGAAACCTCATCTACATAATGATGATCTCGGAAAGAAGTAAAGGACTAAGTAAAGATAGAGATATGTTGCAGCAGTCTTGCTCTCATGAATATCTCAGTGATGTTGCAGCAGTAATGGATGTCTTAGTGGTGCAGTGACGACAATGATCTCAGCAGTATGAAGAAGAGGATTGGTGGCTTGGTCTTGGAGTGGCTCAGTTAGTCAATGGTCATGGTCTTGGTGTTCGTCAATTACAATATCTGTAAGAAGAATTTTATGCGGGTTTTCCTATCCAAGAGGGAGAGGTTTTGGCCCTGGTAGAATGCCAACTTATTGTGTTCTTGTCTCTTTGTTATGGTAGCTATTTAATGAATAAAAGAAGACACACTAATGATTAATAGTTATCATGTAAAGAAGAATCTCATTAACCCTGTGCCCTAGATTCTTCAACATGGTTTCAGAGCTATGGTTACAAACTTACAGTCTAAGGAAGAGCAGAAAAGAGACATGGAAAGAACAAGCCTACAACAAGAAATCTACAAACAGAACTTCGGATCGCTCTAATCGGATGGTACAGGCTCTCAGTGACACAGAACAGTGACATGTTCGAACTCTTCATCAGTCTTGATGAGCACAGAAAAAAGTATAATACCTCAGTATATGAACTCGCTGGATGCTCTGTTTCAGTAAAAGAGGAGAATACCCTGTCCCGACACTCTTATGATTTATGTACTATCTTGGCATCAATACAATCATTGTCTCATAATCACAGTCCTGTCACTACATGCTCATGATGGAGAGATACACTAACAAGTCTTGACACATCTCTGTCTCGGTAATCTCTCGGCATAAGAATGATGGTCTCAAACATCCTACAACACCACTTAGTTTCGATGGAAAGAATCATGGTGATCCCAATTCTACTTATGATGCTTAGTTATTAAGGATCTCAGGTAAAATACAATCATTTGAGTAATTCCATACAAGTCCTTGATACAAGGAGACATTTATGTCTCAGCATAAATTGTAATCTCAGGCAAACAAAGTATTGTTGGTGCTCAAAAACTCAGGAAAAGAAGGAAGGTTCGGTGATCACAGTCACATCCTCGGTAAAGATTTCTGTGCAATCATGATAAACACAACTTACATTCTCGGTCAAGGTGCATAAGTTATGATCTCAGTAAAAACTATGAAGAGACAACCATGATCTCGATAGATCAAAAGGCAGGTCCCCAATACATATCTCAATAAAAACACAGTGATGAATTTGGTGACAAGTTCGGGCTCACAACACAGTGCACAATTCAAATGAACAACACTCATGGACATCACTGTCTCGGTACAGTATCAACATACTCCTCACAGTTTCGAATCTGGTCTATAAACATGATCCCAATAGCATGATGCTCGGATCAGAACATGTATTTGCTGATGCTGAGTGTAATAAGGTCCATGTGTGGGATGGCAGCATCACTAGCATGTTAAATATATAAGTCAAAAACACCTTGAAGATGAATTAGGAATCAAGATGATCTCAAGATCATAAAGCAGTTTCGGGAAATTCATAATGCTAGAAGGTCTCCAAAGAAGTTTTGGTAAAAGGATACCAGTGGTACATGATGGGCAGCTCAAGCAAAGGGAGCATCAAGGTGAAGATCTCCTCTTCACATGCCAAGTAAGTATCTTTCATGTTTTTTGGTTTAATGACTTTGATGTGCAAGAAAACAGAAATATTGGAGGATAGTCATAGTCCTCATAATAAAGGTCCTTGCATAGAATGAGGAGGATGGTCCTACCCTCATAGATGAATCATTGAATAAGGTCTCCTCTAAATTCATGAAGGTAGACATTAGGAAAGCTAGTAGAACATTATAAGAAAATTCATGTCACTGGATAGGATGGAAGGATCTGAATGAAGTCCATAGTAAGAGAGAGTAGAATGCTTTAAGGTAGTCTCTCTCTATAAGTCTCTTTTTGGGCTCCTAGATCCTGCATAGAATGTGACTACAATATATTATCAGATATGATGTGACATTATTTCATGGCATCATCACGAGGGTGACTAGATTCACAAGGATAAGTAAGATACCTCGTTCAACAACTTAGGGTTTCTATGAAAGAAGGCAAGTTGTAGGCTACAACTTTGCAGAACTCAAACATTTGAAGAAGGCTCATCATGCAAAAGGAAAACATCTGCTGAATAGGGATCTTTAAAGATCCTCAAGATTCTTTGATAGAATCTTCACTAGTAGATTAATTGATCCAGGGATGAAGCAAGTGTTTCAATAGAAACTCCAACCTGTGGAGTTCATGAATAAAAATATGATGACGTAAGAGCAGTTCAAGGGGTTGAAGATCTTTCAATCAAGGAAGCTGTTGAAAGGAACCTGGACAACCTAAAGGTAAAATGAGGTATGTATACTTGTATTTAAGTTTTATAATGTCATGTCGTATGGTTGCAGATCAATACTTCTATCTGGAGAAGCATGATCGAAGGAAAAGGATCTCCTCCTCTAAAAGGATGCAGAAAG
The DNA here is from genome assembly GCA_031772625.1 of Pinus tabuliformis. Classification (NCBI taxonomy): domain Eukaryota; kingdom Viridiplantae; phylum Streptophyta; class Pinopsida; order Pinales; family Pinaceae; genus Pinus; species Pinus tabuliformis. Next base: position 1,056,238,584 of record CM062818.1, on the reverse strand, counting down.
ACATAGGTCGATCAATACTTCTATCTGGAGAAGCATGATCGAAGGAAAAGGATCTCCTCCTCTAAAAGGATGCAGATAGGTGATCAACATAATATGTCCTCATATGAAATATGAGGTGGTTGACCACAATTACTTAACTCTGATTAGAAAACTCTAAAAGGACACCTGGGAATGGAATGTGTAAGGAATGAAGAGATCGTGACATATGCAACCCTGATGAAGGCAATCAACATCCAAAAAGATCAAGAAGACTTGACTAGAAAATTTCCCAGAAAGATATGAAGACTCTAATGAAAAAAAAATGTAGACCCCTGACAATGGATATCTCTGGGAAATGTGTCAACATGTATGCAAGACGTTGATACCTACAGAAGGATGTCATGATGAAGAGCCGTCTAGTAAGGTACGATTTGATTTAATGATATGTGTCTTGAATAATATCTGGATAAGTTCATGCAAAGCTACTTACAAGTACAACTAGCATTCATGTGATGGATGGAAGAAGCATGATGAGAAAGAAGTAGTCATATGACGAAGGTTCCAAATATGAAGGAGGCCACTTTCCATGAAGAAAGGAATGACATGACAAACTAAGGAGGAAAGTGATCAATGGTTGTTGCCCTACAAGGAAGAAGCTCAACTAAAAATCATGACATCAAGGAAAAAGGTTGATCAAGCAGCTGAAGGACCCACGAAGCAGAAGTTGCTGATATATAGAAGAATCCCTAGCTAAGAGGGGTCTTTGACAAGTTCCTGATTAAAAGGAAGCTTGGGCAAGTTTCTGATCAAAGGAAACTTGGGCATATCTTCCCCAGTTGAGAAGGAGAGATAGACACAACATTCTTGTCTTCACTTTGGAAGAAAGAATGGACGATTGGGTAATCATCTGGCATCCGATGCTCTTTGAGGATGTGTATGGCATCCAAGACAAGAGTAGGCAAGAGGACCGATATTCTTTGAGGGCCGGGAACCCAAGATAAGAATACTCCTAGAAGGTCATGCTCAGTGAACACCCAGGTGGGTATGTATCTTGAGAGACAATGATGAAGCTGTCTATAGTCATTGGTCAAGCCAACATTGTGTGTGCTCTAATCTAATGAGAGATAGATTTGTCAGTCAAGGCCTTGTTGTGGAAACAATGTTGGTTGATATGATGCTATAACAAAAGTTACCAATCTGAATCTTCTTATGAGAAATTCTTCAGATTGAGAATAACCAAGTACCATTGTAAATACCTCCCTAGTTAAGAGGAAATGTTGAACAAAATGTAACTAGGTTCGTTAGTTATACATGTAATTTTGATCTTTGTACTTGTAAAGAAAAGAAATATTATTTTTGATAATTATAAGAATGAGTTTCTTGCTCATTCCATAGGTCTAGGAAAGTCAAAGAGTCAAAGAGCTCTTCTTGAGCATTTATGTAATGTATATGAGTCAACCTAGAGTCTAGTTCAGCCCTCCAAGACAAGCACAATCCTCTTGAAGAAGGCAGCAAGCTAAACGATGAAGAGAACAGTTAAGTCGGCCAGAAAAATCGATATAAAGAAAAGCCACGTCGGCTCAGATGAAGTGACACAATAGTTCACATTCATGTCGGCTCATTTATAGAGACAGAACAACTATAAATACTCAACTAAACTTTGCAAAAGCACAGATAGAATCTCGCATTACTCTATGGCTTCGGAAAAGGCAGCAAGGTGCAGTCACAATGATAACCACAGTGAATACCCTCACATTCCTCTCAGAAATCTCGATCAAGTTAAAGGTTACAAGAATCTCGGAGGAAGACTTTATTATAGAATCTTGGTTGAGGAAAGGGTCTATGGTTCTCGGATGCAGATTATAAGAGTACACACTCTCGGCATAAATATCACAGTAGTGTATGCACAGCATGACAAAGACGAGGATAATCTCTGAACACAGTCACATGCTCGATGAAGTTCTCTATGCTTTCATAGTCATGGAAACAAGGATGATCACAGTCTCAACATAAAGGAAGGATCTCAATGTACGTCAAGGTGTCATCATAGGCATGAAGGATTAACATGAGGACTTCGATGCAGCAGTCACATGTATATATCTATATACATGTCTCATCATAGAAACCTCATCTACATAATGATGATCTCGGTAAGCAGTAAAGAACTAAGTAAAGATAGAGATATGGTGCAGCAGTCTTGCTCTCATGAATATCTTAGTGATGTTGCAGCAGTAATGGATGTCTCATCATAGAAACCTCATCTACATAATGATGATCTCGGTAAGCAGTAAAGAACTAAGTAAAGATAGAGATATGGTGCAGCAGTCTTGCTCTCATGAATATCTTAGTGATGTTGCAGCAGTAATGGATGTCTCAGTGGTGCAATGACGATGATGATCTCAGCAGTATGAAGAAGAGGATTGGTGGTTTGGTCTTGGAGTGGCTCAGTTAGTCAAGGGTCATGGTCTTGGTGTTCGCCAATTAGAATCTCTATCAGAAGAATTTTATGCGGGTTTTACTCTCCAAGAGGGAAAGGTTTTGGCCTTGGCAGAATGCCAACTTATCATGTTCTTGTCTCTTTGTTATGGTATCTATTTAATGAATAAAAGAAGACACACTAATGATTAATAGTTATCACGTAAAGAATAATCCATTAACCCTGTGCCCTAGATTCTTCAACATGTTCATGTATTGGTTACTGTTTGATGAAGAAGAACACTAATAATCAAAGAAGAAGAAGATCCTAATCTAAAGAAGTAAAAAGCATTCACAAGCAGTTACAAATTGAAGAGAAATCACCTAATACTAATGCCCTAGATTTCTCAACAGCCTAAAGGAGGGAATTCGACCTCCTCAACCACAAACAAATACACTTCAAGTCACATCATTTTGAGACAACTCACAAAACGTATTTTCATCTCAATGGTTCGTGCAAGTCTGAAATTGAAGGGCTGAGTTCATACGTGCAAAGGATAGAGACTTTTTTGTTGACCAAGTTTGACTTCTGTTTTTGGGTTGTTTGATTTGCATTGACTTGAGGAGATTTGACTCTCATTTGACTGAATTTTGAATCTATTTGAGAGGACGAGTTGGCTGTTGCTTTGACCAAGATTTTCTAGGCACCTTTGACAACATTGATTGCATCTCTGAGCTAGGGTTTCAGTAGGTCAATGTTTGACTTTGACCAAATCCTATAATAATATTTTTTAGGACTATTTTGACTGATTTTGACTAAAGGAAGGAGGCCACATTTTTTGACTGTTTGACTAAATCTTTTGGAGGAGAATTGACTGTTGACCAGGGTTGTGTTGACTGCTATTGACTTTGACAAAAAATTGCAGATTTGACTTTTGGGCTTATATTTGATTGGATATTGGATGATTTGTTTGGATAATCAAGGCTTTGACCTTTGACTCGTTGTTGATGTACTTGGACTATGTATCTCTCTGTTGAACATTTGATGACAATCTAATAGAAGAAGAATTTGGAAAGGGTTTTCCCCCTTGTGGGGTTTTTCCCTGGTCTTTGACCAAATCACTATGTCTCTATTGTTCTTGGTTGTCTTCTATTGTGCATTTGGTTTACTATTCTATCTACAATTGCTTATTGTCATTGGAAGATTGAAATTATTGGATAAAGTGATTGCTATTGAAAGAAGAAATTGATTAAGTGATTGTTATAGCATAGAACACTGGAAAATTGTTAAAATTGGAAACTAGGGCCAAACTCCATGTGGGTCACCTCATTTATGGCAGCTGATATTTTTCTTGGATTCCTCTCATCGGGAGCTGTAGGATTGATCTAACGATCATCTGATTCCGACATGTATTCATGGATATATGAATTTATTTGTATTTCTTGACAATTTGTCAAGGTCGGCCAGCAAGTAAAACAATGATTTTCACCCACAACTTATCCTGCACGATTCACATAAAAGGAGGAGACCTTGAGGCATTATGACACTCATCTCACCATCTCATTTCTCTCTCTTCTAGTCTTTTGGGTATGCGCAGGAGGAGGAAGGCACTCACATGTGGGAGAAGGAAGGACTCAAGTCTGTTTTAGGGCAGCGTTGACCTAGGGCTGACCGTGGAGCAGCAGGGCTATATTATGCACGCGTTGACCAGTGAAGAGGAGGTTTGATTGCATTCTTGGGTCGGGCAGCCAAACGTTGACCTGTTTGACCACAAATTTGACCAACATTGACTGGTTAGGGCTGACTGCGGGATTGTTTATATGTTGATTGTTGTTTGACCACCTTTCGTTGACTGTTTTGGGCTGCTTACTATTATTGTTGGAGGCTGAGTTCTCCTAGGTTGACTTCAGGTCATTTGGGAGTTGTTTGACCATCTTTGACATTGTTGATTAGGGTGTTATTGTTGCTGTTGTAAAATCAAAGATTTGTGATATTGTACTATCTCTCTCTCTGTTGAATTATTGAAGAATATAGAAGAATTGATCAAAGGGTTTCCCCGCATTGGGGTTTGTCCCTGGTTGGTGCCACATCTTGTGTCTCTTGTCTTGGCTTGTCTTTTGTTGTTTACATTTATGTTCTATCTGCATTTTACTATCATGTTGATGTGATTGCATACTGGAAATTGATATTGGGATAATAAGAAGATTTTGAAGTAAATTGCTCCTAAGCATAGAACATACCATAATTTAACATGGTATCAGAGCTTAGGTGAAGACAAACCCTAAACAAGAGCAAGAGCAATCACCGAAGACAGTTGTAAAATCCAAAAGGCTTCATGGGTTCCTCATCACACTTCCCAGTCAAAGACAAGCTCTGTGAGAAGTCTGACTATCACGGATGGAAGATGTCTCTTTATCTGACATTGGAAGAGAAAGAAGTGTGGGACTATGTGAGGGGAAGAATTACAGAGCCTCCATCAAATGCATTGACTGTTACAAAGAACAAGTACACTAAGGGCGAAGTCAAAGCAAAGAAGATCATCCGAGACTCCACTGACAAGTGTTTGGTGGCCTACATTTCTGAGCTGAACACCTCCAAGGAGATCTACGATAGACTGGTAAGCTTGCTTAAGGTTAGTGATGCAAATCAAGTTTTATTCCTCAAAAATAAGTTGAAGGATATTAAGAAGGGCAAGAACGAAGATATTCAATCCTACTTCTTAAGGATCACTGGGATCAAGAATGATCTCCTATCGATTGGAGAAGTCATTCCTGACAGGGAACTAACTATCACTACCCTTGGAGGGCTCCCATCCGAATGGTATATATTTAGAACCACTCTTCTCAACAATGATTGAATTCCGGGTTTTGAAGAATTGATGGCGAGATGCATTCAAGAAGAGACAAGGATGGTGGAGCAAGAAATGCCTTCAAGCAAAGGCAACCCCATTGTTTTCTCCACTCATGCCAAAAGGAGAAATAATTTTGGGTCTAAAGGTCAATTCAAAGGAAAGACCGGATCGAAGGGTGGAAGGGAAGATGCTTCGTTTGCAATAAATTTGGCCACTATGCGAGGAAGTGTCCAAATAGAAAGGACACATCACATAATGATGATAAAAATCACTCCAAGGGCAACTACAACCACAATCAAAGGAATGGCAGGTTCAATGTCAAAGGAAAGAGGAAAGCAGGAAATCAAGGAAGTGGTCAACCCTCCAAGAAAGCAAGGAACTCCAGGAATGAATCAAATGTTGTTAACAATAAGAAAGATGAATGTTATCTGATATCGGCCCTCTCCACCACCTCTCCTCTGGACTCGTTGGGCAATTGGCTTATTGATAGTGGTGCCTCAAGGCACTTCACTGGTTACAAGGAAGCTCCCTCTAATATGATAGAGGAGGAGACAAACTTGGAGATTATTCTTGGAGACAATTCCACCTATCCCATAAAAGGTATAGGGAATGTTACTCAATTAAATCAGGGTAACACAATTCATTTGCAAGAAGTCTTATATGTACGTGATCTCAAGAAGAATCTGGTGTCAATTTCGGCAATGGAAGACAAAGGCTACAAGGTGGCCTTCATCGATGGCAACGTACGTGTGTGTAAAAAACTTTAAAGATGCTTTCACTCTTAGGTTCCGAGTTGACTCTTTATATCAAGTTGGAGGAAGTCCGTTGGGAGTCATGTCTTGCGACACATCTCTACAGTTTGAACTATGGCACCAAATATTTGCCCACCTTCATTATAAGGCTCTACCCAGTGTGAGTCAGATGGTGACAGGGATGCTCGAGTTCAAAGTAAAGCATGAAAGTGTATGTCTGGGGTGTGCCGAAGGGAAGCTTAAAAGGGGACCATTCCCCTCAAGCCATAGCAAGACCTCCGACATTTTGCAGTTGGTTCACTCCGACATATCTGGTATGATTCCCGTGAACTCTTTGGGAGGATATCTATATTATCTCACTTTTACAGATGATTATTCTCGCAAGACTTGGATATACTTCTTGAAAAAGAAGAATGAAGTGTTCTCCTGGTTCCGTCACTTCAAAGCCTTGATCGAGAATCAAATTGACAAGAGAATCAAGATTTTCAGGACTGATAATGGGACCGAGTATGAATCCAATGAGTTCCATGAATTTTGCAAAGAAGTTGGAATTAAGAGGGAGACCACAACACCATACACTCCTGAGCAAAATGGTGTCGCTAAGAGGAAGAACCGTACGATTATGGAAGTTGTTCTTTCCATGCTCCATGATCAAAGGCTTCCAAAGTTTCTATGGGCCGAAGTTGCGAACATCATCGTATATGTTCAAAATCGATGCCCTCATCAAGCATTGGATTCCAAGACTCCCGAAGAAATGTTCACTGGTAAGAAACCCTATGTCTCTCATTTTAGGATTTTTGGAAGTCCTGTATATTTTCATGTGCCGGAAGAGAAAAGAAGCAAATTGGGTGCATCTATAAAGAAGAGAATCTTTGTGCGCTATAGAAAAAATTCTAAGGGCTATAGAATCTATGTGGTTGGTCAAAAGGAAGTCGAGATAAGTCATGATGTCACCTTTGACGAAGATATGGCTCTTAGCAAGGTTGACAATCTTCCTATTCTTAGGAAAGATAGAGAAGCTGACACCAAGAAGCCGGATGAGAAGGAAGATGAGATGATGGCCAATGTGGAAGAACCTATGGATCCTATTGATCCTCCTCTGCAAGAGCCTTCCTCTTCTAGGAAGAGACCCTCATGGCTTAGGGGACTCTTGAAGATGTCGAGAGACATATTGCACCCAAAGGGACTTTCCGTGAAAGTAAGAAGTCGACCAGGTATCAGGGATACTTGATCATTATGAGCAGCATCATTCAAAATGAGCCTTCATCGTGTGAAGAAGTCGTGAAACATCACGTATGGAAGGATGCTATGAATGAAGAATACGAGTCTATCATGAAGAATGATGTTTGGGATGTGGTACCCAAACCCAGGACAAAACAGTGGTCACCTTGAAGTGGCTTTACAAAATCAAGCATGGAGCTAATGGGAGTGTTGAAAAGTATAAGGCTGCTTTGTTACTCGAGGCTTCTCTCAAAAGGAAGGTGTAGATTATGATGAGATATTTGCACTTGTTGCCCAATATACCACCATCCGCTCGATCATAGCCCTTGCCGCTTCGCAAGGATGGAACCTACATCAGATGGATGTCAAGACCGCGTTCTTGCATGGTTCAATTAAAGAGGAACTCTATGTGGAACAACCAGAGGGATTGGAGATTCATAATCGGGAATCTCACGTATGCAGGTTGAAGAAATCTCTCTATGGGCTGAAGCAAGCACCCCGAGCTTGGTATGAGAGGATCGATAGCTATTTGATGAAGCTGGGATTCACTAGGAGTGAAGCTGATCCGAACATTTACTTTAAGGTTGAAGATGATAAGCCTCTCATACTGGTGTTGTATGTTGACGACCTCTTTTTGACAAGTGCAAACCTCTCATTCACAAATGTAAGAGGGAGTTGGCTTCCGAATTTGAGATGAAGGACATAGAACTGATGCATTATTTCCTAGGGTTGGAGGTCTGGCAAAAGCCGAGAGAAATTTTCCTATCTCAAGGAGAATACGTGGCAAAGATATTGGAGAGATTTGGTATGGTGGACTGCAAGCCCGTGACTACCCGGATGGAGCTTAACTTCAAGAAGTTATGTGGTAGTGTTGTCGGACCTTTATTGGGTAATGCTTTTGAGTATCGTCAACTCATAGGAGCATTGATGTTCTTGGTGAACTCTCATTTGGATATATGTTTTGCAATCAACACGTTGAGCCAATATATGGTTGAGGCTCATCATAAACATTGGATTGGTGCCAAGAATCTTTTGAGATATCTTCGGGGCACAATCACTCATGGGTTGAGATACACTGTCGGAGATGTGAGGCTACATGGATATTCCGATGCTAATTAGGCAGGCAGTATGCTGGACCGAAAGAGCACTTCCGGGTGTTATTTCTCTTTGGGTTCTGCTTCGATATCCTGGATGAGCAGGAAGCAAAAATCGGTGGCTTTGAGCACCGTTGAGGCAGAGTACATTGTTGTGAGTATGGCCTCCTATGAGGTTGTCTGGTTGAGGAAGCTCTTCAGTGCGCTGTTTGGACATACGCTGGATACTACCGTGATTCTCTACGACAACCAGAGTGGGATTAGTTTATCAGAGAATCCCGTATTTCATGATCGCTCCAAGCACATCGATATCAGGTACCACTTTATCCAGGATATGGTACAACAAGGAGCAATAAGGCTCCATCATATTGGGATTGATGAGCAAGTTGCCGACATTTTAACGAAGCCCCTGTGAAAGGTCAAATTCCTGACTTTCTGAGAACGACTAGGAGTTGTTGAGAGACCCTCTTATGAGAGGCCTGTATGATGCATACATTGAGCTCTGGGAGCTCTGGAGGGCTTGGGGTACTTCTTGGAGCGACGAGCAACCATAGGGTGACTCACCCTCCCCTAGTGGTGTGCTATGTACAGGGTGAATGGTCCAGCCTTCCCCTGTGATACCCTGTGGCGACATGTAGGCAGGATGAGTGGTTCATCCTTCTCCTACCGAGACATCCTACCCATGCAGTCTGGGACTCATGGCAAGTACCTCTCATCTAGCCAATGAGTAGGGAAATGAGGATAGGGACCATAGTAGTACTGATGGATGCATCGTGTATCTACCGTACTCCCTATGCTAGGATGAAATTGATCTGGGATCAATTGGAAGTTGGAACTAACTTCGGGTCAATAAGAGTGATATAACTCACTCTCTTTTGGAATTGACTTAGCTCAGTAAGAGTGGTATGACACACTCTCTTCATTGGAACTGACTTCGAGTCAGTAAGAGTGTTATTGGACACTCTTTTATCTGGGACTGACTTCAGTTCAGTAGAGGATGGTATGATACATTCTCAATCATTTCTTCTTCTTCATAGTTTAGCAGAGTAGAGCAGAGCCGAGTAGTGTAGGGCAGTGCATTTGATGGCAGAGATAGTACCAACAGATAGATGGATTAGCAGATGGAGTTCTCCCTAGTTGAGAGGGAGTGTTAAAATTGGCAAATATGGCCAAACTCCATGTGGGTCGCCTCATTTATGGCAGTTGATATTTGTCTTGGATTCCTCTCATTGAGAGGTGTAGGATTGATCTAAAAATCATCCGATTCCAACATGTATTCATGGAGATATGAATTTATTTGTATTTCTTGACAATTTGTCAAGGTCGGCCAGGAAGTAAAACAGTGATTTTTGCCCACAACTTATCCTGCACAATTCATATAAAAGGAGGAGACCTTGAGGCATTGTGACACTCATCTCACCATCTCATGCCTCTCTCTTCTAGTCTTTTGGGTATGCGCAATAGGAGGAAGGCACTCACACATGGGAGAATGGAGGACTCAAGTCTGTTTTAGGGCAGCGTTGACCTAGGGTTGACCGTGGAGCAGCAAGGTTGTATTATGCATGCGTTGACCAACGAAGAGGAGGTTTGATTGCATTCTTGGGTTGGGCAGCCTCTCTTAAGCAAGTCACATTGTTGGGAATCCAAATGTTGACTTGTTTGACCACAGATTTGACCAGCGTTGACTGGTTAGGGCTGACTGCAGGATTGTTGATATGTTGACTGTTATTTGACCACCTTTCATTGACTATTTTGGGTTGCTTACTATTGTTGTTGGAGGTCGAGTTCTCCGAGGTTGACTTGAGGTCATTTGGGAGTTGTTTGACCAGCTTTGACATTGTTGGTTAGGGTATTATTGTTGTTGTAAAATCACACATTTGTGATATTGTACTATCTCTCTCTCTGCTAAATTATTGAAGAATATAGAAGAATTGATCAAAGGGTTTCCCCGCATTCAGGTTTGTCCCTGGCTGGTGCCACATATTGTGTCTCTTGTCTTGGCTTCACTTCTGTTGTTTACATTTATGTTCTATCTGCATTTTACTATCATGTCGATGTGACTGCATACTGGAAATTGATATTGGGCTAATAAGAAGATTTGAAGTAAATTGCTCTTAAGCATAGAACATACCATAATTTAACAAAAATTAACATGGTAGAGCTGAGGTGAAGACAAGCCCAAGGAGACGAGCAATCACCTTTGAAGAAATTTGATTTGAAGAAGCTTATTTGACTTGGTCAAGTTGTCTACCTCATACTTCAAGATTGAAGAGAAGTTGAATGACTCGTCTAACTATGTTGTTTGGAGAACTAGGTTGGATGTGACTTTGGATAAGAATGATGTCTTAGAATATGTTGAAAAGGCGAGGTACCTGAACCTATGAAAAATGCTTTTGTTGCTATCAAGGCCAAGTACAAGAAAGGTGATATTAGAGCTAAGAAAATTATTATTGATTCGTTAAGAGATCATTTGATTATTTATATTTCAAAATTGAAGAAGTCTGAGGAAATGTATGACAAGTTGGTTGGAATGTACGAAGTCAACAATTTGAATCATATTTTATCCTTGAAGAATCAACAGACATTAAGATGAACAAGGGAGAGACTATGTATTCATACTTCATGGGGATATCCCAACTCAAGGATCAATTGTTGTCTGTCAGAGAAGTTACATCTGATAGAGAGTTAGTACTCATAGCACTTAGAAGTCTTCTTCTAATTTGGGAGACATTTATTAAAACTATTAGCAACAATGACAGGTTTCTCTCATTTGATGAGCTCGTGGGCAAGTGCACTCAAGAAGAGACAGGGATGATTTCTAGAGGGAGAATTCAAAAGCGTGAAGGAGGAGAACCCTCTGCATTTGTTGCTCAAGACAAGAAGAGGAAAGGAAGAGGATGACCATCTAATTCAAGAAAACCCACTCCTAAATCCAAGGACTCCAAGAGAAGATATAGAAATGATAGGCCACAAGTTGAATCTTTCAATTCCCATAAGTATGGTCATTATGCTTGAGATTGTTCAGAGAAGAAAAGTGCTCCAAGGTCCTACAACAACAATAGGTTCAACGATAGAACAAGAAGACAAGCTTCTACTGATAGAGAAGGCCACTGTCCTCCAAAGAGATCAAGGTATGATAATAATGCAGTTGCTACTCAATCTAAATAATTTCTTATTTCTTCTCTTTCTAGTTACTCTCCTTCGAATTCGTTTGATAGTTGGTTGGTAGATAGTGGGGCCTCTAGACACTTCATCGGTTATCGTGAAGTCCTCTCAAACCTGGTTGAGAGGGAGACATTTTCGAAAATCATTATTGAGGAGAATCTATTTATCCAATAAAGGGCTCTGGTTCTATTTCATTTAATTTGGATTATGGTCAAACTATACATCTACAGGATGTTTTGTATGTACCGGGATTGAAATAAAATATTATGTTTATATCTGCATTAGAGGACAAAGGAATGAAGGTTGCTTTTATAAATGGAAAGGTCCTCACCTGGCCAATGGAATCTAGCCTGAGGGATGCCTTCACTTTGGGATCAAGAATTGAAGGCCTTTATAAAGTCAATGGAAGACCGATCCGAGCATTGGTTCATGATAGTAATCATCAATGTGAGTTGTGGCACTGAAGATTTGCTCACCTTCATTATGAAGCCTTTCCTAAGGTGAGGAAGATGGTTTCTGGAATGCCTGAGATTCAAACAAATCATGATGGAGTTTGTCCGGGATGTGCAAGTGGAAAGAAGTCAAAGGGACCATTCCCTTCTAGTAGGAGCAGGACCAATGGAATACTACAACTCATTCATTCTAATCTATGTGGACCCATGCCAGTGACATCTCTTGGTGGCTACCTATACTACATAATCTTTGTGGATGACTTCTCTCACAAGACATGGATATTCTTCTTGAAGCACAAGGACCAAGCATTTGACATGTTCAAGGACTTCAAGGCCCTGATAGAGAATCAAACCAGGAAGAGAATCAAAGTTTCCAAGTCTGACAATGGAGGAGAATTCATTTCAAATGAGTTAATTGACTTTTACAAGAAAGCGGGAATCAAGGAGGAGACCATCGTACCTTTCAACCCTTAACTGAATGGTGTAGCGGAAAGGAAGAATAGGGCAATTATGGAAGTTGCTCGAGCCATGTTGCATGATCAAAAGTTGTCGAAGTTTATATGCGGAGAAGCTACCAACATTGTGGTCTATGTTCAAAACAGGACTCCTCATCAAGCCTTGGGTGACAAGACACTACCAACATAGTTGTCTATGTTCAAAACAAAACTCCTCATCAAGCCTTAGGTGACAAGACCCCCAAAGAAGTTTTCACAGGTGTGAGGGCCGATGTTGGACACATGAGGATTTTTGGTTGCCCCGTATACTTTCATGTGCCGAAGGACAAAATGAACAAGCTGGAAGCCTCAAGGAAGAAAGGTATGTTTGTTGGCTATTGCGAAAATTCTAAAGCTTATAGAATATATGTGCATGGCCAAAGGAATATAGAGTTTAGCAAAGATGTGACATTTGATGAAGATGTTTCCCTTGGGAAAGCAAGGGACAATCTTCCCCCTGCCCATGCTAAAAGGAAGGATAATGCCATGGATACATAAGAAGGCCCTTTTATGTCTAGACCAAACACTGAACTCGCTGATGATCCTTTGGAACCTATGAACCCCTTGGATCCCCCTCTATGTGATGAACCTGCCAGGAAGATACCACTATGGCTTCGTGATACTTTACAAGACGCTGAGAGACATGTTGTTGCAAAAGGAACCTTTAGGTAAAGCACGAAGCCATGTCGATACCAGGGATATGTTGTAGCTATGAGAAACATAATACAGGCTTAACCACACACTTTTGAAGAAGCAGTGAAAGAGCAAGTATGGATGGATGTTATGGCAGAAGAATATGAATCCATCATGAAGAATGATATGTGGGAAGTGGTTCCGAGACCTGAAGGGAAGTTTGTTATGACTTCTAAATGGTTGTACAAAATTAAGCAAGGTGTGGATGGAAGTATCAAAAAATACAAGGTGAGATTTGTGGCTAGATGCTTCTCCGAGAATGAGGGAGAGGATTATGATGACATCTTTGCATCGGTTTCCCGCTATACCACTATGCGACCCATTGCTGTTCTTGTTGCTAGCCAGGGATGGACACTTCACCAGATGGATGTGAAGATCGTGTTTCTACATGGTGTACTTAAGGAAGAAGTATATGTTGAGCAACCACAGGGCTTTGAGGAGAAGGATAGGAAGACTCATGTGTGCAAGCTGAAGAACGTGCTTTATGGATTGAAGCAAGCCCCAGGGCTTGAAATGCCCACATTGATAGCTACCTAATGAAGCTTGGATTTACGAGAAGAAATGCTGACCAAGAACATTGCTTCAAATTTGTCCAAGGTATGCCCCTAATTTTGGTGTTATATGTTGATGATTTATTCTTAACAAGTGGAGGGCCTCTTATTCTCGAGTGTAAGAGGGAGTTGGCCTCTGAATTTGAGATGAAAGACCTTGGATTGATGCACTACTTCCTGGGTTTGGAGGTGTGGCAAAGACCTGGTGAGATTTTCCTTTCTCAAGGGAAATATGTTGTTAAGTTGCTAGAAACAATTGGAATGGTGGAATGCGAGTCCATGGCCACACCAATGGAGATGAACATCAAAACGTTATGTGGTGAAACTGCAAGACCCAATCTGGCAAATCCCTCTGAGTTCTGATAGTTGATTGTGGCACTAATGATCTTAGTGAACACGAGACCAAACATATGTTCTATTGTCAATACTCTGAGTCAATTTATGACTGAGCATCTACACGCACACTAGGTGGTTGCCAAGCATGTGTTGAGATACTTACATGCGACTATTAAACTTAGATTGAGATATATTGTCGGAAATGTGAGACTACATGGATATACTGACATTGACTAGGCTGGAAATGTTGTTGACAGAAAAAGCACATCTAGGTGTTGTTTTACCCTAGGATCTGCCATGATATCCTCGATGAGCAGGAAGCAGAAGTCCATTTCTCTTAGCACGGTTGACGCTGAATATATTGCTACTGGCATGGCTAGTTGCGAGGCAATGTGGTTCAGGAAGCTCTTTGGAGAGTTGTTTGAGAAGGTACTGAATACGACAATGAAATATTGCGAGAACATTGAGCTATGCTCTTCCCCCCTATTTGAGCTCCCACAAAGAGGAATCGAGCCAGAGAGCTCCTGAGGTGAGGGAACTCGTGGACAATAGGTGTATTTGATCCTTACCTTACAGTGTGTGTGTATCTCCCTTATTGTCAATGTAGGGTTGTGTCAGATCCTTACTAGAAATGGTAAGTGTGTATCTCCCCCTATTGTCATGTTTGGGACTTGACCGAGTTTATCCTAGTATGCATCCTATCCACAAGCTAGGCTTGTTGGGATTGCCACCCATCTGGCCAATGGGTGAGGAGACTTGGGCATATTTGATCCTTACCTCTCATTGTAAGTGCATATCTCCTCCAAGGTAGTGGATGCAGATGTTCTACCACTTGAATCTTCAGGTTCAAGGTGGGAAGATCAACAGACAATAGGATGGTTGTGATCCTTACCTCATGGTAAGTTGTATCCTGCCTATTGTCATGAGATATAGGGTGGCAGATTTATCTCCCTTGTGATGATTCTTCTTCTTTAGATCAACAGTGTTCGGCAGATGAGCAGAGACGAGTTATCACATGGTTCAGTGATGATGATGATGAGACATTCTAGATGACACTTATGATGCAGTTGGAAATCCCTCCCTAGCTCAGAGGGAGTGTTGAAATTTGGCAACACTGGGAGAAGTTCTCTCCTTTGGGAAGCCCTCTTCACCATAAGGAGACCCTACTAGTCCTTGGAAGAATTTAATTTGCACAAGGAGAAATATTATTTTTAATATGGAACCACAAGTGCACAAAAAGTACAAGCCGGCCTAACGGAGGAAATTCGACCCCCTCAACCACATATAAATACACCTCATGTCACATCACTTGGAGGCATCTCATATCACATCTTCTTTTCATCTCATTGGTTCGTACAAGTCTGAAATTGCAGGGCCGAGTTCACACTTGCAAAGGAGAGAGTGACTTTTTTTTACCAAGTTTGACTTCTGTTTTTGGGTTATTTGACTTGAGGAGATTTGACTTTCATTTGACTGAATTTTGGATCTGTTTGAGAGGTCAAGTTGGCTGCTGCTACGACCGATATTTTCTGGGCACCTTTGACCAGCATTGACTGCATTTCTGAGCTAGGGTTTCTGCAGGTCAAAGTTTGACTTTGACCAGATCTTATGAGCAGGTTTTTGGGACTGTTTTGACCGATTTTGACTGAAGGAAGGAGGCCGCATCTTTTGACTATTTGACCAAATCTTGTGGAGCAGAATTGACTGTTAACCAAGGCTGCGTTGACTGCTCTTGACTTTGACCAGAAACTACAGATTTGACTTTTGGGCTCATATTTGATTCAATATTGGATGATTGGCTTGGATAGTCAAGGCTTTGACCTTTAACTCATTGTTGATGTACTTGGACTATGATTCTCTCTGCTGAACGTTTGATGAAAATCTAACAGAAGAAGAATTTGGAAAAGGGTTTCCCCCTTGTGGGGTATGTCCATGGTCTTTGACCAAATCATTGTCTCTATTGTTCTTGGTTGTCTTTTATTGTGCATTGGGTTTACTGTTCTATCTACAATTGCTTACTGTCAAAGATTGAAATTATTGGATGAAGTGATTGCTATTGAAAGAAGAAATTGATTAAGTGATTGTTATGGCATAGAACATTGGAAAATTAACAACTTGAAAATAATATGTGCATATCTTGAAGGATAAATCAAATGGCCAACACTCTACCAAAAGAACTAGAAGTTGTCATATAATCTTGTAATGAGGATTTGTATCATATCCCAATCATCATGATCATGGAACATCTGCTCTATTCAATCACATAATATTTGCTAAAAATTTAGATGAATGTGTTAAACAGACATGGTCAGCAAAGAATGTGAAAGATAAATCAGTCAATACATATTTTTATTAACATAAGATACACATTTATAGTACAAATGCGTGACTCTTGGGATTCAGATCCCAAGGTCTCTTGGACTCCTTTTGTCCATTCGACTTCCACACTAACCCTTTAGGATTAGGTGTCCAACATTCCCCCCCTTAATCCGAAGGGTTATGTATGAGTCCAAGAAGAGAGCTGTAATACAAAATGTGCAAAAAATGCATGGCAGCACTAGGCTGAATGTGCTCTATGAAATGTTGGTAAAAAAGGGCGGTGGTTTAAGGATGACCACCAACACTGGAACGCTTAGTGCAGTTCCCGGAACTCTTCCAAAACTGGCAAGAAACTGAAGTTTTCTGCTAGAGGAAGTGTTCTCAATCTGTGATGGTTTAAGGATGACCAACAACTCTGGAATGCTTAATGCAATTCCTGGAACTCTTCCAAAACTGGCAAGAAGCTGGAGTCTTCTGCTAGAGGAAGTGTTCTCACTCTGTGATGGTTTAAGGATGACCAACAACTCTGTAATTCCTGGAATTCTTCCAAAACTGGCAAGAAGCTGGAGTCTTCTGCTAGAGGAAGTGTCCCAGATCGCCAACTGAAGGCATGTTCAGGCATCTTTGTCTCTGGCTACAACTCTGAAACTGGTGTGGCAGGTTGTGGCTCAGGCTCGCTTGATGTGACTTTGAAGCTTGTAGATGACCATCATTTCCCCCCCTGTCAGATACAAGGTGAGATGATGGAGAAAACTCAACTGCAAGACTGCTTAATACTCTGGAACAAGTTCTGACATGTGTTTGGAATATCTTCTTGGCTGTTGATGCCCATTGCCAAGAAGCGATCCATCCAAGATGAATCTTTGTTCTTGCAGGACGTTTGTTTCTGAAGCATCTGTGTGAAGAATGGCTGGTTTTATGACAGTGCTCACATGGATGAAGATCAAAACAGTGATCTTTCAGATGGCCAACTCAGTCACAGTGTTGGCATTTCACGATCTGTTGTTTTTGTTGTTGTTGTTGCTGTGGAAGAGGGGCAGAATCTGGAACAGCTGAAGTTGAACTGTCATGAGGAGCAGGTGAACTGTCATACATGAATCCAGCACTCTGAAACTGAATGGGCTTTGAGTAGTCTGGAATATGAAAGGACAAGTCCTTGTCATATCCAAGACCAGTTCTGTGCTTGTTGTGGACAAGCTGTTCCCAAGGTCTGATGATGGGCTTGGGAAGTGCAGACTGAACCTCTGCATCTGCATGTAACTTTGCTGCTTTATCTGAATGAACTGTAACATTATTGACTTGCTGCTGATGGGTGGTTGTATCAATGTTCTGAACAAAAACAGGTTCAGAATGGTGTCTATTTTGATGTAGCTCTTCTTGCTGTAGCTGTGATTCAATCTGTAAAAAATCAATCTTTTCTTGTGCATTATATAAGCATGTCTGAATTTCTGAGAGAGATCTTTTGCTGATTTGTAATGTGTCATCAACAGTAGATTGTATAAGAGTTTTGAGGAACTCTAATACTTCACTGATTCTGGCCATTTTTCTTCAATGTCTGATTTACATCTTAAAAATTGATCACAACCAGCAATATTCTTTATAAATATGCAGCAAATGATTAGTGTGCAACCATGTACAGTTTTCAACATATAACTATTGCAGAAGGACCATTTAACATTGTATTCACACCATTCACCGCAGTCACAAACCGTGGTAATGAACCAGTCATTCAACGCACTGAGCTATTAACACCAACACATGAATCAATACACAATACAAGGGTCTGACTTGAGAGAACACCAAGCTCAGGCAACAGGCACACAAAGAATGAGATAATGCAGCATACGCCCAGTCAAGTCTTCAAATCGAGGGGTTCAGTGTGCTAGAGAAATGTACAATCGTCTCCTAGCATTGCCAGGTCCAAGTCTTGACTTTTACAAACACTGTATTGCATTTGAGTTACAACTTGCAGCAGTGGGTTGTGAGGAGGCTGCTCAAAATATGTGCAAACTATATGATTCTGCCTTGAAGCTTTATGATCAGAACATAGAATTATGGCTGGATTATTGCGCAGAAGAGTTAAAGGCTGGCAGATCCAATGCAGCTAGTTCAGTTTATTGGCGTGCAAGAAAGACACTCAACGATTCCTCAGCTTTACCAACCAGTTCTATCAGAACAACCTTCTTTCACATCTCCAACTTTCTGTTGTTTTCTTCCATTCCACGAGCCCCAAAACCCAACAGACGCAAATCCGAATCCTCTACACACCGCCAAGAAGAAGAACCAAACTTCACCAGAGATCGCTACCTGAGAAAACGAAACAAACCATGGGGAGAGAATTCGTTCCGCCGCAATTTAAAGGCCCGGAATCGAAACAAGTGCAAGAACAATAAATGGACAAGTGTTCAAACCACGAAGGCAACCGATTAGCCCAGTACAAGCTGTTCCCAACTCGATCACAGTGTTACTGGATTTCCATGCTCTTTTCACGGGTTCTGGCTGCAATTTCTTTTATTATTTTGTCTCCCTTTTTCGAGAAGGGCTAAACAGTACGACAGTGTCAAGGCCGTGCCGGCGACGTCGACTCCCCCATTTCGTGTTCCCAACAAGCTTCGAGAGGCAGCGGAAACCTTCAATAATGTGCCTCTGAAAATTGAACATACATTAGTACGAGATCTGGAAAAACAGGTTTATCACGCAAGGGGACCAGCTTTCAGTTCTGCTGTAGCCTCCTCGCCTTTCGCAATGATTCGGTCAATATCTTCATCAGTTATGGTGCTGTCTTTGGAGCTAAATACCATTTCTGGGAGCGAAAAATTTATTTCTTCCTTTCAACCAGAGCTGGATGCGAAGATGAAGAAGTTCACAGAAGATGCAATCAAGTTCAAGATGGATGACAATGCTGAGCTTTATGATTTTGACGATGAAAAGGATGAAAAGTTTGACTTCAAGAAAGTGGTCGCTGATAACTGGATTGAACCTCCGAAGCGTGAACGGAAACACAACTACTCTGAGTCAGATTATTTCAAACAAGCAATGCGACAGGGCGGGCCATCGAAACCAAGAGAGCCTCGCATTCCTCGCATGCCTCAATTGCAACGTTTAACGGAGCTATATGAGAAGGAAGTTCGCTATCTAATGTAAACACACCAGCTTTCAGTTCTGCTGTAGCCTCCTCGCCTAGAGTGGTAATAGGAGCAGGGCACTGTCGATGCTGATGCTTCAAATATTGCACAACCAATGAGTCCAGAGTGGCACGCTCATTGTTTCCAAGCGGCGTTTCTGAGCTTTGATGTGATTCAGGTCAGGTTTCGATGCATAAAAAACACTCCAGTGCACAGAACATGATTTAAATAACGAATAGCATATAGAGCAGAGCACAATCCAAACAGACATCGCAATGGAACAACCATTTCCATTCCACCATTAAACACCGCATATACAGTTCAAATGCACAGTTTAAATGTAAGAATCATGTGGCACAATTTTAAACATATTAGTCAACAAAGATAGCCACTACCTTCCATGGCAGTCAAGCCAAAAAATACAACGAACAATTATCGCTAGACTGGTATTCTAGCTCACACTGGGAAAATGGCTACGTCGGATTCTAAGATTGCAGACGCTCTTCAACAAAAGAAGCAATCTTACCCTGCTTTTCGATATCTGCCTAGCTCTCCATCTAAATCTGTGTGGAGGTCTTCTTCAACAATAACCCTTTGTCTGGACGGAAGTTTGAGGGCTCTGGTCTCTTCAACTCGCGGCAGTGGCCCTTTTAGACAAAAAATACACCAATTTCTAGTTTAATTCAAAACCATACACAGTAATGGCGTTGCTCAGATTTGCAGACGATATGATCATTGTCACCAGGGACTCAATGCGTTTTAGATCTGGGCATGCTTCCGCTGCGTAAGGTGAAGGCCCTCGTCGGCCCCTCTTCTGCTTTCCGGTTCCGGGAACCTCAATTGAAATCACCCCAGGGGCATGCCAATATTATTTATGAACTAATTAAAAAATAATGGACGCGGGAGGATGCATAGGACGCTCGGTTCGACCTCTGGGCGGATGGGCGGAGCTAAAGAAACCTTTCAAGAACCTGGGGAATGAGATATCAAACGGAATCAGAGAGGAGACAGGCCAACGTTTATGGACAGACAGGCGTTACAAGCTGGACAAGCAACGGGCAGAGGTATTAGATGACATTATGAGGCGCAGAGAATGTCAGACAGAGCAGTGCAGGACCAACGTTTAGGCACCAGTTTAATTTTGGAATATGAACAGATGCGTTGGCAGTGCTCAGGGCAGAGGAGCGCAGTCTCAGGACAGTGCGCAGTCTAAGGACAGAGGCAGAAACGCTCAGGTATGAGCAGCTCAGACACATAATTATGCGCAGAGGTGCAGGACTGACATGCAAATAACAGGCCACAGAAAAACAAGTGGCTCTGATACCATGTTAAACAGACATGGTCAGCAAAGAATGTGAAAGATAAATCAGTCAATACATATTTTTATTAACATAAGATACACATTTATAGTACAAATGCGTGACTCTTGGGATTCAGATCCCAAGGTCTCTTGGACTCCTTTTGTCCATTCGACTTCCACACTAACCCTTTAGGATTAGGTGTCCAACAGAATGATCATATTTTGGGTTTAAGAAATACTTGGCTGCATGTGTAGGCCAACAAAGGCTAATGCATTTGTCATCAAAAAAAATTCAAATAGGAAAATACTCAACCTTTTTTCTCCTTGTAAACATTCTTTATAGCATCCTCAACCTTTTCTATGACCTTGTAAATGTAATTCATTCAGGGTTTATCACCATCCATAAGACAAAAAGAAGCTCAGTGGCCTTGTTGACATCTTATACTTTACTCAAAAGAATAGTCTCATAAACAAAGTTAGATATCTCAATCCCTTCTAGCTTGCTAAACTATTGTGATGCACCCCATTCATCACCACAAACCATTTTTCTCAAACTATCATTTTGCCTAACAACAAATTGCAATGGAAGAAAATATGTTGCAAAGAACATAACTATTGGTTGAAAAAGCTCCTTGCCAAATGTATTTTAACTCATACAATTAAGGATCTATGTGGGATAGTCTGCGGACTACGCCACCAAGGCAAAGGCCACATACAGAGTTGATGAAACAAATAACCATGCAATAAGACATAAGTGCACCTTGACATGGGTTGGACTAACCCATACACCGATGTTTGCCCCTACATAACCTAGGTTCCTTCAAACCATGATTCTCTTGAGATCCATCCAAAATTTGTTGATCCTATACAAGACAAGGAGACCAAGCACATAACCTAAAAGGATAGACCATTGTTGACCACCAAGGCCTAGGACACCTAAACACAATGAATCTAATGGATTTTTACAAGGCTTTTAACTTGTGACCTTGGGCATACAATGGTGATAATGCGAAGTGTAAAAATATATGTACCCCTACCGACATGAGGGGTAACATGTTCCATGTTTGTCATCTCAAAACTCTTCTTCAATATAATATATGCTTCATTGTTACATATTATCAAAAGATCATCTACATATACCACAAGAAATACAACAATTTTGCCAACCTTCTTAACAAACAAAGATGCATCATCAATATTAAAATTCTTTAAATTGATGTTCAAAAGATGCATAGATTGCTTTCCATACTATGAACAAAGTGCTTGTTTTACGTCACACAAAAACTTGATGGACTTGCATGCCTTATGTTATTGACCCTTACAACAAATACTTCTGGTTTAGACACATAGACATTCTCTTTCAAATCTCCCTTCAAGATAGTTGTCTTCACATCCATGTGATGAATCTTCCACCTATTTTGTGTTTCCAAAGACAACAGTGCATGAATGGTTGCCCATTTTGTTGTAGAGGAAAAACTCTCCTCATATTCTATGCTTTCTTTCTATGCATATCCTTTTTCCCCAAGCCTTACCTTATTCTTGTCAAGTGAACCATCTAATTTGAACTTTCTCTTGTAGACCCACTTGCAACCAATTTGTTTGGTTCCAAATGGATGATTCATCAACTTCCATGTCCCATTTTTATGAGAGCATCATACACCTTCCACATAGCTTCTCTCGATTCATCATGAGAAACAACTTCTTTAAAGGAAGTGTTGGAAATACTAAGAGGTGGGTGAATCAGTGTTTCATAAGCTTCAACAATTAAAAATATCAGAGAATTAACCAATAGCATCACATCAAGAGTACACAAGAATTATATGAACAATTTATTTATATTACAAGGGAAGCTACAACTTTAGGTTTACCAACTACAACTAGAAGGGCTACAACACCAAGATATTTACCAGACACTATTGGAAGGAGCTACAACCCCTAGTTTACTAGCATCTACTAGAAGCATGCAACAACCTCCTAAAGGAAGCTACAACTTCCTTCCCTAGCACCACCCTGCCACCCTTTAGATAAAATATTGAACAAAATTTTGGGCTACCGTACCATGAATAATGACCAAATTACAACAATACTCAACAATCATATAATCTAGTCATTGTCCTCTTACTCAACCACTGCTACTCATCAATTGTTGCCTTATTGCATCATCATCAATAAACTTGTACTCATGCAAAACCCATGTCCTCAAGTTGCTTTCTAAAACACAACTCAATGTGTTTTTGGTCTTCACTATGACCAGCTTCTAGCTACCTCAAATTTAGTGTATAACTCCACAAGCTCTTACACAACTCAGGTTATCACTCACACCAGACCCTGTCATATGTTTGTTCAATCCTACACATCATTCTCAACTTGATATGCCTATGCCGTTCTGCCACATACACAACATAAACAATACACAGTCAGGTCAATGTGTCCATGATGCTTATTCGACATGTACAGAATCTTAGTGTTGTACCATCGACGTGGCTCTGTCTATTTGAGGTTGTTATCCATTTCCTAGTCAATAACCAATCCCCTAGATCTACAATGTGCTTCAACCAAAATCATCGTGCAATCAAATCCAGAGTAAAGTATAACAATCCATAATCAGGTATCACTACGAGTGCAGACCATAAACAATACACCGATCTTAGTGGTGCTCCACCTTCAACTTACGTTCATACAACATTTGCCAATTTGTTGTGGTTCAATGCTAAACTAGCAGAATGGGTTGCAAGGTCAATTGTACAAGTTCAGAGAAGCATTTCGAGACCATGCATTCAACTTAAAATATATTTGCCCAACCAGATACCATTACACACGTTCATTGATTTTATTTACTAAAAAAAATCCAAATTCAATGTCAAACATTTTTCTATACATATATATGTGTGCATATGTATGTATGTGTGCATGTGTATGTATGTATGTATGTATGTATGTATGTATGTGTATTTTCATTACTGGCCTTCAAGCACCTCCAACAAGGATCGCTACAAGTTGTTGGACTTTATTCGTGTTAACTTTGTAACAAACGTCGACTACACCCTCCAGATCTTCCCTAAACAATGCCTCTACTACAATGTTGCCACGAACCTCTGCCAGATCTAGAACTGTGATTAAAACCTTCGCTTGAACTTAGAAACTTGCTTAGATAGAAACTCACAGACTTTTTACTTTGTATTAGAACTCACTTAGAACTCTTTCTTCTCCTCGGATTTGTATGCTATCTTAGATGATGTTCATTCTTTTCCAAATTAACTCCTTGCTTCAAATGATGTATTTATACAGACGATTGAGTTCAAGAGGAGGGGCTGACTTTGTGAGCTTTGCTTGCATTTTAATGCTAGGCAGACTTGTGATTTAATTGGAGCCAACTAAGGCTCAGCCGCTTCGAGGCTCGACACTATTAGAATGCTTTTCCAACAAATATGCAGAGTGTTTCTAGCTTATCATTGTTGGAGATTGTTCAAGTATAGGGAGATATTGAACTCTTCCACTTCCATCAGTCGTCGATGGAGAAGTGTGCCTTAACGATATAGAAATATTTTTAACACGCCTCAAATCTTTGTGAAAATTCCAACTACTGAAGGAACCCCTACTATAGCAAATCTAAATCTACCTCACCTACTTGATTTTAAATTACATTCATCAAGTTATTCTTTTGAATACTGAAACAAATTACTTCTGCAGCCTACACTAATTTAATATTTGATCTCATGAAACAGAAAACAAAGCAAAGAACAAGATACATAGGACACACTTATTTTTGGACACAGTAGTCCCCGAAAAAACCCAATGTAAGAAAACCGATGCAGTAGTTCTGAGTGTTTTATTATTATGCAGGAGAAATATTTGAATACAAATCTAGGATGCTCATCTAGCAATCCGTTACAAAGAAAACACTGGAGGACAATTTGAGTGAGTTTTACCTCACTTCACCCGACAGAATTCTCGCTGATCTAGCACAAGACTGGTTGAGCCCCAGCTATTTCTGCGTTGGCTCTGAGTCAACCCTGCATCACCTTCTCTGCCCTCTGTGTCAACTCTCCCGATTGTTCCGGAAATTCCAGACAGTTCTGGCAGTTCCCAAAAGTTTCGGCAGTTCCCAGCAATTCTGGTTGTTCTAGCAATTATGGATTCTGCGTGACAGGCAGCTTTTCTGCTCTACATTGGCCCTTCTGACTTTGTCTTAGGACTGCGTGGGCCCAGACTGGCCTAGCGTCAGCTCTCTTGGCTACTCTGCTGCCTCTCTGCAAACTCTCTCCGCCTCTCTGTCAGTATTCTCCAAAAAGTCCTCCTTTTGGATTCTCACTGCCCCTCAGTTGCAAGATCTCCCCAATCGATTTTCCTCCCGAGAACTTCTCACCTTAGAAAATCGATTTCCTCAATCTCTCTGTGTGTGTTTCCAAATGAACCCCAAGCCTCCATTTTATACTTTTCCTGTTGAGTCTTCAATGGCCGAGATTAAGTCTCTAATCAATGGCTAAGATTAAAACATGACTTGATCCGCCTTCTAGATCATTCTCACCCATATTTTGATTAATATTTTAATTTGCCTAAGTTTAGACTTAGAAACTCCATTAAAAATATTAATTATTTTAATAAAATACAATTCGGGTGGAATTTCACCAAACGGTAGCTGGGTTCTTTAGAACTCATGTGCCTTAGCCTCTCCACCAATTTTCAAGGCTAGCGCACTTCTGATGCTACCAAAAACTAACACTCCCTCTTAGCGAGGAAAGTGCTCTAGCAACAATGTCCACCTGCATGCTACTTTGTTTCTAAAGCACCTCCTTTCTGCACTGTTGTTGCTGCTACTATACTACAGCCCATGACACTGCCACTTCCACTCTTGCATTTGTACTACGACTCCCTCTCAAACACTGCATCTGATATGATTCTAGCACTGCCACTGCTAACACTGCATCCGTACTGCAACTCAGTTGCTGAGAGAAGCAAAAAAAACATCCAAAATTAGTTGAACTTAACTGTGCTCAACATAATACAATGTATGTTGGAATCTGATTGTTGTTGACCTTCTGAGTCATTTGCGTTGTTGCTGACTCCAGCATTGTGCCAACTGCACTGCTGCCAACCTTGCTCTGCGTTGATCAGTCTCTAGTCCCAAGCTACTGCATCTGTCCTCCAAACAATCCATTGCATCATCAAACACTAAGTCCATCTCGCTACTGTTGAATCCTAGGCTCCCGTAGAAAGGAATTGATCCAAGAGGTGGACTCCTCAAGGATCTTGCCCCACATGTAGTCCTCCCAACTACAGCGCAATATCGCCCCATCTCCCACCTGGAAATTTGTGTGCACTCATGGAAAACTCATCCTCGTCAATCTTTGTTGAAGCAACCTTAGGATCATGTTTCTCATCCTTGTCCTTTTTCTTCAAAGGACACTGAGATGTATAGTGGCCCAACTCGCCACAATTGAAACATTTCACCTTCGAAATGTCCTTCTTTTGTTTCGGCTTTTGTTGTCCCTTCGATGCTAGAGCTGCGTTCTCCTCCTCCTCCTTCGTCTTTGTGCCACTCCCACTACTGCCACTGAGGTTGACCTTCACTAGGTCCCTCCTTAACTCCTCCTGTTGAAGAGTCGCCCACATCTCCTCTCATGAAGGTAGGTTTTCTCTGCCCAATATGCTTTGGACGAAAACTTTCCATTCATCTGAAACTCCATCCAAGGTTATCCTCACCATTGCGGTTGGCTAAGGAGTGGACCCCACTGCAACAAGTTGGTCTCTAGTGTCCTAAAGATGCTGAAGATAGAGGTTCACCCCTACTCCTTTCTGCATCAAAGTCCGCTGCAACTTCTACTCCAAATACATCTTCCGTTGTTCGGAAGAGCCTTCGTACAGAAAAGACAAGGCTTCCCACATCTCTCGGGATGTATCCTTGCCCTGCAAGTGTGAGACCACATGATCTCGAACTCCATCAACAATGAGCCTCTTTGCCTTCCCCTGCTCAACCTTGTACTTCTTCTTTTGATCGTCGTCAGCAAGAACAGCTACAACACTATTGACGTAGGCCTCAAGATCATGTTCCTCCAGAACAGCTATAATCCTAGTCTTCCATATGACATAGTTGGAAGCTCTTTCCAACCTGTCCTGATCTCTGAGCCCATGCGATGCCATTTCACCCAATTGTCGAACTGACTCCTCTAGTCACCGCTTAGCACTACTCAGATGCTCAACAAGTGAGAAATTCGAACTTTCTGGCGGAAATTTCGATGAGGAGAAAATTCCCCTTCTACGTGTCTCTGTTCTTTTTCAACGGATTTCTGGCCCGGAAAAAACTGCGCCCTTCAAGCACTGTGTTGAGCCTCTGCGTCACTCCCTCTACCTCTGCAAACTCACGAACTAGAAATTGTACCTCTCTGTCATCTCACTCAGAAAGATTTCCTCGGATCTGCTTCCCGGCAAGGACTGCGCAATCCCTTCAAGGGGATTCGAATTGCTGCCAAGTGCAGTTTTCGGCCTCACTGCATAGTACTGGATCTGCACTTCCTATTTCAAAATCAGTGCTCTGAAACCATGTGAAAGTTCCGACGACTAAAGGAACCCCTACTGCAGCAAATCTGAATCTACTTCACTTACTTGATTTTAAATAACATTGATCAAGTTATTCTTCTGAATATTGAAGCAAATTACTTCTACAGCCTACACTAATTTAATATTTGATCTCATGAAATAGAAAACAAGGCAAAGAACAAGATACATAGGACACACTTATTTTTGGACATAATAGTCCCCGGAAAACCCCAATGCGGGAAAACCGGTGTAGCAGCTCTGAGGGTTTTATTATTATGCAGGAGAAATATCTGAATACAAATCTAGAATGCTCATCTAGCAATCCTTTACAAAGAAAACACTGGCAGAAAATCTGAGTGAATTTTACCTCACTTCACCCGACAGAATTCTGGCTGATCCGGCACAAGACTCGCTGCACCCCGGTTATTTTTGCATTGGTTCTGGTCAGCCCTGCGTCACCTTCTCTGCCCTCTGTGTCAACTCTCCTGGCAGTTCTGGTAATTCTCGGCACTTCTGGCAATTCTCGGCAGTTTCGGCAATTCTCGGCAGTTCCGGCAGTTCTGGATTCTGCATGACAAGTAGCTTTTATGCTCTGTGATGGCCCTTCTGGCTCTGCGTTAGGACTACATGGGCCCAGACTGGCCCAACGTCAGCTCTCCCGGCTACTGCGCTGCCTCTCTGAATGCTCTCTCCGCCTCTTAGTCAATATTCTCCGGAAAGTCCTTCTGGATTCTCAGTGCCCCTCAGCTGCAAGATCTCCCCAATTGGTTTTCTTCCTGAGAACTTCTCCCCTCAGAAAATCAATTTCCTCAATCTCTCTGTGTGTGTTTCCAAATGAACCCCAAGCCTCCATTCTATACTTTTCCTATTGAGTCTTCAACGGACGAGATTAAGTCTCTAATCAACGGCTAAGATTAAAATATGATTTGATCCGCCTTCTAGATCATTCTCACCCATATTTTGATTAATATTTTAATTTCCCTAATTTTAGACTTAGGAACTCCATTAAAAATATTAATTATTTTAATAAAATACAATCAGGGTGGAATTTCACCAAACGGTTTCTGGGTTCTTTAAAACTCGTGTGCCTCAGCCTCTCCACCAATTTTCAAGGCTCGAGCACTTCCGATGCTACCAAAAACTAACAATCTTTCCGTCTTATCTTTATTGACTCATAGCTGAAGTTAATATGATGCCTTTGGAAAGGACTTCCTAATTCAATTATGCAAACATTTTTTTAATACACATCATATCTGAAGTGGTTTGCTTAATCATGATGTTTAGATCAATACAATGACGGATATGTTGTTTTACAACAAATCACACAATGATGTATGAAGACTACTATCAAGTATATTGTTGAATCAGAAACATTGTTACTTGAAATGGATATCACAACATTGAAAGGGCAAGATTCATTATCCTTGCTCCTTCAAATCATGATAACATGAATATTGAATGATTACCATGATGTTGTTGAGTCTTTGTTCCCTGGTTTGACATCAATGACGAACCACTCAACAATATCTCCCTTTGTCATTGATGTCAACACTCATGCTTGTTGAATTTTGTAGCTATGGTCAGTCTTCATAATTTATATTTTTTATGTATTTATAATAATGACTATAAAGCATATTCTTTATGCATGAGTCATTAAAGGAAAATATTAAAAGACATGTTCATCATGTCAGTTGTAAAAGAGGAATTTGATTTTTTTATTTTGAACATTTTGGCTCCTAAAAAGTCAAGTCGGCCTCCTCCTACTAAGGTCATCCCCCTTCAAGTGTTCAAGTCGGCTCTGTCAAGAAAGGCACCCATTCAACCTCTTGGATCACTATATATAGACATCATTCAACCTCCCTCTATGAGCAATTTGAATCTCGTGTGGAAGATCAATCTGAAGCAAGCGAAGACCCCTATCCAAGGTAGAGAACGAATATTTTTGAGGTCAAACATAGAGGACGATGGTCTAAGAAAAGCAAGCGTAGATCTGAGGCAAGAATGTGAATCTGAGGCAAACAAACTCTGTCTGAGTCAAGTGAAATCTGTCTATGGCAAGCGAAGATATATGAGGCAAGCGAAGGTTTGCGGCAAGCAAGCGAAGGTCTAAAAAGGCAGTAGAACAAAACATATTTAGACAAAATATGAGGCCGAGTTTATGTCCTAGATGAAGTAGATCAGGTTAAAGTTATTAAGGAGCTAGTTGACTTGACTAGGAGGGGTAATGGAACAGGTTTGACCTATTGATTTTCTAGTTTTATCAAGACTAGTACAATTTTTCTAATTGATAACTACTTCCAATGACACAATTAGACTTCTTTAGAGCATTCCAATCATTAAGCAGTTTATACATGAAAAATTTCAACCATTAACTTCTTCAGCAGAGCAATAGAGATCAGTAAAACAATAAGACAATAGACACCAGAAATTTGGTCAATGACCAGGGCAAAACCCACAAGGGGAAAACCCAATAAATCTTTCCTTCTGAGAGAGTTTAGTTCATTAAAATGTACATCAGAATATTCCAAACAAAATTCCAATCTCTAACCTCAATATTTGCCAAGTCAAATTAGTCAAAAAGAGAGAAATAGTCAATGCTAGTCCAAGTCAAAGTCTACAACAGGGGTTGAATTTCAGCCTAAGGTAGTTGGTCAAAGACAGAAACAAGAGAGGTCAAACTTTGTTGGAAACTTCATCTTCTTTCTCCTTCACATGTGTGAGTAGAAATGATTGTTTGAAACCGAATGGATGAGATGGATTGATGCCAAATGAGGTCACTTAAATGCCAATATATACATGTGCTAGGAGGTGGGTTTCGACCTTGGGCTCAAATCCTTTCAATGAGTGGGGCCGACTTGAGAAAATGAGGTTGACTTGGTCAACACGAAAAATTTAAAATTTCTCCTTTGATTTGCAAACGAAAATATCGATTGAAGCTACCAATTTTCTAAAATCCCTCTTAGCTAGGGAGGTACTTTTCATTCTCACTCTCTCTCTCAAGATCAATCTCCCAGTAATCCATTGGTCTCTCAGTAACAACCCAAAGGAGAGATCAAATGTACAAGTCTCATCATAAGGAAAGATGCATAGCATCAAACTCATCCCACAAGCCAAAACCCAATGCCATCAAGGTCAGTGCCCAACTGACCATGGGATCAATTAATGAGGCCAAACTCTCCAACCATATGCAATGGTTTCTTAGTCAATCACAATGACCCAAGAGAGTACTCCAAAAAATCAATCTTCTCGACCAAGTCCACTTGGTCTCTCAGTCAAACAAAATGACTCAAGGAAGAGAACTCAACATCAATCTCCCTGACCAGCCTACTGTTCTCTCAGTCAAACACAATGACTCAAGAGAGTAAGCAGGATCAAACTCTCTGACCATACCAATGGTCTCCCAATCAAACCCAATGACCTAAGAGTGTACACAGGGTCCATCTCCCCGACCATAAACTATTGATATTTCTAGTAGAAGCAAAAACTAGAAAAAATTTCTTCAAGGATAACTACTTTGAATGATTAACTAGCATTAGTTCCATATAGCATTCAATATCATTAAGCAAGTATACATAAGAAAATTTCAACCATCAACCACAGTATAGAAGCAGAAATAACAATAAGACAATGAGACAAGAGACACAAAAAATTAGGCATGTGGTTAGGGAAAAACCCACAAAGGGAAAACCCAGAAATCTTTCCTTATGAGAGAGAGTCAGTGTTCATCAATTCATCCAAAAAACAAAACATAACAGCTGACCAAAAACATGTCTTTCCAAAATGCCAAGCCTCCCTAAGATTTCTAGCCTCCTCCT
This sequence comes from Pinus tabuliformis, assembly GCA_031772625.1. Classification (NCBI taxonomy): domain Eukaryota; kingdom Viridiplantae; phylum Streptophyta; class Pinopsida; order Pinales; family Pinaceae; genus Pinus; species Pinus tabuliformis. The sequence goes on along the minus strand of CM062818.1, from coordinate 1,056,207,484 downwards.
CCTTCCTCATTTGCTAAAAAAAACATAATGCTTGAGGTAATTTGATGCCCAAATGAGGAGGGCCCTTGAATATATCGTCTTCACAAGGGGGTCGAATAGGTGCCTTCAAGGGACCCAGCGACGTGAACAATAGAAGGCCAACTTGAGTAATTTAGGAGGCATTAAATATTAGTTCAAATTTTCCATTTCTTCTTAAGATGAAAATACCAACCATGGCTACTCAAATTCCAACACAACCTCTTAGCCAGGGAGGTACTTTTCATTCTCTCTCAAGATCAATCTCCCTAACCAATCCATAGATCTCTCTGCAACAACCCAAGGGAGAGATCAGATGTACAAGTCTCTCTCTCTTTCAAGATCAATCTCCCTGACCAATCCATAAGTCTCTCAGCAACTGCCCTAGAGAGAGATCACAAGTCTCATCATAAGGAAAGATACATAGCATCAAACACATCCCATCAATCAATATTGTTAACGAGGCCAAGCTTTCCAACCATATGCAATGGTTACATCGGCTCCATCTCCCCGACCATAAACAAGGTCCCTGGGTCCATGACCCAAGAGAGGAATCCCTATCTCAATCCTTGACAATATAGTCTCTCGGTCCACGACCCAAGGGAGAAAACTCATCCTTCCTGACCAAATTCATTGGGGCCTCTAAGTCGAGGACCCAAGGAAGGGAACTCAAGATCAATCATCCCCAACCAATCCATAAGTCTTTCAACAACTGCCTAAGGGAGAGATCACAAAAAAAAAATCAGTGTCCCCACACCAAACCCATTAGTTTCCCAGTAAAAACTGTTATGAACATAAATTATGTAAAAACAAACAATAAATAATTATCATAATAATATAAATATAATAATAAATAATAAGTAAATTAACTAATGGTTAGTTAGTTAATAATGAAAAGGCATGTCTTAGAGACATGTCTGTTCGTGAAAGGGTACTTATTTGGCTATATCTACAAGACCCTCATTCTCAATTGTACTCATCCTACATAAATTCTTTATATAATATACAATTTAAAATTTCTATCCTACAATGGATGTCTTTGTTTATGAAGTATTTTAATATTTCCACTGCATATACGACTTTTGGTTGTTACATTGGTATTAGAGCTACGTCTGATCCGGCCTTTGACCATCAACATATCGTCAACCTTGTTGTTGTCATGATTTAAGTGTTTCGCTACATCAGTCTTGGAGATTCTACATCCCATTGGTTTCGTCATTCAGGGCTTTGGCCATTAAACAAAACAAAAAAAGGAAGAAAAAAATAAGATAGTCAAAGAAAATAAAAGAAGTGCATATAAAGATTAAAATATATATATATAGTCCGATGTAAATTTTGAAGGAGAACATTCATATATATAAAACGATTCTACATTATTGATAAAAAGTGCATGATAAAGTTAAGAGGGAATCTTTCCAAATATATTTAAAATTATATGTAAGAGAAGAGTAGATAAGATCAGAGGATACGCCTTTCTCGCAATACAAAAGGCAGATCGACCCAACAAGAGGCAAGATCTGGAAGAACGTATACAGCAAGATCATCTGGCAACCAATATAGACGCTGGTTCAGGTAGAGCTCAGCCAGAACGCAGACATCAGGTAACCAAAAATAGTTTTCAGATTTTTATTAAAACCCCTGAGAAGAAATCTTTTTTAGTATGGGTAAGTGGAGATAGTTCTGTTTCGCTGCTAAAGCAGCAAATTTGTGCTCTGACTGGCTATCCGGGCCAGATCCAACACCTAGTCAGTGGTAGGTGGTCTCTCCAGGACCACAGAACCCTGGGAAGCTACGAGATCAGCCCTGGAGAAACCATTGTCCTGAATCTCAGGCTGAGAGGAGGGGCACCATCTCAAGGACAGCCAAGCAGTTCAGGAGGGGAAAAGGGGAAACCAGTACCCCAGTATAAACCCAAGGGAGCTTCATCATATAAAAACATTCTCCAAGGAAACAGAGAGTCAGGATCCTCCCCAGATCAAGGTGGATATACACCTCGGCCATACATAGTTGAACAGCTAGGGCAAACTCCAGCCCTTAATTTCGACTCCACAGGGCTGGATGACTATGTTAAGTCATATGAATCGCAGGCCCTCATATGCCGATTCAACAGCTTTTGGCCAACACCAACGAATCTATTCCACTGGATCTTCAAAAATTGGACCATGGAATGCGAAATACACTTATGCTCTAAAGGGTTCTTCGTAGTCAGATTCGCATCCAGGGAAGTCAGAGATATAATTATCAATGCAGGGCCTTGGTTCTGGGGAACGGCAGGGCTGTTTATAACCCCATGGTTCACAGACTTCGATCCAAACAAAATGACAGTCACCAAAGTGCCGGTATGGGTTCGTCTTCACAACCTCCCCCTACACTTCTGGAGTGAACGAGTCCTGGAAGGAATCGGGAACAGCATCGGGAAATACATCAAAACAGATATGGAAAGGATTGATGAGAGGATCTTCACTTTCGCACGAATTTGCGTGGAAGTGGATTTAAGTAAAGGTCTGCCTGACAACATAAGGCTGATCTATAAACAACAAAATTGGTTGCAAGCACTAGACTACGAAAATACTGCCTTTAGGTGTAGGCTATGCAGACAAACAGGACACCTGCAAAGCACATGTCCAGAAGCCAAAAAAGTAAACAGCAAAAGAAAGCAGAAAGGGAAGCAGAAGAAAGGATGGTTCTTTTCCCCTCCGATCTCAGAAGATGATGAATCAGAAGCTGAAGAGGAAGATACTACCAAAGAGACAGCTGAGGTCCCCCAAGAAACGGGGAATCAGAAGGAAAACACAACAGATACCAAGGCTTCACAACTCCACCAAAATCAGGCAGAGAAGACAAACGATGAACAGAACATGGGAGGGATTAAGCGGCACCACCAATCAGACACATCAGACTCAGATAAGGAATTAGGCATGCAGAAAGCAGAAACACAGTTAGTCATAGCCTCGATCGAGCCCACTCATGGAGGATGGCGCAAGGTCGAAAAGAAAAAAGGAAGGAAAACCTGAAGCATGAGTCACACTCACATATGAAATTCAGTTTTTGCCTTCACTTCTCTTCCCTCTCTCCCTCTCTCTTTTCTCCCTTTCTCTCTTTTCTTTTCTCATCATTTTTTGCACGTTACTCCAGTAACGTTGCGTAGGGTGCCATGGCACTCGAGCCCACTGGGCAGCTTACGGAAATGCATCATGCATCTGCAATTGTAACTTTTCATTTTTTAAATAAAAAGTTACAGATTTTTTCCTCGGAAAAAAGAGAAGAGTAGATAATATTATCTTGATTCTTCAATAAGTAGTTTACAAGGTCGTGGTTTTAGCAACCCATGGTAATTGCCCATGGTATTTTCAAGGTAAAAGAAAAACAAAAAGAATACAAAGGAGTTTTGAAATATTAGGGATAATAGGAAATTCGATTAAAAAAGTTTTGAAGAATTATAAAAAAAATATTAAAAAGACACTTTTAAAGGAGGCTTGAAGTACAAAGTCCAAAGGAACTTTAAATATATACCTAAAGTCATCTCGACAAAACAAAATGGGATCAATCATTGAAAAAGAAATGTTGGAAATCAATTCTAAAATGACGAAGGAAGAAAGGTTTTCCTATAATGGTCTTTCAGTTACAAATCACAGAGTAATTACATTAAAAGGAAGTATCCAAGGAAGAGAAGTTAATGCCGTCATCAACCTAAGCAACGATAAAAATTATATCAACATCAACTTGGCAAATCAGCAATTAATTCCAAAGCTAAGCATTGGTGTAAAGAAAAATAATTTTAACCAAAAAAAGTATTAAATTAGTGATCTACAAGTGACAATAGGTCATTATGAGTACATATCTCAATTTCGTGTTGTAAGGACGGATAAAAAGACTGACATCATACTCGGTCAACCCCGGTTTAAGGATTTGGGTACATTCATGTTAAACATAGAGACAAATTTTGACGTTCTTTATAAAGGGAAGATGGTCATGTTTCGAGACATAACAAGTAAATCAAAATCAATAAAATCTTCATTAAAAGACCTTAAGGACATCTCAAACTTGATGTTTCAAGATAACGAAAAAACTATATCAAGGAAGTAAAAAGAGCTTGAAGAAGTCATTTGCAGCAAAGATAGAAATTTCGCGCCTCAGAGATCACCAAGAGAAACTACTTGAACAAGTCAAGAAAGCTAAAGCATCAAAGAAGAAACTCAAGGAGCATTTATTAGAACAAGAAGAAGAAAATTTATGTTTAAAGAGCTTTAACCAAACATTAGTAGAACAAATCAAGTGTTTAAAAAACGATAAGCGTGAAGGCCAAAATAAAGTTGACTCAGAGAATGAGGAATGCTTACGACTCAAAAATCATAATCAAAATCTGCTCAAACAGATTAAAAAACTTAAGGATGAAAAGAAATCATTGACGAATAGATTCAAAGAACTTGTCACAAAGGAAGCATCAAAATCTCCAGATGTAACAGTCCAAACTAAAGAAACAAACATCAATACCACTAATCTCGCAGTTCAGGCAAATCCAAACCCTATTGAAGTAAAAACACACTCAGAGGTTGTCGCTCAAACAGAAAACACCCCAAATAAGGATTCAATAGTTAAGTCAACAACAACAATGCCTAATGGAAATCAAGAAACTGCCATAAAAACGTTTAAGGAAGTTCAAACAATAAAAATTCTTTATCTACATCCGAATCACAAGAGTAGACACCTTAATCAATCTACAAATCTATATCATGCAGAACATAAACAAACTTATGTTCTAAAGAATATTGAAGTGAGCTCAATATGGTCATACGATAACTATTCACCACACATCTCCAAGGATTAGAAGATTCCCCAGAAAATTAATCTAGGATGGTCCGATTCGTTTTCAGTATAACAATTTTGTCTATCGCTTAGAACATCATATCGTCATGTATCAACAAAGATTAGAGCTCAGAAACAAGAAGATATTCCAAACGACAGAAGAGATCTGATCCTTCATCAGTAAGCTTTGAGGACAAAGGCTTTTGAAGGAGAAGGCAATGTTATGAAAATAAATTATGTAAAAATAGGTAATAAATAATAATCATAACAATATAAATATAATAATAATTAATAATTAAATTAACTAATGGTTAGTTAGTTAGTGAATAATGAAAAGGCATGTCTTAGAGACATGCCTGTTCGTGAAAGGGCACTTACCTGGCTATATATACAAGACCCTCATTCTCAATTGTACTCATCCTACATCAATTCTTTATATAATATACAATTTACAGTTTCTATCCTACAATGGATGTCTTTGTCTACGGAGTATTTTAATATTTCCGCTGCATATACGACTTTTGGTCATTACAAAAACCTAAGGGACCACTTCAAGCCTCATAACCAAACTCCCTGACCATAAAGGTCTCCCAATCCATGACTTAAGGGAGTAACCAGGACAATCTTCCCGACCATAACCATGGTCTCTCAACTAATGCCTAAGAAAGATTGTTATGATGTTATCCACTCAATGCTCCCTCTCTCCAACAGGGGTAATCCCAGCCACACCAAGCTTTGTCAAAAGCATCAGTAGACAAGTATGCCATGGTCGATTCCAGCACAAGATCAAATAGATCAGCAAACAGCTTTCGAAGCCAAACTGCTTTACAAATCAGCTACATTTCCAACTTCAAACATCCACGTCATTCAAACTAACACAACACCCAGAAGTGCCCTTTCTTTCTTTGAGCTAATCAAAGGAATCCATCAAGTCAGCAATGAAGTCTTACAGCCTCTTCAAATTTCCATCATGGAGATGCTCAAGGACTCACAATCCATAATGCCAAATCTCATTAAGGATGCCACACTTCAATCAACTCCCTCTTACATTGAAGAGGTCCTCAGCCCTTGTCAGAAACATATCATCAATACATAGCAGAAAATTCATGGTCTCATCTTCAACAGATTTGGATCATCATAAGACTTCTAGCCATCTTCATCTTGGAAGTCACAACTGACTTCTTTTCCTCATAGATCAGAACATGCTTCAATCAAGTTGATCTTGTCTGCTCCCTCTTAATCCAAAGCTCATCAAATCAGAAGTCTTCTTATCACTTTGTTCTTCCATCATTTTTCAACAATTACCGCACCTTGGTAGTCTTCTTTTTTTTTTTATACCACATGGTGAATCGGTAACTGCCTGGCCTAATCTAGGGGAGACCCAGGATCAAACCTTAACGTTGCCACTATAACAACAAGAGCATAACCAACCACCTGCAAATCAGTTATACTAAGTTCCTATGATTTTAGCAAGAGCAGACTCAACGGGAAAGGGGAATCCGCCCCTCTAGCCGCCACCACAGCAGGTCAATGTACTCAGTGAGATTTGAACTCGGGTCTGCCTGGGCATCGCCCATATGACTTTACTGTCAAACCAGTCTTCATTATGTACCTACAATCCTCACTAAGAGACCAAGGAAGAACAAATACAACCAAGCAAGATATACAAAGACAAGAGACTCATAATAAGGCAATAATAGAAACAATCAAGAAAGAAAGATAAAATACTTATCTTTAACAATGACAGCTCCCTCTTGATCTTAGCCTTCTTACAATCAACTTGTAAATCATGTTGAGAAATCAAGGGGAGCTAATTTAGGGTGATTTCCCTTACTTCGATAACTGTTTGTGATGTTCTTTTACTTAACTTGATGTAATTGTAATTATCTTCTTCTTTCACTTTATTATTATTGTGTTCTTATCATCAAACAGCTACCAACCTATGAATATCAATGAGACAAGAGTACACAAAAATGTAGGTTGCTAGCTAGGGCCAAAACCTCTCCTCTTGAGAGGAAAACCAACAACAATTCTTCAATTCTTATAGAATCTTCAAATGACAAAGTCCAAGAGCTAAAGGCTAAGATCCTTGACAAAGACCCCTCCAAGACCAAGTTAGCTTCTCCTTTTGATGAGCTTGTACTTCATGAAGCCAACCCAAGTCAACCTGCTCCAAACCTTCAGATTTCAACCTTTTCTTCAGATTTTTCAGTCACTACATTAGGAGTGCAATTTTTGGCCTCTACTACAACAACCCCAGCTCGCACGTGTGGGTGAGATATGGTAGATTGAGACTCTTTTCTCCTTCACCTGGTGTGTTTCTTCTTCCGTTGTAACTCAGATTGCAAATGTCATCTCTTTGATGCCAACCTCGGCTTCTCTTGGCAAATCTGCAATTCGGCCTTGCTACGATAAGATGATGCCCTACTCCTTTTCGCACGAGTGAGAGATTCAACCCTAAAACAGTCCTCCAAAACTTTGATTTATCTTCCCTCTTGGTTTCCTCTTCTTTGTTGGTTATTAGGCCTTTTTTCTTGTAGTCATACTTGATTAGATCCTCCTTCAAATGAGGTCGAGATTCTCTTATATATAGGCTTCTTGTAAGCCCTCAATAGGCTAACTTGACATCTCTTGAAGGCCAACTTGTTGACTACAGGGCCGACTTGATATTGGAGGGTCTTTATGACAGAATTTGACTTACATAAATTCCTTTGACTTGATACATGATGCCCAATAGGGTCTCTTACATATTACAATGACTCTTTGACTCCTAGACTTTAGGACAAAGCCCTAGAAGCACACAAAGGGTGCTTGACCTATAATTAAATTGACCTTAAGCATGAAACCCATGCTAGAAATAATAATAATAAATTTTCCTTTTCTCTTTTACATCAAATAAAATCAAGATTACAAAAGACATTATGACCACTGAACCTAGTTACATTTTCCAACACTCCCTCTTAACTCGGAAGGTATTCATAATACATACGAGGTACATGGACATTCTCATACTGAAGAATTCTCATAAGAAGAGTCAGATTGGTAAGCCATCACATAAGCTATCTTCTCAACTTATAACAGTGCATCTCATCATATCAACCAGCATTGTCATATAGCAAGGCCTTGACTAACAGCTCTATCTCTCCACTAGATTAGAGCATAATGTTGGGGAGACCAATGATTTATAGACACCTTCATCATCGTCTCTCAAGGCACATACCCCATCCGAATGTTCACAAGGTATGTCCTTTTAGGACCATTTCTGTCATGGATTTACACATCCTCAAGGAATTTCCTCTTCCAATACTTTTGCCTATTGGATGCCCTACCACATCCTCAAAGAGTATCAGTATCAGCATCAGTCTCAAATGCCTACCCAATTCCCCATTCTTTCTCCATAAAGTGAAGAAAGAATGATGTGTCTATCTCTCCCTTTTAACTAGGGAGGATCTACTCATTCCTATAAAAGGAATATACCCAAGCTCCCTCTTAACTAGGGACTTGTTTCCAACAACAGCTATCTGCTCTTTGGTGAAGATCATGGTACTATCAGCTGGTTGTAGGGCTCCTTCTTTCCGCATCATTATGTCATGGATGAACTTCAACTTCTTCATTATGGAGCCATCTTCTTCATAACTTCTTTGTAGGGCTTCGGCCATCTTCTACATCATTTCCCTTCAACGAAGCACAGTGTTGAACAAATAGTCATGTCATCCTTATGTTCATCAGTACGTGACCTTCGTCGTCATCATCTAGCAATCCTTCATACTACTACCTCTTCCAAGTCATGTTCCTTCTAGGATCTTCCATCCAATCTTAGTTGTAGATGAACTTCTACAGCCCTCTTTCACTAGCCCTGTTACAAACCAACCAGATGCTTTCTTTCAAAAATCAAAAATGAATGTCAAATCAACATTACCTCTTTATGATGGCCCTTTGTCACAACATCTGCTTCTTGCAACATCAACATCCTTTTGCATATTGTATAAACCCATCTCCAAGACATACATTACCAAGGTTCTCCTTCTCCAACGTACATATCAGGGTCTTCATACTTTCTTCATGGAGATGTCATAGCTAATCCTTCTTGTTATTAGACATTGATCACTTATCTTATCTTGTGACTATAGATACATCTTTCACGAGCTCTTCTTTCACCTTCTTCATATAATGTTTTCTCAGGATCTTTTATAGATGGTTCCTTCAACATAAGAACGATAGTTGCCAATCTACCTCATATTCTTCATGAGGTCATATTATGTTGATTTCATCTCGTCAATATGTAGAAGAGTTCAAGGCACATTGTCTACATGACTTCATGCATCATTTTAATGGAAGAGTTTCTTCTTCTTTCATCATACTCGTGAGATAGAGTATTCAACCATTCTATCTGTAACTATATGATGACATGACTTTATTTATCTATTACCAAATATATACATACCTCTTCCTTCATGTGGTCATCTAGACTTCCTTTGGCAACTTCCTTTCCTTGCTTGAAAATGAAAAATGCTTCAACCAACTTGACAAGCTGCACATTTTTTGTCATCATACCATCATCCTTGTGGATTCCATACTAGGTGTAATGTAGACTATTTGTGTGACACTTGCTTCTTCTAGAGTGAATCTTTATTAAAAATATTCTATGGAGGATCTTGATGATCCTTACTTTGCAAATGCTTCCTTCTAATGATGATGAGGTGTGACAAATTTTAATATTTCTATTCTTGCTAGATGACTTGCTTCCACCATTCCAACTGTCACTTCGGTTATCCTTTCATGCTTCTAATGATGATACCATGAGCTACTTCCTTTCATGCTTATAATATGATGTTATCTCCATCACTGCTGCAATGCATCATATCATACTTGTGATGTTTTCCATCATGATTGCTATCTTCTACAAACTAAAAAGAACTAAGTATATGATGTTATTTCAGTCATAGTAAAGGTATTTCACCTCTTCCTTCTTTGACTTCTTCTTTTCAGGTTCTTCTACTTCTTCGGTGACATGGGCTTCATTTCTTTCTTTTCTCTTCTTGTTGTCCTTGAGTTTAGGACAATTCCTTGTTAAATGCCCATATTCATTACATTCATAACATTGAATCTTAGACATGTCGATTTTCTTTTGAAATCTTTTTCGAGACTTCCCTTTCTTCCTTACCATAGTTGCATATGCTTGAGTTTGTTCACTTGATCCAACATCGTTCTTTGCCATCAATTTCATTTCTTCAATTTTGCATAATGACCATAGATCATTGAATGGGGTAGTTTCCTTATTTCCATAAATACTTGATACAAAGTTGCCCCATTCATTAGGTAGTGCATTGAGCACAATGGTGGTCATCTCTCGATCAAACATTACTTCTCCTAGCTCTAGTAGTTGATCTCTTATTTGAGATACCCTCACAAGGGGTGAGGCTACTCCTCCTTCCTTTGATACCTGCATCTTGTATTGTTTGGTTCTTAATGATATAATTTCTCCTGAAGTACTTACGGAGAACAATTCCACCAATTTTTCCTAGATCTCTTTCATTGTCTTCAACTTTGCTACATAGGCAAAGGATCATTGATTGACTCAATAAGGATCCTTTTAGCTCTTACTTCTCCTTTCACATACTTTGATAGTGCTTGAGATTGCTCTTGAGAAGGTTTGGTGATTGAGCCCGTGACATATTCACTAACTTCATTTTCCAAGAGGATCAAATCTATTCTCTTCTTCTATGCAAGGTAATTCGATGTCCCAACAAGTTTGTTGTTCTCCTTGCAGAAAGAAGTCACAGTAGATTGAGACATACAATATAGAATACTTACTTGTCAAGTGGAGATGCTTCTTTGATGATGATGTCTTTCACTAGATGTCTTCTCGATGATGTTGACTTCCACTATTCTTTTACAATTCAAGATGCCTCTAAGATGATGATTGCATGACGATCTTATTCAAGGATGTTTGAGATGTGATCTTTTCTTCCAAGAGAAGGAGATTTCCTTGATTCCTTTGATGATGGAGTGTTCTTCTTGCTTCCTTTGGATGTAATGTAGAATATGAATACTTCAAGTGTGTAGAGTCTTTTGAGTGGAGGTGGGGTCCTTGAGGTCTTCTTCTTCTTCAAAGTGTTGTTCCTTCTAGATGATATGATCCTTGTGATGAGATGGATAGTCCTCCTTGATGCTTCTCAGTTCTCCTTGTGCCCGGCGCTTATGTATCCTTCTTCAATTGGATGATTTTCAAGCTTCCTTTCTTTGTTGTTTTCACCTTTGCTCTAATACCATGTTGAGAAATAAAGGGCAGCTAGATTAGGGTGATTTCTCTTACATTGATAATTGCTTGTGATGTTCTTTTACTTAACTTGATGTAATTGTAATTAGCTTCTTCTTTCACTTGATTATTATTGTGTTCTTATCATTAAACAGCGACCAAATTATGAAGATCAATGAGACAAGAGGACACAAAAATGTAAGTTGTTAGCCAGGGCCAAAAACTCTCCTCTTGAGAGGAAAACCCACAAGAATTCTTTTCTTCCTATAGAATCTTCCAGTGACGAATTCCAAGACCTAAGACCCTTAACAAATACCCCTCCAAGACCAAGTCAGCTTCTCCTTTTGATGAGTTTGTCCTTCACAAAGTCAACCTGCTCCAAACCTTCAGATTTCAGCCTTTGCTTCAAATTTTTTTATCACTACTTCAAGACTACAATGTTCAGCCTCTAACGCAGAAACCCTAGCTTGCATGTGGGTGAAATATGGTAGATTGAGACTCTTTTCTCCTTTGCTTGGTGTGTTTCTTCTTCCTTTGTAACTCAACCTGCAAATGTGATCTCTTTGATCCCAAACTTCAGCTTCCCTTGGCAGATTTGCAATTCGGTCTTGCTGCAAAAAGATGATGCCCTAATCTTTTTCGCACGTGTGATAGATTCAGCCCTAAAAAAGTCCTCCAAAACTTCGATTTATCTTCCCTCTTGTTTTCCTCTTCTTCGTTGGTTATTAGGCATGTTTTCTTCTAGTCCAACTTGATTGGATCCTCCTTCAAATGAGGTCGAGGTTCTCTTATATATAGCCTTCTTGTAAGCCCTAAATAGGTCGACTTGACATCTCTTGAAGGCCGACTTGTTGACTGCAGGGTTGACTTGATCTTGGAGGGTCTTTATGACACAATTTGACTTACATAAATTCCTTTGACTTGATACATGATGCCCGATAGGGTCTTTTACATATTACAATGACTCTTTGACTCCTAGATTTTATGACAAAGCCCTAGAAGCACACAATGGGTGCTTGACCTATAACTAAATTGACCTTGAGCATGAAACCCATGCTAGAAATAATAATAATAATTTTCTTTTTCTCTTTTACATCAAATAAAAATCAAGATTACACAAGACAATATGAAGACCAAACCTAGTTACATTTCCGAACAAATCAACCATGTCCATAATATCATCGTCAAGTTGTCAATTTTGTCATGCAAGAGCTAGGGATTTTTCCTTCAGCAACAGCAATCAATCAATCCTAGGGTTTGGTCCATGAGCCCTAGGCTTCCAACCCTTTTTGTCTTCATAGGATTTACAATCTTTGATAAGAGATATGCCATAGATACAAGGGACTCGTCCCTTTTTTACCACAAAGAGAGAGGTTCAATCAGGTCGGCTCCATGCAATGAGTGTCATCCTTCTATGTATGAGGGTTCAGCAATTATTAAAGACCAGGTCAACCCTCCAATTTTATCCATGGAGATTTCTTGCAACAAAGTCTTCGAATGACCAGCAACTCTAACTCATAATTCTTTAGGGACCTAGCTTAGAAATCAAGCCTTCCAAAAGCACTGAAGTTCGTCCTGTAACTCAGCCTTTAGGGCTTTGCATAGATCAACAAGGATATTTCAAACTTGTTCATTGATTATATTTGAGAGGAAATCATCATATTTCAGGGAGATGATCAGCCTCTAGAAATGACCTCTCATTTCACACACATAATTGTGATATTCCTTATTGCAATCAAAGATGAATACTATCTAAGGATCATTTCAATATTTTCCTACAATACATAACACATGACACTGCTTATTCAACCTTGATGGAGATACATAGTATTTTCATCCCTGTCAAAAGGAATCTTAACTTTGATCAAAATCGCTGAGAGCAAAAATTTCATACCTTGTGACATTTACTGAGGTAATTCAGACCTCACCCTCAAAACAAGTTACAAACTTATGCTTAGAATCTTCATATCTCTTCATAGACCTTTGAATTTAGATCAGAGACTAGAGTGAGAAAAGGAGTGATTTCTTGACTTTGATCTAGACATCCTTGACCTCATTAACCACCTTTGCTTCATTATAGAGATTCAGACAAGACTTCATCCACAGAAAGATTCATCCATCATGCCATAGAGATGAGGCTCGGACATTATAGATAGAGATGGCAAACTCGGACCGGATCATGAAGCTCAGATGGATGAATAACTTCACAACAATACCACAGAAATATAGCAATACAAATGTAACTTGGATGCCATAGAGAGAGCTCGGATGCTACCAACCCTTTCGTTTATCAAAGATGTATCATAGAGGGACTCGGCCCTTCTCATGGAAAACACAAAAACTCGTCACATCAATATCAAACCCAGACTCTAACTCGGATTACTTTCACTACAGTGGGAAAATTCGAGCTCAGATTACAGAGGTTTCATACCATACAGATATGATACCACAAAGATGTAACATGAATTTGTACAATGGGCAAAAACTTGGTCAATACCAGTCCTTGTAACTTGATCACAAGAGATAATTGTGGACCACAAAGATAGCTTCAATCTGACGGAGATCGAGCTTGTTTAATACCACACGGATCTCACCACAGAGACAAATCCTAACCACCATACTTTGGATCATGCTTCAGTTTTGGAATTTTTTAACAAACCCCAGTACAAAGAGCTCGAATGGCAAACCTTCTGAGGCTCGAACTTCAAACCTTAATTGTCTCAGAACTTCGGTGGAGGCTTGGATCTCGACTAGGAGCAGACCTCAGATCTCAGCCTAATCACAGGTCTGTAGTATACTAGAACTTAGACCAATATATGACCTTGAATCACAGAATAGGAAGCTCAGATTATCCCTCTAGCACTTGGCCTAGAGGCAAGCTTTAGATGGCAAGAAAACTCAGACAAAGTAGACTCACGAACCACAGAAAAGGAGCTCAGTGAATCCTCCTAGGCTTGGCCTATTAGCAGACTTTGGATAGCACGAAATTCGGACAAGGAGCAGATCTCGAACCTATTCCACAGGAGCAGCAGACCTCGAACTTGATCCATAGTAGCCATGGATTAGTACAGACTTTAAACGAAGACTCCTTCACATGTTTAGCCCTTGAAAACTTCCTTGTAGACCTTTGCATAAGAGAACATATAAGAATTGATCATTTCTTCTACAAAGACTTCCTAAGAGCCTCACTAACTCGCATATCCACAGAGAAACAATGCCTCAGAAACCCGCATATCGACTGTCACAGAAATAATGTCCCCATGACCTTAGAAGATATGTGTTCAGGACTTCGCATAAGCCTTAGATGATGATGCAAAGTGTCTTCATCCCAAATTATTCTTCAAACCTGGGCTCTCATAGCATGTTGATATTTCTAATAGAAGCATAAACTAGAACAATTTTCTTCAAGGATAACTACTTCCAATGATTAATTAGCATTAGTCCCATATAGCATTCAATATCATTAAGCAAGTATACATAAGAAAATTGCAACCATTAATCACAGTAGAGCGGTAGAAATAACAATAAGACAATGAGATAAGAGACATAGAAAGTCAGGCCTTAGGCCAGGGCAAAACCCACAAGGGGAAAACCCAGAAATATTTCCTTATGAGAAAGAGTCAACGTTCATCAATTCATCTAGAAAACAAAACATAACAGCTGACCAAAAACATGTCTTTCCACAAATGCCAAGCCTCCCTGAGATTTTCAGCCTCCTCTTCCTTCCCCCTTTGCTAGAACAGAGATAACGCTTGAGGTAATTTGATGCCCAAATGAGGAGGAGGGCTCTTGAATATATAGTCTTCACAAGGGGGTCAAATAGGTGCCTTCAAGGGACCCTACTAACCTGAACAATAGGAGGCCGACTTGAGTAATTTAGGGGGCACTAAATATTAATTCAAATATTCCATTTCTTCTTAAGATGAAAATACCAACCATGGCTACTCAAATTCCAACATAAACAAGGGTCTCTTAGTCAAGCTCAATGACCTAAGGGAGGAATCCCTATCTCAATCTCAAACTCCCTAACTATATAGCCTCTCGATCCTTGACCCAAGGGAGGAATCTTGATCTCGATGTCAAAAGGATCAATCTCCTTGACCATATGGTTTCTTAGTCAAATATAATGACCCAATAGAGAGTACTCAAAACCAGTGTCCTCGACCATACTCACTGGTCTCTTAGTCAACACAATGACCTAAGGGATCACATCAGGCCTTATAACCAAACACCCCAACCACATTGGTTTCTAAGTCAATCACAATGACCTAAAGGAGAAATCAGGACAATCTTCCTAACCATAAACCTTGGTCCCTCAACTAAGCCCAAGGAAGATTGTCAATCATATGATGTTAAATTATCACTGCTCCCTCTCTCCCAAAGAAGGATTCTCATCTCCAAGTTGTTCTCTAAAATAAGCAAACTTCATCCAAGACAATGGTTCTGTCAAAACATCAACAACCTACTCATCAGTAGGTACATATTCAAGCCTCAAAGCTCCTCTTCGGATGTAATGATACATGATCTCAATGTGCTTCGACCCGTCATGAAAAATTAGGTTCTCAAAAAGCTTTACACAGCTTTGATTATCACAATATACAATGGTCGATTCTAGCACCTAATCTAACAAACCAACAAACAACTTATGAAGCCACATAGCTTCACAACAGGCTAAACATGAGGCTATATACTCAGCTTCAACCGTACTAAGAGCAACAAAAGTTTCTTTCTTACTAGACCATGAAATCATAGCAGAGCCCAAGCTAAAACAAGGAACCAGAGGTGCTCTTTCTATCATCAATGCATCCAACCCAATCAGTATTAGTAAAACCATGTGGCTGACATTTTCCATTAGAAACATATCTCAAACCATAATGAATGGTGCCACGGAGATATCCCAATATATGTTTCGTTGCAACCCAATGCACATGTCGGGGCTCAACCAAGAATTGGCTCAACGTGTTCATAACATAGTAGATATCAGGTGTGGTGTTCACCAAATAGTTCAATAAGCCAATCAATTTTGTGATACATTAAGGGATCAACAATCTTGCAGCTTATTCAAATTTGTCATCATGGGAGTGTTCATGGACGCACAGTCCACCATGCCAAACTTGTGAAGGATCTCAACAAAGATTTCATCAATCTTTTGTCACACTTCTAATCCCATGCATTAGACCAAGATCCTTCAATCAGCTTCCTCTGACGCTGGACAACGAGGTTCTCAGCCCTAGTTAGAAATAAAAAGCACGGGCTCATCTTCAACAACATATCAACATTGCTCCTTGTAGAACCAAATAGCCATCAACATGAGAGTACCATGCACGAGGTGTCTATCTTCATAGTCTTCTCCCTCTTACTGTGTATTTTCTAGCAATCTTCATCACAACTGACTTCCTGACATAGGCTTCAATCTGGCTGATCTATTTGTTCCCTCTGAGTCTAGAGCTCATCCAATACAATATCTCCCAAAATGAGTCTCCTTGTCACAAGCTTTGTTCTTCAATATATTGTCACAGCCATGATAGCCTTCATTATGTACCTGCAATCCTCACTAGGAGGCCAAGGAAGAACAAATACAACCAAGAAAGATATACAAGGACAAGAAGAATAACAAAAATAGTAGTAATTAAAATAAGAGAGATATAAGATACTTATCTTTTGAGAACATGTCGGCTCCCTCTTGATCTTTAGCCTTTTTGCATCCAACTCGCAAATCAACTTTGTCCACATCATCATCATCATGATGTCATCCTTTCTTTGCAAGAGCTAGGGTTTCTTCTTTAAGGGGAAGTAATCAATCCTAGGGTTTTGTCCATAAACCCTAGGTTTTTACTTATACAAGCCATCTAGGGTTTTTCCAATCAGTAAGTGCATATGATAACAACTCAGATTTTGTCACCAACAAGTTCACCCAATATCCTTGGTCACATCAAACCATTTTGCTCGACTTCATCAAATTAAGGAAGATCTTTAGTACTCAAGTCATTTAAAATCATGATAGAGCGATATCAGATCTGCAAGAGTTGTGATTTTCATCCTTGAGGAGAAACTTGGCCTCTTTTCCATTGTAAGCAAGCTTTCTTCTTTCTTACATTTTTTCAAACAAAAAAAACAGCCATAGATTATGAAATAGATGCCATGCTTCTAAATATGTAATGCAGAGATACAACATCATCACACTTTAATCCTTTGATTATGAATCAGGTCGCATAATTTTACATAAGGCTCAATGTCTAATCTCCTTGTCATAATTTTATGCCACAAATATCAAAGATTAGTAAAATGAAGAGACACCTTGGGTACTTATAGTTGTCCTTAAGGATTCCTCATAATCCCATGACTCACTAGCAAGGTAAATATTTAAGATCCATGTCACAATATTTCCTTGAAGATCATTCATGAATTTATTTTCTCATACTAGTCCTCTTCAAAGGTTTCTTACAAAGAATCTTATGGACTCATTTCAATTTTCAAGATATAATAAACTCAAACGATTTTACAAACCTATTCTATTGCCCAAATTGTACAGGCACCGCGACAACGCTCAAGACAGGGATTGTCACTCTGATCCTTGCCCACTCTGTTCTAGTTGTCTCCCATCAGCAGGCTATGGGGGTTAGTCCCTATGGAATGAAGTGAAATAAAGAAAGTTGAGAATCAACTTACCTGGGAGACACGGATGAGTGGTTGGTTGAAATTAAGCAAGATTATTGATTAAGTTAGATTTTTTTATTATGAAACCAGTGCCTTAATGGAGTCACAAATTCTTGTTTCTTATGAATTGGAACCAACTGACTGGATGGACACTCGCTTCTTGAATGATTGATTAACCTTTATGATATGCAAATCCTAGGACCTATGTGAGAGGTAGTGATCTTGATCAATTTTAGTTAAATGTCTAGTCTAAGTGCAACTTTCCTTTAACTATTTTGAAGTTGGGCTCCAAGGCAGGTTGTGGGAAGAAGGCTAACAAGAAACAGGCTAGGGCCTGATTAATGATACCTTCTCTTAGGCCTCTATCACCCGATGCCTCTAGCGCTGCAGAGACTTTGGCTCTGACGACTGCAAGGTCACCATGTTAACCACCGAAGAGTTGTCGAGACCCCTCAAGCTAGATAAGAAGGGTTGTTCTATGTCTCTATCAACATAGATTGTGCTAAGAGGCAAATTATTAATGCAAATCGAGATCTAGTATGTTTATGCAAGAGATTATGAGTGAGATTTATCTTGAGTTAAGATTTTCTTAAGTTGTTTAAGTACTTAATTAGAATCATTTTAAGAGTACTTAACAATAATGAATTTGCAATCTTAGACAAGATAAAATGCTTAGAGATACAACTGTAAATTTCAACAATATTCCATAAGATACCAAGTAACGCAAGATGCCAAATGCTTAAAATAGTCAATCAAGATGTTGATCACATATTTATGACAGTTTATACCAGCGATAATACTTCAAAAAAATTAGATCTTATCAATGTTGTAACAACAGTGCATAAACTACTTCAAATGATGAAACTTGCCCAACACACTGAAATTTTAATGACCAACAAATGTAATTCAGCTTGTTTAGATCACTTTAAGATGATGTATTCAGTAAAATTTCAGATCTAATTTCTTGATTTACAGTAGTAAGTAAAAACAAATTAGCAAGAAAAAACTGCCAAAAATAGACGGACTATATCCCCAAAAATAGCAAAATGCACCAGAACTTGAAAATTTCTATTTTAGGGTTTTTAGAGAGTTTGACTCAGTGATTTTCAGAACTAATATGTTTTCTAACTTAGTAACCGGAGAACCCACAGTAAAAGCCATTTTTCGTCAACGTTTCAAATCCTAACAGGGATCCATCATTAGGACTTCTTGAATGATGATAGTAGAAGAGCTTGGATGAGGGTTTTAATAGTTTTTAATAGTTTTGAGGTGAGAAGATTTAAATGGATGTAGGCTTGTTTTAATCATTTTTATTTATTATTATACTCATTTTTTAATTAATTTTAAACTATTTTAAGGAATTTTCAAAAAATTATTTATTAATGTAATAATAAATCAATACTTTGATTATTTAATCTTTATCATCAATATTTACTACTAAATGTTTAAATTTATTATTAATGGTTTAATTCAGTTAGTAGATTCATTAGTAGATCCCAAATAATAATTAATAATACTAACAATTTATAAAAATTAATAGTAATAGTTACTATCAAAATTATTATAATAAATATTTACATTAAATATTAGTATTAATATTCAATATATATTAATATGTGAATATCTAAAAATATATATATTTAAATTATTATTACTAAAAAGTAATATTAATATATTAATATTAAATATTAAATACTAAAAATATATTAATAATAATAATAATATTAATGTTAATGTATTAATAATAATTACTACTAAAAGATTAATTTTTATTAATAGTTTATTTAATTAATAGATTTATTAATAGGTCATAATAAATAATAAATAATAACATTTCATAATAATAATTAATGATAATAGTAATAGCTATTATCATAATTATTATTGTAAATGTTATAATTCATACCTAATAGTATTGAAAATTAATATTATGGAGAGTAACAGTGAAAGTAAAGCTACTAACTACTAATTGCTAGAATAGGAGAGAGATATCTACCCACTAAGCGCTATACCTGAGATGTACTGGTGATCCTAATTTCTCTGATTAAGGGAAGCCAGCGTCCACTAATCTCAATACCATTGTCCCTGTTGAGATTATGTGGATGTTTGATAATCTCAAGAGCTTCTCTGATCTTTTGCCTGTGCTGTTTTTCTTCACGTGTGATAATTGAAGCGTTTTCCAAGCAAACATGGTGCTTGGTTTTTGAGGAATGTTCAGCAAGGGCCGAAGTTCGAGACCTTTCATTCCTAATATCAGCTCCATGTTCCTTGAGTCTTGTCTGCAAGGATCGACCTGTTTCACCAATGTAACTTTTTCCACATGAACAATCTATTTTATAGACTCCCTTAAGTTGATGTCTATTAATATACCTCATACCTTGCCTAATAGTTCCAGGGGCTGAGAATTGCGTGATTATGTTTTTCTTTCTAAGGATTTTAGCAATCTTATCTGTCACTCCTTGAATATAAGGAAGAAAAACCCTCCCACACTGAGGTTGGTCTTGATCCTTAGGCTTATGAGATAACACCTTTCTTTCAGCTCTCTCTATAGTTGCTTTAATTTCTTTTTCTTTGTAGATAAAAGCTTAAACTAAATGCTTCTTTTCTTGATCCAAATGCTCAAAGTCAGAAATTCGAAGGGCTCTGATGGCCAGAGTGTTTAGAACACCAAACTTCTGGGCTGGGTGATGGTGGGAATCAGCGTGGAGGTAGCTTTCTGTGTGGGTTGACTTCCTGAAAACCTTATGTCCCAAAGAGCCATCCTCCTTCCTGATGATGAGCACGTCTAAAAATGGGATGCTCATGTTTTCTTCTAGCTCCATAGTAAATTTTATTTCTAGAGAGATAGAGTTGAGGTGAATAAAAAACTTGTCAAGTTCTATTTTACCATGAGTCCATTTTATATTGGTATCATCGACGAATCGCTTCCACCAGGCTGGCTTCAAAGGGTATGATTCAAGGGCTTTCTTTTCAAAGTATTCCATGTATAAGTTGGCCACAATTGGTGAAAGGGGTGATCCCATTGCCACCCCAGATGTCTGCTCATAATATTCTCCTTGGAAGGTGAAAACAGTTGATCGTAAACATATTTCAGCCAGTCTTGCAGTTCCTGGATCAGTAACATCTTTTATAACCTGAATGGCTTCATCAAGAGGAATCTTGGTGAATAAGGATACTACGTCAAAGCTAACAAGGATGTCATCAGGGTCTAACCTCTCATTTTTAATAAGATTTACAAAATCATGTGAGTCCTTAATGAAAGAATCAGTATTCCCAACAAGGGGCTTAAGGATTTTAGCAACATACTTAGCGAGCTCATAGGTTGGGGAGCCAATGGTATTAACTATTGGTCTAAGAGGAACACCCTCTCTATGGATCTTGGGTAAACCATAAATTCTTGGGAAAAATGGTTTTTACTGTGGGTTCTCTGGTTACTAAGTTAGAAGATATAAACCACAGATGTCTTAAATCCAAAACTGATATGTTTATTATGGTAGTGAGTTAACCACGTATCAGCAAACCAATGAAGCCAAAAATAGATGCCCAATATTTCCAAAAATAGAAGAAATATCGGAAATTGAAAATTTCAATTTTTTGCCCTTATTAAGCATTTGATTTAGAAATTTCAGAACTACAGAAAATTTTAGTTATGCAGAAAAATCCAGCAAACCTAGATGTTAGATCTAGGCCAAAACTCAAATACCCAAAAGGCCAAAATTTGTGGAAATGAATATTTTGCAATTTTAAATGACTTTGACCATTTAGTTTTGTGATTCTAGAGCCTAATTATTAGTAATTTGCTTGTTGCAATAAAAGTACAAAAAACAAGGGTTTAGAAGTCAAAACCTAGGACCAAGGCCTTGAAGATCCCACCATTGAAAATCATTGAAACTTTGGGATTACTTTTCCGCTTGAAAAATAAGAATTTTGAGACCTAAATCCAGTAAAACCGCCAAGTATTTATCTTTAAAACTTCATCTTAGGGATTCGGGTCAATTTTGGGGCAAAAGAGGCCAAGAATTGGCAAACAAGGCTAAAGGAGGCAAATTTGAAGGATAGATGGGCTAGGATGATAGATCGGGGCACAAGGATGAAGAAAATGGCTTTAAAGGGCCAACGTTATGCCTAATGAGGCTAGCGTTTGGGAAAAAGAGGGTATGGAGGCCTAAGGCAAGGCAAATCCGAGGGCCTAAAAGTTCTGAAAAGGTTGAAACCCTTGTTAAAAAAAAAATATGCTTTAGCTCCTTTGATTTTTCAAAATTGTTTTCGTGAAAAATTTGCAAAAATTTCCAAGAGACTAGATCTTACCCTCAAGGGCCTAGATCTAGCTCTTCTCCCACTTGGTTTCTCGATCTAACCTGCAAAAATGAAAATAGAAACACCCAAACCCCAATATATATACAAAAATAAAACTAAAACCCCAACCCAAATTAGAAAAATAATTTATAAATTTAAATTTAGAAAATATACATGGTTTTTCAAATGGATTTTGAGAAAATAATTTTTATAATATTTTTTCCTTGAAAGAATGGCTAAAACACTTCAGAAAAATTAATGCTCACTATAGCCCAAGCGAAGATTCAATCCACCATATAAAAACTAGAGATCCAAGCAAAGTAACCCTTGCCCACAGTCTATGAACTTGGAGACCAAGGATTGAGTACCTGCACACACTATGTATTATCTCAAAATAACAATATAAAGCACCACATAGGAACCCCTAAGACAATTTAAATTGACTGTAATTAATTAATTTTCTGGCTTAGGATTTAATTTTATTTTGGCCAGAAAAATTAATTAATTTACACGAGGGGATTAATTATTTTTCCAACCCTCTAATACATATGATTTTTCATTTACAAGACTCAAAGAGGGAATACACATTCGTCTTAAACCCTTAAGAAACATAATCCATCTACGACACAATATGATCTAGTAAACTAAGTGATTTGTAATAAAATAATTTAGCCAATTAGCTTAAATTATTCCCAAACCACTTTTACATTAGACTCAATTAAAACACTAACACTCGCCTAATAATTCGACAATAAATTTCACCCTAGCTTTTGGGGTTTAAGTTGGAGGGAAAAAACTCTTCTGATTAGTCGTGTCAGAAAACACAGGTAATCAGTGAGGTTAAAAAACCTCCTAGGATGGAATTCGTCATCAAATTATAGGCTTACCTAGGTTGTTACAAAGACTCAAGGTTTACTAAGATCATTTACGATATCTAACATGCAAAACAGGATGACCATAACACATGGACTGTTGATATGTGATCCAATCCTTGTTGAAAAAGTTGGTACTTCTGCTTCCCTGGAACTTTGACAATTTTAGTGCAACAAGTCGAATAGAGTTCCTTAATAGGAATGCTTCAAACAAATGATAGATACCTCTTAAGCAGTCACTTCACTGGCTTTCTTGTAGATCTGTATTTCCATGATTGATTCATCACTATAAGTCACTTTAATTGTAGCATCAGTGCTAGTACCCATAAGAGGAAATCACTTCCCATCCAAAAAAACTGTATTTCCTGTACAATACAGATGACTTCTTTCGAAAGCTGGCACAAGCATCTGATTGTGGTATGGCTCAGATCCTTTATTTTAGGCTAGTACTTCTTGATTACTAAGGGTGAAAGATTGAACACCTTGAAGACAGCATCATATCCAACCTTTACATCTTACAACAAGGCAATACTTTTAGTACTTTAGATCATTATTGACTTTAGAATATCATTCATTTTTTGGCACAAGGCATTTTGGTTCATTCCTTTAATTCTCCTTACAAACTTTGATCAATGAAATGTGCCTTGCATTCTAAACCTTATGTAGACTTCTTATATTTTTCAATTTTTGTTAGTCTCATACTAATGTTTGAACATCTTCATCACTGTAAGCAAGTTTAATCAATGATACATATCTTTTATTTTGAACTTCGAAAGCTTTCTTGAGAATCAGGCTTCAGATTTCTCATAGAACATTCTATCATTGCACCTTGTATGGAGATAGATCTACAATACTTCAAGGTGCCAACTCCTTTTCAAACTTGTCTACAATTCCCTCCACAGTAAATGACATTATTGTTTTAAACAAAAGGTCATGGTTTGTACTTCTTACAAATCTTTAGTAAATTTCGGCCTTCCATTGAGGTTCAAATCAAAGGTATAAAAGACCTCTTTCTAGGAGACAATTTTCCCTGCTCTTAGGTAGTAATGTTCTAGAGGATCCTCCCTTTCGATAAATGCACAAAATTTGTATCCATACAATATGCCATAGGTTTAGTGTTCCATTAGTTCAGTGGTATCCCTCTTATTTCGGTTTGAGCAGATTACGTATTACCTAAAGAAGTTCGGCTTATAACAGCTTACAATTTGGAATGTGACATGGCCTTTCAAGGACCTTCATTCTCAAATCAATATGGTCATCATTCTCATGATCTTGATACAATCGATGCAATGGATGTTCCTGATTCTTTATTTCGAAGAACTTCATAGATAAGGAGAAATTCGTGATAAATATGAAAGTAAAAGATTTCATACCATGTCAAACATGTTGACATCAATCCTTCCTTAGTCCATTCATTTTTCAGGATTGTTGGCAAGCATTTGAGCACTTCGGCCTTGTATCGTGATTTCTGATGAATTCGGCCATCAAAACAGGCCTCTAAGATTCTCGACCCCTTATGCAATTGAGATCTTTCACCTCTTTAAACGTAGATAGAACCTTAATCTTCTTGAAGAACATCCGAGCAGCCTTTAACAAGCTTAATCATTGAATTATGTCCTTCTTTTAGGTCTTCTTATAGCTCAGATTAGATCCTCTAGGGAAAATAGAAATAACTCCAATTTTAGGACTACCTTAAGTGTAGATGATCATTCTTTTCACATGAAGGATAAGGTCTCTTCAAGAGTGATCTCAATGCTCTTTTCTTCACCGTAGCTCTGATACCATATTGATTTTCTAGAGAAATCAGGACTAGAACAATTTTTCAAACTAATAACTACTTCCAATGATACAATTAGACTTATAAGAACATTACAATCATTAAGCAGTTAGACATCAAAATTTTCAACCATTAATTTCTTCAATAGAGCAATAGAGATCAGTAAAACATTAAGACAAGAGACACCAGAAATTTGGTCAATGACCAAGGCAAAACCCACTAGGGGAAAACCCAGCAAACCTTTCCTTATGAGAGAGAGTTTAGTTCATCAAAATGTACATAAGAATATTCCAAACAAAAATGCAATCTCTGACCTCAATATGTGCCAAGTCAAATCAGTCAAAAAGAGAGAAATAGTCAACGTTGGTCCAAGAGAGAGTTTGCAACAGGGGCCAAATTTCAGCCTAAGGTAGTTGGTTAAAGACAAAAACAAGAGAGGACTTTGTTGGAAACTTCATCTTCTTACTCCTTTGCACGTGTGAACATAAATGATTGTTTCAGACTGAATGGATGAGATGGATGGATGCCAAATGAGATCACTCGAATGCAAATATATACATGTGCTAGGAGGTGGATTTTGGCCTTGGGGTCAAACCCTTTCAATTAGTGTGGCCGACTTGAGAAAATGAGGCCAACTTGGTCAACATGAAAAATTCAAAATTTCTCCTTAGATTTGCCAATGAAAACACTGACCGAAGCTACCAATTTCAACATGACCTTGCTATGTGTTGGTCTTTTTGACCATGCATTTGACTGATGTATCTCTATTGAAATTGATGATTTCTCTAAGGAAAAGGTTACTTGGTTTTTCCCCCGTGTGGGTTTGTTGAAAATTGTAACTAGGCTTGGCCTTCATAATGACATTTGTAATTATGATTTTATGTAATTGATGTAAAGAAGAAAATAAAATTATTTTTGTAATGCTTGAAGCCTTGAATCATGGGTTTCATGATCAAGGAATAGTATTTGTCGCTGAAGGTCATCAAGTCATCAAGTATTAGGTAGGTCATCAAGTCATCAAGTCCAGTAAAGTCGATGTCAAGGATTGAAGACCCGTTTAGGCATGTAATTCATTGTAAAAGAAAATTTGTTAGCCCTCCAAGACCATGTCACAAGCAATCCTTGAAGTCAGCCAAAGGATTATTCTAGAAAAGGCATGTCGGCCTTGTCACAAGAAGAAGTCGGCTTATTTTGATGAACCCACTATATATAGGGCAGCTCGGCCTCACCTAGGATAGAATTCAGTCAAGCATCCAAGACAAGATAAGAAGCACGAAAATCACAAGAAGAACAGCCTCCTAACCAACGAGAAGGAAGAGAAGAAGAGCAAAGATCTTTGGCACTATTTTTGGGTTAATCTCCTCACACGTGTGGTAGAAACTAGGGTTTCTACAGCAGTAACATATCATTCCTTAAGAAAGTCATCAAAAGGGTCTCCATTCCAGCTCCCTTGCTAGTCGAGATCACCAAGAGAAGTCTTCAAGTAAAGCAAAGGAGGAAAGCATCCCTAAACTCTCTCCCTCACCTCCCACGTGCGAAATTGCAAAAGTACAAACTGCAGGTCTGTGGAAAGGAACTAAAATTTCATGGTGGTCGAGAATTGCAATGCATGAAAGCAGTTTGACTTATGTTGACTTGGGCAAGAACAAGAAGCAGTGAAGAAGGATCTTGTGACTTCGTCTTGGAGAGGTTGTTGTTTCAAGGGTCTTGGTCTTGGTATTCATCATTGAAGTCTCTATAAGAAGAAGAATTTGTTTTGGGTTTTGCTCTAAAGTTGGAAAGGTTTTGGCCCTGGTTGATCACTTACATTCTGTGTCTCTTGTCTCTTTATTATTTATGCTTTGGTAGTTGTTTGATAAAGAAGAATATTATATTAGATATCATTTTTTGGGATTCAACTATGTTAAGTAAGTCATTCATCTATGACCATTTCCATGAGAGGTAGTCGTAACTAACTAATTTCTCATGATTTTTAAATAGTCAACTTAGCACTGATTGCACCAGGTGATGCTCACAGGGGTGAAGAAGTGCGACAGAAACTAGTGAAATGAATCGCATAGCGTCAATCTAACTAGAGAAAAGATTCAAATCTAAAGAAGTAAAAAGCATTCACAAGCAGTTATCATCAAAGAGAAATCTCCTAATCTTAGTGCCCTAGATTTCTCAACATGGGATCAAAGCTAAGGTAACAAATCAAGGAAGGGCATCTCAACAAGGGACACTCAAGCATTCAAGGACTGAAACTTTAGAAGGGAATCATAACAGATCTAGAAGATCATCTCATCCAAAAAGCATTTTGAAGTCAAGATCTACAAGGAAGTGTCAAAACCCTAGATCGAAGAAGAAGTCTTCACCAGAAGAAGTCTTGGGATCCTCGCTCAAGTCATCATCAAAGAAAAGGACCTCAAAGACCCTATCTCTACTCAAGAAAGGAAGGACTTGGATTTGAAGCATTGTGAAGACTACTCATCCAAGGGTAGCTAGATCAAGGGTGTTGTCATCATCAAAGATATCAAGGCAATTTCCCTCTCTTTGAAGCAAAGGATTTCATCTCAAAAGAAAATCCTTATCCTTGAAGAAGATCATCCAAGAAGTATCAAGACATCATCAAGAAGTCATCAATCATCATCAACAAAGGGATCAAGTTGAAGGGTTCATCTTCACTGGACAAGTAAGTATCTTTAATTCTATAATTAAATCTAGTAAAATGACTTCATTTTGCAAGGAGAACAACAAGTTGGTTGGGTCATCGAAATTCCTTGCATGGAAAAGGAGGATAGGCTTAGTCCTCAATGAAAATGAAGTTATTGATCATGTCAATGGCAAAGTCTCCAAATGATCTAATGGGCAAGCACTATCTAAATATATGAAAAAGGATCTAAAGGCTCAAAGGATTCTTATAGAGTCCATCAAAGGATTCCCCCATCCCCTATATAGCAGAGTTGGAGACATCAAAAAGGATATATGATAAGCTAGTAGAATTATTCTCTGAAAGCACGACAAGAAAAATCATATCACTAAGATCGGATCTATGCAAATTGAAAGCATCAAAGGATAAAGGGATATCTACATGTCTCACGAAAGAATCTCTAATAAGGAATCAACTTCAAGATCTAGGAGAGATGATATCCAATAAGGAAATGATTACCATTGTTCTAAATGCTCTAACTGATGAACAAGGAAACCTTGTATCAAAGGCCTATGAAGAGGAGAAAGCTATCCCATTCAATAATTTGTGGTCACTATGCAAGATTGAAGAAAATGAGTTGAAGGCAAAAAGTGATACAGGATCACACTTGTTGTCATGTCAAGAAGCAAAGGGATATTTGGCAAGGTTGGTCCTCAGAAAAAGAAGAAGATCAATATGTCACATATCCAATGCTATGGATGTCAAGGATATGGGCACTTCAAGAGAGATTGTCCTAAGCTCAAGAAGGAAAGCAACAAACGAAGAAGGGAAGAAGCCCACATCACTGAAGAAGTGGAAGAAGTTGAAAAGAAGAAATTCAAGATGGAGGAAGTATAAGATCTTTACTATTGTTAAGATAGGTCTTCCTCACCTAAGTTCTTTTCAAGCTTATGTTGTAAAATATAACTATCATGGTAGGAATCATCAGAAGCATGATAGGATGCATCATGTTAGGAGATGGCATCATAGAAGCATACGATTGAAAGCAAGAGCTCGTGACATCATCATAAAGAAGCATGAAAGATAGCTAAAATAGAAGTCTATAGTTGTCATCTATAGAAAGATGTAGCTCTTGGTAATCTCATAGTACTTATGGGAAAAAGAAAGTCATCTAGCATAGAGCTCATCATACATCATTCAAAAGGAGCATTTCAAGATCCTCCGTTGGAATCTTCATTGGAAGGTTCACCTACTAGAAGAAGCAAGTGTCTTGTCAGGAATTCCAACCTGTATGGGATTCATGGAATGATGGTATGATGTCGAAAGAAGTGAAGCAGATCAAGGAATTGAAGTTCTTTCAATCAAGGAAGCTGCTGAAAGAAGTCTAGATGACCTAAAAGGATAATGAGGTATGTATGCTTGTATTTGATAAAATAGAGTCATGTCATATGGTTGCAAGTAACATGGATAAATGCTCTATCTCGAGAGCATGATCAAAAGATAGGATCTCCTCTTTTCAAAGGATGCAAGAAGGCATGGCTCACACATTGACTAGATGAAATCAACATAATATGTCCTCATATGAAATATGAGGTGGTTGACTAAAATTGGAGGAACTATGATTGGAAGTTCCTAGAAAAGAAATGTGTGAAGAAAGAAAGGAAGAGATCATGAAATATGCAACTATGGAAGAAGCAATCAACATCCAAGGATAGAAATATTTGCTTATGATATCTCCATGAAAGATATGAAGACCCTAATGAAGTCTGAAAAAGAAAGAGACCCTTGATAGCACATATCTTTTGGAGATGTGTCAATACAGTGTTACTTGGGAGCGGGAGTGAAAGCGGGGAGCGGGAGCGACATTTCCAAAAGCTCCCAATTTGGGAGCGAATCCTGGAGCAATATAAATATATATATATATATATATATATATATATATATATATATATATATATATATATATTTCATATTTTGATACATATATGTCAACAAAAACATTTAGAATGATGAATTAGATATAAAAACAATAAAAAAACATAGATTGATCATTGAACCATATAACATCAATCATCTAGAAGTTATAATCTTCATCAACCACGTCCACAAGTTAGTAACATACATATTACAACATATTGAGTCTCGTGAATCATGATTCATCAATCTTAAAGTTTCAACTTCAAGCTTTCAAAATTGAAACTTCAATATATAACATTTATCATCATTGATCACCAAAGTTGTACTTGTAAGCTAAGTTTAACCATTACAAGAAATAATATCTAAAATGAAATGAAATGTTATAAAATGAATTATGAAATGAAATGAAACAACTTTCACGAAGCATCATATTCATAATTCAGAAGCAATTAGAGGGAAGTGTCAAAGGGCAGGGGAGGGTATAAGGGAGGGGAAGGGGAATAGCGAAGGGAGAAAAGAGAAAGGAAATAAGAATAAGAGAAATCATTACCAATGAGTTATAATTGCCAACTTCAAACTTAAAACTTTCATTGTCACAGTCATATATTGTTTACAAAAAATATCATTATGATATGAAAGAGTCAAGAGTCAAGACTCAACAGTTACGAAAACTAATAGAAACTAGAAAAGACACGTAAATTGTAAATCTATTATCTACTACTACATGTGGCCCTTGCCACAAGAAATGTCTAATGTATGAGAAGGTCGTGGTGGTCTTCTAGGAGTCTCCCGCACAGACTGACGACTAGAACTAGAAGGCACATGCCCTCCACGTGAGGGTGTAGATGGAGGTGGTGACAGCAAAGAAACAAGACTCAGAACTCGAGCACTGCTACTGGATGGTGGAGGTGGCATGGTTTTTGCTTCATCTTCCTCTCTTATAAGTTCCTCTTCCAGTTCTTCAAGATGTATAGTGCCATCCTCCAAATTATCATCCTCTGGGTGGTTGTCCCAAATTTTATATGTTGGATCCTCATAAGCCCGATCACAGTAATGACTCAACAACCTCAAGTTGTATTGCACATAAACCAAGCTTTCTGCCCGGTTTTCCTTGAGTCTGTTTCTTTTCACATTATGTATAAAGTTGTAGGTGCTCCAACACCTCTCTGCAAAAGTATTTACAACTTGTGAGAACTTTTTTTGCCAATTTTGGCAAAATTCCATGGCCGCCATATGATTCCCACCATGTGAAAAGCATCAAATCTGTCTCTATCTTCCATTGCATGAAAGGTACCAAACAAACTAGTGCCACTAAAGTGTTTGCCTATTTCAAGACGCACAGTAGCACATTCCTCCCTATCAGGTATCAACTTTTCTAATGCTTCCAAATGTCCTTTAGATACCTCTTCATCTATATGGGGTTTGGTCCTAACCCCACCCCTTGGTGTAGGTTGGCCCAACCAAGATGTAGAGTAGTATTTTAGCGTAAGGATATACGCCATGCAATGTAGTGGAACATTAAATTTATCCCACCGTACACACACACAATCGTGAATCAGTTTGTACAAGTTGGGATCATTGTTATGAGCAATATCTTTTATTTGCCCTAACATGGTATCCATCTGCTCATACACCTCGCCAATCATTGGTTTATCTGTATCTACAAACCGAATCATGTGATAAATGGGCTTGGTGAAATCCAATACTTGCCTCACACGTGCCCAAAACATGCCATCAAAAGCGCCCTCCTCCACCAATTCAAAACCTTGCCTGTCAGTTGCATTTGTAGCCCTTTCCTTTAATACCTGCCAGTGTGGACTTGATACCATGCTAGCCAATGACTCTCTTACCTTCAAAAGGCGCCTGAAGGTGAGGTAATAGGTACCAAATCTAGTCCTCGCAATCTTCAACAACTCCAATCTTGAGTGACTACAGAAAAGCCCATGGGTATTGCTATGATTTGTAACAAATTTTATCATTTGTTTGTCTTTCTTGTACAAATCCCCAATCCATTTGTAATGTTCATTTTTGTTCTTAACAAGATCATGCATCAAAAGGTTCATTGTGTGAACCAAACACCCAGACCAAAATATGTTGGGTATTTATCCTCAATAATTGCTCCCATTGCATTACAATTAGGAGCATTATCAGTGATGACCTGAATGACATTGTATGGCCCAATACGGTCAATTGTTTCAAGTAATGGTTCTGCAATGTTGATGGCGGTCTTGAACTTGTCTGAGTAATCATATGCTGAAAGAAAGATGGCACCACTAACAGACACGGAAAGAAAACTTATCAATGGCTTGCCTTTTACATTTGTCCATCAATCAGATACAATGGACACCCCATGGTTAGTCCAAGAACTTGTCATTCTATTCAAAGAATATGATATTTTTGCTTTTTCATGATCAAGTCCAACGGTTCTTGCCTTGTCATACCCAGGGCTCTTATATCCTTTAGGGGCATCATTTAAGGCAAAAACCATTTCATGCTAATAAGGTGAGCGAAGAGCATTGAATGGTATCTCACATGCATAGAGAAACCTGTAAACTTTTGAATCCACGTCATTCCTACACCCTTCATCAAGGAAATCTGATATGGTTCTATGCCTTAAACCTGGTGACCTTGTGCCTCCATATCCACTGCCTTGGGAGGATGTTGAAGGAGTTCTTTGTGCATGTGATTGTGAGCTTGGTTCAAAGAAACCCTTTGATTTTTTAGATTTGTATTGGGCTTCCTCCTCTTCCCTTATGTATTTGGCTCTATCTATTGCTGACACACCTGTACAAGTTTTGATTCCTATTTGTTTATCTCCATCCCATGGCATTTTCCCGCAGAGGTGTTTTCTGGCACGGGTGTATGAACCTGTGTAATTATTGTTGCAATGGGGGCAATGAAATTTAGTGGTTCCACCCCCTTTCCTTGCTTCAGGCCTGTTAACATATTTCCACAATGGGGTTTGGTCTTGTTTAGTTTTTTGAGCTGAATCATGTTCACTCTCCTCCAGCTCCTCCTCACCGAGGTTTTCATCAAATCCACTTTGTCCCCCTTCTTCATCCCCTTCTTCATTTTCAACCCTCCTTTTTCTACTCTCCAGCACCATAATAACCAAAAAAGGAACCAAGAAGAAGAAAATGCCAAGAAATATAACCATGATGTTTGAAATTTGAAGTTTTGAATCTGCAAAATTTAATAAAATGGAATGGGAATGGGAATGGGAAACCGAAATAGAGAAAAATTTATTTATTTATTTAGAAATTAGGAATAATTTAATAAACATTAAAAAAAAATTGCTAAACATTCTATTCAATATTGTAGAGCGGCGAACCTACCTCAAATGCGTCCAATCTCCCCTTGCTCCTTGCTCTTTCCTCACTCTCTCCTTGCTCCTTGCTCTCTCCTTGGCACCTTGCTCTCTCTCAGTCTCACTCTCTCCTTGCTCCTTAGTCCTCACTCTCACCCTCTCAATCTCCCTCTCTCAATCTCAGATTCTCAAATGAGCTCTCACTCTAACTCTCACAATCACAATGAAACCCTTTTACCCCTCCCTCCCTCAATTTATTAAAAAAAAAAAACAATTTTTTTTACTGGCGGATTTTTTTCCGCGCAATTTGCTCCCACCCGGCATTCCTGTCACTCCAGAAGCGAATTTTATAACCTGGGAGCGGTCAGGAGCGATCACTCCTGACCACTCTCGGGTTATAAAATTTGCTCCCAGAGCGACGCTCCCTCATTCACTCCCGAAACTGGCAGGGAGTGTGAATTTTTTTAACGGGAGTGTGCTTCCGACCTGCTCCCGAGTCGCTCCCACGCGGAGCGCGGATTGGGAGAGAGGTTGGGGGGGGTGCTCCCCCACAACACTGTGTCAATATGTATGCAGGATGTTGATGCTCACAGGAAGATGTCATGATGAAAGACCATCACAAAGGTAACTTTGATTTAATGTTCATTTCTTCTTTTAAATAATATCTAGATGGGCTTATGCAGGGCTGCCAAGGAAAGAGTTGTGGATGTCTTCCGCAACTGATGCCCATGTAGCAGTATGAAGATCCTGCTACATGGCATAAAGGAAGACCAGATATGGACTAATGGATCACTTTCCAATGAAAGGAATAATGACATGACTAACTCATGGATGAAAGTGATGGATGGTCTATGCCCTACGAAGAAGTCCCAAAAGATGTAGACTCTATGACAAAGAAGAAATTCATGACATCAAAGGAAGGAGTTCTACAAGCAGTTGGTTGTCCCATGATCTCCACCTAAAGAGTTGCTGGAAGCAAGTCCCTAGTCAAGAGGGAGTTTGACAACTCCCAAATTAATAGGGAGCTTGGGTACATTCCTTTTATGGAATGGGTTGGTCATCCCTAGTTAAGAGGAAGTGACAGATATGGTTCTCTACTTCATGTGTCATGCACTAGACCAGGAATAACAACCGTAAGTCTTAGTGAAGGCCATGAGGAGAGATAGAATGGAGGATTGGGTAAGCATCTAACATATGATACTCTTTGAGGATGTGGTAGGGCATCCATGATAAGAGTAACTCATGGAGAACTGATATTCTTTGAGGACTGGGAATCCAAGATAAGAACAGTTTTGGTGGAACAGACTCTAAGAGAATCCGAGTGGGGTATGTTCTGAGAGAGACAATGATGAGGGTGTCTATAAATCATTGGTCTTGCCAGCATTGTGCTCTGATCTTGTGGAGAGATAGAGTTGTTAGTCAAGGGCTTGCTATGTGATAATGCTGGATGATATGATGCTATATCGATGGGTTACCAATCTGACTCTTCTTATAAGAATTATTCAGATTGAGAATGTCCAAGTACCTTGAATGGATTATGAATACCTCCCTAGCTAAGAGGGAGTGTTGAAAAATGTAACTAGGTTCGGTCTTCATAATGACATTTGTAATTATGATTTTATGTAATTGATGTAAAGAAGAAAATAAAATTATTTTTGTAATGCTTGAATCATGGGTTTCATGATCAAGGAATTTTATTTTTAGTTGAAGCTCCCATTGTGAGCTATTAGGTTGGTCATCAAGTCATAAAGTCTAGTAAAGTCAATGTCAAGGATTGAAGACCCATTTGGGCATGTAATTCATTGTAAAAGAAAATTTGTTAACCCTCCAAGACCATGTCACAAGCTATCCTTGAAGTCGGCCTAAGGATGATTCTAGAAAAGGCATGTCGGCCTTGTCACAAGGAGAAGTCGGCTTATTTTGATGAACAAACCACTATATATAGGGCAGCTCGGCCTCACCTAGGATAGAATTCGGTCAAGCATCCAAGACAAGATAAGAAGCACGAAAATCACAAGAAGAATAGCCTCCTAACCAACGAGAAGGAAGAGAAGAAGAGCAAAGATCTTTGGCACTGTTTTTGGGTTAATCTCCTCGCATGTGTGGCAGAAATTAGGGTTTTTGCAGCAGTAACATATCAGTCCTTAATAAAGTCATCAAAAGGGTCTCCATTCCAGCTCCCTTGCTAGCCAAGATCACCAAGATAAGGTTGTTGTGTCAAGGGTCTTGGTCTTGGTATTTGTCAATTGAAGTCTCTATAAGAAGAATTTGTTTTCGGTTTTCCTCTAGGGTTGGAAAGGTTTTGGCCCTGGTTGATCGCCTACATTCTATGTCTCTTGTCTCTTTATTGTTTATGCTTTGATAGCTGTTTGATGAAGAAGAATACTATAATAATCTAACTAAAGAAAAGATTCTAATCTAAGGAAGTAAAAAGCATTCACAAGCAGTTATCATCAAAGAGAAATATCCTAATCCTAGTGCCCTAATTTCTCAACAGGGTTTTCCCAAGGTAAACTCTTATGTTTCTCTTTGTGGTTGTCTCTTCATGATCCTACTGTCATTATTATTATGTTGATGATGTATTTTGTGTAATTACTTAATGATGGAATAATGGATAACATCTAAAGTTTGAAGTAATTAATTTCTCAACAGGGTTTCCCAGGGTAAACTCTTATGTTTCTTTGTGTGGTTGTCTCTTCATGATCCTACTGTCATTATTATTATGTTGTTAATGTCTTTTGTGTACTTGCTTAGTGATGGAATAATGGATAACATCTAAATTGTTTGAGGTAATTACACATTTAGAAGACCCTATAAAAATTCAACGCGGTATCAGAGCTATGGGTGAAAGAGCAGCCTCAAAAGGAAGCCAATCTAATTCAAGCTAACCTCTTGGGCTTGAAACCCCTAATTCAATGAAGATCATTTCAAAAAAGGATCTACTCATTTTATTCAAGTCCTAGATCTAAATCCGAAGTTCTGAAGGAGACTAAACCCTAGTATGGAATTCTCAGAAGAAGGCCACAGAAGCTAGTTGCGGGGATTTGAAATTCTTCAGAAAAACGTGATCAAGATCGAAGCATAAATTCCATTTAGAAGGCTAGTCCAAATCCTCAAGGAATAGATTGAGGACCTGTGAAGGCTTTAGATGATAGGTCAAAAGTCTCGCCTGTTGCAGTTATCCGAAAATCTCAGGAATTTCAGGTCTGAAACTCTCAGAAGGCCTCAGTTGCATCTCAGACAAGTCGAAAATATCAGAAGCCAAGTACGGAAGCTGAGATATCTCAGAGAATCTGAGATTCCTCAGGAGTCCAAAGAGCCTCAAAACTTGGCTACAAAAATTGAATTAGTCATCAGAAATAATATCAGGCTGAAGATATAACTGTGCTAGAAAAGTGGCAGATACTTTGCAAAAGGAGACCTTATCAACATTTTGAAGATCATTTGTAATAGATGCATTTTTGCTATTGATATTATCATTATGCTACTGGACTAATCCCTTCACTGTGTTGTGTTTTAGAGATCAAAGACTAATAGGCTCAATTATTTTTGAAGAGGATCTCAAAAAGCCCATTCTGTTCCTCATCTCTTAAGCCTGAAAAGAACTGGACCATTGTAAAAGAAAGATCATTGTTCAACAATCACCTGTCAGAAGGATAAAGGCCGAGGTACGAAAAGGTCTCAGGACTGTTGTAGTAAGGCTTAGGAAAGATACCAAGACCAAAGAATCTCAGAAGAATAGTCTGAAATTGCATCAATCAATATCAAAGTCATCGAAGGTATCTTTCAATCTACTGAAGGTTACTCGCATTGTAAGGTATGTACTTTTTCTTTCAATGATCTTGGTCAAAGTCAAAATTCTTTTGGGCAACAATAACAAGATTGAAAATAAAGTGTATCTCCCTCAAGTTTCAAAATGCAAAACTCAAGAGAAGAATGTATCAAAGTGTTATTTAGACACGTTCAATGTATTTCCTATACAGAACCTTGTTTGCTTGCCTTGATCAATAGAGTGAAGATCTCTGACAGTATTCATTGATGACCTAAGGACATGTGTTAAAGAAAGGTCTTTTTCCAAGGATTGAACAATCTGCCTGAGATATAATATGGTACAATATTGATAAGCCTAAAAGGCAGAATAAGAAGCATGAAACAATTGCATTTGTGCCAAGAATGTTTGACATACTGAAGATGAGTTAGATTAAAGTCTTGTATGAAAGATATCTCCTTGGTACAAGAATATGTCACCATATCATATCAAGTATGCAGGAAATGTCTCGCATTATGCAACATTATATAACGAAGTCCTTAAACTTGATCTCTGAAGTTCCTTTCTAAGCCAACGGAAGTCAAGGAAATTGATTGAAGCCATTCACTATTAAATCTGAAGAAAATTCCTTGAAGTTTCTTATTTAAGGAAGAATGCATCCTGGATACATTTACTGACTTGAATTATGTTGAGATACTTGTTTTGGAAGAATCAAGGATAAAAGTAGTACACCTATTGCTATTGTCTAATAGTGAAGAAGAGGTTGAGCTCCTCGTTAAGATTAAAAACCGAAGTCATCTTTAGAAGAATAAGTCATTTGCAGAAATTGATAGGCTCTAGGGATGAAAGGCTTGAAATCAATGTGTTGCTAGAAATATTGCAACAGTATCTAATGGGGCTGTCATATGTCCCCCTTGATGAAGTCATCTCGTTGGAAGATCTCTGATCTCGACACAGTCTGATATCCTTGATTATTTTGCTGAGAGATTGAGACTCTATGGTATTTGAACATTTGTATATGAAAAGGAAAATCTTGCAGATGTCAAAGGTTGTTGGACTTGCAAGATGTAAAAAAAAATGAAAATCTAGGGTTTGGAAGACTAAAAGTCTTGGCTATGGTTTTAGACAATTGGATATCTAGGGTTAGTAAACCCTAGCAAGCAAAAAGGGTTTGGACAAGAAAGTCCTAGGATTTATGGACAAAACCCTAGGATTGAACGTTTCAACTTTCCAATAAAAATAGAAACCCTAGCTCTTGCAAGGAAGGAATGACATCAAGATGTTGATGTGGATGAAGTTGATAATGTTGCAGATGGATGTAAGGAGATCTTCTCAAAGATAAGTACTCTATATCTCTCTTCTTTGATTACTACTATTATTTTTATTTTACTAGTATTTAGTCACTTGTCTTTGTATCCTTTGCTTGGCTGTAATTGTTCCTCCATGACCTCCTATTGAGGATTGCACATACATAATGAATGTTGCCAAGGCTTTGGTAGCAGATGGAAGAATAAAGCAAATTTGTGACAAGAGGACTCTCCCAGATATCGGGATTTGTGTTGAGAGATAGTGTCTTAGTTGAGATCCGAGTTCAGAGGGGGCAGGCAGATCAACAAGTTCGAAGTGTACCTAGATTGTGGCAAAGGGAAGTCAGTGGTAGCTTCCAAATGGATCTTCAAGATCTAGCATGCAACAGTTGATAGTATAGAACTGAGAATATAAGGTTCTCTCAATAAGAGGGAGAGGATCGCGACAAAATACTTGCTAGAGTTGTACGGTACACCTCTGTTAAAATTATTATTATTGCTTTGAAATTGCAGCAGGTAGATGTAGAGATTGTTTTTCTCAATAAAGAAGAAGAAAAGTTACATCAAGGCTTTGAGGTGCATGCGAAGAAGTCTCATGGTTGAAGAAGGCCTTGTATTGGCACAAGCAGAACTATTAAGCTTAGACTTGGATTAATGGATCAAGATTCATCATATATGATTTGTCTATAATGAAAGCAGGAGGACTCATGTGACAGAGGGGGTCGTCAGAAAACCTTGCTTTAGCTTCAGAGGGAGTAGACCTCTCAGCTCGAAATGAAGGATTGCCATTGACATTATCAGACTAGATCGCTAAAAGCCAACAGTGGCAAAGGGTGCAACCAGAATTACCGCTGCTAGATATGTTTCAGTGTGAGAGGGAGCACCCAATCAAGGTGACAGGAAAGCAATTATGGTAATGAGCCCAGTGAAAGGAAGCTGATCAATTTTATGAGTCAAGGCATGTTGTTCAACATGGACTGGAGTGCCAGCATGGTACAGTTGGTCATGGCAAAAATCAGTTATGGTTTGAGATTTGTCTCAAATGGTGATATACAGTTGCAGGGCTATACAAATGCAGATTGGGCAAGGAATGCTAAAGACAGAAAGAGTACATCCAAAGGTTGCTTCAATTTGGATTCTGAAGCAGACATTTTTTGCACTCAGCACTGCCAAGGCAGAATATATTGCAGCTAGCTTGGCAAGTTGTGGGGCACTGTGGCTTCGAAAGTTACTCACAAGATTGTTTGATCATGTGCTTGAACCAACCGTGATATATTGTGATAATCAAAGTTGTGTGAAGTTGACAGAGAATCTAGTTTTTTATGACAAGTCGAAGCACATCGAGATCAAGCACCAATTCATCTGAAACACGATGCAGAAGGAAGCAATGAACCTCCAATATGTCTCCACTGATGAGCAGACTATTGATGTTCTTACAAAGCCTTTGTCTCGAGCAAATTTTGTATACTACAAAGACAGGCTTGGACTTGTTCAGAACACTTCTCTCATTGAGAGAGAGTGTTGATGATGATAGCATCGTGGATTGGCATTCTCCTTTTGTCAATTATTGTGAACCAAATTAGGGAGATTATCCTTGTGTCAAGTATTTTGACCTGAATTCGGGAAAATGGTCCGGCAGAGGACTGACATTCTTCATGTGTCATGTATGACCCGAATTAGGAAGAATGGTCCTGGAGCATCAGACTCATTTAGCATCGGGCCCCAAATTACTCTAATAAGAGTGTGGCCTTTGGCGATTCACCATGTGTCAAGACATTGACTCGAATGATGGTGAACCAAGACTAGCCTGGATGCCATGTGTCAAGTACTGACCTGAATTATGGTAACTAGTTGATGTTAAATGATACACCATATGTCTGAAGTATTGACCTGAATTATGGTAAGGTTATACCATAGGTCTGAAGTATTGACCCGAATTATGGTGTGGATGTACCATGTGTCTAAAGTGTCAACCTGAATTATGGTGAGGAATCAGGATATACCAAAGGTCTAAGGTATTGACATGAATGATGGTATCGTGTTGATGTTGTTGATTTACCATGTGTCAAAGTTGTTTGACCTGATTATGGTATTTGTTTGATGCTATCAACATACCATGTGTCACAATTGTTGACTCGATTATGGTAACTTGTTTTACCATGTGTCACAAGTGTTGACCCGATTATGGTACTTGGATTTGTTATAACCCTTTCTTAGAGAAATCTGTCAACATGAGAACATTTGATAGTCATTATGAATACCTCCCTAGATAAGAGGAAGAGTTGACTTTTGTAGCGATGGTCGGTCTTCATAATTTATATTTTTTATGGATATATAATAATTATTGTAAAGCATGTTCTTCATGCTTGAGTCAAAAAGAAAAATATTAAAAGACGTGTTCTTCATGTCAGTTCTAAAAGAGAAGAATTTGAATTTTTTATTTTGAATATTTCGGCTCCTAAAAAGTCAAGTCAACCTCCTCCTAGTCAAGTCAGCCCCCTTCAAGTGTTCGAGTCAACTCTATCAAGAAAGGCACCCATTTGGCCTATTGGATCACTATATATAGACATCATTCGACCTCCCTCCATGAGAAATTCGGATCTCATGTGTAAGATCAATATGAGGCAAGCGAAGATCCCAATCTGAGGCAACGAAGGAATATTTCTGAGGTCAACAATAGAGGACGAAGGTCTGAGACAACCAAGCATAGGTCTGAGGCAAGAATGTGAATCTGAGGCAAACAAAGTCTGTTTGAGGCAAGCGAAATTTGTCTGAGGCAAGAGAAGGTCCGAGGAAAGAAAGCGAAGGTCTGAAAAAGCAGTAGAACAGAGCTTCTTTAGTCAGAGGTTATGTCCTCGCTGAAGCAGATCAGATCAAAGTTATTAAGGAGCCAGTTGACTTGACTAAGTGGGGTGATGGACCAAGTTTGACCTAGCTATAGTGTTGGTCTATTTGACCATGTATTTAACTGATGCATCTCTATTGAAATTGATGATTTCTCTAAGGAAAAGGTTGTTGGGTTTTTCCCCCCATGTGGGTTTGTCTAGTAAACTCTTGTGTTCCTTTGTGTGGTTCTCTCATCAT
Organism: Pinus tabuliformis; assembly: GCA_031772625.1. Lineage (NCBI taxonomy): Eukaryota > Viridiplantae > Streptophyta > Pinopsida > Pinales > Pinaceae > Pinus > Pinus tabuliformis. The sequence continues at coordinate 1,056,166,789 of CM062818.1, read as the reverse complement.
AATCCTACTATCATAATTATTATGTTGTTGATGTCTTCTGTGTAATTGCTTAATGATGGAATAATGAATAAGATCTAAATCATTTGAAGTAATTCCATGTTTAAAAGACCCTATAAAAATTCAACAATGCTCCCTCTATCATCAAGCTCCACTTGTTGTCATGTTCCCCATGTCTCCATGCTTCTCTTCCTTTGTCCCCATGTTGCACTTCCTTTTCTCTCCCCCTTTGACATAAATGGCAAAGGGTGACTTACTTTTGTGGGGTTGCTCCCTTTGACGATATTTCTTCTTCTTGCTTAACATGTTTTTTTTCTCCAAACCCTAGTGGGTTTGCTTTCTTGCCTAATCTGCTTAGGAGTCCACTTCATGTCACAATTGCAGTCTCGTGCAATACATCCAAAGTTATGGAATTTAAAGCATTTTTGTGTTGTACCGGAATGATGGAACAAACATTGTTTAGCTTTTGTTGGAGAAACCATTAGAGTTTCTAACTTGTTTGCATGTGAACATTCTTCTAGGGTTTTAATGATATCATTTGTAATTAACCCTACATGCTTTGCAATCCCTAGCCTTATGCCTAAAATGTGTGCATGAATAACAACAACCAAGAAATATACTTTGGTACCTTGGTGAGTAGGATTGCCATGATGGTCTTCTAAAATTGTTCTGCTTTGGCGGAGGTCCAGCCTTCTATTGCTCTTCTTGATAAGGTATCTTCTTGAAAACATTAACATAACTTCTTGGATTGGCAACTTCACGCTTCTTATGGTTCTTGCTTGGTCTTTTGAGGACAAAAACTATGCTTTCAAGTTTTTTCTTTAAATTTCTCCTTTGGGAACTTAGTGCTTGCATCTTCTTCGCATGAAGGTTCACCTAGACTTGATTTGTTGTAGATGACAATGTTATCTAGCCCTTGCAAGCTTTTTACCTTTTTATTGCGCTTGTTGACATCAACTCTTAATAATACGACTTCTTCTTCACGCATCTCGCAATCTTCTTCCTTTTTTAGCTGGCATATGGTTACTTCTTCAATTCTTCTTGCTTCTTCAAGTTGGGGCTTCAAGTATATAATTTCTTCTTTAAGCCTTCTTTCTTGTTGATCAAATTTTGCTTGTAGCTTGTTCAAGTCCTCATATTTTTCATTAAGACACCTTGTCAAAATATCTTCTCTTTTATCTGCTTCTTTTGCATCAGTTTGTAAGTGCTCAATTTCTTCTAGAGCAGATATAAGCTCTCCTTTAAAATCTATTATGGCTTCCCCTTCATAGGCTTCTTCATATGGATCTATCATACTTGATGAGCTTCCATCAAACAAGAGATCTAGGTGAGATAAGGAGATCAGATCAACCTAAACAACGTCATCTGTAGGGTCTTTAGAATGTTCTAGAATCATAACAACAGAGGAGACTTCCTTTTCCTTTTCCTTGGAGCATTTGGAGGCTAGCCTTTTTTCCTTTCCCATCTTGTTCCCGAGATCTACCTTCCAGTTGTTAGACTGTGATGAAGGAACCTACTCTGATACCAATTGTTGGAAATACTGAGTGGGGTGAATCAGTATTTCATAAATTTCAACAATTAAAAATCACAGACCATTAACCAAAAACATCACATCAAGAGTACACAAGAATTATATGAAAAATTTATTTATATTACAAGGGAAGCTACCACTTCTAGTTTACCAGCTACAACTGGAAGGGCTACAACCCCAAGATATTTACCAGCCACTATTGGAAGGAGCTACAACCCCTAGTTTACCAGCATACATTGGAAGGAGGCGACAACCTCCTGAAGGAAGCTACAACTTCCTTCCCTAGCACCACCCTGCCACCCTTAAGATAAAAGATAGAACAAAATTTTGGGCTCCTATACGAGTGATAATGACCCAATTACAACAATACTCAACAATATTAACAATGATATAATCTAATCACTATCCTCTTTCTCAACCACTGTTACTCATCAACTGTTGTCTTAAGACATCATCAGCTATAAACTTGTACCCATGCAAAACTCACGTCCTCAGGTTGCTTTCTAAAACACAACTCAATGTGTCTTTGTTCTGCCCTATGGCCAGCTTCTAACTGCTTCAAACTCAATGTATAACTCCATAAATTCTTACACATAACACAGGTTGTCACTCGCACCACGCCCTGTAATATGTTTGTTCAATCCTACACATCATTCTCAACTTGATATGCCTCTGTTGTTCTGCCACACACACAACTTAAACAATACGCAGCCAAGTCAATGTGTCCATGGTGCTTCTTCGACATGTATAGAATTTTAGTGTTGTATCATTGACGTGGCTCTATCTATTTGAGGTTGTTATCCATTTGCTGGTCAATAACCAATCCCCCAAATCTACAGTGTGCTTTAACAAAAACCGTGGGGCAATCAAATCCAGAGTAAACAATCCATAATTAATGTATATATATTCATTATTGGTCTTCAAGCACCTCAAACAAGGATTGGTATAGTTGTTGGCCTTTATTCTTGTTAACCAAGTAACAAACGTCGACTACAGCTTTCGAATCTTCCCTAAACAACACCTTCGCTACAATGTTGCCACGAACCTCTACCAAATCTAGAACTATGATTAAAACCTTCGCTTGAACTCAGAAACTTGATTAGGCAAAAAATCGCAGACATTTTACTGCGTATCCAAACTTGCTTATAGCTCTTTCTCCTTAGATCTGTGAGTTATCCTAGATGTTGTTCATACTTTTTCAAATTAAATCCTTGCTTCAAATGATGTATTTATACAGACGATTGAGGTCAAGAGGAGGGGTCAACTTTGTGACCTTTGCTTGTGTTTTAATGCTAGGCTGACTTGTGATTTAATTGGAATTGACCACAGCTCAACTGCTTCAAGGCTCGACACTATTAGAATGCTTTTCAAGCAAATATGCAGAGCAGTTCTAGCTTGTCATCATTGAAGATTGTTCAAGTATAGGGAGATATTGAACTCTTCCACTTCCATCAATCGTCGATGGAGAAGTGTGCCTTAACGATATAAAAATATTTTTGACATGCCTCAAATCTTGGCATCTTATCTTTATTGTATCATAGTCGAAGTTAATTTGATGCCTTTGGAAATGACTTCCTAATTCAGTTGTGCAAACATATTTTTAATACACGTCATATCTAAAGTGGTTTGCTTAATCATTACGTTTAGATCAATATAATGACAGGTATGTTGTTTTATAACAAATCACACAATGATGTATGAATACTAACATCAAGCATATTGTTGCATCATAAATGTTGTTACCTGAAATGGATATCACAACATTGAAGGGGCAAGATTCATTCTCCTTGCTCCTTCAAATCATGATAGCAAGAAGATTGAATGGTTATCACAATGTTGTTGAGTCTTTGTTCCTTGATTTGACATCAATAAAAAACCACTCAACAGGGAGTTGGTTCAAAATTAATAGATAAATTCAAATCACAATCTTATGAAACATCCATACCATTGGCATCTCCTAAATCTGAATTATCTACATCACCTCCATCATCCTATCTTGTTGAACTTCCAATTCCTATCTTTCCAACTTTGGATGAACACTTTCAAGTGTCTTTATCCACCACCTCAGACATTTTGGTGATGGTCCCATCAAGATTCATCCTCTTAATCCTCTCAATTGCATCATCCAATTGAACTTCCTATTCTAATGAAGTGATTGGATCTACAACATGAGGGGGAGATGACACTTCAGAAAAAGATTCTAGAGATTGATCTGAGATAGGGATTCCCCCTTCAAGATGTGGAATCTCATTAACAAACTCGTGCTACATCTTTAGATGGGTAAATCTATCCAGATGATCAAGTTGTTGTTCAGCATTCTTGTCATTCTTGGTGGATTCAAGAAAAATCACATATCTAGAAAGAATGAACCTTTTATTTCCCTCATCATGAAGATGATATGCCTTGGTGGTATGTGAGTACCCCAAGAAGATGCACTTTGACTCCTTGCACCTAGTTTGTTTCTCTCTTCCTTAGGAATTAAGGCATAACAAGTGGAACCAAAAGCCCTAAGATGCCTCACCAAAGGAATGTGATTATACTACATTTGATGAGTCTTGTTTCCAAGAGCATAAGATAGACATTTGTTTCTCACATACACTACACACATAAATGCATCAGCCCAAAACATCAACTTCACATTCTTGATAAATAGCATTGAACATACCATATTCAAACTCATTAGAAGTATGTTCCCCCGAATTATTAATACTAAGAGTGCCAATACAAGATTTAGCTTCATTTTCAATCATAGATGAAAATTTTTTAAATTTTTCAAATGCTTGAGATTTTTGTTTCAACAAAATAAATCCAATACATCCTAGTGTAATCATCAACAAAATTCATGGTATATTTATTACCAAAGGGAGATGCAATACTATTGCATGGGGCCACACAAATCAAATTGCACCAATTCTAGCTTTCTACATGCTCCTAAAGTTGAATTATGAAATGGTTGCTTCTTGTGTTTACCACGAATACATGCCTCACATTGCTTCATGTTCCTTGGAACGATAGGCAAACCATAAAAACAATTTTCTTGAATATATAAGAATATCATAATTGATGTGCCAAAAGCTAACATGCCACAAGAGATTGGATGGCAAGGTTCCTTCATCATGGTGAGATAATATAAGATAAGATAACTATTAATGTCCAACAAATGACCACAAAAGTAGGTCAATGGATCTGCTAAGTACCATGATGTCAATACAAAGCAGGAGTACTAAAATGTATCCTATATGAATAACAAGTCAAAACATGACGTCTATATGCAAAAACATGGAAGAAAAACCTTTCGATCCAAGTGCAGGCAACCACAAAGGGAAGGAGATGCAGAGACAGAAAGGATCTAGGGACTGCATCATGGTCCACTAGATCTACCTCTCCTAACATCCAAGGCTGAACAAAGAAAACTCAAGACAAAATGATGCCATGAGGAAGAGCTGAGGGTAGACCTATACCCTCTACAACACTATCGCCTCGCAACTATAACTCACTTGTCATATCCCCATTTTTATGTTCCTCCAAAGTATAGCCAGGATGGATTTCCAGGGCACAGGATGGCCAGATCATGGGAACAGGTTTATGTCATCAAGGATTCCAAGGGAGTTTTGAGGAGTTTTTATGGCATCCGACGGCATTTGCTTGGAATATTCCATCATCCGCACAGTTTGCCTTTCATTCCGTTGCATTCCGACAACTTTCAAAAAATTGCATTACTATGGGGCCTAACTTAATTAATCATGCTCGAGGTGGCATTCCTGGAGGATTAATTGATGGAACACCTCAGTGTAATAGCTCGTTAGAACCGTGTTAATTTTGAGTTAACATGTTCTTTGCTTAGGACAATTACTTCAGAATTCCATATTAGCCCATTTATTAAACCATTAGCAATCACATGAATTATTATCATTTTGATAGTAACTGAAGAAAGAACATATACAATAATTGATGAAGACAAGCCAAGACAAGAGGACACAATAATATGGCTCAAGCCAAGAAAAAACCCCAAGATGGGGAAAACCCTTGATCAAATCTTCTTATTATTAATATCAATTGTTCAACAGAGGGAGAAAATACAATCGATGACAAAGAAGCAACCCTGGCAAATCTTCCATTCTGCCTTCAAACAATGGTAGTCAAATTCGGCCCCAACCAGTGATCAACAGTAGACAAAGCATCTACAAGGAAGACTTCTATACTGGGGAGTTAAGCCTGATCAACGTGATGATGTAACAGTTGTAGATCTAGAACCCAAACTTACTCTAGGGTATGAGGCTCCTCCTCAATGTACCCTACAACTCTTCTGTACCAACCAACAGCCCAAACACATGGAAGAAACCCTTTGTTCACCTGCATTGTACAAAGAGAAGTTGCGGCTAGGGCAGAGGAGCTTTCCTAGCCCACTCGGCCCACAAAACAGACCTCCCAACTTGCTGCAGTAGGTGTCCTTACTTGCGGCCTTAACAGAGACAACATAACCCTTAAAATATGCACAGAAATCCTTCTTACCTTTCCTCTGAGCTACGGCCTAGGTCTGCAAGGAAATCTGCCTCAAGATCTATCCAAAACCTCATCCTTTAGGTCTTCTCATGATCTGCCTAGGACCTCAGACAACTGTGGCTAGGTCTACAAGGAATTCATACCCTTCCAACAAAGATATGCCTCTCCCAGTTCGTGCTCCTTGCCTCCTATCTTCCTGCCTCAAAACCACACCAAAATCGCAGAGCTAATCCATGTGTGAATGCTCTTAGGATGTGTCAAATGAGGTTGGAGGGCACTTCCTTTTATAGGAGATGGAGAGGGGTTTAACTTGGTTAATTAACCCCAAGCCGACCTTGATGAGTTACACATGGGTGGGCATAAATTCAAAAACATATTTCTCCTTATCCAAATTTGATAATCTTTAGGTCGATTTTGGTCCTCTCAAAAAGAGGAATTTAATGCAATAATCATCTCCATCAAATGAGATGTCCAAAGTGGAATTTGGCCCTAGTTGTCAATTTTAACTAGCCGAAACGAGAAGATCTACAAGATGGGATGCTGAGAAGTGGCTTTCAGTGGTTGAAGAGAGTATGGGTGCCAATTTACCATTTTCCCACCTTAAAAAGAATATTTTAATTGAAATAAAAAGAGGGAAAAGTGCTCCACGATTAAAATAATAATAAAATAGGAGGTTCTAGAGGGGTCCATCATATTTATAAAATGAGGAGGAGGCCACTAGGGGACATCTTGGATTTGATCTTTCTTCTTGTGTGAGAGGTTGGAAAACCCGATTCTCTACTTCATTGGTAGCCCCATGACAGAAACCCTCAGGTGATTCAGAGAGATTGGGCGAGTAACTATCTCCCCTTGATGAACTCATCCAAAATTCACAGGAGAGCTTGGCAATGCAGTTCATGTTAGTTTGTGAGGGCCAGTTTCAGCATTGGAGCAGATCAGTTTTGGAGACCAGATTATCTATCTCAGCTATTTCAGTCATCTCATCATGTACACTCTTTCAGTTATTTCTTATAATGAAAGCTGAGATTATTTCTGCTCATTGTGTTATTGAATTACATGCTCTCTATTTGCTCTATTTTACATGGAAATCTTCTGTTAATTGAATGGTAATTTTATGAAGAAATTTTGGTTAAAGTTAGATTTTAGCAAAATATCCCGTTTGGGATATTACATCACTTCTGATGTCTAGGTGATCTCATATGCCTGCTGGTAACTGCTGGTAAGGGATCTCGTCTGTGACATCTCCGAGCTCCCTGGAAGGGGGGGTATGGTCCCTCTGGTCTGCACTGAACCAGAGCTGGAAGCAATGCTGTCATCAGCCTATCTCTTAGTGCCCCAATTTGATGGGAGCACCATAAAGGAGGTAATCTGCTAGGAAGATCCGGCCTAGGATGAGGCTGGAGAGTGTGGGCATGAAGTCTAAGGGCCTCCTGCATAAAGAACTAGACATCTCTTGTCTGAGTACTGGAAAAACTGAATATACAATGAAATCTCCCATTGGTCTCAATAATAAATGGGGTAACAGAAGATGAAGTGCTCCTCTGACTCAAATCTCTCGATGTATAGCATAGCTGACCGATCCTGTCTAAATGGCCAGATATCCCTTTCAGCTTCAACAGTTTCTCATCCTCTCATCCTGTCTGGTAGGTAACAGGTCCCATTTGCTATTTGTGATCACCAATGACCTTTAACATTTAAATTAAATTAAAAGTATATATCAACCATAAAACTGTTCAACATCTCCCCTATTTAATCACAAAGGCAACAATAGTAAGTATACTGCCAAGACTTAAAAATATTCCATTACTTAAATGGGTAAATAATATTGGAGTGATTATGCTACTTTTGAGTGGTATGGCAATTTGTTTTTTTATCGCTTGGGCTTTTCATAGATACTAAAAGAGTGTATATAAAAGGAGTTGTTGCAGAGATCTATCTTCCTTTCCATCTTTATGAACTCATCCATTTAGAAAAGAATTCAACTATGGTCCTCATGTGAATAACTCTAGTAGGAATGGGAAAGAGAATATCTAATCAAGAGGAGGCATCATTCCTAAAAATGCAAATTAAATTCTAGAGTTCTTAAAATAGTCATAAACTATGGCACATATTCCCATTTCTTACTCTTGAAACATGTTCAGCAAATTCCCAAATAATTAGAGTTTAAGCATCAAGGCCATCTTTTGTGGAGGCTTGGACTTATAGGAACCCGTTTATCTCAAACCCAATACACATTGAAACAAAAGCAAATACCATCAAAGAATGTTTTAAATTCAAAGAGATAGCTGAGGTTGGTTTCACCATGTTAACAAGTTGAGAAGGAATGTAAGTATTGAGACTGATCTATTTCACACTATATCCACCAAAGAATAACCAGTTCTTTTTCAAAATTATATTTCAACCAAAAAATTAAAGGCGATTTTTCAACAGTGCCACTTGCACACATACAAGGCTGTCAAAACTAAAAACGAAATTTCATTGATGTCCTCAAGTGACCAAAAGCAATCAAAGAAACTGTAATACATATCAGCATATGTGTGGCAGTATAGCTCAGGCATTTCCCAAAGGTACAGGATATAACCTAAAAGTAATCACAGAGTGATATAATAAAAGATATAATAAGCAGTGTGAAAAGAAAAATTAGGCACAATACTAAGATATCAATTTCTGGCCTGTTAATTCACTTGACCTAAAAGCCAAGACGAATACACTATCAAATGACTAATGGTTTTTTTTCTCAGTTAAGGGGCTCCTTACTATCTGGATCCAAAATAGAAGGCCATTCAATGATTTAATGTTATGTTTCCCAGATCTCAGAGCAAGAAAAATAAACAGAGACTACAGAATTCATTGAACAAAGAGACAATTTCATGCACTGTCTGACTAGAGCATCTTAACATAAAAAAATTACTATTGCAATAAAATAGCTTGCAAAACAAAACAAAATTAGATAGAGGTAAACCATCTGCACCTGTTTCTTCTTCAAAACTGCCCAAAGATACAATTTATCACTTGCTTCCTTCACATGTCTACTGGCTAGTTTTCGGTTATTGCAATGTGCAGCAACTAGCGCAAGTTCTGCAGTTCCAGAAATTTTATGCTTCAAAGCAGCAGCTCCAAGTGCCTTCTTTCCAACTGCAGACTCTGCCGCTTCCTTATCAAAAACAGGACCTGTGAAACACCTATTTGAACCCTCACTGAGGAGAGTTTTTTTACTTCCATTTCTCATTTTAGGCATTGACTGTTTAATATATAGTTCTTCAGCTTCAAGGGCTGCAGCCAATGTCCGATGAACTACAATATCAGGATAACGACGAATGGGTGATGTAAAATGAGTATACATTGGTGTTGCTAATGCATAATGTGCCCACTCAGATTCCCTGTCTTTTAGTTCTCCTGTGCAAAAATATTTAGCTAACTGCATTGGCTTGGTAGCATACAGAACAAGAATGTTAAATAAGGCAGGGTCATTCTTCAGCTGATCTCGCAGTTTTTCAAGTGAAAGATGCAGTTTCCCTGAAGAAGAGATGTCTAGTTCAAAACCATGCTTAATGCAGAATGTTTCTAAATCCTTCAACTTCTGCAAACTAGGTTCTGGATGCCTGCGTAGTAGGGCATATTCAGGAAATGCTCTAGAAATTACTTTAGCAACTGTTATGTTTGCTAAAAGCATAAATTCTTCCACAAGAAAGTTTGAATCCTTCTGTTCCTTGATCATACTATCACAAGGCATTCCATTCTCATCTATTACAAATGCTAGCTTTAAATTATCTAACCTTAAAGCTCCATTTTCAAACCTTCTACTCCGCCTCCTCCTAGCAATTTCATGCAGACTTCTAATATCTGCAAGAATACCTTGCCATTCAAAAGCTCCATGCAATTCTGGCCAACCTGTTTCACGAGATATAATCTCATTGCAGTCAACATTATTATCTATAATCTCCTGTGCATGCTGATATGAAAGCTTACAACATGACTGGATTATTGTACGCCCAATCCAGTGATCTAGAATTTCACCTGATGGGTCAATATCCCACATAACTGAAAAAGCTAATCTATCAACTCCAGGGTTCAAAGAACATAATTCTTCACAAAGCAGCCTAGGCAACATTGGAATCACTTGCTGGATGAGATAGACACTAGTGGACCGTTCTTGAGCCTCTACATCTAAAGCTGTGTCTGGCAGAACAAAGTAGGAAACATCAGCAATGTGTACACCAACTCTCATAACATTAAAACCAATACTCTGAATTGATAATGCATCATCTAGATCCCTTGCTGTTGGAGGATCAATTGAAAATATGCGAAGCTCTCTTAAATCTTTCCTTTTTTTAAACTCCTCTGGAGGTATTTGCCAAGGAACCTTTGGTAGGCATGCCAGTGAATCAGGACAAAAATCAACACTGTGAATTGCATTCTCAATCAGAATTGCAGTAATTTGTGCCTCTATTTTTCCACCTTGTCCCAAGCTTTGCCTAACAACTGCTAGAGGTAGGAAACTTTCAGGCTTCCAAGCATCAATATGTGCAACTACCAACTCATTTTCAATCGTCATATCACCATCTAGCAATCGGGTTTTAATAGATTCTGGCAAACCACTCACAAAAACAACCATTTTTTGAAATCTGCCATCAGCAGGAATTAGCTTAATGGATCCTCCCCCAGAAAACAAAGATGCCCCTTTTGAACTTGTCTTCATCGACAGCTCAGTTCTTGAGCATCTGCCCTTGGTCTTTCCCATATTCAAAATCCACTGTTTAACTTCCAAAAACCCTATTATTGCATCCCGACGAGGAGATTTGACAACAATAGATACCACTATACCAGTTGGCCTCTTATTAGGCCGTGACCTTACAGTGAGAATGAGTTTTTCTAGTGCAGCTGCAGCGTCATTCTGTTTGTCAATCATCTCACAGTTTGAGAAGCATTGTTCTGCAGTTTGATGATTAGTATCATCATCCACAAGATCGCTAGCTCCTAGGTGTGAAGTCACTGAAGCTGCACAAGACATGCTGCCTGCTTGTTCCATACAGCCACTGTCATTTAAACTGGGCCACTGGGAGTCATCCCTCTCATTGTCAGCCTCCCAACAAGTGTCCTCAACTAGTTCCACATGTGACATATCATTCAAAACCAACATCTCAGAATGACCATGGAAGGTATCTACATCATCAATGTTGCAATCACCTTCATCTAAAAGTTTATCTTCAGAATTCTTCCCAGTAGAATCTGTCACTTCAGGGATGACATCTGTAGTATTCCTGTTCTGCTTGCTTGCGGCACCTTTCAGTCTGGACCACAAAGATACAGGATTCAATGCAATCGCAACTACATCACCTTCTATCTGTCACAGCAGAAAGAACGAAAATTATGTAAAAGCCTGGGCTCATCAATTTAGCATATTACCATTGCAGTTAACTTTCTGCTTTCTTGATCTCATATGATTGGAAACGTGTTGTGTGTGTATCTTATCCACAGATCATAAGGAGCCTGACAATAAAAAGTCTGGAAAGTTCAAAAGATATATTGTATTTCTTAATTTAATGCATGTAATTTTTTATTAAATTGGGACTACCTTTAAACATTTAAAGAGATTCCCCCAACAGATTGATTCTAAACAAAACTGTTGCATTTATAAAACTCCCCCGGAGTTTTTAGAAGCCATTATGATTCCTTTAATATTTAACTTTTTGACTTTTTTTGCATAATGTCCAACTCCAATAAACTGGTAAACTTTCACAAATAAAAAATACACTTTAAAGACATTCTAAGCCTTGGGTTATTCCTTTAATGCTTGCATGTTCGAATTTTGGGCCATAATGGTCATCTTATAACTTAGACACTGCAAGGGTGCAAGATTGGGTGCATGAGCACCAGGAAATCTAAATATATGAGTCGTGAATGTGGAAGTATATATATATATATATATATATAAGACAATACATTACAATAAAACACAATAAATGATCATTAAAAAAATTAAGATTCACAAAATAACAATGAATGAATGATCCATGACACATAACTCGTTCATTTACTCATAATTCTTTCAAACCTAATATTTATTGGCTTACTTGTAAATTATAAAGTTGAAAGTTATACTTCTTACTATTTGTCATGCTTTCATTAGTATCAGATATTCGAACCATCTATGTAACTTTTGCAACCATATAATAAATGTTAGCTTTTGGGGATACTCCGAAAACGTTTACACCCTATATGGGGGTGCTTCATGAGATTTGGGGTGCATGGTGTATGTTCAGCCCTTGGATGATCTGTGATGAATTTTCCCGTGGGAGACGGTCCATGATGGACTTGCACAAGGGAGATGACTTACTCAATGGTTGCTTGAGCTCAATTGTGCTTGCTGAGCAAGCTTCTTTAAGGCATTGGAGATCTCTTCACAACTTGTGTGATGTTCCTCATGATCGCCACCACAGATGCTTGCTTGCTTGGAGAATGACCTTGGTGTAGGCTAGAAGATTGTACTAGCCATCTGATATGGCTATGGTATGTACATGAACTTTCATCTTTTGCATATTAATGAAGTTTCCAGATGAACAACACTTGTTACAAATAGAAGATTTGATTTTCAACCATCTACGTTCTTCATGGTTTGTAACTTCCAGCTATATATGTCATGCTAATTGGACGTAAGTTAAGGGTGGTTATGTTAAGTGATTTAACATTGTAATTGAAGAAGATGAGGGTTCATCTGCAACTGTATTTACAGCTGTAAATAAGTGTTTTCAGACCTGTTATATGCATGATAAGATTGACTTAGAGGGTTGAAATGTAATATTCCCACTTAGCAATATTGCGAAGGGGAAATATCAATTTTGCCATTTTGTCATATTTTGTACTTTCACTTAAGAAAAAGTGGGTTGCAACTTGCGGGACCCCACTTGAAGTTCTAGAGCTAAGGCAAGAGCCCAACATAGGAGAAAGGGAAAAATCAAATGGCTAGTGGATGGTGGGGGCCACACCAAAGAGGGAATACGCTCCCCTCTTGGAAATACGCACTCTTGGAGGGAAAGGATGGAGGGAATCGATGGTTGGGTCCCACATGAGCAAATTGGAGGCACAATGACAAAATAGGAGGAGGCACTCATTTTGGGCATCTTTGATCATTTGAACATTCACTTTCACTAGCACGCTTGAGCTGGAAGCCAAGTTTGCATGTGTTGTTGAGCACAAGAGATTTTTAGGCGAGAATCTCACCCTTGCTTTAGTGGACCTCGAGTGCCAACCCTAGGAGGGAGTCTTCATCACCTTCAATCTGATCTGGGAGCCTTTTTCAGTGTGTTGTGGAGTTGGTTCAGCAAAGACTGTGTGGGCCTGCGCAGTACCTTTTCGTGCCACACATGGGGCATTTGGAGGAAGAGGAGTTTGGGGCTGAGACTTGTGGAGGAGTTTCGGAAGGGGATTTGCTGAATATCTCAACCATTTTGGGAGCCTTCAGCAGTGAAATTTACAGGTGGGTCAAAATACCCAGCAACAAGGGAGCTAGGAGAAATTGGGCCGAAATTCTGGGTTCAACGTTTGGCCAAACCCTTTTTGGGTTTTGGTGGGTTATTGGAGAAGAGGCTCAGGTTAATTTCCCAGAATTTTATGAGCACCAGAAGGGGGTCAAATCAACTATTCTTCACAGCCAACAGTTTAGTTTTCTGGGTGTTTAGCACAGAGCCATAGAGGGAACAGCTACACAGTAGTTGGGGCACTTGGGCCAAGCTAGATTGCCTTGGGCAAGCCCAGGTGCACACTTTCCAAACATCTATTGTAACCCCATACTTTGATAATAAAATGGCTCAGAGCAACACAGTTTTTGGCTTATTTCATGGTGTCTGATTTATGTGTGATTTTTGTGGGTGTTTTTACTATGCATGCTTTGTTTATCATTGTAAAATTTCCTTAGGGATATTACAATGGTATCAAAGCTCATAGTCTTGGCTCAGCCTATGGGAGCAACTTAGTCATGACACCAAAGGATAAGAAGAACATCACTTACAGGAGGTACAGGTATAGATGCAAGGAAAGGCAGCTGCAAATTACTCCTGACCCAGTGACTGTTGAATTGAAGGTTGAGAAGCCAAACATGGGGGATAAAGGGGGAGACAGGATAAGTAAAGAAGCGGAATTTCCCCAACATCTTCTGAGGCCATCAACAATCTGTCTAAGGGCATTGATGAGTTGCGGCGATAGAATTGCAGTAACAACAAGGGAAAATGGATTCAGGGAGAAATCCATTTGGGTGAAGGCTCAGGCACTTCGCACCATCAAACAGAGAATCCACCCAACGCACCACTTATTTCCAGCACAATGCCCAGATCTACCATCCCCACATTTTTGACATCTCGTGTTGGAGGGCCACAAGGGCATGAGGATATGCCCATGGGGGGCTATTTTGTGGAGTATCAGTCCTATGGGCCCGATTTCAGAGATGCCATCACCTTCAGGGACTTCTGCCAACTCAAGGGCAACAACATGGGCAAGGGGCAGAGTGGAGGAGGCTACAAACATGGCACTGACCTTCAGCACACAATGGGGAGATTATTCCTCCCAACTTTTGATGGCTTAGCCAAGAGCTCAGCCAGGGGTTGAGAAGTTAGATGTTTATTTTCAGCTCAACCAGATGACAGAGGCGAAGGCAATTAAAATTTCCATGTTGCACTTAGATGGGGAAGCCCATGATTGGTGGTTACATGGGTTAACCACTATGGGACATGCGAGAGTCACGGCCTATGAGGATTTCACCTGGAGGGTATTGGAGCATTTTGAGAGGAGAGATTTGGAGGAGCACTTTGGAGAGATGACACGGCCCAAGCAGACTGGGAGTGTTGAGGCCTATATCTCTGATTTCCTAAGATTATCAGTGATGGTGCCCGATCCATCAGAGGCTAGTAGGGTTTTCATGTTCTTGGAGGGGCTAGCAGAGCCACTGAGGGATTTGGCGAGGTCCAACAGGCCCACCACTTTGCAAGACACAGTTGTTAGAGCCCGGGACTTGCAAGATGCTCTACCCAAGACCAAGCCACAGATACCGCCCAAACAGGTGTTCCAGCAGAGGGGGGGAGACACTAGGGCTCCATCACCAAGAGCCAACCAGGGGCATGGACAATTGGATGAGGAGACTCGAAGAGACCTACGAAGGAGGAAGCTATGCTTCAACTGTCAGGAACCCTGGGCACCAGGCCATAGACGCACAGGGGGCAAGGCCCATTACATTGAGGTCTTCTCTGACAATGACCAGGGGGATGAAGCAGAGTTGGAGATGGGCGGAGATGACAGTGTGGCACATGCGAGAGGGGACCACTACCATCTCCACCACCAGGAGAAGGGTACCCAAATTTTTGACTTTGAGGATCAAAGGCACCGTGCAGGGATAGTGTGTCTCATTTTTGGTGGACAGTGGGGCCACCCACAATTTCATAGATGGTCCAGAGGAGGGGTATCACGACCGAGGAGTTTGAGGGCTTCTCAGTCCTTGTGCTGGGGGACAGGACCATGCAGTGTACGTGATATGTTCCCACTTTGACAATGACCATGGGGAACTATTCAGTGACAGACCATTTCTTCGTGGTGGATGTACCAAACACCAATGTGGTGATGGGTGTCCAGTGGCTTTATTCTCTTGGATGGGTCACTACTGATTGGAGGAAGTTGGAGATGGAGTTTACAAGGCCAAATGGCAAATTGGTTGTTCTGTGGGGCATGCATTCTTACCCTCCACAGACAGTCTCAGCGCACAAGATGGAGGTTGACCTGAGGCATGGTGACATTGAGTGGGCAGTGGAGTTGAGGATTTCTAAGGCTGGGGGTCAACCCAAGCCACCACACCTGGACATACAGACCATCCTAGACAGATATCTGGTAGTGTTTGGGGACATACCGCCAGGGAAGCCACCTGACCAGGGGTTTGAGAACACGATTGAGCTAGAGCCGGGAATACAGGTCGTTATTACCACTCCATACAGACATCCCAAGGCCTACAAAGATGAGATTGAGCGAGTCATTCACGAGTTGTTGGCACTTGGGCATATTAGGCCTAGCTCTAGCCCCTTCACTTCATCAGTTGTCCTGGTGAAGAAGAAGGATGGGACGTTACGCATGTGCATAGATTATCGGGTGCTCAACAAAAAGACCCTGAAGAACCGCTACCCCATTCCACACATAGATGAGTTGATGGATGAGCTAAGAGGAGCCAAGTACTTCTCCACGATAGACTTGCGTTCGGGGTACCACCAAATCAGAGTGAGGGATCAGGACGTCCCCAAGACGACTTTCAGGTGTCACTATGGGCACTTCGAGTTTCTGGTTATGCCTTTTGGCCTAACCAATGCACCTGCCACCTTCCAGTCCTGCATGAACCATGTGTTCCGTGGGCAGTTGCGGAGATTCGTATTGGTATTTTTTGACGACATTCTGATCTATAGTCAGACCTGGGAGGAGAATTTGCAGCACTTGGAGGTGGTGTTGTGCATTTTAGAGGAGCAACAGTTCTACGCCAAGTTGTCCAAGTGTGAGTTCAGATTGACAAAGATGCTCTATTTGGGGCATATTATTGGGGAGGATGGTGTGAGAGTGCATGAGGAGAAGATTAGGGCCATCCGGGACTGGCCAGTACCCCAAAATGTGACAGAGTTGAGGGGTTTCGTGGGTATATGCACCTACTACAGGAAGTTCGTGAAGGGCTTCTCCCAGTTGGCAGCCCCCCTCACCGATTTGACCAAGAAGGGGGCATTTGAGTGGACCGATGGAGCGCAGGAGGCTTTTGAGCGTCTCAAACAGGTGATGAGCAGCTGCCCAGTGTTGGCACTTCCAGATTTCATGTAGCCCTTTGTGCTTGAGTGTGATGCATCAGGGGAGGGCATAGGAGCGGTCCTAATGCAGGGGGGCACTCGATAGCCTTTGAGAGTCAAAAGCTACTTCCCCACGAGCAACTATACTCCATATATGGCAAAGAGATGCTAGCTATCATGCATGCACTGACCAAGTTTAGACAGTACTTGGTGGCCAACAAGTTCCGGGTGAAAACAGATCACAATATCCTCGTATTCTTTTTGGAGCAGAAACTGCTGCAAGAGAGGCAACAAAAATGGGTGAGCAAACTTCAAGCGTATGACTTTGACATTGACTATGTCAAGGGACAACACAATGTGGTAGCAAATGCATTGTCCAGGAGGTCAGCCACTATTTCGCTGATGAGCATTGCGCCGAATTGGAGGGCGCAGTTGTTAGTGGAGTATTCCAAGGACCGATTTGCATGTGAGTTCCTTGATGGCGCACTTACGAATGACCAGTACAGTGTTATGAACAAGGTGATCTACTATAAGGACTGGATTTATTTAGTGCCCAACTCCCAATTGAGGGATAAGATTATGCAAGTTGCCCACGATTCACTGTTAGTAGGGCATCAGGGGTTCACCAAAACATACAGGGCTATTAGGGAGTGTTTGGCATGGAAGGGCCTTAAAGGTGATGCTCTAAGGCACGTCTGGGAGTGTTATACGTCCTAGAGGAACAAGGGTAAGCAAACACACCCTGCTAGATTGTTACAGCCTCTTCCTAACCATGAGGGGAATGGGAGAGTATTTCGATAGATTTTATCATCGGTTTGCCTATAGTCCATGGCAAGGACTGCATCTATGTGGTGGTAGAAAGATTAACCAAATTTGCCCACTTCTCTGTTATTTTCGGCCGGTCTTCGGCCTCATAGGTGGCTGAACTATTTTCCAGGGAGGTGTTTCGACTTCATGGTCTCCCGAAGACTATTGTTAGTGACGAGGACAGCAGTTTCATGGGTGGATTTTGGCAGGAGTTATTCTGGTTGGTGGGTACTGAGCTCACCCCAAGCACTAGCTATCACCCCTTGACCGATAGGCAGGCAGAGATTATAAACAAGTGGCTGGAGAGTTATTTACGCAACTATGTGACGAGCCAGTAGCGTGCATGGATACAGTGGTTGCATTGGGGCGAGTACTACTACAACACAACGTACCACATGTCCATAGGTATGTCCCCATTCCGAGCTTTGTACAGTTATGATGCATTGACTTTCGTTGATATGATGTTTGGAGACAATCGAGCCCCAAGGGCCAAGGATTGGATATAGGAGAGCCAGGATATCCTACAGGCTCTCAAGGACAACCTACAGACTGCACAAAAACAACAGAAGCTCTATGCTGACAGGGACAGAGTAGAGAGGCGGTTTGAGGTTGGGGATCTGGCTTTTCTGAGGCTTTAGTCATACAAATAGTCCACACTCAAATAGAAGGGGGTCGAAAAGCTCAAGCCCTGCTTTTATGGGTTGTACAAAATCACCATGAGGGTTAGAGAGGTAGCGTATGAGCTAGAGCTACCCCCAAGGAGACGATTCCACAACATTTTTCATGTGTCTTGCCTGAAAAAGGCACTGGGGTAACAGGTGACAGCAGCTACAGAGTTACCACCCATGGATGATGAGGGGCATCTAGTTTTGGAGCCTGAGGCTATTTTGGACACCCGTGAGAGACACTTGCAGAACAGGGTCATCAAAGAGTTCTTGATCAGATGGAGGAATTTGCGAGATGAGGATGCCACTTGGGAGGGACAGTAGATACTCCTGCATCCAACCTTGCAGTTGCTTGAAGACCAACAACATTTTGGCGAGGAGGACTATGATATTCCCACTTAGTAATATTGTTAAGGGGAAATATCAAGTTTGCTAATTTTGTCATATTTTGTACTTTCACTTAGGAAAAGTGGGTTGTGGGACCCCACTTGAAGTTCTGGAGCTAATCCCAGAGTCTAACATAGGAGAACGAGAAAAATCGAATGGCTAGTGTATGGTGGGGGCCACACCAAAGAGGGAATACGCTCTCCTCTTGGAAATACGTACTTTTGGAGGGACAGGATGGAGGGAATCGATGGTTGGGTTCCACATGAGCAACTTGGAGGCACAATGGCTAAATAGGAGGCACTCATTTTGGGCATCTTTGATCATTTGAACCTTCACTTTCACTAACACACTTGAGCTAGAAGCCAAGTCTGCATGTGTTGTTGAGCACAGGAGATTTTCAAGCGAGAATCTCACCCTTGCTTCGATGGACCTCAAGTGCTAGCCCTAGGAGGGAGCCTTCATCACCTTCAATCTGATATGGAAGCCTTTTTCAACATGTTGTGGAGCTGGTACAGCAAAGACTGTGTAGGCCTGCACAATTCCTTTTTGTGCCACACGTGGGGCATTTGGAAGAAGAGGAGTTTGGGGCTGAGACTTGTGGAGTTCCGGAAGGGTATTTGCTAAAAATCTCAGCCATTTTGGGAGCCTTCAGCAGTGAAATTTACAAGTGGGTCGAAATACCCAGCAACAAGGGAGCTAGGAGAAATTGGGCCGAAATTCCAGAGTCAGCGTCTGGCCAAACCCTTTCTGGGTTTTGGTGGGTTATTGGTGGAGAGGTCAGGGTTAATTTTCCGGAATTTTCTGAGCACCGGAAGGGGGTCAAATAAGCTATTATTCACAGACAGCAGTTCAATTTTCTGGGTGTTCAGCACACAGCCATAGAGGGAACAGCTACACAGCAGTTGAGGCACTTGCTTTCATCACTTGGGCTAGGCTAGCTTGCCTTGGGCAAGCCCAGGTGCACACTTTCCAAACACATATTGTAACCCTATGCTTTGATAATAAAATGGCTTAGAACAACACAGTTTTTGGCTTTCTTCATGGTGTCTGATTTATGTGTGATTTTTGTGGGTGTTTTTACTATGCATGCTTTGTTTATCATTGTAAAATTTCCTTAGTGGAACTTATTGGAACACGTTGGTATCTTTTCTTTTGAATTGCCTAATGGATTGGAATTGTTAAGAATTGAAATATAATCTGCTGTTGTTTCCGTCTTGTTTACATTTCATAACAATCCTAAAGCTGAAAATTTACAGCATTAAAATCCAGGAAAACTCTTAATTAAAAGGTGAGATTTCTGTTTTGCATTGGAAATCTACAATTTATATATTTCAGCATGATATCAGAAAATTTTGTGGCTGAGATTACTCTACATGTAGGAGGGAGCTTGTACTTCAGCTGATGATTACCTCAAAGAGACATTGATTTTGTTTGAAGTTGCTGAGTGTGATATCCTAGGTTGTTTGGGAGAAGCACTTGGACCCTTGGAAGGATTGTTTCTTCTTCATATTGCAGATTTCTAGCATGGATATGGCTTTGGCCTCTTGCTTGTCCTCTAACATTATGTCTAGTGTTGAATGGTATGTGGACACTGGAGCTTTGAGACACATGTCATATGATAGGTCTTTATTCAGCAGGATACGAAAGCAAAAGGGAGGCATGATTGTGGAACTGGACGATGATGCCACTTATCATGTGAGAGGAGTTGGCTCCATTCCTTTTCAAATGCATACATGTGATGTTCTTCGCTAAGGACTGTCTTGTTTGTTCCTAGGTTGAAGAAGAATCTTCTTTCAATATCCTATACGGAAAATCTTCATTGTATGGCCAAGTTTGATGCTCAAGAGCTCCTCTTTAGAATACAAACCTATGTTGTGGCAAAAGGGGTTCATGTGATATCTTTATAGGTTGCAAGAAGATCCAATGAAGCACAATGCCTTGATGCAAGGCAATACAAAGTTGTGCGAGTTATGGCACCAGCACCTTTGTAATTTGCACTATGGGGTGCTTCTTGTTGAAATGTGTAACTAGGTTTGGTCTTCATAAATATGAAATGTACCTTCGATTCTTGTATATTGTAAAAAGAAAGAAAAATTATTATTGTTATTTTTGTAGCATAGGTTTCATTATCAAGGTCATTTTATTTAGAGGTCAAGCACCCATTAAGTGCTTCTAGGGTTTGCCTGTTGAGAAATCTAGGGGCAGCTAGATTAGGTGATTTCTCTTATTTTGATAACTGCTTGTGATGTACTTTTACTTAACTTAATTGGCTTCTTCTTTCACTTGATTATTATTAGTATTCTCTTCATCAAACAGCTAGCAAACAATAAGACAAAGGACACAAGATATAAGCAATCAGTCAGGGCCAAAACCTCTCCAAATGAAATGAAAACACGCAAGAATTCTTCTCTTCTTATAGAATCTTCAATTGATGAATTCCAAGACCTATGACCTTTGACCAAGACCCGCCAAGGCCAAGTCAAACCTTTCTTTCTTGACGAGCTTTCCTTCCAGCACCTTCTGCAATTTCGACCTACCAGCAGATTCTTCTACAACTTTGTCCTACCCAGCAAATTCTTTTGCAACTTCGACCTACCCAGCAAATTCTTCTGCCACTTCGACCTACCCAGCAAATTCTTCTGGAACTTCAACCTACCAACAAATTCCTCTGGAATTTCGAATCAGCATTTTTTTCCTAGCACTTCGTGTTGCCCAGCAACACTTCGACTTGCCCAGCAACTTTCTAACACTTCGACTTCCCAGCAACCTTCCAGCACTTCGATTTCTGAGCAACTTTCCCGCACTTCGCCCTCCCAGCACTTCGATTTGTCCAACAACTGCAAAAACTATAGCACGAAAGAGAGAGAGAGAGAGAAGCCGAAAACTTGATCTTACTCTTCTTCTTCTTTTTCATCCTTTTCCAGCTACTTTCTTGGGGAATCGAACTTGCTTGAGAGTGTGTCTAAATGAGGTCGAGTTCCTTCTTATTTATGGGCTTTTGAGGGGTACGAATTGCTATCTTTAGGCTGACTTGTCCCTCCATGTAGGCCAACGTGATCTTTGCACCATGACGAGGTCTTGGAGGGTCTTTTGACTTTCTTTTGACTCAAATAAATTTTCTTTACAATATGTAATATGCCCGAAAGGGTCTTTCATACATGACAATGACTCAATAGATTTGTACATTCAATGACAACAAGCCCTATAAACACTCAATGGGTGCTTGACCTAAAAATAAATTTCCCTTGAGCATGAAACCCATACCTCAAGAATAACAATAATAAATTTATTTTTCTCTTTTCATTAAATACATGAAAACATGATTACATATGCCATTATGAAGACCAAACCTAGTTACATATTTCAACATGTCTAGTGTCAAGAAGTTAATAGAGTCATTGTCATATGAAGAAGACCCCATTGGGCATAATGTAGCATGTCAAAAGAATTTTTTTTGTATTTAAAAGTGTCAAAATACCCTCCAAGACCAAGTTGGCCTAGTAGCTAAGAAGTCGGCCTCATTAGGGCATGTCGTCCTCCTTACAAACCTATATATAAGAGGGAACTCGACCTCCTATGGACACTCACTCATTCCTCATCATCCAAGCAAAGAAGAGGCAAAAGAAAGGCAAGTGAAGAAGGATATAAGGACGAAGGATGAAGTGTTTGGGTTATCTCTCTCTCTCTCTCTCTCTCTCTCTCTCTCTCTCTCTCTCACACGTGCGAAGATAAGGCTAGGGTTTTGCAGCTGCAAGGTCGAAGTTGTGAAAATTGCAAAAAGAAGGTCGAAGAAAGGACTACTAGGTCACCTACAAGCCCTAGAAGGAGAAGCAACCCAAGCAAAGGTCAAAGGAAGCCTTGGAAGCCCTAAATTTGCTCACACGTGTGGAAGCAGCAACTGTTGCAGAGGCCGAAAATTCAGACTTGCAGTGGAGGCTGAAATTTTGTATCTAGGGATCGAAATTGTGCAGTTGGGAGAAATTTGACTGGGTTTGTCTTGGATAGAAGAAGAACATCATTTGGAAGGTTTAGCTTGGTCTTGGAACGGTATTGGTCTTGGTCTAGAGGCCTTTGAATTCGTCATTTGAAGAATCCATAAGAAGAGAAGAGATTTGCGGGTTTTCCTCTCAAGTGGAGAGGTTTTGGCCCTAGCTTGTAGACTACATCATGTGTTCATGTGTACTATTGATCTCCATGTTTTTGGTAGTTGTTTGATGATAAGAACAACATAATAATAAGAGAAGAAGCTAATAAGTAAAAAAAAAGTAAAAATACATCACAAGCAGTTATCAATTATAAGAGAAATCATTCTAATTGCAGCCCTATAGACTTCTCAACATGGTATCAAAGTTAAAGTTGACAAAGGGCATGATGAAGATTACTACATAGTTGAAGAAGTCATTGAAGCAATTTTCTATGATGGCAAGTCACCCCGAGCAAGGCATCAAATCATTTTTTAACCTCCTCTTCTCTATGAAGAATCATATGACCAATACTTCTCCTACAAAAAACGAAGGGTTATTCTCAGCACTAACAAGTACGTTTGAAGATGAAAATATTTGGGTGATTGACAGTGGAGCATCCAGAGATATGACAAGTGAGCACAAACAACTAAAGACCCTATCTAGAGGAACATCTTCCTACTCTAATGAACTTGGAGATAAGAAGAGCTATCGTGTAAGAGGAATTGGATCAACTTCGTTGGAGCTGGAGAATGGAGGAAACATACATCTCAACAACATTCTATTCCCACCAAGTTTGCAAAAGAATTTACTTACTATTTCATGTCTAGAAGATAAGGGAGACAGAGTCGCTTTTATAGATGGAAAGGTTATGGTATGGGATAAAGGCTCTAGCATCAACAATGCAAAAGTCATTGGGATTTGTGAAGGAAGACTCTACAGGTTACTGACGCCTCTCTCTCAAGCTTAGGTTCACATTGAAGTTAGTCCATGTGAGCTTTGGCATAGAAGGTTTGGACACCTTCACTACAAAAACTTACCAACTCTAAATTCAATGGTGAATGGCATCCCTAAACTTAAGAAGGATCACAGAGGAGTATGCAAGGGATGTGCATTAGGTAAAAATGTTAAGAAACCATTTGGAAGCAGTGCTTGAAAATCAAAAGAAATCTTGGATCTCATTCACTCTAATGTTTGTGGTCCTATGTCTACAAAGTCTCTTGGAGGTCATTTATATTATGTAACTTTCAATGATGAACACTTAAGTAAAACTTGGATCTATTTGCTGAAATCCAAGGATGAAGTATTCGAAAAATTTCAAGAATTCAAAGCAGAAGTAAAAAATCTTACAGAAAGAAGGATAAAGGTACTAAGATCTAATAATGGAGGAGAATACACTTCAAAGGAGATCATAGATTTCTATAAGGAGACTAGAATTAAGAGGGAGCTAATAGCTCCAGATAATCTAGAGCAAAATGGAGTAGCAGAAAAAAAGAATCGCTCGATTGAGGAAAGTGTTAGAGTCATTTACATGATCAAGACTTGCCTAAATTTATGTGGGGTGAAGCAATCAAAATTGTTGTCTGAATTCAAAATTGAATTCCTCATAGATCACTAGACAACATGAGCCCTTAAGAAGCACTGGGAAGAAACCGTGTGTAGACCATCTCCAAATATTTGGTTGTCCTGTCTACATTCATATTTCGAAGGATAAAAGAAAGAAGTTGGATCCTACAAGCATGAAGGGTATATTTGTTGGCTATTCTAACACTTCAAAGGCATATAGGATCTACATAAAAGAAGGGCACCGAATTGAAGTAAGTCGAGATGTGATCTTTGATGAAAGTATTGCATTCAAGAAATCTAAGGATCTCCCGATTGACTCTGATGATGAAGAACTTCCAATATTTGAAGAATGTCCTAGGGAGGAAGAGGATTCAAATCATGAAGAAGAAGGTCCCAGTGAACCTGTGCAGCAAGTCATCATCCCTGAAAATAGAAAGAGACCTAATTCGTTGAAGTCTACTCTTCTAGATGCGAAAGGACATGGAGCAGCCAAGGGTACGTTCGGGGAAAGTAAGAAGCCTAAAAGATATTAAAGGTATGCAGCCTATATGACAAGTTAATTGAAGCATAACCATCCACCTTTGAAGGTGTTGTCAAACATCAAGAATGGAAAGATGCCATGAATGAAGAATATCAATGAATAATGAAGACTGGAGTTTGGAAAATCATTCCTAGACCGGAAGACAAATCTGTGGTAACTTCCAAGTGGCTCTACAAGATTAAACATGCAGCAGATGGTAGTGTTGATAAATATAAGGCAAGATTTGTGGCTAGGGGTGTCTCCCAACAAGAAGGCATCGATTATGAAGAAACATTTGCACCTACAACTAGGCATACAACTATACGATCGTTGGTCTCTTTGGCGGCATCGATGGGATGGAACATTCATCAAATGGATCTCAAGACAGCATTCCTGAATGGTACTATAGATGAAGAAGTCTGCATAGAACAACCTTTGGGATTTGAAGTGAATGATAGAGAGGCTCATGTTTGCAGGCTAAAGAAGGCACTTTATGGACTTAAGCAAGCTCCAAGGGTGTGGCATGAAAGGATGGACACATATCTACAAAGACTGGGCTTCTCAAAGAGTGTTGATCCAAATCTCTATACCAAGGTTGTAAAGAGTGAGCCTGTAATCATTCTTCTATATGTGGATGATCTTCTCATGACAGGTGTTGAAGGTTGTATTCAAGGGTGCAAAAAGCAATTGGCAGCAGAATTCAATATGAAGGATCTAGGGTTGATGCACTATTACTTGGAGTTGGAAGTTTGGCAAGGACCAGATGAGATATATCTAGGCCAAGGAAAATATGTGATTAAGATGTTGCAGAGGTTTGACATGATGGATTGCAAACCTATGACAAGCAGCCTGACATCATAAATCTTCATAAGTAGACATGAGCATCGCCATACCCGTGATTCGTCCAATTGATAATACAAGTTTGAACAACACTTAGATCAGCGCTGCGATAAGTTATAAAGCCTCGTGAAACTATTGATTCGTCACAACAAGCAAAATTTGCTCTGAGGTTGAATGACAGAGCTAATCGTTGAAGGGTATGGTTCCCAAACTCAGGTTCATTTGGCTGTAGCTTTAATTAATCCACAACCAACTGGCGGAAGTGGCAAATCTGGCAAAGGACGTTATATATGGCGGAAGTCCAGGTTCAACTTTTGCTATATAGTTGATTTTGTCACAGAACTTCGGCAGTCCATCGTAAGGGTAGAATAAATTTGAGCCAGCACATTAGTTGTATTCGTATTGATTGGCATTGATTAGCTTAACAACTCATATATAATGAGTTGTCGACATATTGAATGAGCATCTGTTAACTTGCACCACGAAAAAGAACATCACCAAGACCTGACTCATTGAATTGGTTTCCATAGACAAGTACATATTTGACATGGTCCTCATGATGTTGCACTTTGACTCGCCAATTGATCATTGACATGAAGAAGTCATGTTGAAGACTGTTGAGATTCTACGAGCTACGTGCTAGTGTGTAGGTCTGAATTACAATTGTGGAGATGGAAAGGCTTGGATCCAAGTGTATGGTGTGTTATACATAAGGGGATTGGTGTCTCCTATGAGTTGGTGCCCACGAATACACTGCATTTTTTCTCAGTCAAGAGACTGGTGTATTTTTTCTCTGAGGTTGAATGACAGAGCTAATCGTTGAAGGGTATGGTTCCCAAACTCTGGTTCATTTGGCTATAGCTTTAATTAATCCACAACCAGCTAGCGGAAGTGGCAAATCTGGCAAAGGACATTATATATGGCGGAAGTCTAGGTTCAACTTTTGCTATATAGTTGATTTTGTCGCAGAACTTCGGCAATCCATCGGAAGGGTAGAATAAATTTGAGCCAGCACATTAGTTGTCTTCGTATTGATTGGCATTGATTAGCTGAACAACTCATATAATGAGTTGTCGACATATTGAATGAGCATTTGTTAACTTGCACCACGAAAAAGAACATCACCAAGACCTGACTCATTGAATTGGTTTCCATAGACAAGTACATATTTGACATGGTCCTCATGATGTTGCACTTTGACTCGCCAATTGATCATTGACATGAAGAAGTCATGTTGAAGACTGTTGAGATTCTACGAGCTACGTGCTAGTGTGTAGGTCTGAATTACAATTGTGGAGATGGAAAGGCTTGGATCCAAGTGTATGGTGTGTTATACATAAGGGGGGTGTGCAACTGCACACAATTCAACAGAGGCTACATGCATAATCTTACCATCCAATAAAAGAAATTTAGGATTGTTGTTAACAGATTTAAGAAAGAAATTAATTCGCTGAGTTGGTGCTCAAGTAGGGAATTGGTGTCTCCTATGAGTTGGTGCCCATGAATTCACTGCATTTTTTCTCAGTCAAGACACTGGTGTATCTTGTAGGTCGGAGGCTACAAAAGTTTCAATTGGAGCTGATAAACTTGTTTGTAATTTTATATTAAGAAAAGGTTTTTTTCTCAGTTATAATTCTTTTATGTTCACATGTTCAAATTTGAAATATTGACGTAGTAATTTGTTGACAAAAAAATGGCTAATAAACTAAATATTGGTTCATCCCCCTTCTCAGTGTTTTAAAACAATTGGTTTCAAAGCAGGGTTCCTTCAGTCACAGCCTGACAACAGGAAGGAAGATCCATAGAAGAGCAGATGGCAACATCAAGAAAACAGCCCTCCAAGCATTCAAAGGAAGTCCCCTCCAATGTATCTTGTCAAAATCTTCTAATGATATTGAAGAAAGTTTGCTTTTCTCAACTCCTTCGTTTGATGGAACAAAGTATGATTTGTGTATAGTCAAAATAAGGCACTATTTGATGGGTCTTGGTTGTGAAGTATGGGAATCAATTGTTATTAAAAGCACAACTACAAAGAAGTCAAAAGAATACAATACAAAAACAATGAAAGCAATCTTGAGTAGTCTATCAGATTCTATAAAAATCAAGGTGGGACAATGTTCTTTAGCCAAAAGTCTTTAGGAAAAAGTTAAAACTACAAAAGCTTTATGGAGAATTTGTCTTTGTGTCTGTTAACCTAGAACCAGAGTATGTGGAACAAGAACACAAAAATGATCAAGAATCAAAGGAGATAGATAAAGAAGAGTCTGAAGTAGAGGTTGAAGTAGACCTTAAAGCAAAGCTTGTGGCTGCTCTGGAGGAAATAAATAGATTAAGAAAATAAAATAAAGAACTTAAGACGCAGATGCAAGATGTTGAAGAAAAGAATCATGACCTTGATGGTACAAAGGAAGAAGATGTCCTCCTGAGACTCCAATTAGAGGAAGTAGAAAAGAAAGAAGAAATTCTAAAAAACCATCTTAAGGAAAGATCCAAGAATTTTAACAAGCTTGAAGAAAATTGATTGTAACGAATAAAATATATAAATAATATAAATATAATGTAAAAGATAATAATCATAAATAATAGTTAATTAAGCTAGTAATTAGGTTGAAGAGGCATGTCTAATAGGACATGACTCTTCATGAAGAGACACTTGCTTGGTATATAAGCAAGCCTCTCGTTCTCATTGTAATTCATTCATTATCATTCTTATTCACATATTTTAATATATAATATTTATATCCTTATGGATATCTTTATATTCCAACTCTTTTGGAAAAATTAATTTATAGAAGGAACTTTGTTCGCTTTATTTGGTATCAGAGCAGTTCGGTCTTTTAGGTTGCTTAACCAGTGCATAGAGCTCGTTCTCCAATCTAGGTCCTTGGCTATCGAAATTCGTCAACCTTGCTACCGTACAATTGAAGCATTTTGCTCAGAATCTGGGAGTCTCTCATTTTCTCCATTTTTCTAGGCCTTTGGCCATAAAAGAAAAAACAAAACAAAACAAAACAAAAATAAATAAATAAAAAATAATCAAAAAAAAATATAAGTAAATAAAATAAAAAAGTAAAAAGTAAAAGAAAAAACAAAACGGATATAAAATCTCATACCAAGTATATTTAAAACTTTTTACGTGGAGAAGCCCGTGATTTTAAAAATAGCCCATGCTATTTTAAAAGTTTAAGAAAAAGCAGGGATACAAAAGCTCTTACGTGAAAGGTAAATATTACTTTTTACAGGAGGTTATAAAACAACCCATGGTATTTTAAAAGTTAAAGAAAAAACAGGGATACAAAAGCTCTTACGTAAAGGATAAATATTACTTTTTACTTTAAAAGCATTGTGAACATCATGACCGTGTCATATGAAAAGACGTGACCTTTATATTTATTAATTGTGGTGACATCATAAAAGTTTATATTAAGTGTGACTTTCATATTAAGTGGGGTGACATTAAAAGTTATCAAGGGAGTAATTAAGTATATAAAAAAGGGACCAATTTATTATTTAAAAAAAAGAAGTGAAATTATTATTATTATTATAAGATAATAAATTTATTTTGAAAAGGGGTCTTAATATAAAGAAATACATACATATATAGAGGGCAACAATATAAAGGAGTACCTGTTCACTGTTATGACGAAAATGGGCTTCTCAATAATCTTCATAAATTGGGTGAAAGCCTACATTGCCTCTCCTTGGATTGCGCCGCTGGTAAATGGCCGATCTACTGAATTTTTTAATGCATCTAGGGGATTAAGACAAGGTTGTCCGCTGTCCCCTCTCCTCTATGCTATTCAAGCCTCAGTGCTTAGTTTCCAGCTAGACTTTTGTCAACAAGTCCAAACTCTGCCAGGCCTCAGAATGGTGCACAATGTTAAAGACATAAACCATGCCCAATTTGCCGATGATACTCTGCTCCTTGGAGGAGCGAGCATTAACTCGGCCAGATCTTTTAAGAAGGAATTGGACATTTATAAGGAGGCCTCCGGCAGCAAGATAAACTATTTAAAAAGCACAATCTATGGCTGGAACTGCTCGGTCAAAGATCTGGCTGACATTGCTAGGCTCCTTGAGATGAAAGTCTGTCAGACCTGGGAGTCCTTCAAATATCTTGGGATACCAATCTTCAAATCCACACCTAAAGTTGCCCACTGGATGCCCCTCTTAGACAAGCTTAAGCTCAGAATACAAGCCTGGGGAGCCTCCTGGCTGAACACTGCTGGGAAAATAATTCTTATGAAATCTGTTCTAATAAGTATGCCTCTTTTTCAGCACTCCATTCTTCTTGCTCCCAAAACCTTCCTCAGTAAAATGGATGGTATTCTGAGGAGATTCCTTTGGGAAGGGGGGAAAAATAATGAAAGAAGACTTCATTTAGTTAATTGGGACACCATTAAGAGGCCAACCCTGGAAGGAGGTCTGCAAATGAGAGATTTGGCTGCACAAAATCTCGCACTAGGCTCTAAAATCCTGTGGAATATTGTAGCTGGGAAAGTTAGCTGGAGTAAGAAAGTCCTGTGGAAGAAATATTTTCAAGGTCAGCGTTTGAGATGTTTGGATCATCCGCCAAAAACCACCAAAGGTTCCCCAATTTTCAAGCTTTGTCTCTCTGCTCTGGAGCATTTCAGTTCCAATCTCTACTGGATCCCAGGTAATGGGAAAAAAATCAGAATATGGGAAGACCAGATCCTAGGAGATCAGCCATTGAACCATATAGAAGGCCTTGCAAATATTAAATTTTGGCTACAGTCCAACAATATGGAAACCCTTTGGGACATATCCACCTGGACGGAGGATTCTGGTAGACGGTGGGACAGCTGGAACCTGGGAGAGGTTCCACATCGATTGCAAATTGAAGCTTCGTTACTTTTAGACAAACTCCAAGGAAAATCTCCCATTTCAGCAACAGCTAAGGACAAAAGAGGGTGGGGCTCCCATTCTGGCTCTTTCTCGGTTTCTGAAGGTTACAAAAGTTTGATTGCTGTTCCTAATGTCCCTCCTGACCCAACGCAATGGAATTTTATTTGGGCCTTCCCTTCGCTCCCAAAAGTAGACTTCTTCTGCTGGACGTTAGCTCACAACAGTATTCTCACTAGAGATAATCTGAGAAAACGTGGAATGGAAGGGCCATCCAGATGCCCTTTGTGTATGTCAGAGGAAGAAACAGCTAATCACCTGATGTTGTTGTGCCCTTTTGCCAAAGCTGTTTGGAAGGGGGTTCTGAGGTCAAGGGCTGACAAGGTTGAGCTGCCAAGAAATATTCCAAATCTACTTCACGAGTGGGCCAAGTTATCTTCGTTCTGCCTCAATAAAAAAAACCTTCTTAAGACTGCTTGGATGTGGATCCCTAAATACACCTGCTGGAAGTTATGGTTGGAAAGGAACAATAGATTGTTCAGGGGTGAAATTTGCACTACAAACAACGTTATCTCCAAAATTAAAGCTCTCTTGGGAGAGACTTTGGATGCTAAACCGGCTTTAAGGAATGAAGCGATTCTGGACAGTGAGGAGGAGCTTTGGCTGAAAGATATTGTTCCAAATTATCAAATCAATCCTATTTCTCCGGCCTCTTTCCATGCTATGTGGGAAATTCGCCTGGAAGAACAGGAGTTTCTAAAGTGGCGTTCTGCTCTGGATGACCACTGTCTCTTCTTCGACGGGGCCTCTAAAGGCAACCCTGGGGCTGCGGGTGGGGGCGGTGTTCTTCTGAATCCTGATGGCTCTACTTTGCTCAGGTATCATTGGGGTCTGGGATTCGAATCAAATAACAGAGCTGAGGCTCTGGCTCTGTGGCAGGGGCTTTCTCTGGCTCTAAATCGGAACATTCACTCTCTGACGGTCTTCGGTGACTCCAGACTTATCATTCAAGCGCTGAACTCCCTTTCGAATCCTTCGCAGATCCACTTAGTCCTCATTCTCAAGAAAATTAGATTCATTCTGGCCAAGTTTCGGAAAATATCCTTTTATCATATTCTGAGACATCTGAATTCACAAGCTGATCTGGAAGCCAATCTTGGCTCAGCCCGTAGCCAAAGAACTCTTTCAGTCAATTCTGAAGAATCTCTCTGCATCATTCCATAATCTTCTTAAGACCTTCACTTTCAGCAAATCTGTTCACTCTGCTGCACTGGGGGATTGCACCTGTACTAGTAACAATGGGCTTCTGCAACAGGCTATTCTCAGGTTAATCCCTGATCGACTGTTCCTGTCACAGTTTGCCCTTCATTCGCACCTGGATCCATTGGTAGGCAATCAATACAGAAATGATTAGTTAACTCAAAATCTCACCTCCAAACAGCGGAGCAGAATCATCTATGTTTACTTTTCGATGCTAGCTACTTTGGTTCAACCAGAAGTTGGTTTGTATTGCATTTGTCCATGGATTTAGTGGAAGGACGAGGAGCAGGCAATGGTCCTAAACGTATGTACAGAGCAGCACAATGAACAGAGCAAATCCTATTCCGGCAAATTGGATGTATCTCAGACAACAAAAGGCGGTCCAGACAATTCCAGCAGTTTCAAAGCACCTCCAATCATGGATTTAGCGACACAATTCCACCAAAGGGCGGTCCAGTCATTTCCGCAAGCATCAAAGCACCTTCAAGCGTGGTCCGACCTCAAAGGCGACACCTCCTGCTGTTTCAAAGCGCGAAACCCCTTTCTGTGTAACAAGAAATTCTGTGTAACAAGTACGCGGCAGCTGTTTTGCCGCCTATCAATGCAATTTAACCGTTAAAGTCAAAAAAAAAACAATATAAAGGAGTATTTTTTTAATAAAAGGGTATTCAAGTTTAACAATCCACATTAAAGGAGAACATTTGAAAAATATATATAGAAGAAATAAGTGATATTTTATAATAAAAATAGCTCTAGTTGACATATTGTTTACGTAAAAACATCAAGGCAAAAATGGAGACTAGTAATGAAAGGTTTCCTGAAACCCGTAGTACATGTGTTTTCACACTATTTAAAATCAAAAGATCACTCGCAAGAAGAGACATCATAATCTCTATTAGTCCTACTGAAAGAAGTAATTATGTTAGTCCTAAATGTGCTAATCAATTGGTGATTCCTAAATCAAATATAGTTGAAACAAATATTTTTGGCAAACAATACGATATAAGCAATCTACACCTAAATATTGGATATTATACTTTTACCTCACAATTCACCGTTATCCTTTAATGATAGTGACATTGTTTTGGGATCACCATGGATGAAAACTCTAGGTTCCTTTATTCTAAATACTAAGAAAAAGTTTTTAACATTTTCTTACAAGAAGAAGAAAATAACACTCCAAGATGTTACACTGAAACCTAATTCAGTAACGCCAGAAGATATATGGATATTTCAAAAGTAATTTCTCAAGAAGGTAAAGAAGTATTACAAAATATGTGAAATGAAATTGAAAAAATCACTATTGACAAAAATGAAGAAGTTTCTCAACTTAAAAAACATAGTGCAAAATTATTGACGCAAATTAAGAAACTTAAGAAGGATAAGAAGTCATTAAAAAACAAGGTACAACAACTTATCGAGAAAGAAGCATCAAATGTAGGAATTCAAGTTGATGACAAAAAAACAAATACCGATCCAGTGAATATGACAACTCAAGAAGACAAGTCAATTGAAGAAATGACACACGTAGATGTTGCAGTTCAGACAATGAACATCCCAAGTGAATGTTCCATAACCATCTCAACAACATCTTTGCCAGAAGAAAATATAAAAATTGGCACATGCTCAATAAGGAGAAATCAAACAAAAAAAGTTCCATATCGGCATCCGAATCATGAAAACAGACGAATCAACCATGCTACATATTTGAACTAGTCAGAACCGAAACAACAAATTGATGTTCCAGATGATAGTGATGTAACATCAATTCCGTCTTATGTTGACAAGTCGTTACAAAATTTTAGTGATCGGAATGCTATACAGAAGATTAATCTAGGATGGTCTGATCCCTTCTCAGTGCGACAATTTTGTTTGTCACTTAAAAGATCATATCAACTTGTATCGACGAGGATGACTATTCCGAGAGAGAAAGACGTTCGAAGCCGAAAAAGAGATCAAGCTTTTTTTCATCGACAAGCTTTGAGGACAAAGCTTTTTGAGGAAAGAGGCAATGTAACGAATAAAATATATAAATAATATAAATATAATGTAAAAGATAATAATCATAAATAATAGTTAGTTAAGCTAGTAATTAGGTTGAAGAGGCATGTCTAATAAGACATGACTCTTCACAAAGAGACACTTGCTTCGTATATAAGCAAGCCTCTCGTTCTCATTGTAATTCATTCATTATTATTCTTATTCACATATTTTAATATATAATATTTATATCCTTATGGATATCTTTATATTCCAAGTCTTTTGGAGTAATTAATTTATAGAAAGAACTTTGTTCGCTTCATTGATCAACAAGAAAGCAAACATGAAGAAGAAGTCATCTTCCTGACAACTCAACTAGAAGGAGCAAAGAAAATGGAATAAGTAATGAAGATCCATTTGATGAAGAAAGAAGAAGATTGTGAGAAGCTTGTACAAGAAATTGTCTCATTGAAAAATGACGTTGACAAGCTAGGCAAGAGTCTGAAGAGTTCTCAATCATTGGATGACATTCTCAGGCATCAGAGATCACCATTTGACAAAAGAGGACTTGGTTATACAAGTGAATCTCCAAAGGTTAAATTAGAGGAAAAACCTGAAAGCGATGTCATCGTTATCCAAAGGCCAAATCACAATGAAGGCCAGAAGAATATTGCAAGTGCTACCTTTCCTAAAACTTATGTTGATGACCTCAAGGAATCAAGTAACAATGAGAATAAGCCAAGGATTGAACCTCCTCCAAGGCAAAGCAATTTCAGAAAACCATTAAGGGAAGTCTTTTCATCCAAGTATCAGACCATATTCTCTGGTTATTGTTATTCATTGCACTAATTTCGGTCATAAACCTAGAGATTGTAGAGTGTACTACAAGAATTTTTATAAAGGTTATCTTCAAAATCTTAAAAGTAAGCTTGAGGCAGACAAGACAGAATCCCTAATGACTATGACAGCAGAAATTACAACTCAATTGCTCCATTATTCAAGTTGAATATAGAATGCTATCCATGTCACAATTTTGGACATATAGCACGAGACTGTAGAAGTGGCATGAGATGGGCTCCTAAGCAAATCAAAGATCAAAAGTTGTCTGAAAAGCCTACAAGGTTTGGAGAAGAAAACAAGAAGAGCCAGAACAGCATGAACTAACTTTGAACCAACAAAATTAAAACTTGAACTATTAAAGCCTGCACTCTGCTATCTCAGAGTCACATCCACTTCTAGATTACATTGTACTCGTCTGGCTGCTCTGAAGCTGACAAATGGAGCTTCTTGACTATGCGACAATCAGATGACTTAAACTAAGAGAAATCTTAAAAATAGATCATCCGATAAAAGTATGAAAATGGGGCAAGGTAAAAGCTTTCTCACACATGAGCAGTTGAGCAATAGAGAGGGGGAGAGAGCGAGCAGCAAGGAAAGTCATTTCCAGAAGCACAGTCTTGTACAAATGCCAATACAGTCATAGATTATTATACGAATCCATATAGTTGTAGAGATTCTGTACAGCATTTGCACATCCCTTACAGCAAAGCTATACAGCAGAGAACTGTTGTTGCTATTTTTTTCAGCAGCTGTACCTCTCAAACAGCTTGTAAAACCTCAAGCTTGAGGTGATTTTTGCTAATCGTGCAGCGCTGTTTTTTAAGCAGTGTGTGGAGTTTACCTTGAAAGTTTTTTGAAGGAATGAAATGCTGATTTTAAGGACAAATTATTTTTGTATGAAATCAGTTTTTATGTTTCTGCTAAATTAACTTCTAGCTATTGTGTGAATAATGCTATGGTCTAAAATTTAATTTCAGCATTAACTAAATTCAGCAATCTATTTGTCTGATTGAGATCATAAAGACATTAGTCAACCGGGGGCTTGAAATTCTA
The DNA here is from genome assembly GCA_031772625.1 of Pinus tabuliformis. Taxonomy (NCBI): domain Eukaryota; kingdom Viridiplantae; phylum Streptophyta; class Pinopsida; order Pinales; family Pinaceae; genus Pinus; species Pinus tabuliformis. The sequence continues at coordinate 1,056,131,216 of CM062818.1, read as the reverse complement.
ACACAAGAACCTACGTTTAACTCTGCTTCAAACAAGTAGTTTCAACTCTCAGGTGTATCAAACTCGAGCTGAACCTAATACCTATAAAATCACAAAAACCCTTTAAAACTAGTTACCTTTTTCTACATTTTCTTACTGCTTTGCTCTCTCCTTCAGCGAATGTGACTACAGGTGACTAAGAGGACAGCACACCAAACGAACTAAGACATCGACAAACACAACTAGGGCATGATAACATAGGCGTCTTGTAATGTCCCTTCCGAAATTAAATTGTTACAGGGTTATTTATTCTAAAATTTCGATAATTTTAGAGGCCATGGGACCCATGTGATTTTTGGAAAAGGCTTAGGAAAGAAAAGGGGCTGAAATGTTTTGTTGGCATAGCGTGGGGGCCACCCACATGAGGAAATACACACCACCTTAGAGCGAAGTTCGAATGACTAAGGAGGGAAAGTCAAATTGCTAGTTAGAGGGAGCCCAAATGGGAAAAGAGGCTCACGAATTATAAATAGAGGAGGCTCAGCCTCATTTGGTATCTTTTGACATATTGAACTCAATCTTAGTTGCTCGAGCTGCTTAGCCGGGTTACTATGTTGTTTAGCACATGAGTGTCTCCAAGCGGAGATCTCAACCCTTATTTCGGTGGACTTCGAGTGCCACCCTAGGAAGGGAATTTGTACTACCTTGGAGGAGAGCCGGTGGAGTTTCACAGTCACATCATTCAGCATTTGTCTCAGCGAGTGCATGTTTCTGGAGGACGCAGAAGGGAACACACAAGTGTTGCTTGTGGGTCCATCCGGGCAGCAATTGTCGGGGGAGTTTGGGCATTGGAGCTACAGTGGAGGATCAACCTTTCGGGAGAGTTTTGGAGCAGGAGGTTGCTGCATTGGAGCAGTTCGATTTACAGTCACCTGGGCCTGTGCAGAGAGCCATCACTAGGCTCACGTGGGAGTTGGAGGAAGAAATTGTAGAGCTAAAGCTGGCCGGGAGAAGTAGGAGATCATTTAGAGGGTCATTTGAGGAGGATCGTTGGAGTTGGGAGAGCAGAGATTGACAGGATCAGTCACAGCAACAAAATTCGAAATTGGAGGGGGGCCAAGCTATGAAGGGTCAATTTTTGAAGCTTGAAACCAAGGGAAACCCTTTTTGGGTTTTTCTGGGTTTTAGCCAAGGATCACACTCCTACTTTTATAGAATTTTCTGGGCAGATCTAAGGGGTCAAACAAGGGCCCCAACTCAACCAGCAACTAGAGGAGCTAAGGGGAATTTGGGCCAAAATTCCAAGGTCAACATTTGGCCAATTCCTTTGTGGGTTATTCTGGGTATTTGGTGGCGAAGCCGAGGTTAATTTCCCATAATGTTCTGAGCACCGGAAGTGGGGTTTCCAACAGCATCTTTGCAGCAGACATCACATTGTCACAAGAGCAACGCAAGGCATCATTCCATCAGTTATTTGTGTCGTCTGGGCTTGACATATTACCACCTGGGCTTGATCACGCTTGCCATTGAGGCAAGCCCAAGTGCACCACTTCCACATTATTGTACTTTTCTCCCAGATGATAATAAAATGGCTCAGTTGTTGGTTATTCCAAGACTTTTTATGGGTGTGCACTGAATGTTTCAATTTTATGGTGTTGTTTTTATTGTTTGCTTTGTGTAGCACTATTTTTCTTAGTTTGCAACACTACAATGGTATCGGGGCATGATCTTGGCCCAGGTGTGGTAAACTAGCCAGAAGATCATGGAAGCTTTGGGTATGAGTGCACAGTGACAGGTGAGACCGGAGACAAACCCATGGCTCAAGGGAAATCCAGTATGCAGAAATTCTGGGGTAGAATTCATTGGGACGATGAGAGGTTGGCCCAGTTGAGGAGCATGACAAACCAAACCCATCCTCACCCTTACAATAGAGACGTTAGAGGTGAGCAAGTCGTGGGGGTGCATCCATCTACATCATGTGGCGAAAGCCGACCAAATCAAGGCACCAAATCTCCTAAAAAGGAGCAGGCAGGACAGAGACGGTTAGAGAGCGAGACCAGGGGGCGCTTTTGTTGGTGGAGACCTGGCTTTAGATATCTAGAGCCTGAGGAGGAGGTTGAGCATGATGTTGAGAGACCGTAGGATGGTGAGGAACATGTCGATATACCCGGTGTGGCACAGGAGTCACCTTTATTAGAGACCTCTTCGATAGCCCCAGTTGACACCTTAGTGGAGACGATAGAGCCTACACACATAGAGCCATCTGTTGACGGGGGGCCACCCATGGACGAGATGTCGACAGTTGTTGAGGTATCTGGAGCTGTGACCAAGTTTACAGGTGATAGATGCCCACGGCGGTTCCATCAGTTTCAGGTTGACCTTCTAACATTAAAAAGGAAGGTCGTATTAGTGCAGGAGGCTATTCTACAGCAGAACGAGGAGCTAGAGGGCATGAGAGCAGTTTGTGCCAAGTCCACGGCCAAATTGACTCGCGTTGGGGAGCGGTTGGACTCTCTACTGGTGCAGCTAGAGTGCACGTTGGGGCGTGAGAGCAACCCTTTTCAAGCATACATAGACGGGGCTGGCAGCACTGTTAGGTTACCTTTGCCCATTGGACAAAGAAAGACAAAGCTACCTAGTCGGGTTTCATGTGTTGACCAAAATAGTGAGATGAGACGACCTGAGTTGCACAGGGCGCAGCACCCGCATGCGGGGGTTGTTCTATGTGCGGGAGTTCGTGCATTCAATCCCTCTCTTGGGGTTGGATGTCGAGAGATTCTGAATTGGTAACTTGTGGAGTGGGCTATGGATATGGTGGTGGACTTAGGTGTAGCTCAGCAGGAGCTTCCAGGCACTAGGGATATCGGCATCGCAGACTAACACTGGGTTCCAGGTAGGACTACCTATCATTTCCCTAGTATGTCAGTTAACTACAATCGGGAAGGTACAGTTGACCTAGCAGTTGAGTGCGCACATTCGCTAGGGGAGTCTCGGTCAGCATCAGTGGCCGACCAGCTTATGGACAGGCTCTTTTGGTTTTCTTAGTGGCATTTATACACGGGATCACTGGGTGATCAGCATACTCTGGCAGGAGTTTGTTGAAGGAGGTGGCATTGGCAGGCCACCAGACAGTGCCTTGTATGGAGCTGGGGACTCCTCACTTTTGAGTGGGGCACAGAGGACGCAGAGGAGCAAAGCAGTGATGGCATCACTGCTAACACATAGGGAGAGTCACTTCTCGGATCCCTCAAGGGGGATTCGAAGAGGAGATCCACTCATCGGCTGGTATAGTGATGCGATGGTGGAGGTGATGATACTGATCAGGTGTGGCCTGACACATAGAGAAATAGCTTTAGGCCATCACATCCAAGGATGTGTGGGAGCATCTAGCATTGAGCAGTGGTCTACAGGTGGGCATGGGGATACATGGTGGTGTGTTGTAGTGTGTTGGACTGCATTGTGGAGTGGAAGTGCCTCACACCACATTGAGTACATGCGGGGAGTGACAGGTGCATCTACGCAAGCGGGAAGCAGGACAATACAGGGTGGATAGCTGTAGCTGAGGGTATCCAACATCATTGAGGGGTAGGTCGCGGTGTATAGTGGCATGTCCATGAAAACTGGGATGATCAGTGGTATACAAGGGTATGGTACTGCATGGTGAGGTCTTGGAGTGTTGCCTCCAAGGACACCCATGGACGAAGACACCGGGCATACCTTTGGGTGTAGTTCACCCAAGATCGATGGGGACACAAATGAGCGATACTTGATGGTATCCACGGGGACTCACACGCCTGACCCTCTTCTACATCACTTACAGGAACGGGCGATCTGGTTGTTGTCCTTTGACACTTTGGGCATGAGCAGCATGGGACGAGGAGCTCACCCGAAATATTTGGATGACACTTGGTGCAATAGAGGAGAGGCTTCTCAGTGGGGGTATCGAGTCGATGCATGAGTTGACAGCCACAGGTCAGGGGATGAGGTGATCACCGACAGGGATGGCATATCGTTCATCACTGATCCTATGCCTCGGGAGCTGGTCATAGGGGGGACATGTGTCACTCTTTCCACGAGGCATGTCTGGACCATGCATGAGCAGAGGATACCATGTACAGCTGAGACAATTGTCCAGTATGTATCCAGATTTCCAACATTATATCGCCACATTCTTCAGAGGGCGGGTAGTTGAACCAGTGGTGATGGTCGGCAGGAGAAGGATGGATCCACATACACTAAGTCGATTGCGCATATCAGATACCCATCTATTGGTTGCATTCAGGGGGTGGCTACTTGGCACATGTGGTTTCCAATGGTCATCAGTACTACACAATGGTGCCACATAGGACAGTTTAGCATGTCTCAGATTAGTTCATGATGTATGGGGCCTATATATGGGTGGCATCCAGTGACTAGAGGTGAGGGCCAGAGGGATTCCATCAGTTGTCAGGGCTATGCCGCAGCAGGTCTGGCTATGGGATGCAGGGATTCAGTTAATCGATATATCACTCGTGGTGAGCGGAGTCATGGCAGAGAGTGATATAGTTCGCTCTGGGGATGACACATGGGGGTTCACAGAGGGTTTCATCATATGGGGAGGCAGACATTCTTTGTTGTTGCACAGGTTCAAAGTTAGATTTGGATGGGTAGGCCTTGGCACCATGGAGATGCCTAGGCAGGATGTGTCTCGCCTCTTTCAGTATTCCACCATCGAGTTCCAGGAGAGGAGGATATTGTTTGCGCACGATGGGGAGTATGACATAGTCAGAGTAGTGCAGCGTCAGCATGGTGGCACCACTCTGGGACTAGTAGCAAACTGGGGCATCACAGCTCTTCATAGCTCAATAACCTTTAGGGATGTGCTGGCTACTACAGGGAGAGATCATACAGATCTTCCATTAGGCTTTAGCGAGTCACTAATGGAGTAGGGGACTTCTAGTATTTATACCGGATAGGATAGTGAGTGGAGCAAGGGGAGCTTCAGGTGGGACAAGATGGATTGGGATCCTGGTATTGAGGGGTTATTTCATGTCAGGGCAGTGCAGGGACCTAGGATGACTCAACGGCACGTTTGGGACCCCGGTATTACTGATGGTTATAGGGGTGATCAGCAAACAGAGGAGGCGCTTGTTCAAGCATTGTTGGAGGACAAGCGAATTTTGGTGCATTGGAGGAACTTGTCGAATGAGGATGCCACCTGGGAGGGTGAACACATACGTGAGCATCCGGTGTTGAAGTTGCTTGGGGACAAGCAACATTTGGGAGGGGAGCACTATAATGTCCCTTCCGAAATTAAATTGTTACAGGTTTATTTATTCTAAAATTTCGATAATTTTGGAGGCCATGGGACCCATGTGATTTTTGGAAAAGACTTCAAAAGGAAAAGGGGGATGAAATGCTTTGTTGACATAGCGTGGGGGCCACCCACGTGAGGAAATACGCACCACCTTAGAGGGAAGTTCGAATGACTAAGGAGGGAAAGTCGAATTGCTAGTTAGAGGGGGCCCACATGGGAAAAGAGGCCCACGAATTATAAATAGAGGAGGCTCAGCCTCATTTGGTATCTTTTGACATATTGAACTCAATCTTAGTTTCTTGAGCTGCTTAGCCCGGTTACTGTGTTGTTTAGCACACGAGTGTCTCTGAGCGGAGATCTCAACCCTTGCTTCGGTGGACTTCGACTGCCACCCTAGGAAGGCAATTTGTACTACCATGGAGGAGAGTCAGTGGAGTTTCACAGTGACATCATTCAGCATTTGTCTCAGCCACTGCGTATTTATAGAGGACGCAGAAGGGGAACACGCAGGTGTTGCTTGTGGGTCCATCCGAGCAGCAACTGTCGGGGTAGTTTGGGCATTGGAGCTACAATGGAGGATCAACCTTTCGGGAAATTTTTGGAGCCGAAGGTTGCTGCATTGGAGCAGTTCGATTTATAGTCACCTGGGCCTGCACAGAGAGCCATCACTGGGCTCACATGGGAGTTGGAGGAAGGAATTGTAGCGCTGGAGCTGGCCGAGAGAAGTAGGAGATCATTTGGAGGGCCATTTGAGGAGGATCGCTAGAGTTGGGAGAGTAGAGATTGATAGAATCAGTCACAACAACAAAATTCGAAATTGGAGGACCAAGCTATGAAGGGTCAATTTTTGAAGGTTGGAACCAAGGGAAACCCTTTCTAGGTTTTTTTGGGTTTTGGGCAAGGATCACAATCCTAATTTTATAGAATTTTCTGGGCAGATCTAAGGGGTCAAACAGGGGTCCCAACTCAACCAGTAGCTAGAGGAGCTAAGGGGAATTTAAGCCAAAATTTTAAGGTCAACATTTGGCCAATTCTTTCGTGAGTTATTCTGGGTATTTTGTGGAGAGGTCGGGGTTAATTTCCTGTAATTTTCTAAGCACCAGAAGTGGGGTTTCCAGCAGACAGCACAGTTTCACAAGAGTAGCGCAAGGCATCATTGCAGCAATTATTTATGCCATCTGGGCTTGACATATTACCACCTGGGTTTGATCGCGCTTGCCATTGAGGCAAGCCCAGGTGCACCACTTCCACATTATTGTACTTTTCTCCCAGATTATAATAAAATGGCCCCATTGTTGTTTATTCCTGTACTTTTTATGGGTGTGCACTGAATGTTTCAATTTTATGGTGTTGTTTTTATTGTTTGCTTTGCATAGCACTATTTTTCGTAGTTTGGAACACTACACGTCTTGTGAAGGTTTCCTCTTTCCCAATGCACAAAGTGACTACCATGGACACCTATTTATATTATGAAATTTATGGGCACAAAAAAAATTGATATAAATGAAAGGTTTTCATAAAAATATGTGTATTCTTTTAAATTTTTGTACTTGCTGAGTTTTGCCCAAGCTGAGTCAAACTCTTAAGCCTTTTAACTCAACAAGTATTTCCTTGAGCCAAGTCTGGTATCATTTGCACTAGATCTTCCAGGAGAAAAAAAATTGCAATGCCCTATCTCTTGTTGCATAGTAAGCAAAGAGTACAATGCCCTTGAAGGAGGGTTTAAACCGTAGGAAAACTTTAGGAAACTCTTAAAAAAGAGATGATCAAAGAAAACTAAATTTGCAATCACAAAGAAGTCTTCAAACTAAATTTGCAGTCACAAAAAAGTCTTCAACAATGCCACGTGCTAAAAATATTTAGTTCGACTGCTAAATTGAGTAAGTGAGAATCACACTTGCTTAGATACGATGTTGAGATTCACAAGAGACAGTAAGAGAATAGAATGAAACCAACACAAATCCTAATTCTACAATAAAAACATAAATAACCAACACTAAGGTAGCTCAACATTTGAAGATAAGATAAGACAGATTTATTCATGTCCAATACAAGACCAAAAGCAAGTAGGTCAAAGATATGTTCAGCACATCAGTAATGATACAAAGCAAGATTGCAAAGGCAATTCCTATAAAATAAAAACAAGCAAAGTTAATATATAAGATCTATAAGAAGTCTTCAAACTAAATTTGCAGTCACAAAAAAGTCTTCAACAATGCCACGTGCTAAAAATATTTAGTTCGACTGCTAAATTGAGTAAGTGAGAATCACACTCGCTTAGATACGATGTTGAGATTCACAAGAGACAGTAAGAGAATAGAATGAAACCAACACAAATCCTAATTCTACATTTGAAGATAAGACAGATTTATTCATGTCCAATACAAGACCAAAAGCAAGTAGGTCAAAGATATGTTCAGCACATCAGTAATGATACAAAGCAAGATTGCAAAGGCAATTCCTATAAAATAAAAACAAGCAAAGTTAATCTATAAGATCTATAAGAAGTCTTCAAACTAAATTTGCAGTCACAAAAAAGTCTTCGACAATGCCACGTGCTAAAAATATTTAGTTCGACTGCTAAATTGAGTAAGTGAGAATCACACTCGCTTAGATACGATGTTGAGATTCACAAGAGACAGTAAGAGAATAGAATGAAACCAACACAAATCCTAATTCTACAATAAAAACATAAATAACCAACACTAAGGTAGCTCAACATTTGAAGATAATATAAGACAGATTTATTCATGTCCAATACAAGACCAAAAGCAAGTAGGTCAAAGATATGTTCAGCACATCAGTAATGATACAAAGCAAGATTGCAAAGGCAATTCCTATAAAATAAATACAAGCAAAGTTAATCTATAAGATCTAAGCTCTGAAAGCATAAATCAAAAGTGAAATAAAACGCTCTAGAAGAGGGTACAAGGAAAAGAGCCTCAACACTCAAAGTGCCTATCGTTGAAAGGAGGAGAGGGTTTGTCCTACTCTAAACTCTCCATAGTTGAATGTGTAAATCCCCTACTATCTGAGGCTGAAGGAAAGAATCTCTAGATAAAGCACTAGCTAGAAGCAATGGATTTGCACCAGAAATGTCTCTCTCTAGAAGAGGTGGCCCACTGCTAGGAAATAGAGGAGGAGGCTTGCCTACTAGTCTGGCATACATTGTCCCAAAATCTAAGTCAACAACTTTGTAGGGGTCTCATTGTCGAGTGTCAAACCACTTCCCGGTGTCTAAGGATATGGGCACTAAATCGATGCTACCCTTTTCCCACCTCTTGGTGCCCTTGTCAGATGGGAGCACCGAGAAGAAAGATGTGATCTTGTGAGTAGTGTTCAGCCAAGTGGGTGGTAGAGCAACATAAGGTCTAAGCTCAAGGGCCTTCCCATATATGGCACTACGAATCATTTATCTAGATACCGAAAAAAAGTGTAGGAATAATGCAACGCTCTAAATAAGCAATGGAACCAACCCTCTCATAATACTAGCGACACCTAAAAATAAAGTGCTCCTCTATCTCTCTCTATTAAATGTGCAAAGTCAACATAATTTATCCTCCAATGGAATTTGGTGTTGAACTCCCACACAAAGCTTGAGATCCCACTCTAAACTAGCCTAAGTGGATCCTCAACCCCTGCATCAAAGAGGAGCACAACCATAACCTAAAGAGAAGAAACAGCGCAAGAACAAGTACACTAGAAATAAGAAATTCAAACACAAGAGAGTGCATAACACTTTATGGTATCCTTAGGCAAAACACTTTATTATGAATGAATAAATCACTTGACAAAGAAAAGCAAATGAGAGGGTGTATAAATACCCAACTCATATGTAAGGTGTTATCCCAATAAGGGTTTTGAGCCTACATGTACAAAATCGGCAGCAACCAAACCTACAAATATAATAATGAACAAAGAAGTGAACAAGTTTTCTAATTGCAAAATTCAATAATAAATATAAAAGCATATATTTCAAGTGCTTGTTCAAAAATCAGGGTATATCCACACAAGTCAAACACCTTAAGACAAATGCCAACATGTTAGTTTTTGTAGCATCGGAGGTGTTCTAGTCTCGAAACTTTGTGGGGAGGCTAAAACACAGGTGTTCTCCATAACCCATAAATCGTTTCTGGAAATTCCACCTAGAAATGTCTCAATTAGATTATTAGCCTATTTTTTATTATTTCCCAAGTCTAAACTTAGGAAAAGTAGCTAATTAATCAAAATTAATTGAGATAAGGTATGAATCATCTAGAAACTCACACGGATCAACAGGGAATTAATCTGGGCCCTTGATTAAATTTTAATCTTGGTGTTGGAGGTCCAACAGAGGATTAAAAGAAGAAGTCGATGGGTAGATGGAGAATACACTTGTGGAGTTCAATTTCCTTGGCAGTTTGATTTCCAGAGAACAGCAGCAGTTGCCGGAAATCCAGAGAAGGATGCAGAGACAGTGAGGGGCAAGGACAGTGATCCAGAGGAATTTTTCCAGATCAGGAGAGGAAGAGCAAGAGGTCGAGTTATTCCCAGTGAGGCAACGCAGAGGATTGCGCAGTCAGCTTCAGAGGGCAATTCGTTTTAGCTAGAGGAAAAATCGATTCAGCTTCTAAAGGCCTGGAAAGTCTTCTAGAAGGCCGTAGAATCATTTTCCTCAGCAGAAACAAGTAGAACGACTTGATCATAGGCAGTTTCGGGCTAGATGTCCAAGGGTTTGCACAAGCACTGCGCAGAAGCCAACGTGAGGAGTCTTGGAGGATGAGTTTCTGAAGCTAAGTTGTGGCGGAGTTGCTTGTGGAGGAAGGGAAATTCCCTTAGAAAATTTTGGCCCAATTTTTTTGTTGTTTGGATTGTCAGTTGGGCATCCATAGACTGTACTCAAAATTTCACTGTTGCATAATAATAAAAACCCTCAGTTGTTGCACCGGTTTTCCCAAGTTAGGTTTTTTCCAGGGACATTTGTCCAAAAATAATTGTGTTAATTTTTATGTGTGTGTTAGCATATTTCTCAATTTCCAAGGCTATTATTTTTTTCAATTTTAATTATGAAAGTTGCAGTGTGAATTATTCGGTATTTGTTGTAGCAGATAAATTGTTAAATTAATTAACAATTAGAAAAAGAATTTCCAGTTGTTGCAATAGGATTTCAATAATGAAATTTCACATGGTATCAAAGCGTGATTAATAAGTTGAGAAGCTCAAAAGCGGAAGAAGAAAATTTCATTGTTCAAAGGGAGCAGTAAGCTGAAATTTTCTAGTGTTGCGCAGAGCCTAAGCCAAGCAGTTTGAATTGTTGGGATTGATTTTTTAGTGCAGGTTGGCAAAAAAATCAGCTTTCTAGATTCAGTGATTCCAGCAGACAGAGGGAGCAGCAGCGACTCAGATTTTGAGCTGAGCAAATTCCTTATTTGGGCACAGAGGGTTTTGCAGCAGTTGCAATAGCAAAATCAGCGTCGGGTGGAACAGAAATAGCACACACAAAGGAAAATTCTCTCTCAAGGGATCTCAAGTTTTAGGGATCCGATTTTCCAGTTGCAGATTGGCAGTAGCTGTGAACAGTTTTTTTCACTCCAGTAGGGAATGGAAATAGCCGATCCAATAGCCAAGCAAAGGGAAAGGGAGATTTTCTACCAGACTTGAGATGGCCACAACAGGGCTCAGAGATCAGGATAGGTTGGAGCGAGCCTCCAACTATGTCATCTGGAAGGTTAGGATGTCTTTCCTTCTAGATGACTATGGCCTGAAACACTATGTGGAGAATGTAGTAGAAGTACCCCAGAATGGCGATCAGCTAAAGGAGTACAGAAAGGAAATGGCGAAGGTGAAGAGAATGATTTGGGATGGAATCCGAGATCATCTAGTCTCACATGTGGCAAAGAAAGGGGCAGCTAAGGAGATGTGGGATGCTCTTTCCGAGCTATTTCAGAGTTCTTCTAAGCAACAAAAGATGTTTCTCCAGGAGAAGCTAAGGAGCATAAGGATGTAGAAGGGCGAAAGCATAGATGGCTTCCTCACCAGGATTCAAGAAGTCCGAGATTAGCTTCAGTCGTTGGGGAGGCACCCCAACCCACAGAGCTTCTACGGTTGGCATTGAATAGTGCCTTAGATAACTCGAAAGTGTTTGTCCAAAGCATTTTGGGCAGACACATTGCCTAAATGGGACAGGGTGTGGTCTGATCTGCAACAAGAGGAGTTGAGGTGGGCTCTAGTAAAGAGTACCATCAGCGGCAGCAGCAGCAAGGGCGTGAAGGGTGAGAAGGAAGAAGAAAATGTGGCCCTAGCATCTAAGGGTCCCAGTCAGGGGCAGGGGGAAAAGAAGAAGAAGAAGGACCTGTCAAAGGTCAAGTGCTTCAGATGTGGTGAATTCAGTCACTACAGTACACAGTGCCCTCTCAAGAAGAAGGACAAGCAAGAGAAGCATGACCAGGCAGAAGCGTCTACTGAGATCAATAAGTTGTCCTCCAGGTTGGAGGAAGACTTCGCGATGTTTGCAGCTATACCTCCACAAGTGAGGTGGGGCGATATGGAGCTATAGTCCCAGAGCATCGCAAACATGGACAGGGTCCATTGAGGAGTCCTCCTCATGAATAATTACCTTACCACGGGCGCCCACAATATTCAGTAGCAAAATGGATCAATGCCAGTTAATGCAGTGAGATTCCAGAGTGACAATTGCAAACTAGTAGCAGACAGGTGTTGAGGAGCGCAGTACAGTGTTGGCAACAGTGCAGAGTGGCACAATGCAGAGTCAGTAGCAGCGCAAATTCTTCAGTAGATAGTGCAGAGGCTAGTACAACTCAGGACTCAGGAGACAGATGCACCATATTAAACACCGTTGATTCATCATTTAGGATGCTTCTCAATTGTAGTGGTTGCAGTTGCAGCAACAACAGATAAGAGGGAGTTGCAGTGAAGATGCAGAGTTGGAAGCAGTACAGCAGCATCTGCAACAGCACAGATGCAGCATCAGAGTTGCGTAGTGGTTGGTGGGCAATGGCTGTACATCAACAACATGACAGAGGGTGGTACAAAGACAAGGTTTTGTGAAAGAATGTGCAGCACTAAAGAGAGAACACCTTCCTCGCTAAAAGAGGGAGTGTTAGTTTCTGTAGCATCGGAGGTATTCTAGTCTCAAAACTTTGTGGAGAGGCTAAAACACAGGAGTTCTCCACACCCCAAAAATCATTTCTAGAATTCCACCTAGAAATGTCTCAATTAGATTATTAGCCTATTTTTAATTATTTCCTAAGTCTAAACTTAGGAAAAGTGGCTAATTAATCATAATTAATTGAGATAAGGTGTGAATCATCTAGAAACTCACATGGATCAACAGGGAATTAATCTGGGCCCTTGATTAAGTTTTAATCTTGGTCATTGGAGGTCAGACAGAGGATTATAAGAAGAAGTCGATGGGTAAATGGAATATACACCTGTGGAGTTAGATTTCCAGAGAGCAACAGTAGTTGTTGGAAAGCCAGAGAAGGAAGAAGAGGCAGTGAGGGGCAGGGACAATGATCCGGAGGAAGTTTTCTAGATCCGAAGAGGTAGCAGTAAGAGGCCGAGTCATTCCCAATGAGGCAGCGCAGAGGACTGCGTAGACAGCTTCTGAGGGAAATACGTTTTAGCTAGAGAAAAATCGATTCAACTTTCAGAGGCCTGGAAAGTCTTCTAGAAGGTCGGAGAATCATTTTCCTCAACAAAAACAGGTAAAACGACTTGATCAAAGGCAATTTTGAGCTAAAGGTCTAAGGGTCTGCGCAAGTACTGCACAGAAGCCAGCGTGAGGAGTCCAGAAGGACGAGTTTCTGAAGCTAAGTTGTGTCGGGGTTGCTTGTGGAGGAAGGGAAATTCCCTTGAGATAATTTTGGCCAGATTTTCTTATTGTTTGGATTGCCAGTTGGGCATCCATAGATTGTACTCAAAATTTCACTGTTGCATAATAATAAAAACCCTTAGTTGTTGCACTGGTCTTCCCAAGTTGGGTTTTTCCGAGGACATTTGTCCAAAAATAACTATGTTAATTTTGATGTGTGTGTGCCAGCATATTTTTTAGTTTCCAGCGCTATTATTTTTCCGCAATTTTAATTGTTAAGGTCGCAGTGTGAATTATTTGGTATTTGTCGTAGCAGATAAATTATTAAATTAATTAACAATTAGAAAAATAATTTCCAGTTGCTGCAATAAGATTTCAGTAGTGAAATTTTCACACAAAACATAGATTAAAGATTAGTACATTGTTTTACATTGTTAAAACCCTCAAAGTAAGCAATCGACAACTCAAACCAACATGGCCACTTGAGGTAACATATTATGCAAATAGAGATAGATTATATGAACATCTCATACAAAAATGATCATCAACAAATCACTGTCCATGCCCTTTACATAGAGATCTGTTAAATTTCCTAACCCCAGTAAACTGACGAATTCTTTATTAGTAATTTCCTTGTTGTGAATTAATTTAGAACAAAATGCACTACTAAGATATTTAATTGGTAAATAAAATAACTAGTAGAGGCAAATTGACACCAATTTCACACATGAACACACAAATTTTTGCCCTTCTAAATATGTTGTTCATTAAATATTGTCTCAGCATACAAGGGCTTCCCAATTTGGGAAATAAATTGGCCACCAAGGAAAAATACAATTATAGCAAAAGCAGAAATTTTCTAGGCCCCTATATAGTTGTACGACCCTCGGAATCACCCAATAACCTGTTTTTCTCAACCCATGCGACCTAGACGAACTTCCCATCACACGAGCATCTATTTTACATAGTTGTACACCTTCCCATCACAAGTGTGACTGTCAAGCACCCTTGCATGGCCTATACAACCTTGCAAACCTATGTATGCCCTCCCTCGTGTAGTTGCTTTCCAATGTCTCTACAAACCTGTTATACAGTGTCTACTGGAAATGACTCTTTTGTTGTAGAATTTCTCTCTTACAAATTTCCTCCCTTGGACTTTACCTCCAGATAAAGTCCTCCACCTTTGTTGAGATCCCCTTAAATCACTGTCCTTCGTAACTCAAATACTCAACATCTCTTGTGTTCATTGTGTGTCTTTTTCCTCCACCTAATCTTGCTTTTATAATGTTGAGTTTCTGACCAAATCGAAAGCCAAATCTCCAAAGTGATTGAAATTGAAATTAGATCTCACCTCACTTGAGAACAACAGTGAAGATTCATCTAATTTACCAATGCAAAAACCTTTGCATTCATTAGATTAAACTCACCTTTTTAATAAAAACCACTCCACTTTAATTAATCCTTTAATTAAAGTGAATTTGCTAAGGTTGAAGGCCCTGGACAACTTCCACACATCTAGACACTTAGACCTATGTGGAAGTTCTTGTCCAATACTACGAACATCAACACTCCCTCTTAACGACGAAGGAACTTTTTTGAAGAGACACCCACAACTTGCTTTCCCTCAAGTCCAAGCACAATATTCCTATGTGGAAGTTCTTGTCCAATACTACGAACATCAACACTCCCTCTTAACGACGAAGGAACTTGTTTGAAGAGATACCCACAACTTGCTTTCCCTCAAGTCCAAGCACAATATTCCATGTGAACTTTCCTTGAATGCACCAACTAAAAATTATATTCCTAGCTGAATATAGTTCATTTGTTTACAGCAAATAACAAATAACTCACTAATGGATTCTTCACAATAAAAATACGTTGTTAAAGTAAAATAAGGAACTAAGAAATAGATGCACACACATAAAAATTTGACACAATTATTTTGGACTAAAGGTCCCTGCAAAAACCCCGAAGGGAAAACTGGTACAGCAAATGAGGGTTTATTTCATTAAGCAACATATATGGATAATTACAACTGTTGGCCTTCCTGGCTCAGCTCCAACAATTTTTATCTCACTAGAAAACACTGGGAGAATCCTTCTCCCTCTCAACAAATCAATCTGGCCTCTCCTTGGCCACTCGCACTATCCCTGGCACTCGCACCACTCGACAAAAATGCGCACTGTAGCCTCTAGGACTTTCACACTGCCCCAGAAACTCCTTCCAAATCGTCCTGCCTGTCTCTATCTCTGGAAACAATTCGCTAGGCCTCCTGGGTCTTGATCCGGGCACTAGCAACTATATTGATCCCTCTCTTGGCAAGTCACATTGGCAAACTGGGCAACTCGCACTACAAAATTCGGCCTCCCTGCTATATAATTCGACCTTCCTTCGCTACGCTAGAAACTAGAAAACCACTTGAGAATTTCTCTGGAAATTATCCCTGCTACAAACCTCTACTACTCTCCTTGTCTGGCTCGAATTCTTCCCTTGTTGAATACTATGCATTAGGTAATTCGCATTGCCTTGCTCCCTTGCTTCACAACTGTAAACTGTGTCTATCTCCATCCCATCGACTTGCTCTTATAATCTCTCACTAGAGCTTCAACTGCCAAGATCTAATTGTGATCGATGGATCAAATCATCTTAGTCTTCATCAAGTCACTTTTTGGAAGTCTCTAGAGCAAAAGTCGATTTCCTTAATTAATACCCATTAATTAATCAACTTTTGTAAGTTAGACTTAGGAAATTTCTAATTATTGACCAATTAATTTAATAGAGAGGTTTATAAGTGTTTTCTCTCGAAACCTTTTATGGGTTATAGAGATCCCATGTTCCTTAGCCTCTCTGACACCTTAGAGACTAGAACACTTGTTTGATACTACCGCAAATCCATAAACTAACACAACCTCTTAGTGAGGAAGGTGTTCTCTCCGTCTTACTTCTCTACATACTGTAGTTGGACTAACCACATTGTTGATGTATGACATTTGTTACACCTCCTTTCTTCAAATCTCACACTGATCTAACTCCCTGTCACTAGAAATCACTGTAAAGAAATTAATCTGGCAAACATTGTCCATCAACACTACACATACTCTGATTTACCTCACATTGTTGCTGCTACTGCTCCACTGTTATTCCTGCACTATAGCTACAAACAACTACAATAGTGAGTCATCACCTGATCTCCCTCTCAAGCAGAACTAGGAAATCTCTCCTGGATGGAAACTCCCTCATGGAATCTCACTCTGGCTGGAACTACACCTGCAACCTACAAATAGGCAATTCGCACTACCTCCTCCAATCACATAAATTCCCTACAACTGCAACTGGAAACTCGATCTCTATTGATCTATTGTGTCACTGTAACTGGCTCTGCAACTATTCCTTGAGTCTTCTAACTCCAACTAGCTTTGCATTGTCTACTGAGCACTTGACTGCGCCCAACTAGCTCTGCTATTGTCACTCATGCATCTGACTGCAACAAGTTCTGAATCTACCTCTGAAGATCTAATTGTGCCTCGCTGACATCTCGACCCTCCTGCTACTCTATTGTTAAAATTGACAACTAGGGCCAACTTCCATATGGGTCATCTTATTAATGGAAGTTGATATTCTTCTTGGATCCCTATCATCAAGAGGTGTAGGATTGATCTAAAGATCATCTGATTCCGATAAGTATTCATGGAGATATGAATTTATTTGTGTTATGGGACAATTTGTCAAGGTCAGCCAGCAACCAAATAAACCCCACTTGTGCTCAACATTTTAGTATAAATAGAGGTGGCCTTCAAGTCATTTCAAAACATTTGGGATCTCTTCCTTTCTACTTGTTTTTGGGTTTTAGTAGGAGGAGAGATCCTAAGGGATAACGCTGCCCTAATCTAGAGGGCAGAAGCCGGAGCTGTCGGAGTTGTCGGGAATAGCCAGAACTGCCAAAACTGCCGAAATTGTCAGGAATAGCCAGAACTGCCAGGAACAGCCGGAATTGCTAAAACTGTCGGAACTGTCGGGAACAGCCGGAACTGCTAGAAAACGCTGGAACTCCCAGACCTGTCGGAACTGCCGGGAATAGCCGGAACTACCAGGAAAGCTGACGCAAAGGGCAGAAGTCAAAACAGTCAAAACTGCGAGGAAAAGCGTGTACCGTTGGGAAAAGTCGGAACTGCCAGAACTGCCGGAAATAGACGGAATTGCCAGAACTACCGGAACTATCAGGAACAGTCGGAATTGCTGAAACTGTCGGAACTGCCGGAACTGCTGGGAACAGCCGGAATTGCCGGAACTAATGGGAACAGTCGGGAACAGCCGGAACTGCGAGGAACTGCCAGAATAGCCAGAGCATCTGTCTCCGAAGGAGAGCAGCATGCAAGGAACAACTAACTAACATTGGGACAGTTGTATGGTACTTAGCAGCAAATACACCAAGCATGCAATGTTACAACAAGCATGTAAGGGACAGCTAGCATGCAATGTTACAGCAAGCATGCAAGGGACAGCTAGCATGCAACAGCAAGCATGCAAAGGACAACAAGCATGCTAGGGACAACAAGCAAGCTAGGGACAACAAGCAAGCAAGATGCAGCCAGCACATAGGTCAGTATGGAAACATGGTGCAGCAATGGCACATAATGCAGTACAGTGATGGGTACAATCATGATTAATGAAGAATGATGAGATGCAACAGAGTGATGATGGGTGCAGCATGGTGCAGCACGGTGACATGCAGCATGATGACGAAATGCAGCACAACGATAGGTGAAGGAGTCACCTTGGAGAATCAATTGAAGCAGCATGTCTTCAACTAATCTCATGTATCATCTTCTTAGAGATGATCTTTGCTCTTATCTAGATAAGTCAAAGTGTTGACTTCTGTTGTAAACGTACTATCTCTCTCTCTCTCTCTCTCTCTCTGTTGAACTATTGAAGAACATATAAGAAGAATTGATCAAACGTTTCCCCACATTGGGGTTTGTCCCTGGATAGCGCCACATCTTGTGTCCTCTTGTCTTGGCTTATCTTCTGCAATTTATGTTTATGTTCTATCTGCAGTTTACTTTAATGCTGATGTGATTGCTAATCTGGAAAAGATATTGAGTTAACTGTGAAAATTGAAATAAATTGCTCTAAGCATACAACATACCTAAAATTAACATCTATACTATGGGCTCCCATTGCAAAGGTACCAATCCAAGTGAACAACAACTGGATCTAGACTTCCTATTGCTCACCCACAGAACCTTCCCATACTAATCTTTGAAGCATCATGCTTGTCCTCCTTCTAGAGGTATCGTCGTTATCAACGCAAATTCCTCCAATCTAAAGGTCAACTCATCGATTTCTGTTGAAGCTATTGTCTATTGCTACCCTTTATTGTCCTTTTATCTCTTGGGACACTGGGTGACATAGTGACCAATTTCACCACATTCGAAGCATTTGACCTTCAACAAGTCATTTTTTGTAATGTTCCAAAATGGGAAAAACAGTGATATGCAAGCAAATAACAATTTTTACCTCAGAAATTTCAAAACAATTAGAGAACGCCTATAACTATCAGAGATATGGAAGCAGCTAAGCCATTTTATTATAAACTGGTGCAAGAGTACAAAATATGGAAGGAATGTACCTGCGCTTGCCTCAAAGGCAAGCATAGCAAAGCCTAGGTAAAGCAATGACAACCCGGAACTATAATCAACTGACCAATTGCTGCACTGTGCAATCCCCAACAATTATGCACTATCTCTTGCAAAGATATGGCTGAAAAACCCACCTCCGATGCTCAAAAAATTCTACAAATTTATATCTATGCTCCTTGGAAAAAACCCACAAAAACCTAGAAATGGTTTGGCTTGATTTTGACCTTCCAAAATCGACCCCCAAAAGCCCTACACTTTCCAAAATCCTCCCCAGACACTCCCAAAATGTAGCAATCAACTCCACCAATACTTCTCTTATTTCTCCAGACAAGCAATAGCCCCAATGTTTGAAACTCTATCTCCCACGTTTGCCCAGTTTCTCTCTTTTGCGTTGTTCACAGAGTCTGCAAAATCACTCATGAATATTGCTATCACTTCCAGCTCTCAAACTCACCCAATAGCCAACAACTCTATTGGACCTTCTCCTAATTTTTGTTGGCAATAGCCTTCCAGAAGAATGTTGCAATGGCCACACTAGATCCACTACTGCGTCCTCCAGAAATACGCATTGTTGGGGCGAATTGAATACAAATGCTAGAAATCTCTCTACAAATCTCCTCTAGATGATAATGGATGAACCTCTCTAGTGTGGCACTCGAAGTCCCTTGAAGAAATGGTGAGTTCTCCGCTTGGAAAACTCTTGCTAAACAGCAACTAGCCCAGCTAAACAGCTCGAGCAACAGAATCAAATTCGATAAACCAAGAATTCCAAATGAAGTGTGTTGCCTTCCTTTTATAACTTTCATGGAGCCTTTCTTCCCGCTTTTTCTTCCCTCTCATGCATTTCGAATCATTGGCTTGTTGAAGGAAATGTAACTAGGTTCGGTCTTCATAAATGTAATTTTGATATTTGTATTTATTCAAGAAAAGAAAAATTATTTTTATAGTATTTGTCAATGAGTTTCTTGCTCATTGAAAATAGGTCAAGCACATTTTAAAGTGCTTCTAGAAAGTCAAAGTCAAAATGTAATTATGATGAGACCCTTTGAGGGCATGTTACATCATGAATGTCAATGTACAAGGTCATGGGAACACCTCCAAGACAAGTCAAATCCTCTCCTAGCATCAACGAAGTCTCCAAGCAGCAAAATAATGAAGAAAAGATGAATTATAGCGAAACTGTCAAGTCGGCCTAATAGACAGTCAAGTCGGCTTGAAGAGGAGGGACAGACCTCTATTTATAGAGGTTGTCCACTCCTCAAAAGTATAACGAATTCTCTCTAAAATCAGCGAGGGTATAAGGCAGGAAAAAGAGTACTAAGGAGGATGAAGAAAGCCAAGGTAAAGGGTTTACAAGGGCAACAAGCAAGGAGGAAGAACAACGAAGAAGAAGAGACGTTTTCTAGGGTTTCTGCAGCCACACGTGCGAAGATAAAGGAGGCTTCCTGCGGTCATTACAGCAGTAACAAGTATCTTGGTTTTGGGCTAAGAAACAAGGACCATAAGGCCTCCCCAACTAGCAAAGAAGAAGGAAAAGACAGCGAGGAGGAGGAGACTATTTTAGGGTTTTTGTCCACACGTGTAACAAGTAAACCCTTGCAAATTTGACAACAAAAGAAGGCAGCCTCATTCGGATGTGTATCTAGGTCTACAAGGTATCCAAAGGAAAGTGAAGAAGGTTCTCCCTATAACGAAGTAAAGAGGCCCTAATATTCTAGGGTTTCTCCTAAGAAGAAAAGAAGTCTAAGCAATAGAAGGACGAAGTGTTGAGGAGCAAAGTGCTGAAAAACAGAGGTCCATGTGCCGGAAGTTATAGTGTAGAAAGAGGAAGGATTTGACTTATGCTTGGAGGATATCCTAGTCAAGGGTCTAGGGTTTGGCAGTTGTTCAAATAAGAAGATTCAATAAGAGAAAACTTACCAAGGGTTTTCCTCTCAAGAGTGGAGAGGTTTTGTCCCTGGCAAAGAGCCAAACTTTGTGTTCTTGTTATTTTGTTTTGGTAGCAGTTTAATGAAGTACACACATATGCACTAATAAGAAGAAGAAGAAGCATAACCTAACAAGAAAAGTAAAAAGACTCCACAAATTGTTATCAAGTAACGAAGAATCACACTACACTACTTTGCCCTAGATTCTTCAACATGGCTTAGGGAGTGCGTATTTCTTATGTGGGTGGTCCCCACATATCGTTAACAAGACAAAATACAATAAAATCAACTTGCCTCTAACTCCCAAGTCTTCTATCAAAAATCAAATGGGCCCTCATCTTCACCAAAATTGGCCCCAAAAATGTAGAAATAAGTCATGTTCCAAAATAGTTTAGGAAGGGATATTACAATCCTCCCCGCCAAAAATTGTTTGTCCTCAAGCAATGCATGAACAAGTGCCCTCTCTGACTGTTGATCACCACTGTAACCACCAATAATACCAAGGTCCCAAATGTACCATTGAGTCATCCCCAATCTCAGCATTGTCCCGACATGAAGGAATCCCTCGATACCAGGATCCCAAGCCATCCTAATCAATGTGAAGCACACCTTTCTCCACTCGCTATCCAACCAGATATAGGTACCAGAAGCCCTCTACATACTAGCAATAAGTAGAGCATCATGATAATGTAGGACTCCACCCAACTACCCATGAAATTTCCCTACGAGGTAGTCCATCTCATGCACTACGAGAGTAAACTCCTGAAGATGAAATCCAATCCTAGTGGGATTGAACCCTCGTCTACCCAGGCCTCCCCTGATCTCCTCCTGTCGATCACCCTGCCACATCGATGAAGTTCCCCACACCATCAATGAATCACTAAAACCAAATGGAAGATCTAGATGACCCTCCCCTATAGAAACCAGCTCACCTCTATGGGTAGTTGAACTGCTCAGCCCTGTTATGCCAAAATCCCCTGCCCGTCGCAAAAGGAACCTATCCTGCTGACATTGTGACACTCTGGTCATCACTCACTGCCTAGCATGCTCATACCAAAGCCTCCTCTCCCATAACTCTCGACCATAATCTATGCGATGATCGAGGCTATGCCAATCTTGCCAAAGTGACTCAACAATGCCAGCGCCTATCACTCCATGGCTAGCCCCAATCCTGAGCAACAATCTACCTCGTCCTATGGTGAGGGCTTCGATGATCCCCCATGTGTCCGCCTGTGAATGAATCAGTCCACCTATTATCCCGACCATGCTCACTGAGGAGTGGAGTATCCCACCAATCCACTGGATCCCTAGATCCCATAACCATACTGGACATCCACAACCCCCAATCCTCTCTGCTTGCCATTATGATATGTTGCTAGTTGTTGGGACCCCTCTGTGCCCCGTCTCTGCCTCTTGTAGGTATCCAATAGGTATGCATCGAGCATCAAGAACTTGTGTCGCGAATATCCAGCTGCTATGTGCCTGCCACATCACACAGCGAGATATGCTATCCCAGCTCCTGATGATGTGCCTGGGTACTGTCGGAAGCCTAGGCATAATCCTGCCAACAAGGACTATCGTCCTCTGCACCTCATGCTCACCTAACGCCTCGAGCTGTCCAGCTGAAAAAGCACCATGTAACTCCCTCTTGGTCACCTCCCCAAGTGTGAGCCTAGGGGTGGAACATATGCTACCTCAATAATCAACCATGCCATCCCTAAGCCTATCAGCATCAACTCGTGCACCTACCAAGTGTCTCAACTGGAAAGTCTCCTCTCGACCCATGACACGCGGTGTCCCATCCAACTACCTAGGGTGAGCCTCCCATGCCCTACTAACTGAATGGAGAGTGTCAAAGGGCAACAGTGAAACCCTTTGTGATTGTAAGCAACACTGGAGGATGATGGGTGGGTATGTCCCAAAGAGTATGATCAAGAGTCTGTCGGAATGCTCAAGAGTAATCCTACGGACGACCCTCTCTCTGCCTCGGATCTGCTAATAACCCCCTCGAGGCCCTGCCTCCACTAAACATGGTGTCCCCAGATGCTCAACAATGTCCTCATCGATCCTAGGTGAGTTGCGTCCAATGGTACACCTATTGTCCCTATCCATAAGTCTCCCTGGAGGCAACGCTCCAAGAGCCTATTGCGCCACATCATGTGTCAGTGCATACCACCAAGTACCATCGCACTCCTCGACATGCCACTATACGCCGCAACCTATCCCCATACACCTCTGGATACCCCCGACTATGGCTATGCCATCCTATACCATCTTGTGTCCTGCTTGTGTCACTGCACCTGTCACTCCACGCACGTCCTCAATGCGATGTGAGTCACTCCTCCTACCCCACAGTGTAAACCGGCATGTTGTGGTATACCACCATGCATCTCCATGCTCCTCTGCAGGCCACTGCTCCTCGCTGCATAGCCCTGCACACCAATGGGTGACATGGCCTAGAATAGGGTTTGTATGCATCAGGCCACATCCCTCTATATAACATTAGACGCTACGACCTGACTCTATGCAGTCTTGTGTACCACTGCCTAATGTCATACCACCCCGTAAAATATGGTATCCCGCATGTGCCAAAGTGTCCACCACTCCGCTAGTGACCCCACCATGACACGCGTAATGTCCCCTCGTCCATCCTCGTAGACCTGAACACCCTAACTCCACTCCTGCTAGAGGGGATATCTCTGATGTGTCGATCCTCTGTAACCCCTAAGTCCTAAACCTCTATGGGAGAACATCGTCTCCATAAAATATCTAGTCTGGTGGCCTACCCATGCCACCTCCTCCAACCAGCTCCTGCCAGAGAATGCTAATAATCCTGCACCTCCATGCGCAACCAACATGCCTAAACAACCAATGGAGTCTGCTCACAAACCACCTAGCCACTAGTGTCGATTGAAACTCCCCTAAGGAATGCATGCGCTCAGGCACTGTGTTGACTACCTCATCAATGCCATAGTCATCCCACATGTTTAATATCAGATTGGAAGCCTCGCCTGGATCCCAATGCCAACCTGGGTCTCCAGTACCCTCGATGTCTAAGAGCTCCCATTGAGCTTCACTCCTAATTACGACCATCTCCATGAGTCTAGCCCACTCCACTGGGTACCAACTTAGAATCGCTCGCCATCTAACCCCAGGAGAGGGATTGAATGCACAAATTCCAGAACATAGAACAAGTCCTCCATCCTGTGAGTGTTGCACCTTGCACGGCTCATGTCGCCTCAACCAACCATCCTGGTCAACACATAAAATTTGTCAGGGGGTCTTCGCATCTCTCTCTTCGTGGTGCAAAGGAAGTCTAGAAATGTTGCAAGCCCCATCTATATAAGCACAGAGAGAGCTACTATCTGGAAGTACTGCAACTCTGTTGATGGTCTGTGCATCTATCAGCTCTAAATTAGTGGTTGGCCCTAAAGAAGACTACTCGTCCTCCTCGACCATGGGCTCAACATGAGTTACAAACTGCCCCTCCCTGACTAGCTCATGCTCCTCTATGTCCTCTCCATGTTTTTGTAGGTGACTGTCATCCCGCAACTCTGTCTAGATCTGGGTGCCTTTGTACCTATCAGCTCCTCATCAAGGGTGGTGATGTCTCTTGGCACCCCATCATCCAGTCGTGCGCTACTACAACTGAAAACTCGGTCATCACCCCGGATACCTCATCAATGGATACCTCAACAACGAATGTCACCTCCTCAACGATGGACATGTCTGTTTCTCCTTACACCTTGTCAATGAATGGCCCTATGGGTGTATGCTCTACTCTCTCCCCCAAGGTGTCAACTGGTGCTATAAAAGAGGCCTCCAACAATGGTGACTCCTGTGCCACACTGGGTATACCAATGTGCTCCTCACACTCTACTGTGTCCTCTGGCTCATGCTCAATCTCCTCCTCATGTCCCTCATATCTAAAGCTAGGTCTCCACCAGCAGAAGTGCCTCCTAGTCTCACCCTCTAACTGTTCATGTCTTGTTTGCTCCTTTCGAGGAGATCTAGTGTCCTAAGTCTGTCGATTTACCCCACATGGTGTAGATGGTTGCACCCCCACAGTCTGTGTACCTCTAGTGTCTTTGTTGTAAGGATGAGAATGGGTTTGGTTTGTCACCCTCCTCAACTGGGCCAACCTCTCATTGTCCCAATGGATTCCACCCCAGAATTTTTGCACACTAAATTTCTCTTGAGCCATGGGTTTGTCTATGGTTTCACCCGTTATTGTGCCTAGGTACCCGAATCTTCCATGATCTTACTAGTTACCCACAACTGGGCCAAGATCGTGCTCTAATACCACTGTAATGTTCCAAAATTGGAAAAACAATGATATGCAACAAAATAACAATTTTTACCACAGAAATTTCAAAACAATTAGAGAACGCCCATAACTATCAGAGATGTGGAAGCAACTGAGCCATTTTACTATAAACTGGTGCAAGAGTACAAAATATGGAAGGAATGCACCTGGGCTTGCCTCAAAGGCAAGCGGAGCAAAGCCCAAGTAAAGCAATGACAACCCGGAGCTACAATCAACTGACCAACTGCTGCACTGTGCAGTCCCCAACAATTATGCACGGTCTGTTGCAAAGATATGGCTTAAAAACCCACCAACGGTGCTCAGAAAATTCTGCAAATTTATATCTACGCTCCTCAGGAAAAACCCACAAAAACCCATAAATGGTTTGGCTTGATTTTCAACTATCAAAATCGACCACCAAAAAGGCATTGCACAGTCCCCAGCAATTCTACACTGCCTGCTGCAAAGATATGGCTGAAATCCCCACTTCTAGTGCTTAGAAAAATCTGCAAATTTATTTATGACTTCCTTGTCAAAAACCCGAAACTGGTTTGGCCTAGTTTTGACCTTCCAAAATCAACCTCCAAAATCCCTACGCTTTCCAATAGTTGTTGAAGCACGTTGTTTGTCAAACCACCAACAAAATCCTCACTAGACAGTCCTTAATGTAGCAATCAACTCCACCAATACTTCCTTTATTTCTCCTGGCAAGCAATAGCCCCAATGTCTGAAACTCTATCTCCCACTTATGCCCAATTTCTCTCTTCTACGCTGGCCACAGAGTCTGCAAAATCATTCTTGAATATTGTTGTCGCTTCCAATCCTCAAACTCACCCAATAGCCAACAAATCTATTGAGCCTTCTTCTCTTAATTTCTCCTAGCAATAGCCCTCCAGAACAATGCTGCAATGGCCACACTAGATCCACTACTGCGTCCTCCAGAAATATGCACTATTGGGCCGAACTGAATACAAATGTTGGAAATCTCTCTACAAATCTCCTCCAGATGATAATGGATGAACCTCTCTAGGGTGGCACTCGAAGTTCCCAGAAGAAAGGGTGATTTCTCCACTTGGAAAACTCTTGCTAAACAGCAAGTGATCCGGCTAAACAACTCGAGCAACAGAATCAAATTCAATAAACTAAGAATGCCAAATGAAGTGCATTGCCTTCCATTTAAACTTTCGTGGAGCCTTTATTCCTGCCTTTTCTTCCCTCTCATGCATTTCGAATCATTGGCTTAGGGAGTGCGTATTCCTTAAGTGGGTGGTCCCCATATATCATTAACAAAACAAAATTAAATTAAATTAACTTGCCTCTAACTCCTAAATCCTCTATCAAAAATCAAATGGGCCCCATCTTCACCAAAATTGGCCCCCAAAATGTAAAAATAAATCTTGTTCCAAAATAACTTAGGAAGGGACATTACATTTTCTTCTTCTCATCTCCTTTTGAGTTTTGTCCTTGACTGGAAACCTCCTTCTCGACCTTTGGTCCCTTGTTGTTGTTGCTTATAGTACCTTCAGCAAGGCTTAGTCTTAGCTCCTCTTGAGCGAAGTCACACCACAAGCATTCCAATTTTGATAGCTTATCTCGTCCAGTAATTCCCTGAACGAAATTTCGTCATTCCTTGGTAAACCCGTTCAAAGTTGTCCGCGCCAACTCACTATCTTATGGTTTTTCTCCTACAACCGCAAGTTCATCTCAGACTCCCTGAATTCTGGTAAGATAGGAAGTTACGCTCTCACCCTTTTACATCTTTTTTGTCTTGAGCTTCTCCTTGAGAACCATTTTCCGATTCTCAGATGGATCTTGGTATAGCTTTACAACGGCATCCCACATGTCCTTTGTTGTTGCCTTATCTGCAATATGTGGTACGATGTGATCCCCTACCCCGTCTAGGACCATCCTCTTAGTCTTGGCCATCTCTTTCCTGAAGGTTGCTAGCTGTTGTTAAAATTTGGGTACCAGAGGACAAGTGGTTCCCTAAGGGGCTTTAATCTTTGGCCTAGGGAAAAGTGTCCAAATTTATTTGTACTTTTCTCCTAAAGTGACTTTATCAGTGGTAAAGTCAATTTAATTTAAAACTGACTTTATAAGTGGTAAAGTTACATTCTAATTTAAAAGTGACTTTATAAGTGGTAAAGTTACATTCTAATTTAAAGGTGACTTTATTAAACTCAATGAAGAATTAGAAAGTGAAAAAGTGACTATGGAAATAAAAGGCTAAGTGGGTCTTTATTTAAGTGGGTGAGTTAAAAAATAGAAAATCAAAATTAAATGCACATTTATTCTCATCCCTAGATCTAAATGAATCTCAGCCATTAGATCTTAGGGTAACCCAAAAGGTCATTTAGAGAATAAAAGGAGAAGAGAAGAGGAAAAGATCAATTCATTCTTTCATGAACATTTGAGAGAAAGAGAAGAGAGAGCAAAGAGAAAATTTCTGAGCAGTGAGGAAGTGAAGGAGAGCAGCAAGAAGACATTTCAGCAAATCTGGGCAGCAGCATTTATTGGCATGCATCCCAAGGCAAAACCATACAGCAAGAGAAAGGCATAGATATCGAGGAAGAGGGATAGCACAGAAATCAACAAAGAGGGACAACAGCAAGGGCACGAATTTGAAAGCATATTTGGGCACGAATTTCGAGGCAGTGGTACTACTAAATCCATACAGTCTGTACAACAAGTTATGGGCAAGTTTTTCGAGGCTGGCCGTACAGCATTTAACATTGTTTTATTGCTGGAAAATTTTTGTTTAAGCTGTTTGCTAATTGGCACGATTTTCGAGGCACAGTTCAAGCACGAAAATCGAGATAAGTTGTAATTTGTAGTTGCTGGAATTTTTACTGTGTATTTCAGTTTCTCTGTAAAAGCATTTTCAGAAATAAATAAGAGCTCTCAAACTGGATTTGCCCAAGAGTTGTAGGGGGTTTTTCTAGAGTCACATTGACCAAAAATCACTGTGTTATTTTCTATGTGTGGCTGTCATAATTTTGTTGTGTTTTATTTTTGCAATTTCAGCAATTGTGAAATCTCTAAATTTGTGTTTTCAAAAAATTATTGTCATTTCCAGATTTTAGAATTTTTATCATGTTTGGATTTAAAACTAAATGCATGGAGTGATAAGGAAAACTGATAACCGGAGTGGGGGGTGAAATTTCTTCAGATGTTGCAGATATGCTGGTTTTTCCATGATATTTGTCACGAACTCCTGCAAGCCATGCTCATCCAAAAGGAATTGCATTATGGCTTTCCAGACGCCAAAATTAGAGGCTCCGTCAACTCTATCCTAATCTCTGAGACTTATTGTGGCCATCTCTGCAAAACTCAAATGAACTAGAGACTAGTACTATAAATCTCCTTCTCCTTCCTGCTTGGCCTTCCTCTACTACTCGCACTCCCTCTGGAATGCACAGATCTGCACTCACCTGCCTCCAAAAATCCTTTTCTGGCACTCGCAAAACCTGCTACTCCTCCACTGGGAAACTCGCTCTACCTTTCGGAATTCCTCCAGATTCTAGCATGCATACTACTGCTCCTATAGCACACACTAGCTGAATTGGCAAGTTTGCTACGGCCTTCTGATACTGGAAATTACAGATCTCCTCCTCAAAATTGGAACCTTCTGAGAAATTTTGGAAATTCCCCTCAGTGTGCTTTTTTCTTCCTACCCTGCATAGATTTGCAATTGCTACCCTTGCTACAAATCTTTTGTGCCCAGATCTACTCTGCGAAACAACTTATTTTCTCACTGGAATTGCTTCCCGACAACTACATTGCCTATTGCCATTGCTATGAGGCAAATCGAACTTTTCCTCCACCCCGAATCTAGAAATCAATTTTCCTAACCTAGCAATTCACACTATGTGGCTAACCTGCACAAATCTGGAGAAAGTGATTCAGGATATCCCTCTAAAACTGCACGATCTCGCCTCTGAGCCTATGATCTGATCAATAATGCTCTGATACTATGTGAAATTTCCTTGAATGCACCAACTGGAAATTATTCTCCTAACTGAATACAGTTTATTTGTTTACGGCAAATAGAAAATAACTCACTAATGGGTTCTTCAAAATAAAAATACACTGTGGAAGTAAAATAAGGAACTAAGAAATAGATGCACACATAAAAATTTGACACAATTATTTTGGACTAAAAGTCCCTGGAAAAACCCCGAAGGGAAAATCGGTGCAACAAATGAAGGTTTATTTTATTATGCAGCAAATATGGAGAATTACAATTGTTGGCCTTCCTGGCTCAGCTCCAACAATTTTATCTCACTAGAAAATATTGGGAGACTCCTCCTCCCTCAACAAATCAATTTGGCCACTTGCACTCTCCCTGGCACTCGCACCACTGGCAGAATTGCGCATTGCAACCTCTAGGACTTCCGCACTATCACGGAAACTCCTCCTACCAAGTCATCATGCCTGTATTTGTCTCTGGAAATGATTTGCTAGGCCTTCTGGGACTTGACCCGAGCACTAACAACTAAATCGATCCCTCTCTTGGCAACTCACACTGGCAAATTGGGCAACTCGCACTGCAAAATTTGGCCTCCCTGCTAGATAATTCAACCTTCCTTCCCTTACGCTAGAAACTAGAAGACCACCTGAGAATTTCTCTGGAAATTCTTCCTGCTACAAATCTCTACTACTCTCCTTGCATAGCTCGAATTATTCCCTCGTTGAATACTACACATTGGGTAATTCACACTGCCTTGCTCCCTTGCTTCACAACTGTAAACTATGTCTATCTCCATCCCATCGACTTCCTCTTATAATCTCTCACTGGAGCTTCAACTACCAAGATCTAATCATGATCAATGGATCAAATCATCTTAAACTTCTTCAAGTCACTTTTTGGAAGTCTCTAGAGCAAAAGTCGATTTCCTTAATTAATACCCATTAATTAATCAATTTTCATAAGTTAGACTTAGGAACTTTTTAATTATTGATCAATTAATTTA
Organism: Pinus tabuliformis; assembly: GCA_031772625.1. Lineage (NCBI taxonomy): Eukaryota > Viridiplantae > Streptophyta > Pinopsida > Pinales > Pinaceae > Pinus > Pinus tabuliformis. The sequence goes on along the minus strand of CM062818.1, from coordinate 1,056,101,282 downwards.
ATAGAGAGGTTTATAAGTGTTTTCTCTCGAAACCTTTTATGGTTTATAGAGATCTAATGTTCCTTAAGCCTTTATGACACCTTAGAGTCTAGAACACTTGTCTAATACTACTGCAAATCCATAAAATAACATTTATTGCATCATCCTCCACCATGGCATTCCTCCAAACCAACTATTCTACTACCTCTTCAATGATGTTACTCATAGTTGTCATATAGTTTGGAAACTTCTTCGGAGACCTGCTCTCCCTAAATGTGCTCTGAGAAGCCTCCCCATGCTCTTGAGCATCCTTCAATGTATGCGTAAACCACCTAGGTCTCCTGACTGAACTAGAAGGAGCTACTGACTCCTCCCCACCTGATGGTTGACTCCCTGAACTGGAAGTCTCTAAACATTTTTCTACCTTTGGAGTCGCCTACTACTCATCCTCTATCACTGATAGTGGCTCGTGAGACTTCCTATATGCCAAGTTCTCCTTGAAATTCACATCTCTACTCACAATTGTCTTCGTTTACATTTGAATGAAGATCCTATAGGCCTTTCAAGTCTGACTGTACCCCATGAATATGTCCTCTCCTAAAGGCTCAAGCTTTGTCCTCTTCTCGTTAGGTGCATGGATGTGTACTAGACAACCAAAGATCCTCAAATGTCCTATCTCTGGCTTCACCCCAATGAAATTTCCTTTGGAGTCTTGTCCCCCAATATCCTGTGAGGATTTCTATTTTTCACATATATTGTCATTCTACATGCCTCTGTCCAAAGGAACATACACAGATCCTAGTCATGTATCATGACCTTGGCAGAACCAATGATGGACCGACTTTTTCTCTCGGCAACCCTGTTCTGTTGAGGGTAGTACAAGACTATCAACTCTCCCTTGATCCCTGCCTACTTGCAAAATTATTTGAAGTCATTGGAAGTGTACTCACCCCCATTATCAAACCTCGAGATCTTGATCGTCCTTTCTGTTTAGTTCTCCACTCGAGCCTTAAACTCCCAAAATTGATTAAGACCTCATTCCTAGTCTTCATGAAGAAGATCCAAATTTTCCTAAAAAGTCATCAATGAAGGTCACATAGTACAATGCTCCATGCACAGATGCTACTGACATCGGTCCACACACATTTGAATGTATAATATCCAATAACCCCTTAGACCTACTTTTGCCGATTGGAAAAGCAGCCCTGGCATTCTTGTCGAGTGCACACTCTCTTCACATGCCCTACTGCTCAATTTTGAATGTTGGGAGACCAGTGACAATCTCCCTCATAATTGGCAATGCCCTATAGTGTAGGTGTCCCATCCTTTTGTGCCATAACTCACACAAGTTGTCACTGTCATGTACCAAGGCCTAAGTTGGCTTACCCTGCAACATGTATAAATTTATCTCTCTAACCCCACTAACCACCACTATGTCAAGGCTAGATCCCTCTATACAAATGAATACTTGCCCTTTCTAAAACATGAAGACAAAACCCCTGTCCTCCATCCATAGCTGAGACTGAGAGAAAATTCTTTGAATCCTCATACATATAGCACATCCTTGGCTTCAAACGATCCAACTAACTCAAGTTAGAACAAGATAGTTCCCTCTCCTTTCAACGCATACTTTGGCATCATCACCAAGCTCCACATGAATCCATGAGTCTTTCTCCATTAAACTGCTAAACAACTCTTGTGCTTTTGTCATATGATGCGATGCACCATTGTCCAAGTACACTACTGCTGATGGTGTTGGTGTGAAGGCATGAGACTAGTGAGAAGTCCTTCCCAAACTTTACTACAAACTCATCGAGTTGTGTCTTTGTTGATGTTGTTTCCTATTGCGACTTACCCTTCCCCCTCTTCTCCAGACACCATGATGCGTAGTGCCCATTCTCATGGCAAATGGAACACTTGAAATTACTCAAGCTTTTCTTTTTTCACTAGTTGTGAGTTTGACCCCTCACAATTACCTTAGAACCCTACCCTTTGCCCTTCTTGGCCTCACTAAGCAGGGCCAGGTTCTCATCTCCATCTTCTTGCTTGATGGATTTAGACTACTCTCAAGCCTCTTTATGGATTATATCATCCCAGAGCCTTTCCCAATTGGGAAGGTGCTCTCGAGCGCAAATCCCCTTCAGAAATGGTTCCCACAGCTTGGTGCAACAATTCAATGCTACCACATTGACAAGTTCTATGTCCTCCAGTTTCTCCCCAATCACTACAAGTTTTTCGTGCATTTATGTGATCATCATGAGGCAGTCGGTAACACATCAGATCTTGATATTTGCACGGATTAAGCTTGTTCCTCAATATCATCTTCATGTTCATGTTGTCACTCTGGAACAAATCCACTAGAGCCTTGAACATCTCCTTGGCCGATTTATTCTCCACCGAGTGAGGGATCAAATGATCATTCACAGCATCCACAATAAGCTGTTGAGCCCTGATGTCTTTTTCATGAGCTGCTAACAGCTATGAATGAAGGAATTACCTTATCCACAATTTTCCAAAGGTCATTTTCCTTCAATAGCAAGGTAACCCTTGCCTTACAGGGCAAGAAGTTTGAAGCCCCATCCAACCTGTTTTCAAACCTGAGATTTGTTGCTGCTACTTTTAGATGGAATTAAAAAATAGTGTTATGTGTTTATTCCTTCAAGCACCCACAATAGTATAATTGTTGTCGGTTTATAGATTTGGTAAGATCTCCTTACAGATTTAATAGATCTAGGGAAAATAAATCAGCAGCAACTTGCTATGGATCTGTGTTTGGTCCTTTAAATGCCCACAAGAATTTTACTTCCGCCAAACTACTTGACTGATATAACCTCCCTCTCTCCCTCTGATGTGTACGGCCTCAACCAATCTCACTATTGGCTGATCTATTGTGAATCTTGAAATCGGCCTCCCTCTCAGAGTGAAACCTCTAGTACCATATTAAATTTCCTAACCCTAGTACACTGACAATTTATTTCCTAGTAATTTCTTTGCAATGGATTAATTTAAATTATAGCTTACCAAATAAAATGCACTATTGGGATTTTTAACTAGTAAATAAAATAACTAGCAGAAGCAAATGGACACGAATTTCACACAGGCACACAGAGATATTTCCTCCCTTTTAAATATGCTGTTCATTAAATAATATCTTAGCATACAAGGGCTTCCCAATCTGGGAAATAAATTGCCCACTAAGGAAAAATAAAATTACAGCAAAAACAGATTTTCTAGGCACCTGTATGGCTATACAGCCCTCTAAAAACCCTCTGAATCATCTAGCTACCTATTGTTTGCTCAACCCATGTGGCCTTTATGGCTTTCCCATCACATAAATAGCTTTCGTACGCTGTTGAACACCTGCCCATGGCACATCCGATTGTCTAGCACCCTTGTGCGGCCTGTGCCTTGCAAACTTGTGTACAGCCTCATTCTTGTGGCTACTTCCTGTTGTCTCTACAAAACTGTTGTAAACCTTTGTTGGAAATGACTGATTTGCTGCAGAATTTCTCTCTTGCAGATTTCCTCCCTTGGACTTGACCTATAGATGAAAGTCCTCCTTCACCTTTGTTGACATCTCCTTGAATCACTGTCCTTCGTGACTCAAAACACTCAGTGTCTCTTGTGTTCACCGAGTGTCTTTCTCCTCCACCTATCCTTATTTTTATAATCTTGAGTTGTTGACTGAATCCATAACCCTAATCTCCAAAGTGATTGATAGTTGAGATTAGATCTCACCTCACTTGAGATCAATGGTTAAGATTCATCTAATTCATTAATGCAAAAACCTTTGCATTTCATTAGCTTGCACACATTTTTATTATAAAAAACACTTCACTTTAATTAGTCTTTTAATTAAATTGAATTCGCTACAGTTGAAGGTTTTGGACGACTTCCACACATCTAGACACTTAGACTTGTGCGAAACTTCTTGTTCAATGCTACAAACATCAACAAGATGATGGACCAGTCGTGTGTTACGCCACAGATCAATTGTGGCTAAGATCAAGGAAATGTCTGAACCATTGAATCACTCATTCATAGGACATGATCACAACCATCGAATTAGTGAAGTACAAAAGCACACTTTAACCTATTATTACATTAGAGCAAGTTTACCTAACTAGTTTGTACTTTCTAAATATCCTCACAGTGCTAAATTTCCTGTAGTAAAGAAATCAGTATATATCAAGTTAAATGTAGCATTCTTAATTACATGAATGATTGCCAGTATTGTAGAAATTGCACAGAAAACTGTCATAATAAGCAGCTAAACAAAAAGTTCAGTGTGTTCATCAAAGAAATTCCATTGAAACTTGAAAGCTAGTATGAAAGGGACGGCTTACTGCTCTATTCTGTGCTCTGGTCCCACTAATCAGAATATCAGTTGGCACACCATCTATTGTACAGTAACCCTGCCAATTTCAATCCCATTCCGAGTTAAATAAAATTCCCAAACAAGCTTCCTTCCATCAACAACAGACACGTCAAAGTTTGAAGAGACTCGTAATAAAACTTTGCTGTTACAGAAATATCATAGGACATGGGATTTATACCTCAAGGCGATTATGAACATTGACACGAAAAGATGCCCGAAAAGCCTCTCCTTTCTGTTACATATGATGAGCAACAAGACTCTTATTAATCATATTATTGTAATATATTCTGCATATGAGAGGACCAACTTCAGAAAAAGCATACTTGCTAGATATGTCAAAATAAACTGCTCTAAAAACACACCTCCAAAGCTTTGTGTACAGCATCAGCTGACCAATGAGGCATAAAAAGTTTTCGCTGTACTGGATCAGGATTGCCTTTGGACCATTTGTTGGGCAAGCTGTCATTTTTTAGAGAGGATCCACCCAAAGCATCATTAAATGTTGAATCAGGCCATGACTTTGCATTCTCTAATAAAGGAATCCCTGTATTTTCCAACAGCTCCTCTCTTGTAACCTCCAATGAATTTGATACCAGTGAATGACGACATTCAATGTCCACATGCATTTCCGAGGATGACTTAGCGAAGGAACTGGAACCCTCGACTGCTTCTTCTTTCAGAAATGGGGGTATGCATGAAAACTGTGAGTTACAATCTTGTGCAAATCCAGTACTAGGTATGTGCTTTGATGCCTTTTCTGCTACTTTCGATTTTGCTTTTAGAATTGATGAGGGGGGCAGTTTCTTTGAATCCAATTGAAAAGTTGAATCCAAGACATCCTCTGAATTGTTCAGATTTTCAATTGCATTACAATCTGTGCAATTGACAGTGGATTCACATAAATGTTACTATAGAACATCCAAGCATGTGCTAATTAAACCTTATAAACTGCTTAGAATGTTACTTGGAAGATCCTTGGGAAAAAAATATTTTGCATATTGAAACTGGAAAAGGTTAAGCTAGACATCCAAATTTTCAATGCTGTTAGACGTGTCTTCCATACGAGACTCCGTACCAATACTGTGAACATATTCCCCTAAACATAATATCATACTAGAATAAGATTTTGCATAAAAAATTGACTTCTTAGACAATGAAAAATAAAGAGACTTGAAGCACTATAGTAAAAAAATGTTTTCATGATGAATGCAAGAAAACATTACAGAAATGTATTTCAATTTGAATCTAAATGTATTAAAGGATCAATGTTTAGTTAATTCTACTTGAGCTTGGTTATAACTTATTACTAATTATTTCTCAACTGACAAACTATTTCCTCAAATTAAATCATATTTATCGGTGACTTATTAGAATCGGGTCAAGCTTGTATACATGTTTAACTGTTGTATCAAACTTCTATATAGAAAGGCACGTGCAGATGATCCATTTTATTTGGGGGATTGACACTCAGAAAGTATAATGTATATTGTATATAAGGCATAGAAAATATTATAACTAGGAAATATGAAGGAAAGGTGAACAAACGATATCAAGGTTTTTAACTACATGTATATCAAACATTCCTCCTAAAAACGTCATAACAAAACACTTATGAGTGAAATCAATGATTGGGAATATATGTGACTATAATATTTTAGAAGGGACCTAGAGAGTTGAAAAAGAATTGCTTATTTACGGGAGGAAAATTGAAGCATAAGATTAAGGTGGTTCTAAAGTTATGTCCAATGCCTAGTACGTGAAAGATTCAGGTCTAGAATTTGGCATCTGTTTCTGAGTCATCATTCCATGCTCCTTTCTGCTTCGAAGGACTACACTGATTGAACCTTTTACCTTCAAATTCTGTTGTCCTTTTTATCACAACTACACAGAGTAGAACAGAGCAACATAAGAACTAAAATTCCTCCTGCTAACTTATGAACATGTAACTTAAAAATTTGATCCATGAAAACCTAGTAAACTAAGGAATGTGTAAATGGGTGTGGTAAGTGTTAGATTCCTATAATAATAGGGATCATAATTTTGAATTGACTATGTTAAGTCTTGTAATATTGTACATACCTTTGTTTTTCTACAAATGTTTTCCATATTTAAAAATTAAAAAATGTAAAGAGGGTATGTCCTAGAAGAAATATCAAAGGACAAAAAGAATAAGAAGGGATCAAAAAAGTGAAAAACATGAACCCCAAACAAAAACAGATCATGAAAGTGTGCAAGCCCAAGTGCCACTACTTTTTACTTTACTATGCAAAATAATGGTTGTGTGCAGCTTGTCATAAATGCCACAGCCCATGATAGTCAAATAGCTTAATCTTGACTAGTTCATGTTTTAAATGTCATGTTTATAAATAGAGAATAAAGATCTAGCCAAACTGTTTAATTTTGGCAGATCAGTAGTTAGGTAGAGAAATAAAATGTTCTCATAAGCTTAATCTGAGCCATTGGAAGATATAAAGTTAGAATTACATAGTTTATTTTTCAAAAGAAAAAGGAAAGAAAGGGTCTGCTAGTTTAAATGCACCCAATAAAGTGAAGAAAAAATGTTCGGATAAGCAACGTGTAGGTACAAGAAAGGATGCAGAAGTACAATTTTGTTGAAGCATAAGCACATTTATCATGCTTAATCCTATGTTTCAGTGTGCAGGAGCAGTTATGAAAGTGAAAGGATGTTCACAAGTTGATTTGGTTAACTTCCCTCATTTCATTCCCCCCCCACATACTTATTTACTAATTTCCCCATTTTCCCCTCATGTCTTATAAAAGTACCATTTTCCCTTCATTTTGACCCTTACCCCTTGGTTTCATACATTTCCTTAGTAAATTACCCTCCAAAGGTCATTTCCCTACCTAAAACCCCTTTTCCCTAGTGTGAAACCCATTTCCCATGGAAAAAATCACCCTCCCCCTTATTAATTTCCCTAAGAACCCATAAAGACCCTTTACCATAAGTTTTGTTTCCCCCTCCGCATTACTTAATTAACTCCGCTATACCATATTTCACCTAAAAAACCCATAAAACCCCTTTATTCTAAGTTGTGTCCCCTCCTCCCCCCCGTATTATTTAATTAACTCCGCCATTCACATTTTCCCCGACATAAACCCGTTTAACCCACCACCCTCGGTGCAGTTAACAAACCCCGCCACATATAAACCCTGGGTGTGGATAATAAACCCTCCCCGATACACTTTTAACTTATATCCCTAATGTATTTATTCCCGGGTCCCGCATTTTATAACCCATCACAATATGTTAAATCCCGCGATTACTCATTAAATAATTACAAATCAATTGTAATTAAACCCTGAGCCCCGCAGATCTCCGCCCTTATTCTCCTCGTGCAGCTTCACTGTGTGACAGCCGTTAGATCTTGCACCCTCAAATCTAACGGCGTGCATCCATATCGCGCAGACTCCCTTTCCAACCTTTACCCGCCCGAGAGCACGCGAGATTCGCGGTTTTGCTTGGGCCCCTTTCAGTTACGTGGCAGCTCTAGGTGAACTTGCGTGCTCTCGGGGAAATACCACCCAACTGCCAAAAGCGGTGTGATGGACCCCGAAACCGCCTCCCTGCCAAAAGCCGAAGTTGCCCACTATTCACTTATAATTGCACGCCCAAAAGTTAACTGCCTTCAGTTAAAAGCCAAAAAACCCCCTTTTTACCCTTTTTACTATTATTCCGTCCACAACTTACCTCTGTTTGAATTGCGAAAGTGAAAAGCCATTGCCAACCCGATTAAAGCCTCATTACAGTTCGGACTCTTTCCACAGACTTCCTTGTTCCCTGAAGCCATTATCACCTCCCTACCAACCTGTGTTCTTATTAACAATTGTTGTATTTTGCAGATAATTACAAGGCCAGGAGATTGGACAAACAAGTTTTGATACGAGTCACAAAACTGGTTTGCTCCGAATTCTCAAGAAATATATTCAAAGGCTTCATTGAGCAGGAGTTTTGTGTACAAAGAGAAAATCAAGTTTAATACAGCAGCAAAGCAGAAGGAAACAATTTAAACAAGTAAATGTTAAAACAGAGATGAAATCATTTTCACCAGTGCAACAAAAGATTCTTACAAACTACTCTCCAAGAAACATTTTGTATTCTACATGTGTCTTTTAGTAAAAATCATTTTTACTAAAAACACAGAAGCATGAAAGAGTGAGTAAGATTTACTGTAAAAGGTAAAAATAAAAGCAGGTGATAGAGGATACAGTTAAAAGACTAAACAAAGGAGGCAGATGAAAGTGTATCAGATGAAAGATCATAAGTAAATATGACATCCAGCATGAAGACCAAACAGCCAAGCAACTTAAAGGGCAAAAGATCAAAGACTTAAAGACAACAAAACCTAGATAACAGAGATAGCAAACAGTAGCTCAATAGCTGTCTCTATCTTCTTGCGTGAAGATATTTCTTATTCCTAGAATAAATCCTAGTTAGTTGATAGGATATTTTGTATTAATTTTTGTATAAATACTTCATAATTCGAAGTATTGAGGGTGGTGTGTGGATTTTTGAATATTGTTATAGCTGACTGATCTACTACCTGAGGGTTATTGTACCAATTTCCAGTTGACAGACAGGACAAGTTATAAAGAAACTTCTTTACAGGATTCATGTGTTGAGCTATCTCAGTGAAGTACAAATTTCATCTTGTTTATGTTCTTTTTCTAAGTATTTCATAAACGTAAATGTTATCCAAATTTGAATGAATTAAACTGGAAATATAACTCAGAACTTGTTTAAAGGATCATTTCACCATTTAGCCTTTGAGATCTAATATTACTCACCTATCTTGCCCTGTAACATTTTCTTTATGGTTTGTTATTGTTCTGTTTTCAAAGCCTGATTGACTCCATAGCCCAATAGAAAATAGACATTCATCTATCCATCTATGTAAGTGATCCCACCACCCAAATTCAAATCAAAACCCAAATACAATCATAACTAGCCTAAAATCAATTAACTAAAACAAAATTAAATCATAAATAGAGAGCCCTCTCTGAGATTAGGAAGGCTAGATTCTGATCTCAAAAGTAGATTTGTGGTTACCTTGGTGATTTCTTTCTTTAACCTTGAGAAATTTCTGAGTGATAACATAGTGGCGACCATACTAGGGAAGAGAACATTTTCTTCAGAAAGATTATACAAAGACCAGATCTGATCTATGATGGTGGATAGTGATCAGACACACAAAGGTTACAATCATCCACCTGGAGACTCCAGCGCCAAATCACTTTCACAATCAAGACTCCACTGAAAGAATGAACCTGAAAGAACAACATGGGAAGATCAGGCTTCTAACTTGGATTGTTATCCAAGACATTATGTTCTTTCTCATCAAGAAGGTTTTTCAATGTATATTGTATTTTAGAGAAGATCTTAAATTAATTTTTTATTATTTTCCTTTGAAGATTGTAAATATATATTCTCCTTATCCATTTGAGCAGCTTTCTTCTGAATCTTATGATGATCATTTTCCGATTGAGAAGCCTCAAACAATCAAGACTAATCTTACAATCCCTGTACATATTCATGTACCTTGTAAAGTTCCTGATAGATATAAGCCCCTCATGTTACCTCCTATACTCCATGATTTCCCTGATAACTATTACAAATATCTCCCCAATTTTGATGGAGAGAATGGTATCACTGCCCAAAAACATATTCAAGGCTTTGAGAATTATCTAGACTTATTTGAGATTGATGAAGATGATGTTAGAATCAGACTTTTTGCTCTTTCTTTGCAAAGTAAAGTAAAGAGTTGGTTCAAGAATCTACCTATTGCAAGCATCTCAAATTTCCAGCAATTTATCAATTGTTTCCTTGATAGATGGATAATCAAAGTCAATCTTTTTGTGATCATAGAAGCATATAATTAGTTGAAAAGACAACCAAATGAAACAATACAACAATTTTTTGACAGATTTAATCAAATCTATTATTCAATGCCATCAAATATAAGACCTTCTACTAATTCAGCTCTCTTGCCTCATCCAAAAGCATTTGATCCAGAAATAGAATTTCAGCTAAGAGAAAGAAACATAGCAAATCTTGAACAGATGCAGAACATGCAGTATATGTAGAAGTTAATCTGCAAATTAGAAGAGAAAAGTTGAAAGCAGAAGCAAAGAATAACAACATTGCAGAGGTAAAACTCGACATTTTGGTAAGAAAAATAGAGTAAATGATACAGAAGATCACCATACAAGATAATTTTTTTGTGCAAGATCACCATGACCTATTTATTTCATAAAAAGAACAGGTTGATATCCATGAACAAATTCCTGCTAAGTCCAACTACCATAGATCAGAAAATGGATTTACAAATCAACATGTGCAAGAGGAATCTACTGACTTGGTGTGTATGTTTGATGACATTCCTTCTTTTAATGATTTGCCTAAGTATGATCAGTATGATGATAATTATATTCTTTGAACTCAAGCTAGCTTTACAGAGCAATCAGAAACTAGTTTGGAGGATGAGGAGATTCAGTTTCAACAAATTAAATATAGTGATCAGCCTATACATCAGATATGAGAATGAGAAAGGAAGCGCAGAAATTTGGAAATAAGTGAAGGTTCTTTGCCTCTTTGTTTGGCTTCATTTCAATTCATCAAGAAAACTTTACAACAATCAAAAATCAGCAATCTTCAGGTATTAATATTGACAAAAAAGAAGACAATGAAAATCTTAATCAGGATTCTTCAGTTTCAAAATTACAGTTATCAAATTTCATTGAAACACCTGATCAAATGACACAGGAAAGTTCTATACCACTATGTTTTGAATCATTTCAATTTTTAAAGGAAATGTGGTATAAAATCTCTAAAGAAAAGGATGAGCAGCTTCTAGAAATTTGTGAAGTTCCATTCAAACCTATGAGCAATAAGTTGCAACAATCCTTCCAAGACTCTTATGATCCAATAGCTTATATGTTGGATAATGAATGCAATTAGAATTTTTCTTCATTAACTAACTATGAGATTCAGGATCAAGATGATAAAGGTTTCATCAGCGAAACATTTCAATTAGTAGAAATATCATCACAAAGCTTGTCTGAAAATCTGCAGGGAGATAAAGATAAAAATGACATTTCAGTTCATCACATGGAGGCCATCCAAAACAATTGTACAGTTGCTTAAATCAGTTGAACAATAGTGTATATATTTTGGAAGATCCTTTTGCACAGTTTTTAGAGTCAACAAAGGAAATCAAGTATTTCCTTATCTTCTCATTTGTTGACAAGGTTATATTGGGTTGTAGAACTTCAATTTTAATCACAAACAAGCACAAGCAGCAAAATCCACCAATGTATATGATGCTTGAATGGTTGCATTGGCTGTTTCATTTTACCTAACAAGCAGTTGGACAACTAATTAGAGTAAGTAGGTAGGATTTCAGTTTGAAATAAATTCAGTTTTCAGCAGCAAGTTTATTTCAGTTTTCAGTTTTCAGCAAGTATTGAAATAATTCATTAAGATTT